>CM054058.1:499098998-499698998 GCA_028641055.1 Alopecurus myosuroides
AAACATAGGGCATTACATGCACGACATGTACTTGAACAACCCCAAGGGTAGGGCAAAAGCGACAAAGTACCTCGAACAAGTGTTGCTCACTAATTATACACACAAGAGGATCACCCTCGTGCTTTACTTTCCCGAGTAAGTTATATTTCCCATCTTTACATTAGTTTGCGCATATACAATTTTTGAGGATTATATATATGGACTCATGTTTTGCGCAGAAACAAATACATCACCCTCATCATGCTCTACCCGAGAGACGCGCACGCAGTATATCTCGACTCCGGGAGTACGATGAAGGAGAAGAACTACTCCCTCATCAAGTCTGTTCTCAATGATGCTATGGACGGCTACATCAGGGCGGAAGGATACTGCGACAGAATGAAACAAATTCAAGGAAAATATGTGTTCAGACACAAAACTGAGTTTTCCTGCCCCAAGCAGGCGCCAGGCGGCCATATGGAGGCATGGTACCTCCTCCAACACATGACGGAGATCGTGAAGGACCAACACAGTCTACAATACATGTCTGCTGTGGACAAATGGTCTCAAAGCATCGTTGAATGGTCTGATGCTGAATTCAGACAAAACTTTGGTCGCCTCCAGCGCAAAATCTGCTCCATCATCTATAGGGATGTAGTAACCAAGAACTCGTTCTTCCACTGGAACCCCCCACCATCTAACGATGAGTTGTGCCGATGTGTACTGGAGCAGGCTGACGAGAGACCTTCAACTCGTTAGAAGGTGCTCTTCCGTTCCCTCCGGTGAAGAAACAGAAGATCACAACAACGAAGAAGAAATGATCGACGATATGTATTCGGTTCGGTACGAATTGCTCGTAATAAGAACTTGTGATTTCCTTTACCGGTCTAATGCTTTTATCTTGGTCTACAGAGAGATGAAGAAGTGGACGGCGCGCTGGCCCTAGCAAAAGATCGCAAGCGGAGGCGGAAGCTAAAGCGGAGGCGGACCGCATATATAGTCTTGTTTGCGATTGATCTCTATATCGCGCGTACGTTGTATAGATGGCTATATTTTGGGTTTGAAATCTTCCGACATAAACGTGTTATTGAGATCAATGTGTATTCATACTTATGAGAAGGATGGATGCATACGTATCGATGTGTTAAATTCGTTATGGATGGATGCATATGTATCTAAGAGTGATTTATATGTGTGAACTTTATAAATTACATAAATTGAATGTATTTGCACCTGTATAGTACAATACCAGAATATACAAACTGTTATACGAAAATAATAATAAAAATACAAAGCTGGGAGACTTACCGCTGGCGAACCAAACAGCTACCGCTGGCGAACACTACCGCTGGCGAAGCTAGGAGCTACCACTGGCGAACAGCTACCGCTGGCGAACAAGAAAGCTACCGCTGGCGAACAAGGCTCTGTTCGCCAGAGGTAACATATACTACCGCTGGCGAAGCGCTGTTCGCCAGCGGTAACCTGCTACCACTGGCGAGGTAGCGCTGGCGAACAGGGGTTCGCCAGCGGTAGTCCATATATGTTCGTCACTGGTAGGGGTTTTCCTATTAGTGATAGGCGATTTATCGTCATCCCTTTAATAGTTCAACTCTCTTCCCGATCCGTGATATGTGATTCATCTGACTAACTCTTAGTCAACAAACACAGTTAACACTTAACTGAGTCGCGCATGGCCATGCTTCCTAAATCATATCACTCGAGAGGGCCCAGAGAATATCTCTCCAATCGGAAGGGCAAAATCCCATCTTGATTATCCACATCACGCAGCTTGCTTCTCATTCGACCCGAATTCAGCCTTTATAGCTGCCTTATCACAGAACAACGTTTGACAGAACCTAACTCGGTGATCCACAACTCGGATTGTGCGACAACCTCAGATCTAAGGATTACATTGATTGAGACATGCAAATGACGACTTGCTCGTTGCATCTCAATGTGGGTCAGTCCGACTTGCTAAACTCTTTAGCCAAGCCCGTGAACGTTGGAATGGCATCACCATGCCCATGACAAGTGGAACCATGTCATCAGCCAACACTCACATTAGTCTAGGGTGTGTGTCCAACACAACCTTAATGACCAAGGACAATTTAGTATGAACAACATGAATATATAGTTTCAAAATCGAATCACATATTCAATGACATATATCAGATGTTCAAAAAAATGACGACTTAATAACTTTATGAATACATTGGGAATTACATCATACATGATTGCCTCTAGGGCATATTCCCAATAGTCTCCCACTTGCACTAGAGTCAATCATCCTGGCATCATATGGCTAGGCATCTAATGCCCATACCTCTCACGTGTGCCTCATGCTTAGGCTGTGGTAGCGCCTTTGTCAACGGATCTGCAATGTTTGCATCCGTGTGTACTTTGCATAACTTGATATCACCTTGTTCGACAAAATGGCGAATGAGGTGGTAACGCATGAGTATATGTTTGTTCTTCTGGTGTTGTCTAGGTTCCTTGGCTTGTGCGATAGCACCGTTGTTGTCACAATATACGTCCAATGGATTGGACGCGCCCTGAACCACACCAAGATCTATTAGGCGGTTCCTGATCCAAACAATTTCCTTTGCCGCCTCTGAGGCAGAATATACTCAGCCTCTGTTGTAGATGCAGACACCGTATCTTGCTTGGAACTCTTCCAGCTCACAACCCCTCCGTTCATTACGAACACGTATCCAGATTGCGAACGAGAATTATCTGAGTCGGTGAGATAACTCGCATCTGTGTAACCCTTTACACTGAATTCCTCATCACCTCCATAAACTAGGAACATTTCCTTAGTCTTTCTCAAGTACTTAAGGATGTTTTTAACCGCTGCCCAGTGGGCTTCGCCAGGGTCAGCTTGGTATCTGCTCGTAACACTTAGAGCATAGGAAACATCTGGCCTAGTACAAATCATGGCATACATGATGGATCCGATTGCCGAAGCATACGGGATCACACTCATCCGACTTCGCTCATTAGTCGTCGATGGACACTGAGTCTGACTAAGTTTTATGCCATGGGACATCGGTAAGAATCCCTTCTTAGACTCTTCCATTTTGAATTTCTTCAAAACCTTGTCCAGATATGTACTCTGACTCAATCCAATGAGCCGCCTGGATCTATCTCTATAGATCCTGATTCCTAATATGTAAGTCGCCTCACCCAAATCCTTCATTGAGAAACTCCTTTCCAGTGACTCTTTGGTTTCTTTCAACATCATGACATCATTTCCAATCAGTAATATGTCATCCACATACAAGATTAGAAAATTTACTTTGCTCCCACTAAACTTCTTGTATAAACAAGAATCATGATCGCTCTTGATGAAGCCAAACGATTTGACTACCTCATCAAAGCGAATGTTCCAACTCCGAGATGCTTGCTTCAACCCATAAATGGATTTCTGAAGTTTGCATACCTTGTCATCATTAGCTGGATCGACAAAACCATCGGGCTGTATCATATACACGTCCTCAGTTAAATTTCCATTAAGGAAACCGTCTTGACATCCATCTGCCATATTTCATAGTCGAAATAGGCTGCTATGGCTAACATGATCCGAACTGATTTAAGCATCGCTACTGGCGAGAAGGTCTCGTCATAGTCAACTCCTTGAACCTGTCGGAACCCCTTCGCGACAAGTCGTGCTTTATAGATGGAAATATTTCCATCCATATCAGTTTTCTTCTTAAAGACCCATTTGCACTCGACGGGTCTTGCACCGTCAGGCAGATCAACCAAATTCCAAACTTGGTTTTCATCCATGGACTTTAACTCGGATCTCATGGCTCCAAGCCATGACTCGGAATCAGATCCCACCATCGCTTCCGAATAAGTTGCCGGCTCATTACTGTCTAACAGTAAAACATCACGAGCATTTTGTAATCTGGCAGATCTCCATGGTTCAGGTGCAGTTACCGGTGTAGGTACCACGACCGGCTCAGCCTCCAAGGCGCTCGCCGACTCGCCCCTAGCCGGTTCCTCTCGAATTTCTTCGAGTTGCACTGTGCTCCCACTGACTTCCCGACCGAGAAACTCTTTCTCAAGGAAGACACCATTCCGAGCGACAAACACTTTGCCCTCTTCCCGGTTGTAGAAGTAGTACCCCAAGGTTTCCCTCGGATACCCCACGAAAATACACTTATCCGACTGAAGTCGCTTGACAAATGCTTGACAACCCCAAATCTTAAGAAAAGACAAACTTGGCTTTTTACCAGTCCACATCTCATGTGGTGTCTTCTCTACTGACTTTGATGGTACTCTGTTTAGTGTGAAAGCTGCAGTTTCTAGACAATAACCCCAAAATGATAAAGGTAGATCTGTCTGACTCATCATTGACCGTACCATGTCCAACAAGGTCCGATTTCCGTTCCGATACACCATTTCTCTGTGGTGTACCCGGCGGAGTGAGTTGACGAACTATTCCACAACTCTTTAGATGGTCATCAAACTCATGGCTCATGTACTCGCCTCCACGGTCCGGCCGTAGAAACTTTATTTTCTTGCCGAGTTGATTTTGTACCTCACTCTGTAATTCCTTGAACTTTTCAAAGGCTTCCGACTTGTGTTTCATTAAATAGATATATCCATACCTACTCAAATCATCAGTGAAGGTAATGAAGTATTCATAACCACCTCTGGTTGTCGTGCTCATTGGTCCACATACATCACTATGTATTAGTTCCAACAAGTCGGATGCCCTTTCACAACTCCTTGCAAAATGTGTCTTGGTCATTTTGCCTAGTAGGCATGATTCGCATGTCTCGAATGACTCTAAGTCGAACGAAGTTAGAAGTCCATCATCATGGAGCTTCTTCATGCGCTTCCAACTTATATGACCAAGCCGACAGTGCCAAAAGTAAGTCATATTCAGATAATTTGGTTTCAACCTTTTAACATTTATGTTATAAACCGATTCACTATCAAGATTTAAAATAAATAACCCGTTCTGAGCGGGTGCAAAGCCATGAAACATATCTTTAAAATATAAAGAACAACCATTATTCTTAATATTCGACTCATAACCTTGTCTCATCAAACATGAGGCGGAAATAATGTTTCGACTAAGCGCTGGAACATAATGACAATTATTCAGTTCCAATAAAAATCCTGAAGGTAAATGAAGTTGCATAGTGCCGACTTCCAACGCAGCGACTCTCGCCTTGTTGCCGACCCGAATATCAACTTCTCCTCTTGCCACGCTCCTAGTTCTTACCAGTCCCTGCAACGAGTTGCATATGTGAATAACTGATCCGGTATCATATACCCAATAACTATTAGGCGCATCAGCAAGATAAATGTCTATAATATTGCACACAAGCGTACCTGAGTTGGAAGTCACACCTCCACTCTTGGCCCTGTCAGCCAAATACTTGGTGCAATTCCTCTTCCAGTGGCCATCTTGCTTGCAATAGAAGCAATTGGCTTCGGTTGTAGGAGAAGGATTAGTCTTTGAGGGAGCACTCTGGACAGGGCCATGGGCGCTACCTCCTAACTTATCCTTCTTCTTCTTAGTCCAGAAACCTTTCTTGAACTTAGCCTTATTCTGCACAATCAACACTTGAGTGGCGCCTTTCTTGATATCAGCCTCTGCCGTTTTGAGCATCCCATGTAATTCAGTGATACTCTTATCCATACCATGCATATGGTAGTTCGAGATGAACAGACCATACGCACTAGGAAGAGAGTTAAAAATTATATCAGTAGCGAACTCTTCGTTAATTGGGAAGCCCAGCCGATCCAGAGACTGTATGTAACCAATCATCTTGATTACATGCGGACTCAGTGGATCGCCGTCTTTCAGCTTACAGCCCAGCAAAGCTTGAGAGACTTGATACCTCTCGGTCTTTGCCTGAGCCTGGAACATACTTTTGAGGCTTTTGATCATATCGTGGGCCTCAACATTCTCGAACTGCTGCTGCAAGTCCGGTTCCATGTGTGCAAGCATAAGACAGCAAATTTCCGTAGACTCGTCTCTAGTCTTACGGTAGGCATTCATGACTACGATAGTCGCATCATCATCAGGCTCTTCTGGAAGTGGAGTTTCTAGACCATGTTCTTTCTTGTCATGCTTGAGGACTATACTCAGATTACGATACCAGTTGGTGAAATTAGTTCCATTTAGCTTATCTTTCTCTAGGATTGACCTCAACGCAAAAGCAGACAACTGAGGAAGGTTGGTAGGTGCCATTGATCTACAACAGAAAATATGCAACAACACTTAAAACATGTATTCATAAAAGAGCAAGAATATTAAATGCTTTAATACTTATGCTCCCACTAGAACCAACACCCCTTCGATGGTTGCTAAGTGATTCAAGATCCTAAATAAGCAAGCCGACTAGTGAGCTTTAGCATCACCGCTAGTCGTCCAGTGATCTAGGTAGGCAACACCTTGCCAATCGTATCCAATACGGCTCCTGTTAGTTGGGTGTCATCACATGCCCCGGCTCCCAACCTACCTCGCCCCGAGCCCCACAACCGTTGTGATGGACTCGCCTAGATTACCAAGTGCTTCTGCAGTAAGAGTCCGACTCAAACCCACCTAACCGGAAAGAATTGGTAGCACCTCAATTTTATGAGCCTACTACCAAGAATGTCCGACTTGTGATGGTGCAGCACTGGCGGGGCGACCGACTAGGCCTTCTTTGAGGGATTAAAGAACCTACCAACTATCTAAATAGAGGTAAACAGAGACATAAGAATAACACAAATAAAGCAATAATAATGTGAAATGGTATGGCTCTCTTCATGGTGATCTCCATCTCCACGAAGGTTGTAAGTCGACTCGTGCCAACTCTTGTCACGTGCCATCTTACTCCATGTAGCCGACTTGTACATCGACTTGCATGCCTTCCGGGTTCTCCAACAAGATACACTAGCTAGTAAATGAAAATTTACATAGAGAATCCAACACGCAGGCCGGTATACAATAAAATGACAGCACCTAGGCTCCAGCCGGCTGACAAAACATGATACGCAGATCATGTATGGATTACACACATCACATGCACATAAGCCATACCATTCATAACATCCTGCAAAAACAAGTTATGCATAGACACGATATCTACCGGCGTTGTGAAACTCGCAACGACATCTAAGGCGCTACGACAGGGCGAAGCCGGCGGTCCGTATTCATCGGATAAAACAATTTTACCCAAATCTGATCTGTATTCCGATTCGATCAAACTCTTTGATCTTCGATCACCGCAACTGGATTTATGTGTCACTGTATACCCCGATGGAGGAAACCGACCGGTAGTGGTAAGTTGTTCCACGACCTTAGCAGTATGATCATGGAAACCTGATCATCCATTAACCCCGAGTACAATTGATCCAATCAACCTTGTACAAAACCGATCTATCTCATAGAACGACCACCAAAACAGCAATTAGATCACATCAAACGCTAACTACATATCACATATGTACGGATCTCGGGCCTAATACCAGGAGCTACCGCTCTGATACCACCGTTGGAACGCGTAGAGATAAACGAAAAACTTTTTCCTACGCAGTACATCCAAGATCTAGCCGAGGTAGAAGGCCACGATGATTACCACTAGACGCGCGGTTGCGGATTATCCATGCAGCGCGTCGGGGCAGTGTAGTCCCACGATCCGATCCAGCCGATCCAATCCACGAACGTCGAAGTGCTGAACGTACAGCACCTCTGCCGGTATCCACACGTACGAGAGGAGCTCCGACGTTGGACTGCTAGGTCCGGTGCGACGGCTGGAATGAGTGGGGCTAGGGTTCCCAACGCATGGGAGTGGACTAAAGAGCCCGCTGGGCAACCTGCGCCCCTCTTTATATAGCGAATGGTAGTGGGCTTCCCAACACTTGTGTCCCATTCCCTTTGTGAGTCCGACACACAAAATCAGTCCATTTCCGGCTCGGGTCCAACCCGACCAATGCTTGCTCCCGCTCTTAAGTGTGCGACCCTGCAGGCTCATGGTGACTTGGACACGATTGGAGTCCTACTCCCAACCGATCAATCGTTAGCGGCTCCTAGCAGAACGTGCCGACTCCCAAGTCCCATTGAGTCATGATGACATACCTTTCAGTGTGATATTCATCTTAGTCCCTTTTGCCTCACGATATACCTTGTCGAACTATAGGCGATTTATCGTCATCCCTTTAATAGTTCAACTCTCTTCCCGATCCGTGATATGTGATTCATCTGACTAACTCTTAGTCAACAAACATAGTTAACACTTAACTGAGTCGCGCATGGCCATGCTTCCTGAATCATATCACTCGAGAGGGTCTAGAGAATATCTCTCCAATCGGAGGGGCAAAATCCCATCTTGATTATCCACATCATGCAGCTTGCTTCTCATTTGACCCGAACTCTGCCTTTATAGCTGCCTTGTCACAGAACAACGTTTGACATAACCTAAGTCGGTGATCCACAACTCGGATTGTGCGACAACCTCAGGTCTAAGGATTACATTGATTGAGACATGCAAATGACGACTTGCTCGTTGCATCTCAATGTGGGTCAGTCCGACTTGCTAAACTCTTTAGCCAAGCCCGTGAACGTTGGAATGGCATTACCATGCCCATGACAAGTGGAACCGTGTCATCAGCCAACACTCACATTAGTATAGGGTCTGTGTCGAACACAACCTTAATGACCAAGGACAATTTAGTATGAACAACATGAATATATAGTTCCACAATCGAATCACATATTCAACGACATATATCAGATGTTCAAAACAAGGACGACTTAATAACTTTATGAATACAGTGAGAATTACATCATACATGATTGCCTCTAGGGCATATTCCCAACAAGATGCTCTGCAAGAAAACAGCTCAAAAGCAAGTCCTAACAACTCTATACAAGCTAGGTACAAAATAGAATCAAACACCAATTTATTTCAATCAAAAACATGCAAAGAAAACAAAATAGAAAAGCTGTTGTTTCTAGATCTGTCCACCAAAATTAATCTAGTGCTTCAAAAATTAATCTAAGCTAGGATAAGATATATCTAGTCAATACAAAACTCATCCAATTGGATTTACTCCAAAAATCATTTTTAAACTCATTCTAAAAAATCATAGAAGAGCCTACTGGTTCTTTATTAAAATGGATGGCATTTTCTTCTGATAACTCACCTTGATGTGAGGTCAAGTGCATTGGATAGATCTTTTCAATATCTATCCAGATCATTTTAGTTTGTTCCATTTGGTTATGTATTTTCAAAGTTATGTTCAAATCATTTCCATAGACAGTCTATGCCAAAACATTCTTTGTGTCCAAAAATAATTGTCCAAACATAGATCCACAAAGTTTATATGGTTTAGATTTCATATAGTTAGGTCCATGAATTTTTCCAGATTTTATTTTGCTCATTTAGTATTTTATACACGTCCAAAGTAAATGCATCAATCTCTGTTAAAAAAATTAAATGAAAAAGCAAACAGGTGCTCGGGCTGGATCTGCGTGGCTGCGGCCCAACTAGCGGCTGCGCAGCTCAGCTGCCCTTCGGGCGCGCGAGCGGGCGCGGGAAAGGGGACGTTTGAACGTGGCCGTGGATCCTCGATCCAACGGCGCACGAGTCGTCATCAACCTCGCCTCTCTCTCTCTCTCTCTGCCGTGCGTACGGGAAAAATGGTGACGGCCGGTAGCTCACCTCGGGGGCTCGGGGAGGGGCTGCGTGGGCTCGGTGGCGTCCCTGGGTGTCGAGGGAGTCGAGGGGCGGGGACGGTGTTGACTGGCGTGACTCCAGGCGGCGGCGCGAGGCAGATGCCCGCGGCGGCGCTCCGTGGACGGCGGAGTCGACTCCGGCGGTTAGAAGGCAGGGAAGCGAGTCTGGGAGGCTCAGGGGGACTAGGGGAAACTATCCAGGGCAGAGGGAGGGGTTGGGATGGAAGGATTCGAGCAGGGCCTTGCCGTGACCGTGGTGGTCACCGGCAGCCAGAGCACGGCCTGTGCGTGCTCCAGGGGGGATGGGTGTCGGACCCCGGACCCAGAGATATACAAACTGTCATGTGCTCCTAGCAATGGACTCACAAGGGCTTCAGGGTTACCAGCCCGGGCCGCAACAAACAACGGCAGGCAGACCGGATTCATCGGCACGCAGTCCGGATCCCCGGTCTACTACTCCTTGTATCCATGCTAGTCATAACCAATTATGCATACCCAAGCGTCCACGAGTCGGATGAAACTGAAGGAATGGGACCAAAGTTATACAGAGCTGCTATGTGTCACAATCGAGGGTTACTGGGGTTACCTCGCCCCAGGCCGAATATCTTCGGCAGGCGGGCTCGGACATGGATCATCGGCTCCACAACCCCTCGACTGCGACAACTATGCAGGCATAGCCAAAACTGTATAACAACGGGCTCGAGACCAACAATCGATCAAAGCAGCACTCTAGACATGAAAGTTTTATTAAACATGTGTTACTAGAGTATAGCTTACGAACAGAGGTCACATGACCCAACATTACATCATACAACGAAAGGCAAATTATGTTGCTAATCAACAAGAACCAAAAAGGCCTAAGAGGCCGCAACATAAGGCGACGTCCCAGCCCTTAGATTCCAGGTTGCTACCTGGGAACCCCAAACTACTCGTCGATGTCCACGTCGAAACACCACCGAACTGAGGAACTCCACCTGAACCAAGAGTAAGCAAACTTGAGTACGGGAGGTACTCAACAAGACTTAGTTAACCTATTATATATCTGCTATGTTCAGAAAGGGTTTTATGAAGGTTATTTTGCGTAAAGCAATCTTTGTTTTCCAAATCGAGGGAGAATAGCACGTCTCAAGGAATGTTTTCAAAACAGATGAGAAACTCAACTACTGTAATCATCATCTTTTGAATCCACCAACATCATTTCCAAGAAACTCACATGCTACAAGGATCACCCCTCCCGGCATCTCCGGGGAGGCACCCTTCAGACATTGCCAACATCTTTTACACCACTTTCAAGTTATCTATGACCCCGTGACTTTCACCAAGTCGTCCATAACCGTGGACACGGCTTTCCGAAAGATTTATCCCTGCAGGGTGGTACACTTTACCCACACGTACCATCCGACTCTTAACGCCACATGTAAGCTCGTCCATGGAGCGCGGCAGAGGGTGGCTGGCCACGACCTTTACCTTGTCGAGCCCTATCCATGAGTCAACCCAAACAGGGCCACCCCGTCAACAGGGAGGTGGCCACCTCCTGACGGCACCTGTTCAGTGAGTCGGGATCAAGATCCGTGTACGTCCATCACTTGTCCCGGTCACGCCCTAAACACCTCCAAAAGGTTTTTGACTCACACGCAGATGGAAATCCCAAACTACGTGACTCACGGATAGAACTAAACAAGTTAGTTAGTCGAGCGCGGTCTGTTAGGCCCCGCGTGTGGTTGCACGCTCAGTCTTGGTTTCCGTGGCGAGACCTTAATCCTAGGGTTGGCAAGTACAGGACAAAGAACCACTTCCCAAGTGGCCTCCCGTCCAAGCCTTAGTCATGTTAACCACACAATGCTCATCTCACCACGTCATCATATCATACTAGGTTATCGTAGCTCTGATTCATCAACCGGATGGAGCAGAGGTAAACAAACATGTAAAGCTAAGCGAAGCAGATATGAGGCTCTCGCGGTGCGCACAAGCAAATCTATGGCGGCTAGGAGTAGTGGATCGGGATATTGAGGCAATGCAGTATATAGGTGAACTATATCTACTAGCATCAAATACTTTGGAATCGAATGCAAAGTACGAGATCAGATGTTGTTGGAAAACATATATGAGCAGATAAGAGGTTATGCTTGCCTTGGTTATAAGAAAACCAGATAGAGACTTTAGGAAAAGTGCTTTACTTGTCGGTTCAGATCAAGTATTCACCATTGGATTGGTGGTCTTCCCTTCGGAGCCACGTTCTACCGAGAGGGAACAAACACCGAAAAGAAGAATAACAATCAACACATGGCATCGATGCAATGCGCAATATGTATGCATGAGAAATTTAACGCACTGAAATAAAGCCCTAAACACGTAGATAGGGTTGCTAGGGTTCGTATGTCAAATATGCAGTTTAACAGAAATTAGCCCGAAATAGACCCCGGTGGGGCACTTCGGACAATTCTGAATGTGAGTACAAGTTAAAGTGCTCAAATGGGTTTGAAAACATCATAGCTAGATTGCATTTGTCAATTTGAGCAATTTGGTATATAACTTTTAATTTTCTAATTTTATTGAATAAAAACTTATTTTTCTATTTTTAAATGATTTAAACAACATTAAATAATGTTAAAAAATCAACCTTCTCAAACATGATTGAAAATGACATATTTTGGTAGATAATAATTTTCTGAACAAAACCATACTTTTACTTTATTTTTCTGAGTAGCATTTGAATAGTTATTCAATTTACAAAATAAACTATTTTCTGGAATTCCTGGAAATATTAAACAGAGGGGGTTATGACATTATCATGATGTCACTGTGACATCACCCTCCTCTGGACCTCACAGCTAACATCAAATTCGATCAAATTCGTCGATGATTCTCAAATTAAAGGCTATGGGAAGGTGCAGCAGCTTGAGGGGAATGTGTAGGTGGTGCTGGGTGACCAAATGGTCACTGGAAAAGCTCGCCGGCGTCCATGGCGCGGCGGCGGCCGGCGGGGCACGTGTACATGGATCGGGAGAGGGATAGGGGGCTAGGAGAGGGCACTGGCGTGCAGAGAAGCTCACCATGAGCATGTCTGGACTACCGGAGTGGAGAGGCGGGGTCGGGAACGGCCGCATCGAGCACGGCGGCCATCTGCCGGCCGTGGAAACGACGACGCCGAATCGGGCGATTCCGGTCGTCCCAGCTCCCGTTTTCTCCTCAAGGAGGTAGAGGAGGACACCACGGTGAGGAAGGAGGGCTCGAGGGCGCTTGGGAGGGGCCGGAACGGCGACGACGACCGGCGGTAGAGGGAGCTAGGGTTTCGGCCGGGTTCGGGTTCTTCCGCGGAAATACAGAGAGTGAGGGAGGCAGTAGCGAGTGCGGGAGGAGAGGAGGCAATCCAGACGCCTCTCCTCTCTTATCCGTGCGAGTGAGAGAAGCAGGAGGTGGCAACTCGACGCGGACGCGTCCTCCACGCAGCTGCTCCTACTGTCAAAGGTTGAAGAAGACAGATTTGCGCAAAACCCCCTGGCTTCAGGAGAAAATACAAAGAGGTTCTTTCCTTTAAAAACAGCAAGACATTTGAATGTTTGAGAGCCTTTTTTCAAACAGAAAATTTGGCAAAAATACTTTTTGGAAACCTCCAAAAATTTCCAACCTCACCATGTTTTGGTTTGGTGAAATTGAAATATTTTTCAATACAAATTTTGGAAACCACATTAAGTAGTATTTGTGGTAATTTCTCAAAACCATTTAAATTCACAATTTAAATTGGTTCAACATGGTTTAAACTGTTGTTTCATGCATGTATGAGATGAACACAACACCACACACCCTAATGTAGCAAAATTTGGGATGTTACAAATCTACCCCCCTTACAAGAATCTCGTCCCGAGATTCCTGAAGGAGAAAGAAAGAAGGAACACCGGTTTTGAATGATCTTCTCGAACCTTACGATTCTCTTCTTGCAGAGGTTGTTTTGTAGTACTTGCGAAGATTCTTCAGTGGCTACACCTTAGGTGAGAGGGAAAACTCTTAGGAATTGATCTTTACAAAGACCGAGTATCTCATGGCTAACTCATGACAGGGATGTTCATAAAGAACCGTCGAGTTAACAGGCATGAAACACATCAAGGTAACGGAGTGAATAAAAGATTCGTTTCAAGTTTGCGGATGATGGTTCTTGAAAGTATTTAGAATATGAGCTTTTCACAAGACTTTAAATCCTTTTGGAAAAAGAAAGGTTGGACACCTTATGACATCAAGGTTTCTTCGAACTAGAATACCAAGATGGTCTTGGATACCAAAACATAATATCCACAGACGAGGGAAAACACGAGAAAACATTGTAATCATGCGTCAGAGAGAATTTGATACAGGATCAGGTTCACTCTTCAGAGTGGACACGGAGGATAAAGGAACTTTCATTCCGTCAAATTTTGTCGAGACCTTGTCAAGAATCGGGATATTATTTCACGACAGAGGATGAGTAACCAAGATAAGTTGGAACACCGTAACAAAGAAATAATCCTTGGTCACACCATAAGGATGAATAACCAACAAGGATTGAAACACCGGAAGAAAATAGGGAATCTCTTTCCTAATGTGGGTTATTCGTACCAATACGTTTACCACATGGTTAAGACCCCATGGCTGAAGTAACTGACAAATTCACACAATGTGTGAGATGAACAGAACTTCAAGTACAACCAACTTGAGAAAGGAAACTGATCAAAGGCGGTTACAAAACACCACGAGGTGGTTCTCATGATGAACTTGTTTCCACTGGAAGGAAGGTTTGGAGGTTTGATACAGAGACATTGGACATATCGACTTCAAAGATATCCTTGAGATTCTAGATACCAATATCCAGCTTACAATAAGCCGTCAATAGGTTATCGAGTGAAAGTTTAACTTTGGGTTGGAAGAACAGAGAGGAAACTTGTTAGAATGAGCCACACACGAATTATCACGAAGAGTGGTTGTTCTTACCGATTCAAACAGATATGACGTTAGGCCTTCCGGCTAGTTGTGTCAACCACAACATCAACCATGCCGGATTTTCAAAAGGACCTAAGTCAATACCCTTGAGGAAACACCAACCATCATTGATGCTTGAGATTCAGCTCTGGTTAGTGGGTTGATAACTGAGACTCAATATGTTTGATCAAAGAGGTTGCAATAGTTCTCAACGAGATACATATGATGGATTATCAAGATATGGACTACGATGTCAAGCTCGAGAAGATGAGCGAGATTGCAATACTCATGTGTTGGCAACTTGTGAAAGACGGTTGCACCTACATGGACTACTTGCAAAAGAACACATCAGAGTCCTTGTTGGAAAAGATGGTACAAAGATAACGAAGTTCTTAAACTTCTTCTCTTTCACGAACGATCAGCCAGTGGCTTAGTGTGGATACAAAATTCTTCAAATCAATGGAGGTAACGACCTACCATCTCAAGAATAGTCCACACATACATGACCGACTTGGGATTATTTTCGAGGGAAACAAGGAAACTATACTCAGATCCATGGCGACAACTTTCACCATAAACACATGAACCAGAGTAAGTTACTTCGAACATCTAGAACACAAGCTTCGTGATGACACAAAGATGGTTCTCGAAAGTTTCCAACATTAATGCCAATTTTTCAAGATGAACCTCTTGAAACTTGGAGAAAATAGGAATGTTATCGATGGCTCGACAACACACTTATCAAAACACTCCAAGGGGAAGGATTCATATGATACATGAACAAGGAAGAATATTGGTCAGCCAGAGGACATGAAGGTGTACTCGGGCAAAACACCAGGAGTGAGAAACACCATCAAGATAGTCCTCGAATCTAGACTTGATCTGACGATAGCCCAAATCAAATCAAAGGTTAGGATGATAACATGCCCACTAAGGAGATACTATCCTGCTTCGACACAAGGGAAACTAGACATCCCTTAACGAAGGATCAAGTTAAGAAGAGCTCTTATCTTTCAACTCTCCAAGTTGTTGTTTTAAGCTCAACCAACTAGTTCAGGGGTATCCAGCAAGGTTTCTTGGAGAAAAGAGTAGTTCAAATTACCCTTTGTTTAGACATCACGGTCAGGTTTGTCACGTGATGATACTTCTAGAAAGACAACTAGAATATCACAACCCACCGGTATGTCTCGGAGTTTGAAAGGTGTCTTTCTTTTCAAAGCAAACCGATATGGTCTACAGAGCTTCGGCATGAACCTAACTCTTTGACCGAGAATGTAAACAGAAATGAACGAATTTGGTAACACGGTCAACTTTAAGTAGAGACCGGGTAACCAACAGTTCTAAGAAGGATACAGATGTTTCTTAGATTTTCCAAAGCAATAAGGATTGCTAAGAATATCTGATACACACCTCAATGCACACCCAACATTCTCGAGCATTCAAGCTTGGAGGAAGGGTGAGTGAAGACGTGTAATAGCAGCACTTCATCAATAAGGCCATGAAAATCAACATAACCTCTTGATGCAAAAGAATGTGATACTCGAAGGTAGAACAGAACAGAAGCTAATGGAACTTCTTTAATCTGCGAATTACAAAACTTTGACCTGATTCTATAGATGAACGAGGTACTGGAGTTTGTTTCTCCTAACATCCCAAGGTGGAACGTTCTCACGGAACACAAGATCCAATGCATTGGAAGAAGCCAACACGCATATGTAACTTGGTTTCCAACAACGGACAAAGTTCGGAAGCATCTACAGAATAGGAACATACTCAGGAGAATTCCTAAGATCATGTTGATGCATAGGGTCATACTCATTTGTAAAACCCATGCTAAAAAGATTGGTATAGCTGAAATAAGAACAAAGATGTGGAATTTATGATGATCACTCTTGTTGTGATCCCTTTTGGTTCCAAAAGAGTGCCTATGGCTATGGAAGTTGAATTTACCTAGCCATCCTGAGGTAGAAGATGTTCCTCAGGGTCCAAAGAAACAGAACTTGGGTTAAAGGTCAGCATCCTGTGCTGGTAGCATACACATCACATGATTAAGAAACCACATGATTCAACACACTTCAATCCAGCACATTCCGGGACCTTCGGTTCAAGACCAAGGGTTAAAAACACAACGAAAGGAGTAACTACTATCTTAGTGCCTTGACGGACACTACGAATAGCAATCACGAAGTATCTTTCCAAGAGGACAGACTTAGCTCCGGAAGTATTTGAGCAAAAGAGGAAGAATACATTCGAGATGAAAAGGAAATCTCGAGGTTCAGGATTTTGAAACTTAGAACATGTAAGAATGTGGAATCCATACAACTTTGAGAGATTATGATGGAAAGGAAATCTCCCAGTTTAATATATAATGAAATATGGAACACACACGACTCTAGAACTTAACACTAGGTCAACTTGGGTAAAAGAACGTCATTGCCAAAGAAGGCACCTAGGTTTTGAATGACTAGAAGAGATAGCAAAAACATTTCAAAACAAAACAGATAAGGTGACCCAGAGTTAGAGCGATACCAGATAAGGAGTAAAAAGAATCCTAAGAAGGTTTTTCACAATCCATTTGGAGTTTCAAAGTAGTTTTCATAAACTCTAGACTCAACATCGACCAAGCAGTAAGGTTTTCCTACAGGCAGTCCTGCTCTGATACCAACACTTGTCGGACCCCGGACCCAGAGATATACAAACTGTCATGTGCTCCTAGCAATGGACTCACAAGGGCTTCAGGGTTACCAGCCTCGGCCGCAACAAACAACGGCAGGCAGACCGGATTCATCGGCACGCAGTCCGGATCCCCGGTCTACTACTCCTTGTATCCATGCTAGTCATAACCAATTATGCATACCCAAGCGTCCACGAGTCGGATGAAACTGAAGGAACGGGACCAAAGTTATACAGAGCTGCTATGTGTCACAATCGAGGGTTACTGGGGTTACCTCGCCCAGGCCGAATATCTTCGGCAGGCGGGCTCGGACATGGATCATCGGCTCCACAACCCCTCGACTGCGACAACTATGCAGGCATAGCCAAAACTGTATAACAACGGGCTCGAGACCAACAATCGATCAAAGCAGCACTCTAGACATGAAAGTTGAATTAAACATGTGTTAATAGAGTATAGCTTACAAACAGAGGTCACATGACCCAACATTACATCATACAACGAAAGGCAAATTATGTTGCTAATCAACAAGAACCAAAAAGGCCTAAGAGGCCGCAACATAAGGCGACGTCCCAACCCTTAGATTCCAGGTTGCTACCTGGGAACCCCAAACTACTCGTCGATGTCCACGTCGAAACACCACCGAACTGAGGAACTCCACCTGAACCAAGAGTAAGCAAACTTGAGTACGGGAGGTACTCAACAAGACTTAGTTAACCTATTATATATCTGCTATGTTCAGAAAGGGTTTTATGAAGGTTATTTTGCGTAAAGCAATCTTTGTTTTCCAAATCGAGGGAGAATAGCACGTCTCAAGGAATGTTTTCAAAACAGATGAGAAACTCAACTACTGTAATCATCATCTTTTGAATCCACCAACATCATTTCCTAGAAATTCACATGCTACAAGGATCACCCCTCCCGGCATCTCCGGGGAGGCACCCTTCAGACATTGCCAACATCTTTTACGCCACTTTCAAGTTATCTATGACCCCGTGACTTTCACCAAGTCGTCCATAACCGTGGACACGGCTTTCCGAAAGATTTATCCCTGCAGGGTGGTACACTTTACCCACACGTACCATCCGACTCTTAACGCCACATGTACGCTCGTCCATGGAGCGCGAAAGAGGGTGGCTGGCCACGACCTTTACCTTGTCGAGCCCTATCCATGAGTCAACCCAAACAGGGCCACCCCGTCAACAGGGAGGTGGCCACCTCCCGACGGCACCTGTTCTGTGAGTCGGGATCAAGATCCGTGTACGTCCATCACTTGTCCCGGTCACGCCCTGAACACCTCCAAAAGGTTTTTGACTCACACGCAGATGGAAATCCCAAACTACGTGACTCACGGATAGAACTAAACAAGTTAGTTAGTCGAGCGCAGTCTGTTAGGCCCCGCGTGTGGTTGCACGCTCAGTCTTGGTTTCCGCGGCGAGACCTTAATCCTAGGGTTGGCAAGTACAGGACAAACAACCACTTCCCAAGTGGCCTCCCGTCCAACCCTTAGTCATGTTAACCACACAATGCTCATCTCACCACGTCATCATATCATACTAGGTTATCGTAGCTCTGATTCATCAACCGGATGGAGCAGAGGTAAACAAACATGTAAAGCTAAGCGAAGCAGATATGAAGCTCTGGCGATGCGCACAAGCAAATCTATGGCGGCTAGGAGTAGTGGATCGGGATATTGAGGCAATGCAGTATATAGGTGAAATATATCTACTAGCATCAAATACTTTGGAATCGAATGCAAAGTACGAGATCAGATGTTGTTGGAAAACATATATGAGCAGATAAGAGGTTATGCTTGCCTTGGTTATAAGAAAACCAGATAGATACTTCAGGAAAAGTGCTTGACTTGTCGGTTAAGATCAAGTATTCACCATTGGATTGGTGGCCTTCTCTTCGGAGCCACGTTCTACCGAGAGGGAACAAACACCAAAAAGAAGAATAACAATCAACACATGGCATCGATGCAATGCGCAATATGTATGCATGAGAAATTTAACGCACTGAAATAAAGCCCTAAACACGTAGATAGGGTTGCTAGGGTTCGTATGTCAAATACGCAGTTTAACAGAAATTAGCCCGAAATAGACCCCGGTGGGGCACTTCGGACAATTCTGAATGTGAGTACAAGTTAAAGTGCTCAAATGGGTTCGAAAACATCATAGCTAGATTGCATTTGTCAATTTGAGCAATTTGGTATATAACTTTTAATTTTCTAATTTTATTGAATAAAAACTTATTTTTCGATTTTTAAATGATTTAAACAACATTAAATAATGTTAAAAAATCAACCTTCTCAAACATGATTGAAAATGACATATTTTGGTAGATAATAATTTTCTGAACAAAACCATATTTTTACTTTATTTTTCTGAGTAGCATTTGAATAGTTATTCAATTTACAAATAAACTATTTTCTGGAATTCCTGGAAATATTAAACAGAGGGGTTATGACATTATCATGATGTCACTGTGACATCACCCTCCTCTGGACCTCACATCTAACATCAAATTCGATCAAATTCGTCGATGATTCTCAAATTAAAGGCTATGGGAAGGTGCAGCAGCTTGAGGGGAATGTGTAGGTGGTGCTGGGTGACCAAATGGTCACCGGAAAAGCTCACCGGCGTCCATGGCGCGGCGGCGGCCGGCGGGGCACGTGTACAGGGAGCTGGAGAGGGATAGGGGGCTAGGAGAGGGCACTGGCGTGCATAGAATCTCACCATGAGAATGTATGCACTACCTGAGTGGAGAGGCGGGGTCGGGAACGGCCGCATCGAGCACGGCGGCCATCTGCCGGCCGTGGAAACAACGACGCCGAATCGGGCGATTCCGGTGGTCCCAGCTCCCGTTTTCTCCTCAAGGAGGTAGAGGAGGACACCACGGTGAGGAAAGAGGGCTCGAGGGTGCTTGTGAGGGGCCGGAACGGCGATGACGACCGGTGGTAGAGGGAACTAGGGTTTCGGCCGGGTTCGGGTTCTTCCGCGGAAATACAGAGAGTGAGGGAGGCAGTAGCGAGTGCGGGAGGAGAGGAGGCAATCCAGACGCCTCTCCTCTCTTATCCGTGCGACTGAGAGAAGCAGGAGGTAGCAACTCGACGCGGACGCGGCATCCACGCAGCTGCTCCTACTTTCAAAGGTTGAAGAAGACAGATTTGCGCAAAACCCCCTGGCTTCAGGAGAAAATACAAAGAGGTTCTTTCCTATAAAAACAGCAAGACATTTGAATGTTTGAGAGCCTTTTTGCAAACAGAAAATTTGGCAAAAATACTTTTTGGAAACCTCCCAAAATTTCCAACCTCACCATGTTTTGGTTTTGTGAAATTGAAATATTTTTCAATACAAATTTTGGAAACCACATTAAGTAGTATTTGTGGCAATTTCTCAAAAACATTTAAATTCACAATTTAAATTGGTCCAACATGGTTTAAACTGTTGTTTCATGCATGTATGAGATGAACAGAACACCACACACCCTAATGTAGCAAAAATTGGGATGTTACACTGGGCTTGGGTCCTATCGACTTGGGGAGGTAGTTGAGAGTAGGAGGGGTGCAGAGGCGCAAGGGTGTGGCCTCTGGATACTTATAGCTGAGGGAGAAACATCAAGGGCATATTGGGGAGCTCGGGTGGATGCCAATTCATGGCATGAGCTAGCCCTAGGGTTTATGGTCTTTTCCATTTGTGAGCACTGGTGTCCTAGGTCAAGACCACGAGTGGGCAAGGCTTATCCTGGCCCTTGGGTGCAAGTCGGGCAAGTGGCAAGGTCAACTAGGTCAAGGGATGGGCATGCCCATGCCTATCCATGTCATCACCTTCTCACTCCATTTTCTTCCTGCCCAAGGCTTCTAGAAGGGATCCAATGCATGCTGGTTCGAGTCTATATGCTAGTCAACAAGTTAGATCAGGCCAAGACTCAAAAAGAGCAAATAAACATCATGCAAACAATTGTGCAAAAGTGTATCCTTTACTGTTCACTGCAAAAATTCAGAAAATTAAGTCTTAGGACATAGAATTTTTCTAAGTGTTGAACACAGATCAAAAGTTCAAAAAGTTGAGTTCGTTTTCAGGGTTCAAATGCTTTCCAAAATTTGTTTTCAAAGTATGGACTTGTTACCCATGTTATATACTTTCAGAATCAACTTTTGAAAACAATTTTGAAATAGTTTAAGGCCATGAAAACAATGTGGAAAAAGATATACTTTCTGTTTTTCTCTGTTTCTCAAAAATTTCCTTTTCTGCCTTAATTTTATACCACAAAAACAACAAGCAAAAGATAATTTTTATTTGTCCAAAAAAAAAACTAAGCTTATGGTTTTGTAAAGAAATCATAAAATAACAATTTATAGCTTAGTGAAAACAAAGGTATAAAACAGGTACTTGGCTTTATTTTCAGGAATTGTTTTCTATAGAAATCTTAAAAGAAATTTTTTATAAATCATTTTGAAAACTTGTTTTCTTGGATCCAACAAAGTTAAAAGTTTGCTTTAAGATGCAAACAAGAATGGTCCAAGCCTTGGATTAAAAATCCACTCAAGTAATACTAGGAAAACACGAGGGAAAATATATCAGGAAAAATAATGGGAATGTTTTTCAGAAACATTTGATATTGGTTTTATAAAGAATCAAAACTTGTGTTGCAAATATGCTTTATATCATAAAAAAATGTTAGTTCAAACAATCATGTTGTTATAAAAAAAATTGTTGGCCCTAATTTTTGTCTTCTTGAGCACAGTACAAGAATCCAAAAACTGGGGTGTGACACAAACCCCAGGAGCGGTACTACCTCGCGGTACCGGTAGAACCACGTGGGCGGTACTACCGCTACGGTAAAAATCCATGAGGTTAAATACAGATCTAGGAGAGGGAGTTACCCTTTTTACCTCCACTCTCCCTCATTCATCCCCCACACCGGATCTCGTGTCCGCAGCTCCTTCTATCCGCCGGGGAAGGTTCTCTCCGGCAATCGAGTGCTCCTCTCACGCCGGAGGAAGCCCGGGGATCACCTCCAACCTCTTCTCCACGACGATGAGCTCCGGTAACCCATCCAAGCTCTCTCCCTCGAGTTGAACTTGCGAGATGAAATTGTTTAGGGTTGTAGTGATCTCCTAGTCTAGAAGTGGTTAGATATGCTTCCTATATGAGTAGACTCCCTAAGAATTATTGGTGCATGTGTTCTCTATTGGAATTGGTCGTCCCTTTGGGTGCCATGGCAGATCCGCCAGCAGCGGTACTACCGCTATGGCTGGGACTGTTGGAGACAGTTGTACTACCGTGGCTCCCAACGGTACTACCGCTTCCTGGAATTTTGTGCACTACTAATTATTTTGTGAATATTCTCATAAGATCATTTGATTGAAGTTACCTTACCTCATTGCTACCCCCTTGTGCTATCTTAGGTGAAGGTGCTAGTGGTTCCAAGGGTGGAGGTCGCAAGCGTGCGGCTAAGAGGACTCGGAAGAATCCCGAGGAAGATGAGGCTCCTGAAGTGATGCCCCAGGGAAATATGACTAGGAGGTAGAGGTCTGTGTTGATGAAGTCTCACGCAGCCAGGGACAAGTCTGTTGCACTCATGCCTGATGAGAAGTTCCTTAGAGAGAGGAGAACCAACCCCTACACCAAGCCCAGGGATCCCAGGGCTAATGAGTGCTTCTGGACTCGCTTCCAGGAGCGCATATTCTATGAGGAGTACCCGCAGAACAGGAAAAAGGTGGTAACCCAATTCTCTATCAATGTGGCTTTCATGAGATTGAAGATGGATTATTTTAGTGAAGCTATGGAGATTTGTGAGGAATTTGGTCTTCTGGATTTTATTGAGATCAACAAAGACTATGATGAATATCTTGTGGGCCAATTCTATGCCACACTATACTTTCACACTGATGAGAGAAGGATCACATGGATGACCAAGGATCAGAAGTCCACGGTTTCTTGGGTTGAGTTTGCCACATTGTTGGGTCTACAGGACTTTGGGGAGATTCCTGATGCTTCTTTCTCCACTACCTTCTTCCGGGTTCCCAGCCCGGAGAAGTCTATGGCTCCTCAGGATATGTATGATCTTTACATCCCGGGTCGTGCTATGGTTGGTCTCTCCAAGAATCTGCTTCCTGTGTATGACATCCTGCATCGGATCTTCTGGAACACTCTGTCTCCTCATAATGGCAACTTCGATCAGATTCATGGCTCTCTCATTGACTTGATGGTCCATACTCATAGGCGTCGTGGTGATGTTCTCAGGCTCGATATTATGGATATCATATGGAATGAGATGTACAAGTCTGTGATGAGGAGGAGAGTTCCTGTGTTTGCTGCTCTAGTGTTCAAGCTCATTGCCACTACTTGCCGCGGTGCTAAGATACCTAATGCTCTCCTGGACAATGACCAAGATCTCACTACTCACTGCGTCAAGGAGCTTCGTGTTAAGAAGCACTTGCCTCCTCTGCTTGGTGCTGATGATCTTGGTCCTGCACCGATGACTCTAGTGATTCTGACTTTGAGATGGAGGAAAGAGCTCAGAGGACTAGGTTTCGCAAGTGTATGTACGAGGCTGTAAAGAAGATCTTCTGTCGCGAGACTGATATGGAGAACAAAGCTTATCTGGCTCATGTTCGTAGCAACAAGGAACGGCAGTTGTCTCGTGACAGATTTTCCCATCTTGGTGTGCCTGTTCGTCCTGGCTCTGAGGATAGGCTCACTAGCTCAAAGGAGTGGAAGTCTAAGAGCATGTCTATTAGTCCCCTCAAACCCTTAAACCCTTAGAGCAGTTTTAAGGGTTGAGAAACGTTGTTTTCGTGCACTTTTACGGGTTGAAAAACAGGGGCAAAGACTAGAACCCTATTCCGTTTTAAGGGTTGGGTTTGAGGGTTCTAGTCTTTGCCTCAACCCCAACCTCTAAAACTGTCACATATACATCACAATATGCCACAAAAACATAATGAACCATCAAACATACTACAAAATAACAATAATGGGGCGGCCACATCTTTCTTCCTCGAGGCGGGGTGCTTGGCCAGCGCCTTCCTCGGCTTCACCGCCGCGGCAGCAGCACGCGGGCCACCCGAGGCCACCTTGGCCCGAGGTGCGGCCGGTGCGGCGAGGGGCGGGGCGGGCGGAGGCTCGGCGGCCGGGGCGCCTGCGGGCGCGGACGCGGGCGCGAGGAGGTGCGTCCCGGCCCGCCTGCGCTTGGCCCCGACGGGGTTCGTCGTCGCCACCATGGCCGCGACGCGAGGGTCGGCGGAGGTGGGCGCGGCCGGGGGCGGGAACGGGGCGGCGAAGGCGGGGGAAGGAGCGGAGGGGGGCGGCGATGGGTCGGGAGGCGCCAGGGCGACCGCGGCGGCGCCGGGGACGGCGGCCATGGTGGCGGGGCGGAAGGCGGCGGCGGCGGTTGGGGATTTTTCCCTCCCGCGCGTGCGTGCTCGGGTGATACGGGTTGGTGAGGGGTTGGCCCCTCCAACCCTTAAGTTTAGAGGTTGGGAGGGGATTCCCGGGTCCGGCCTGTATTTTTTTTACGGGTTTAGGGGTTCTACTCTTTGCAATTTTTTCGTCGAAAACTGTAAAAAAGCAGTTATTTTTAGGGGTTTAGGGGTTTAGGGGTACTACTAGAGATGCTCTAAGCATGGTTGCTCTTGGGTTGATCCTGACCTTATTGATGATGCTTCTACTCCTCATGAGACTAGGACTCGTGGTGACACTGATGAGAAAGTTGAATATGTCAACTCTGAGGATGAGCGTGGTCTGGGAAGCCCTGCAAGCGCCTCTAACCCCAACGAGTGACCTCCAGGGACGTTAGTGATGGAGAGATGATAACCCGGTAGGCCAACGCCAAGGTGCAACCCGGCCCAAAGGACGCTGCGCAGGATCCGGCTAAGGATAAGGGAACTTCTAGAAGGCCCAAGTTCATAGGCCTGGTAACCCGGATTGTGGGTTACGATAAGGAAAGCTAGGGTTTGTATGCAGTGTCCGGGTAGGATTCAGGGTGCGCCTTGAAGGGAAAACCAGGGGGTCCGGGTGCTATATAAACCGGCCCCTAGGACTAGTTGAGAGAGATCCAAGAGTTTTAGCAATATCGCCTGATATCGAATATCCAGTGTAACACGAAAGTTGAGTTAATATATCGAGATCGGAGACTCGGCGACTTGATTGCCGGCTACTAGATCGAGTATCATCATGTTTTCCTCTGAGCTAAACCCTCTCCCAAACGCCTGTGTCGTCTTGCCCCAAGATAAGTTACCCCCGGTAACGTCTGCCGTGATTATCCCACGACAGTTGGCGCCCACCGTGGGGCCTGCGTCCAAAGGTGTTTACATCACGGGAGAAGCTCGGAAGAACATGGAGAATCTAGTCATCGGCGAGATCTACATCGACCACGAAGGAGAGAAGATGGTGGACGATTCCGGCTGGGGACCAGAGTCGGATCACCTCGAATCCGGATCTATTGTGACAATCGGCCAGATCCGCATCTTCATCGGTATGGTACGTACATCTGGTTTAAAAGGAAAATATCATGTGCATACTACAGGAACTTCTAATAGGGACAAAAAGATACTGAAGCAAGCGGTAAACTCGGTCTCCTCGGCTGTTCCAAGATACCTGAGGTGGTCAGAACAAGATGTAACATGGAGCAGAAGAGATCACCCGGAAAGGGTAGAACACCCGGGAGTCTTAGCGTTGGTAGTCGCACCGCAGGTTAATGGTTATGAGTTGAAGAAGGTCCTGATGGACGGCGGAAGTAGTATCAATATCTTATACTGGGAAACTTTTTCACGCATGGGTCTCAAGGAGTCTCAGCTACAGAAAAGCTCAACAATTTTTCATGGGATAGTGCCGGGTTACTCAGCGTGCCCCGAAGGGAAAATCGCATTGGAGGTAGCTTTTGGAGAATCGAAGGATAATTATCGAGTCGAGTGGCTCACTTTCGAGGTGGTCAAATTGCGCAGTCCTTATCACGTGCTGTTCGGAAGGCGGCTTATGCTAAATTCATGGCTAGGCCGTGTTATGTATATTTACAGCTAAAAATCCCGAGTCCTAAACAAACCATCACCATACATGGAAGCCGGGATATAGCAGCTGAGTGCGATGAAGGAGATTCGGTAATGGCCGAGCAGGCTTGCAGAAAAGAGGAACTCAAGTATTACCGGTCTCAAGTAGACCCGGATGACAGAACAGCATTGAAAAGACCGAATACTGAAGACGAGAGAGCAAAATTCAAGGCAGCACAGGACACTAAGATGATAGCTTTTGTTGAAGGTGATCCCACTAAGCAATTTACTATATGGTCTAACTTGGACAGCGAGCAGGAGAAAGCACTTGTGGAGTTTATTCGTTCTAATGCGGACGTATTCGCCTGGACGCCTAGCGATATGCCGGGTATCCCTACAGAATTGGCAGAACACAGTTTGCACGTAGACCCTAAGTCCAGGCCTGTGAAGCAGGGCCTGCGGAAGATGAATGAGGAAAGAAGGAAAGCTATAGGAGAAGAAATCGCACGGCTGCTGACAGCCGGCTTCCTCATGGAAGTATTTCACCCGGATTGGTTAGCAAATCCGGTTCTCGTGATGAAAAAGACCAATGAGTGGAGGATGTGCATTGATTTTACGAGTCTCAACAAGCATTGCCCAAAGGATCCGTTTGCACTACCAAGAATAGATCAGATCATAGACGCAGTAGCTGGAAGTGACCTATTATGCTTTCTGGACGCGTATTCCGGGTATCATCAGATTAAGCTCAAGAGGGAGGATTGGGAGAAAACATCATTTATAACCCCTTTTGGGGCCTTTTGCTACAAAACTATGACGTTTGGATTGAAGAACGCTGGCGCAACTTATCAACGGTGTATACAGAAGTGCTTTGAGGACCAAATTGGACGCAACGTCCATGCTTATGTGGATGATGTGGTTATCAAGACCAGGAAGGCAGAGACATTTATCGACGATCTAAAGGAGACGTTCAAGAACTTGAGGAGGTATCAGATGAAGCTTAACCCGACGAAGTGTGTATTTGGAGTTCCAGCTGGGAAATTACTCGGCTTTATCGTTTCCGAGAGAGGAATTGAGGCAAACCTAGATAAAATAAAAGCTATCCAGAATCTGAAAAAGCCGGAAAATTTGAAGCATGTTCAAAAGCTCACGGGCTGCGTAGCAGCCTTGAGCCGATTTATATCCAGACTCGGAGAAAAAGCAATACCCTTGTACCGGCTCTTGAGGAAATCCGATAAATTCGTGTGGGATCAAGAGGCGGATGAGGCATTCGAGGCACTAAAGAAGCAGTTATCTGAAGCACCAGTCCTAGCGGCCCCGGGTCCTAAAGAACCCATGTTGCTATACGTAGCAGCGGGCCCCCGAGCCGTTAGTGCAGTAGTTGTTGTGGAGCGTAAAGATGATGGGAAAGGTTACCCGGTCCAGAGACCGGTTTATTACGACAGCGAGGTATTATCAGAGGCAAAGCAGCGCTATCCGCATTGGCAAAAGCTGGTTTTCGGGGTCTTTATGGCCAGCCGGAAACTGAAGCCGTATTTCCAGGAACACCCCATAACAGTGGTAAGCTCGATACCAATGTCAGATATCATCAGAAACTCGGATGCGACAGGAAGAATAGCCAAATGGGCGATAGAGATGGGGGATTATCACATCAACTACGAGCCCAGGTCAGCAATTAAATCTCAGGCTTTGGTCGATTTCGTTAATGACTGGACACACACAGGCATGACCACCTTTGCTCCAAACTCCGAATCTTGGATCATGCACTTCGATGGATCCAAGCAATATGAGGGATCAGGAGCTGGAGTGGTGCTAACATCACCCAAAGGAGACAAATTGAGTTACGTGCTACAGATTCACTTTGATTGCTCCAACAACGTGGCCGAGTATGAGGCCCTATTGCACGGCTTAAAAGTAGCCAAGGAGATGAACATTAAGAGGATACGATGCTTTGGAGATTCGGACCTTGTGGTACAGCAGGTATCAGGAACTTGGGATAGAAAGGACGCAACTATGGCAGCATACCGCAGAGAGGTTGATAGGGTTGCAGGATGTTTCTCCGGATATGAGGTGGAGCACATAGACAGAAGAAAGAATGAGGCAGCAGACGCCATCGCTAGACTCGGCTCGCGCAGAGAGCCGGTTCCACCTAATGTCTTCCTAGATGAATTATGGCGACCATCAGTTAAAACCGAGTCTGAGGAAGAACTGGCAAATCAAGACCCGGATTTGGAGCTCGTGGCCACTGTACGCGCTGTTCCCGAGTGGACAGAACCGTTTTTGGCCTACCTATCACGAGGCGAGTTACCACAGCAGGAGGTGTTAGCAAGGCAAATTTCGAGGCGAGCAAAGGGATATTCTATCATCAATGGGGAGTTATACAAGAGAAGTGCAGCAGGAGTCCTATTGCGCTGTGTAGCACCAGAAGAGGGCCGACAGATTCTTAAAGAAATCCATGAAGGTGATTGTGGGCATCATGCATCCACAAGATCCCTTGTGGCCAAAGCTTATCGACACGGATTTTTCTGGCTCACGGCTCTAGCAGATGCAGAGCGCCTAGTGGAAAGGTGCGACGGATGTCAAAGGTACGCTCGCCAAACCCACGTACCGGCTATGGAATTGCGGACTATTCCGTTCACTTGGTCATTCGATGTTTGGGGTATGGACATGGTTGGTCCCTTTCACATGTCACCTTGCAAGAAGACACATCTTTTGGTGGCCATTGACAAGTTTACTAAATGGGTTGAGGTTATGCCAGTCACCAATTGTGAAGCAGTTACAGCAGTCAAGTTCCTGAAAAGAATTATCTACCGGTTCGGGTATCCCCACAGCATAATTACCGACAATGGAACCAACATGTCCCTTGGCGCGATGGAGAAGTTCTGTGGCAACAATGGAATCCGGCTTGACGTAGCATCAGTGGCTCATCCGCAGGCCAATGGACAAGTGGAGAGGGCAAACCAAGAGTTACTTCGTGGACTAAAACCACGACTGCGAGTCCCTTGCATCAGGGCTGCGGGTGCATGGGTTGAAGAACTACCTTCCGTGGTTTGGGGTATCAACACTACACCTAACAGATCTACTCAGATGACACCATTCTTCATGATTTATGGTGCGGAAGCGGTGTTGCCGAGTGATATTATTCATGATTCACCTCGACTATCAGCTTACGTCGAGGTAGAGAACGAGAAGACCCGGCAGGATGCCGTAGATATGTTAGAAGAACAAAGGGAACAAGCCCTGGAAAGGTCAGCCATATATCAGCAAGATTTACGGAGGTACCATAGCCGGCGCGTGAAAACCCGGGTCTTCCAGGAAGGAGACTTGGTCCTGCGTCTGGTACAGTCAAACGAAGGGAAACACAAGTTATCACCACCATGGGAAGGGCCGTTTATCATAAGCCGGAATCTGCACAACGGATCGTATTACTTGATAGATGCAAGGGAAGAGTCGTCTACAGTTAATGACACCGCTCATACCACTTCGCCTATGCAGGAAAGAGACAGACCATGGAACGTGGCTCAGCTACGTCCCTACTATACTTAGTATAGACTATATTGGCAAGAGGAGTTGCACGATGTAACAGGCGGCAGGTTTTCAGACGCACTCTTTTCCTATCCAGGGCACCCTTGGGGACTGGATGGGTTTTTAATGAGGCGGCTTGCTGACCTAACTTTCGCATATCAAGTAAAGAGGTGGTTATTCTTGCGTTTTTCACTCTCCGTATGTTGCGTATATCTAGGTCTTGGGGGCTGATTGCTTGAATAGCACAGTTACAAACTCAAAGACACGGCCTTGATGCCTATGAGTTATAAGGGCCGATTGCTCGCAAACGAGCACGGCTGCAATCTTATAACCGGACAAAGGAGCCAACTTTTTCTTGACTTTTCTTACTTAAGCTCGATGCGACTCGCACTAAAGTGGCATGATTTGCTCGCTTACGATTACAATCAGCCATGAAGCCCAATGGGACTTGCCTGACCCTGTTTTCGTATAGATGTAACAACATGATATCCACGCGAAAGCCGGCTTATAGTACAAGATAGCCAAAAGGGTCATCCAAACCACAAGTTATGCAGAGTACAGGGCTAATAGCCGGAAACTCAATGTTTATCAAGCATAACTTCAATACCTATGTGAAACGGCTCTGGGTTTGGGCTTAGCAGCAAACAACTTGTTCTATTGGAAAGACTACACATCCCATACTCGGCATTTTTGGTCTCGGGGGCTGGGGATTTCGAAAAAGGAAAAGTGTTCAGTTGCTAAAGCTCAAAAAACCCAAACATCCGAGTCTTGGGGACTTGGGGACTTAGAGAAAAAGTCCGCTTGTCAAAATCCATGAAACTCGGAAGCCGAGTCTCACAAAAGGAACCATAAAGAAAGTCGGATATCAAGAACGAGTGAGTTCAAAGATGGATAAATATAAAATCATCCCAACATTCAGAAGAGGCACAAGGCGTATCAAGAACTTAAAGTGCATTACAAATTTTGGTACCAGCATCAAAGGTGCACAGGCGCATCATCAAGAAATAATTGTTTAAGCGGCATATTGGCCGACTGACGCATACGACACATCATCAGGTAGCAGGTATCACTCGGTATTCTGGGCTGCGGCGTCCATCTTCTCCTTGCCCTTGTTATTACTATTGGTGGCAGCAGCACCCGGATCAGCAGCGGTGCCGGCTCGCGCAGGAGGAGGGACGACTGGTGTGGATGTAGCAGGCGCAGAGTCGGCTTCAGCCTTCTTTTTTGCAGCTTCCTCCCTCAACTTGGCAGTCTCCTCCTTCCATCGGGCTAGCATATCGTACGGCTTGGGAAGATCCGACATAATCGCTTCACCGTCAGCACCATATGAAGGGACAATGGAACTGAGCTCCAAGCTGTCAGCAATCACGCTTGCTGAGTAACGGACTTCTTTCTGGATGGCCTTGAAATCCTTCGAGGAAAATTTGGACCCATCACGGTTGAATTCCGGAAATCCGATCATCAGCTTGGCCGGCTCAAGCTTAGGAAAGTAAGCCTTAGCCAGGGCAAGCCCCCGGGTTACCCCAACCCGGCAAGACGAACGCTTCCAATGCCAAATCCACTCGGGAATGGTGGAGCAGGCGTCCAGCATCCTCTTCAGGTTGACGTGCCCAAAACCCGGCCACCGTATTTCTTGAAGGATCCATTTGGTTCCGGCACATAGCTGCCGGATAACGCTCTTGATGGTTTTCAGCTTGGCAATATCATCTTCGTCCGGCATTACTTCATCCGGACCTGCAGAAAGAAATGAGAGCACGATTAAGGAAACCCGGTTATTTATCAGCAGGGTAACTCGGATTATGAATATTATGCTAAGAATCATACCGATCAAAGCGCGATATGTATCAGCAATCTGAACAGAAAGATTCGTCAGGTTATCTTCTGTTGTATGAGCCCGCTTCCTGTACTTCCTTGTGATCTTCCCACTCCTCCTGGCCTCAGCTTCGGCCAGCTCACGCAGAGCCACCTCCTTTTCAATACGCTTGGTGGCCTTAGCCAATTTTTTCTCAGACTGGGTCATGAAATCCTGAGTGAAGATACAGGGATAAATTAGTTGGAAATACTGTGGAGTTCCAGGCAAATTATCAAGAAATTCACTGGGAACTTGGGGCTAGATAAGGATACAAGCAATGTTATTCGGATTGACCTCATGTTTTGCTATCAAAGCTTCCAGGATATTCTCTTCGTTGGCCCTTAAGGTGTGAAGGGCACTAAGCATCTGGGGGAATGTCATGTCCTCAGGCTTGGTGCCAGAAGAGCCGGCAGCTTGTTCGACTGGCTGATGAGATGTTCCCGACTTTGGGGTTGAGACCCGGACCGTTTGGGTATCCGGGTTAGGGGAACCTGCCCTCGTCTCCGGGATCTCAATCTCTTCATCCACGTCTTCAGACGATTTTGGAGACCCGGCTTCTTGTCGGGCCGGGTCACTAAAAGGATCTTGTTCTTGGGCGTCTTCAGTCTCATCACCAGCCGCGGCGTCCGCATTATTAGTTGGTCCCTCCGTCCTCTGGTTATCTGTTTCCATGTTCTCCGGGTCACTAACTGTGACTTGAGCGCTAAAGAAAAGGGAGAGAGGCAGTTAGCAATAGTGATTGAAAGTTGTCAGGTATGAAAGGATGTCATATAGCAAAGACTTACCCGGTATTTACAGCGTAATCCGGCGGGAGCTCGCTGCTGGAAGCAGATGAAGTCGTCAAAGGGACCGATAGCGGAACCCGGAATTTCCCGGCACGTGGATGGTTGGGAGATGGGTGACGCTGAGGGGATTTGGAGGATTGAGGTGGAGGAGTACCGACCCGGTGGACTGGTGAGGTGGTGATACCGGGGTTAAGGGGATCGTCACCCGGGGAACTCCGGGTCACCCTACGTTTGGCCGGGAGAGGATCCTTCAAGTATGACGAGTGTGACAACTGTTGGTTAAGTCTACGCATGATATCGAAGGAGTAAGGTTTAGAGGATATAGAAGAGAAAGGAACCTTGGAAACCACTCCTCTGGTTTTCCTCTTGGCCCCGACTGTTACTTCCTGATCAGATTCGGTGGCCTCCGGGTCGTCCTCATCCTTCTCTTCTTTGTCCTCCAGCCCGGCGAGCCGAGTATGTATCAATGGAAAAAGTTAGGAGGGAGGAAAATGATGCAGGTAAAGGTGACACAAGATCCGGGTAAATACCTTCGTTATTGTCAGCCGGTTCATCTTCTTCTTCCGGGTCTCTGGAAGAGGGGGAGGTTTCAACTCTCCAGAAAGCGTCATCAGCCTGAGACAAAGAGATGAAAGTAAGAGCTAGAAGCGGTATCAAGTCAAGGTGTGGAGATAAGCTTACAAATGTCGAGTCATACCGCTGGGGCTGGATTTTCCCGAGTAAATGGAGGTAACCCGGAGATGTTCTTTATGACTTCCAGTTTTTCCGTCAGGAAACCTTTGATGGTTTTGTTGGTGTCGCCAGCTGCAAAGCTCTTGGTGGAATATCGGAGTGCGTCCGTGGCGTTCCCCGAGTACTCACACATCAATTTGGTACGGATAGAATTGGGTTGGATCCGGAAATCAACCCAAGTTTTCACTAAATTAAGCCCAAGAAGACCTTGGGCGGAGAGGACGGCTATTCTAGCTAGTAAAGGCAGGATTGCTTCCCTGTCCGAGTCAGGGGCGAAAGCATTGAATTTTTCAGAAATATCGAGGAGACCCTTCGAGTAACCCGGCAGTTTCTTTTCACCGGGTGGGGAAGTGTCGTGGCAGTAAAAGAAGGATAATTTCCAGTGTTTAACATGGGAATTCAGATTAAGGGTTGGCATTGGTGAGTTCTTGCGGCGTTGGATGGATACCCCGCCGCAAGTGAGAAGTGCCCCGTCACCGCTTTCACGGCACGACTTGCACTGGAAAAGTTCAATGAAGAGGGCCAAACTTGGTGAAGTGCACAAGTATGACTCGGACAAAACAATGAAGTGAGTAATATTCAACATAGAGTTAGGCCCTATGTCGAATACCTGGAGGCTGTAGTGGCTCAGGACCTCACGAAAGAAAGGGTGACCCGGAGGGCGGAATCCCCGGGTCACGTGCTCTATGAAACAGATTACCTCGCCGTCGGCGGGTGTGGGCCGGGTCTCGTCACCCGGCGCCCTCCAATGAATGTCCTTCTGAGAGGGGAGAACCCCCAACTCGGCCAGCTCTTCCAGCTTGGCCTTTGTGACTGTGGATCACCCCCAATTGGCGGATATGGATTGGGTTGTCTTCGCCTGGGCCGGCTGTTTCCCTTGCCTTTTGGGAGCCATGGGATCAACCTGCAAAACACAAGGAAAAAAGATACAGGAAATGAGACTCGGAAATGCTGGGTTACTCGAGTATATGTACGGAGTGTCAAGAAGATATGAAAACTAAGAATTATCCGGGTATCATGCCGCGAAGTGAAGATTGCAAGGTATCCGGGTATCAAGCGTAATTATAGAAACTATTGGTTACCTGCACGGATTTTTGCGAGATGTACTTTAAGTGCTGGCCGAGATATCCAGACAAGAGATAAGAAGGAGATCTTCTCCGCAACATTAGGGGCAATTGTCGAGTAAAGTAAATCGGGTATTTAACATTCTTATCAGGTTGTTGACCCGGAAAAGCTAAGCAAAGGACTTGGATGAAGCCGGGTTATTATATGGCCACCGTGGAGTTGGGCCTAGCTGTTTATTAAAGCAATTTAACCCGGCCTCCATTGAATTTGTAAGTTTGATAATTTTGCAGGGAATAGCGTGCACTTCAAAGAGAATCTCGTGAAGCCCAAGCTATTCTGGGGACTACTGATGGAGAGATGATAACCCGGTAGGCCAACGCCAAGGTGCAACCCGGCCCAAAGGACGCTGCGCAGGATCCGGCTAAGGATAAGGGAACTTCTAGAAGGCCCAAGTTCATAGGCCTGGTAACCCGGATTGTGGGTTACGATAAGGAAAGCTAGGGTTTGTATGCAGTGTCCGGGTAGGATTCAGGGTGCGCCTTGAAGGGCAAACCAGGGGGTCCGGGTGCTATATAAACCGGCCCCTAGGACTAGTTGAGAGAGATCCAAGAGTTTTAGCAATATCGCCTGATATCGAATATCCAGTGTAACACAAAAGTTGAGTTAATATATCGAGATCGGAGACTCGGCGACTTGATTGCCGGCTACCAGATCGAGTATCATCATGTTTTCCTCTGAGCTAAACCCTCTCCCAAACGCCCGTGTCGTCTTGCCCCAAGATAAGTTACCCCCGGTAACGTCTGCCGTGATTATCCCACGACAGTTAGTGTTGGAATGCGTAGAGATAAACATAAACTTTTGTACGCGGTACTTCCAAGATCTAGTCGAGGTAGAAGGCCACGAGGATTACCACTAGACGCGCAGTTGCGGATTATCAATGAAGTAAGTTGATGTAGTGTAGTCCCACGATCCGATCCAGCCGATCCAATCCCGCGATCGTCAAAGTGCGGATCGTACAGCTCCTCTGTCGGTATCCATACGTACAAGGAGAAGCTCCGACGACGGGCTTCTAGGTCTTGTGCGGCGGCTGGACTGAGTGGGGCTAGGGTTCCCAACGCATGGGAGTGGAAAAACTTTTGCACGTTGGGCAACCTGCGCCCCTCTTTATATAGCGAGTGGGAGTGGGCTTCACAACACTTGTGGCCCATTCCCTCTGTGAGTCTAACTCACCAATTCAGTCCATTTCCGGTTCGGGTCCATCCCGACCAATATAATTGCTCCCGCTTTTAAGTGTGCGACCCTGCAGGCTCATGGCGACTTAGACACGATCGGAGTCCGACTCCCAATCGATTAATCGGTAGCGGCTCCTAGCAGAACGTGCCGACTCCCAACGTACATAGATTCATGACGACATATCTTTCAATGTGACTTTCATCCGAGTCCCTTTTGCCTCACGATATACCTTCTCGAACTATAGGCGAATTATCGTCATCCCTTAAATAGCTCAACTCTCTTATCGGTCCGTGATATATGATTCATCTGACTAACTCTTAGTCAATAGACCCAGTTAACACTTAACCGAGTCAAAGCATGGCCATGCTTATGGAATCACATCACTCGAGAGGGCCCGGAGAATATCTCTCCCGTCGGAGGGGCAAAATCCCATCTTGATTATCCACATCACGCAGCTTGTCTCATTCGACCCGAACTCTGCCTTTATAACTTCCTTGTCACGGAACAACGTTTGACAGAACCTAAGTCGGTGATCCACAACTCGGATTGTGCGACAACCTCAGGTCTAAGGATTACATTGCTTGAGACATGCAAATAACGACTTACTCATGGCATCTCAACATGGGTCAGTCCGACTTGCTAAACTCTTTAGCCGAGTCTGCGAACGTTGGAATGGCATCGCCATGCCCATGAAAAGTGGAACCGATTCATCAACCAACACTCACATTAGTCTAGGGTGTGTGTCTAGCACAACCTTAATGACCTAGGACAATTTAGCATGAACAACATGAATACATAGTTCCACAATCGAATCACATATTCAATGACATATATCAGATGTTGAAAACAAGGACGACTTAATAACTTTATGAATACATTGGGAATTACATCATACGTGATTGCCTCTAGGGCATATTCCCAACAGTTAGCATCGCCTCTTCCTTTTTTGGTGTCTTGATGCCAAAGGGAGAGAGAGTTCTATTTAGGGTCGTGTTTTTGTTTGCTTGGGTGGTTGTGTCAAAACTTTTGTGTCTTTCGGACGTATCGTACTCTTGTTATTTGTGGTGAACCGTTTATCTTGTTGGTTTATGGATTTATTGTTATATCTATTATGTGGCAAGTATACCTATTGTCGTATCTTTTATCCTTGCTAGGTCTCTAAAAGATAGGGGGAGCACACATTCTCAAGGGAACAAAAGTTTGCCTCAATAGCAAACATTCATGACTATCACTTGCTTCTCTCAAGAAGTGCTCCACCTAAATTTTTCGACCTCTCTTAGTGGTGTTGTCATCAATCTCCAAAAAGGGGGAGATTGAAAGTGCATTGCATTTTGATCTCTCATATGTTTTGGAGTTGATAACAACACTATTAAGTATCTAAACGTGCGTTTAAGTAATTTCGGGAAATATCATTTGGACGCAAAAAGGAAGAGTGTTGAATGACAATGCCACCAAAATTGACTCTATCCAGCGGTAGTACCGGTGGCTTCAACGGTAGTACCTCTTAGTATCGCCAGAAGTACCGTCAATATGAATTTGGCTACTGCATCCAGCGGTACATCAGTGGTACTGGTATAGTAGTACCGGTGGGACTTAGTCAATTGAGGAGCAAGGCTTCTCGTGGCAGTACCGCTACCGCCAGCGGTAGTACCTCTCTTTCCAGGATGCGGTAGTACCGCTGGCGGTACCGGTCAAAGTACTGCTAGGGGAGTTCATCTCACGGTAACTATCATGGTACTAGAGCGGTAGTGACCTAGTACTACCGCCAGCCACTTTGATTTATTTCGAATTCGTGGCCAGCGGTCTTACAGCCGTTGGAAGTACTTCGTTAGTACCGCCCGCGTCCTGTGACTGGGACCCCGTAGTACCGCTCTGGTTGCCAGGGAGCGGTAGTACCGCCGGGACCACCGTTAGTACCGCTAGGCACGAAAAGGGTCAAGCGGCTAGTTTTGGGGAGGGGCTATAATACCCCCATCCCCTTCTTCTCCAGAGAGTTTCTCGAACCAGCATTAAATTCAAGCATTTATCGAGTCTCCAAAAGCTAGATCTCTCTCAATCACTCCATCCAAACTCGTTGATACTTGGAGGACTGAAGGACAAGACCCCGATCTACATCTTCACCGAGTCGTTCTTCATTTCCCCCTCATTCTCTAGAGGGATTTGAGTCTAGGGTTTCTTGTGGAAAACCTAGACTCCATTGCTACACTTGCTGGTGATTGGTCATTGTTGGGGGCCCCCAATTTGCTTGTGGGTGTATGTCCCAAGCTTGTTTGTGAAGGATTAGATCCCGCCTAAAAGGGGATCAATAGTGGAAGGTGGACAAGGCCTTTGTGGAGGTGTTCATCGGAAAATAGGGTGATGCCTTTGTGGCGTTGAGTAGGCCTTTGTGGCGAGCTCACACCCCTCCAGCGAGACGTACTCTCTTAACAAGTAGGAACTCGGGAATACATCGTGTCTCCACGTGCTTAATATCGGTTACCTTGTTCCCCTCGCCTTTACTTGTGCTTTTATTGTGTTTGTTGTTATTCTTGTCATATAGGTAAATTCACCATAGTTGCATTATCTAGAGAATTTACCTATGTGGCAAGCCTAATCTCGAAGAAAAATTAAAGTTGGTCGTAGCACCTATTCACCCCCCCTCTAGGTGCCCATACATTACGTTCAGGAGGTGATGGTGGCGCTAGGTGGTGAGGAGGGGTGGTGGGGAACAATTAGGAAAATGTTGGCGAGAGTGAGAGGGTGGCGACGAGAGGCGAGGGGGAGAGGGTGGCGACGGGAAGGCGGACAAAACGGCGTGGAGCTTCCCGACTGGGAGCAAGAACAAGACGGTGGGCAGATGTCGCACCCGGACTTTTAGAGGATACACACAGCCTGCTAAATAGTAGATAAATGGCTTACGGGGCCTACCTGCACCCTCATCTCGATATGAGTAGGCCAACACGTAAACGTGTGACAACCATCCTCTACTATTCATCGTCTGTGAAACCATCCAATAGAAATCCGAATACTTCCATTGACGTACTTCATAACATACACACCTGGTACGTCAACGGCATTTGAACAAGTGATATCACAACAAATCTCTAAGACACAAAGAAATAGAAATAACTGGCAAAAGCTCTCACTAGAGCAGAGATAGCAAATACAGTCATGCAGAGGACACATGTCCCAACAAGTCATCATTACATCACAGCGGAAGCATCCAAAGTGTCTTAGTACACACAAGATCCAAATAGGCCTAAGAGGCCGGGAACGAAAGAACGGAGCCCATCCACGAAGTCTCGGATCCTGCCCGGGTCCGCTATCTACTCGTCAGCAGCCTCGTCATACTCCACGTAGTAGCCACCATGGGGATCCTCGGAAACGTAGTCTGCAGAACCAGCAGCCCCAAAGGGGTCAGTACGGACGAGTACTGGCAAGCAAGACGCACAAGATACCAAAGTGTACCCGACAACACCAAGTACAGATGCTTTGGGTTCAACGGACGATAGGTGATACAAAGGTGCGGCAGCGGGCTGCCCTAACCAACTACAGAGACACGCTACAACATCCGGCTAAAAGAAAGGGATAAGATAGCGCATCGGAACCAACTACCACTAACCTCAAACAAACCCATCCTGGATCTCGCCCCTTATCCAAACAAGCAATCCGAGGATAACTCACACAGTTGGATTAATGAAGGTTCAAGTTATTGTGTCAATGAGCCTATTACTAGTCAAATTATTATTAATTAGGTGTAAGTTGTCTAATCCTTGTTAGCCAGCCCTATCACCAAGTCATCCATAACCGCGGACACCACGGCTTCTCGAGAAGATTTAACCCTGCAGGGATGCACCAATTTGGCCGTACACGTAAGAATAACCCGCCAGGCGGGGATCAAACCCACCAAGCAGGCCACTCAACACAACCCAACTCTTCTTCGCATCAAGCCCAAAGAACCCCGTGCAATTAAGCGCACGGCTAATCAAGCCCCACGAAGAAAAGGGGACCCTCATAGCACTCTAAGAACGTGTCTCCCTAAATGCCGACTACAAAAGTTACCACCCTGGCGCCAAGGGTTCGCACCTGCATATGCATGCGGCAAATGGAAAACCCGAACTAAAAGAGACGATTTGGACGAGATGCGAATCGAATCAAAGTTGAGGGGGCGCCCATACACGCTTCCCACATGCGGTTAGCGCGCTCATCATGGATCTAGAGGACAAGAACTTTTCCTGGGTTCGACACTAACAGGCCTCAAAACCATACCCGGCCTCCTGCCGGTGCGTTATCATCAAATTATTATTACCTCAAACATTAACAGGTTGTTGTTTAAATATCGAGCCCCCAGAACATAATAAATATGGTAACAGAAATAACGAACATCAGACTCGAGCACAACAACCCTAAGCATGCTAGTACGACACAGGCAACAGGCAACAGGGTTATAGGTGTGGAGGTGAGGCTATATCAGGGTTACAGGATAACATGTGATAGGATCGGAACACAAGCAACGGATCTTAAGGCTAGCAGAATAGACAACGAAAAGTATCGGTATCCAGTGTGGAAAGGACACAATGGTTCAGGTGAGTGAATACTTGCCTGCAAACTCAGTAGCCTGGTACTGGGCTAACTCCTCTGAAGTGTTATCGTAAACCTCGTCTGTCTCAACGTCGTCGTCTATTCGAGAAGAAGCAAACAAACAACGAAGAGAGACAAACAATCAATAACATGGCATAATGCACAAACATGGGATGATGCATGACAATTTAATTGATGCATCAAAGCTAAACTAGTTGACATGGTAAACATATTTAAATGGGCCCATATGCAATTTGGGTTGCATATAGAAAGGCCCAAGAATTAAAGTTGCATTAAGTGATCTACAAATAACCATCATGTGAAAGTTGATTAGAATTATGCATGGATGATGAAAACAATAAGAAAACAACAATAGCTTCAATTTGATATGGTGTATACCAAGTTTGGAATTTTGTTTATTAAGTTATGAAATTTGGCTTCTTAAATGAGTTACACAAACATTTATTGTTTTCACCCATTTTAATTGTTCAAAACAGATAACAAAATTCATATTTGGAAAGAACACAAAATTTTAGATGGAATACACATTTCATTTGTTGAAAAAGGATTTAAAATGAGCAAGTTATTAATTTGGCAATTTTAAATGCATTAATTAAGAAACAGTTGTTTTCAGCAATTTAATTTATTTAAAACAGAACAAAAGTTGATATTTGCAAAGTTCATGAAAAATGGGATGGAAAACATATTTAGTTTGCTGAATTTGGAATTTTTATGCCCAAGTTATGAATTTTGCAATATTAAATGGATTACACAAGGATTTAAATATTTCATCAATTTAAAATATTCAAAATAGTAAACAAAGTTTATATTTAGGTAGAGAATTTAATTTGGTATGGAAAACATATTTAAATTATTAAATTTGGGGTTATAATGAATTAGTTATGCATTTTTGAAGTTGTGGTATTAATCTGTGATTAATTTAATTAGCTAAGGGCCTAGTTGTGATGACATGGACTAAACTGTGAATTCCGAGGGACTTGTGTGCGAAAGAATCCTGGATCTGGATCTGGAACGGAGGGAAACATCCCCAGGAGCCAGCCACAGTCAATGACTGGTGGCCCCTGCGCACAGGTGGCGCCAGCGAGGCGCGGGTGAAGGAGGATGTGGCCTCCAGGGCCAATGACCAGTGGGCCCTGGGGTTTCAGTGGATAAAATCCCAAAAAGGGGGGCAACGCGCCCGCGGGGGTTCGATCCTGGGTTGCGCGCTGCGCACGGGAGGGCTCTAGCCACTGGGGTGCTGCTGCGCTTGTGTTAGATCTAGCAAGCTATACTGTTTTGAGGTGAGTTTACTGCGCGGTACTGAAACTGATGAAAGTTCAGTTACTGAACTGACGACGAGGGGGACGAACGCCGGCGGCGGGCCGCGATCTGCTGCTGCTGCGCACACGTGAGCGTCGTGTGCATGTGTGTCGTGGTGCAGGGGAACATAGGAGGACGTGGGGGCTCACCGAGGGCGCTCGTAGTCGTCGTTCAGCTCGGTGCGTGCAGGAGGCGACGGGAGCGAGGAAGATCACCGGCGGCCGAGTACTTCACGGAGGCGAGGCGAGCTCCAGGGGCCTCCCCGAGCCCGGCCGTGGTGACGACGAGGTAAACGGAGGCTTGGTGGTTCGATTCCCGCCCTTAGCCCGCTCGGAGGGGCTCCATGGCTGCGGCGATCACCGGCCGTTCTCCTCTGTCGCCTCGGTGGTGTAGGTTCAGAGAACAACGAGGCAGGGCAGCGAGAGAGAAGAAGGAAGAGGAGACGGCGGCGCGAGGAGATGGAGGAGGGTTAGGGTTCGCGAGGGGGGCCTGCTCGGGGTAGAAATAGGAGGAGGGGGGCAGGTGGGAGCTGCAGGTGGGGGAGGCTCCCCCCTCCTCTGTCTCCGTACGGAGGATGACGAAGGGAGTCGTGGGAGTGCGCTGGGCCGGTTCTGTGGGTCGTAGGTGGCCTGGGCCGGCCTGTTGGCTGGCCTGGCTGCCTCCCCCTCTCTTTTTTTTACACATTTTTTTTGTAGGAAAGAAAGAGAGAGAAAAAAGAATAAGTTTTAGGGGTTTTTATTTTATTTCTGAAATAATAATTTTTTTTATTGAATTACAAGGCAGCAAGCCCAAAGTATGTTAACTTTATTTTCAAAATTTCAAATTGCCAAATTGATTTGAATTTTTCATTTTAATTTCAAATAGGGTTTCATAAAGAATAGATTTTTGAAATAACCAAGTTTATTCAATAATCTCAACCAATTATGAAAAGCTTATTGAATTTGAATGTTTGCAAGATTTTAATTTTAAACCACAATTGGAACATGCCAAGTATGAAATGATTTGATTTGAATTTCAAATTTGAAACACATACCACATGCAATGCTTATGATCATATGATGCATTAATAATAAATTAACAATAAATAAAACATTCTAAGGGTGTTTTCATACTTGGGATGTTACAAAACGCTCCCCCTTGAAGGAATCGCGCCCCGAGATTCCTACTGAGAAGAGAAAAGGTCCGGATACTTCTTGCGAAGATCCTCTTCGGTCTCCCACGTTGCCTCTTTATCGGAATGATGAGACCACTGCACTTTTAAGAACTTGGTGCTCTTGTTGCGAGTTTTGCGCTCGGTCTCATCGAGAATGCGAATAGGGTGCTCCTCATAAGAGAGGTCTTCTTGCAGTTCAATGGAATCATGATCAACTGCACGACCTGGATCTTTGAAGCACCTCTTGAGCTGTGACACGTGAAACACATCGTGCACCTTGGATAGCTTTTCTGGAAGTTCAAGACGATAGGCATTTTCTGCACGCCTTGAGAGAATGTTGAAGGGACCAATATATATTGGTGCAAGCTTTCCTTTGACACCAAAACGATGAGTGCCTCTGAGGGGAGTTACACGGAGATATGCTTTGTCTCCAGCTGCATAGACCATGTCCCTGTGTTTGCTATCATAGTAGCTTTTCTGACGAGATTGAGCAATCCTCAGATTGTCACGAATGATGCGAACTTTATCTTCGGCCTCGTTAACAATGTCAGGGCCTAAGAGTGAACGTTCACCAGCTCCAGACCAATTGATTGGACTCCTGCATCTGCGGCCATAGAGAGCCTCAAATGGTGCCATGCCTAGGCTTGCCTGGAAGCTGTTGTTGTAGGAGAATTCAGCATATGGAAGACATTCCTCCCATTTCATGCCAAAAGAGAGACCACATGCTCTGAGCATATCCTCGAGAATCTGATTGACTCTTTCGACTTGCCCTTGAGACTGAGGATGGTAGGCTGTGCTGAACAGAAGCTTGGTGCCCAAGGCTTCTTGAAAGCTTTTCCAGAAATGAGAAGTGAAGATGCTTCCACGGTCTGAGCTTATTTCCAATGGAATACCATGAAGAGGAACAATCTTTGCTGTGTAGAGCTCTGCTAACTGACTAGCTGAGATTGTCTCTTTGACAGGAAAGAAGTGAGCTACTTTAGTGAGTCGATCAATGACAACGAAGATTGCATCGTTGCCCCTCTTGGACTTTGGAAAACCAGTGACGAAGTCCATTTCAATCATGTCCCACTTCCATTCAGGGATTTTCAGAGGTTGGAGAAGACCGGCTGTTTTCTGATGAACTGCCTTAACACGTTGACAAACGTCGCATTCAGAAACGTATTGAGCAATTCCACGTTTCATGCTAGGCCACCAATACAGTGTCTTGAGATCCTGGTACATCTTTGTACTTCCAGGGTGTATGGAGAGAGGATTTTCATGAGCCTCCTTGAGAATGACATCTTTGAGACTTTGAATTTTGAGGAACTGCAATGCGTCCTTCGAAGAACACAGTTCGCTTGTCATAGATTGAGAAGGACTTAAATTTCTCCTTGCCTTCTTTGATGTGCTCTACCATCTTCTTGATATCAACATCACGAAGTTGTTCAGAACGAATCTTGTCCTCGAGGGTTGGACTAGCTGTCAAGTTTGCAAGATAGCCTTGAGGAACAAGACCAAGGTTGAGCTTCTGGAATTCTTCATGAAGAGGAGGTTGGCTTTCCATGATCATGAGATTATTGCAATACGACTTGCGACTGAGAGCATCGGCCATAACATTAGCCTTTCCTGGAGTGTAAGAAATGGTAAGATCAAAGTCTTTGATCTTTTCAATCCATCTCCTTTGTCTGAGGTTTAGATCTGGTTGAGTGAAGATGTACTTCAGACTCTTATGATCGGAAAAGATTTCAGTGCGATTACCCAACAATTATTGTCTCCATTTCTTGAGGGCAAACACAACTGCTGCGAGTTCAAGGTCATGAGTGGGATAATTGAGCTCATGTGTGTTCAACTGACGTGAAGCATAAGCCACAACTTGACGTTCTTGCATAAGAACTGAACCTAGACCTTGGAGAGAAGCGTCACAGAATATTTGGAAAGGTTTGGAAGAATCTGGGCCAACTAGATCTGGTGTAGAAGTGAGTTTAGTCTTTAGGAGATTGAAGCTCTCCTCACATTGTGGAGACCAGACGAACTTCTTGTCCTTCTTTGTGAGGTCGGTGAGAGGTTTTGCAATCTTGGAGAAGTTTGGGACGAAGCGACGGCAATAGCTAGCCAAGCCAAGAAAACTTCTTACTTGCTTCACCGTCTTTGGAGGTTTCCAATCAACAATTGCTTTAACCTTTTCTGGATCAATGGCTATGCCCTTGGCAGAGATGACATGACCAAGATAAACGACTTCGGAAATCCAAAACTCACATTTGGAGAACTTGGCATAGAGACGATGCTCGCGAAGCTTCATGAGAGTGAGACGAAGATGTTCTTCATGCTCTTCCTCGGATTTGGAGTAGACAAGAATGTCATCAAGATATACCACAACGAACTTGTCTAGGTATTCATGGAAGACAGAATTCATGAGTCGAGAGAAGGTCGCCGGTGTATTGGTGAGACCAAAGGACATGACGGTGAATTCATATAGACCGTAGCGAGTGGTGAAGGCTGTCTTTGGAATATCCTCTTTTCTGATCTTTATTTGATGGTAACCCATTCTCAATTCCAACTTGGAGAATATTGAGGCTCCAGCAAGTTGATCAAAAAGATCATCAATGCGAGGAATTGGATACTTGTTTTTGATGGTCTTCTCGTTAAGAGGACGATAGTCAACAACGAGTCTCTTTGTTTGATCCTTCTTCGCAACGAACAGAGTTGGGCAACCCCAAGCCGAGGAACTAGGTTGAATGTAACCTTTTTCCATGTACATATCAATTTGTTCCTTCAACAACTTCAGCTCGGGAGTTCCTATCTTGTAGGGATGCTTAGAGATTGGAGCAGTACCTGGTTCAAGTTCGATCATGAACTCAACAGCTCTGTCCGGAGGCATTCCTGGCAACTCTTCTGGAAAGACGTCACGGAAGTTGCAAACCACCGGAACATTTTCAAGTGGAGGTAGAGGTTTTGCATTGAGGGTGTATAGCTGGCTGGAACTTGATTCATGTGGAGAATAGATTATCTGGCCAGAAGGGTGGAACAGAGTTATTGACTTTTGAGCACAGTCAATTTTTGCTTTATTGGCCTTCAGCCAATCCATACCAAGAATGACATCAATGTCAGAATTGCCAAGCAACATGAGAGAAGCAAGGAATATGTGGCCTCCAATTAGGATTTGATTGTCCTTACTTATCTTGGAAGTCAACATTTGAGATCCCGGGGAGTGAACAGTGATCTGATTGCTTAGTGGAACCACAATTAGGTTGTTTGTTGTGGCAAAGGTCTTTGACACAAAAGAATGTGATGCTCCGGTATCAAACAACACTTTAGCTGGAAAAGAGTTTACGGGAAATGTACCGAGAACGACGTCAGGAGCTTCCTCAGCTTTGTCGATCTTGACATGGTTCACCCTTGCGGTCCTCCCGACAGGCCTGTTGTTGGAGTTGAAGGCCTTAGGCGGGGGAGCGCGCACCATTGCCTGGTTTGTGTTAGGACGAGGTGGTGGTGGAGGTAGCTGCCTCTGCATGCACTTGTCGGCGTAGTGACCCGTCTGCTTGCACTTGTAGCATGTGACGACACGAGGGGGCCCTGGCCTTGGCTGCCCCATTGAAGCCCTTGTATCATGCACCTGAGCAGGGTTGGGTGGGCGGGGAGCGAAGCCTGGAGAAGTTTGGGCGTATAGAGCCCGAGTGACAGCACCATTTGGTACCCAGATGCGGCGCTTCTGCGGAGGGGTGGTCATGTTGGAGGAGGAACCACCCTCACGCGAGTGCTTGCGAGACTCCTCGAACGCCTTGCGCCCATTTTCTTCATTGAGCGCGGTGTTAACGAGATCCTCGAAGCTGTCGGCCTTGACATTGGTGAGGGCATACTTGAGTTCCGGGTTAAAGCCTCTGCGGAACCTTGCCATCTTTTTAGCTTCAGTGGACACCTCATCTCCAGCGTATCGAGCGAGGTGATTAAACTCACTCTGATACCCGATGACGTCCAACTTGCCCTGCTTGAGTGAGCAAAACTCTTCACGCATTCTTTCCATGAGACCATCTGGAATGTGGTGTTTCAGGAAGGCTTCCTTGAAACGATCCCACGTGACTGGCATGCCAGTTCTCATGGCCTGGAAGTTTTCCCACCAAGAAGCTGCCTGACCCTTCAGCAGATAGGAGGCATACTTGACCTTGTCTTCTTCAGCTACGTGTGCAATCTCCAGAGCCTTGGCTATCTCACGGATCGAGTCATCAGCGTCCAGAGGCTCGCGTGGCCACGAAAGTTCTTGGGCCCAGACTGAGAAACTCCTTGATGCTGACTCGTGGAGCTGTCTGGTTGATGTGCTGATTAGCCTGAAACTGGGCCATCTGCGTCATGACTTGGGTCATCTGAGTCAACAGCTCCGGGATTTGCGGTGGTCAGGCGTGTTGTTCCTTGTTGGCGGCATCCTGAATGGAAATGCATTTAGCACAACAATAGACAATGATAGACTTGGCAACTGAAAGATAGATTACTCTGACGCATGAATAGATAACCAAAAGGTACACCATCACATGTTCAAATACATCAGAATATCCAATACACCATAAATGGTTTGAATGCCAAAGGATAACTAAACATAGCTAAGAATGGATACATCGGTACTCCCATGCTCATCACGCAGGACGGCGGCGAGGAGTACGGCGAGAGGTACGGTGAGGAGCACGCCCACGAAAGTAGGTGGAACGACGATCCACGTAGATCTGACGTGGTCTGAGACCGACTCTAGGCGTGGTGAAGTACATAGCGTCGACTCCCTGTGCTCCAAAGCGGGGAATCCCAGTGTAACCAGCACCAAGGTTTAGGAGTGGACCTCTGATCGACTCGTAACCTCAAGCATCTGGCAGACGACGCCCAACTGGCTGATCGAAACGTGCAAAGCGCTCGTCTCCAACAAAGTCTGTGGTGTAAGTCGCCAGACGAGTCAAAGCAAGGTAAAGCTGCTCTCTGACTGAAGCCAACTCCTGAGATAGTGTGCGGGCAACTGCGTCACTGTGTCTCACAAACTGAGCGGTGGTGTGCAGCCTGGAGTTATCATGCTCGTAAACATCCAAGTTGTCGTAGAGAGTGAAGTGAGCTCCCTCCGAAGTGATGTAACCACGGGGGATGTGGCGATAGATAGAATCGTCAAATCCCAGTAGTCAGCACGAAGGACGGTGAGGCTCACATAAGCTTCCTGTTGCATAGCCATATCCACTGTGGAACCCACTGCCTCGTAGAGGTGGACTACGCTCATGCCATCATCTGACAGAATGTAGACGATAGCCTGGTAGTAGGTCTGCTCAAACTCTCGCTGCTGCTCGTAGACCTGGTACTCTGGTGCCCAACGGAATCCCAGAAAAGTGACCATGTCTCTCAGCATCTCCGGATAACCGGCAGTGCTCTCGCAACGAGTCATACGAACCACCTGCGGGTAGAACCTGAGATCCATCTGCAGATGATCGGGGAAGCTTTGATTAGACGCCGGTAGAAAAACTGGAGTGGCAAGCAACAACAAGGTTCCAACGGACGAAAAGGATCTTGAGAAGAACAGGATATCGAAGCAACATTTGGGAAACACGAGACCAAACACTCCTGAGGTACTACGGAAAACCCATCCGGGCTTCTAGAGGATCAATATCTACTGCTTAAGGAATAGAGGATCTGCTTCCGGGGCTTATGTGCCTCCGTTCTCAATCGTGAGTAGGCAACATGAAAATCATGTCACAACCACCTCCATTCCTATGGTCTAGTAGATATAACCATCCTAGAGAAACCAGGATACGTGAAATCCTAACTTGAAAGTTTAGATGAGAAGAGAAAAACAACGTTGCACTTCCTTACCAGAAAAGGGAGGGTGGGTGGGGAAAGAAATAAAAGAACAGAATTCCTACTCTCACGTTTCATTTTTCCTATATAGCTACAAAATAGTTTCTAGACTCAACTGCGACCAGTAAAAGGGGTCCTACAGGCAGACAGGCTCTCACCAAGTCATCCATAACCGCGGACAACACGGCTTCTCGAGAAGATTTAACCCTGCAGGGATGCACCAATTTGGCCGTAAACGTAAGAATAACCCGCCAGGCGGGGATCAAACCCACCAAGCAGGCCACTCAACACAACCCAACTCTTCTTCGCATCAAGCCCAAAGAACCCCGTGCAATTGAGCGCACGGCTAATCAAGCCCCCCGAAGAAAAGGGGACCCTCATAGCACTCTAAGAACGTGTCTCCCTAAATGCCGACTACAAAAGTTACCACCCTGGAGCCAAGGGTTCGCACCTGCATATGCATGCGGCAAATGGAAAACCCGAACTAAAAGAGGCGATTTAGACGAGATGCGAATCGAATCAAATTTGAGGGGGGCGCCCATACACGCTTCCCACATGCGGTTAGCGCGCTCATCATGGATCTAGAGGACAAGAACTTTTCCTGGGTTCGACACTAGCAGGCCTCAAAACCATACCCGGCCTCCTGCCGGTGCCTTATCATCCAATTATTATTACCTCAAACATTAACAGGTTGTTGTTTAAATATCGAGCCCCCAGAACATAATAAATATGGTAACAGAAATAACGAACATCAGACTCGAGCACAACAACCCTAAGCATGCTAGTACGACACAGGCAACAGGCAACAGGGTTATAGGTGTGGAGGTGAGGCTATATCAGGGTTACATGATAACATGTGATAGGATCGGAACACAAGCAACGGATCTTAAGGCTAGCAGAATAGACAACGGAAAGTATCGGTATCCAGTGTGGAAACGACACAATGGTTCAGGTGAGTGAATACTTGCCTGCAAACTCAGTAGCCTGGTACTGGACTAACTCCTCTGAAGTGCTATCGTAAACCTCGTCTGTCTCAACGTCGTCGTCTATTCGAGAAGAAGCAAACAAACAACGAAGAGAGACAAACAATCAATAACATGGCATAATGCACAAACATGGGATGATGCATGACAATTTAATTGATGCATCAAAGATAAGCTAGTTGACATGGTAAACATATTTAAATGGGCCCATATGCAATTTGGGTTGCATATAGAAAGGCCCAAGAATTAAAGTTGAATTAAGTGATCTACAAATAACCATCATGTGAAAGTTGATTAGAATGATGCATGGATGATGAAAACAATAAGAAAACAACAATAGCTTCAATTTGATATGTTGTATACCAAGTTTGGAATTTTGCTTATTAAGTTATGAAATTTGGATTCTTAAATGAGTTACACAAATATTTATTGTTTTCACCCATTTTAATTGTTCAAAACAGATAACAAAATTCATATTTGGAAAGAACACAAAATTTTAGATGGAATACATATTTCATTTGTTGAAAAAGGATTTAAAATGAGCAAGTTATTAATTTGGCAATTTTAAATGCATTAATTAAGAAACAGTTGTTTTCAGCAATTTAATTTATTTAAAACAGAACACAAAGTTGATATTTGCAAAGTTCATGAAAAATGGGATGGAAAACATATTTAGTTTGTTGAATTTGGAATTTTTATGCCCAAGTTATGAATTTTGCAATATTAAATGGATTACACAAGGATTTAAATATTTCATCAATTTAAAATATTCAAAATAGTAAACAAAGTTTATATTTAGGTAGAGAATTTAATTTGGTATGGAAAACATATTTAAATTATTAAATTTGGGGTTATAATGAATTAGTTATGCATTTTTGAAGTTGTGGTATTAATCTGTGATTAATTTAATTAGCTAAGGGCCTAGTTGTGATGACATGGACTAAACTGTGAATTCCCAGGGACTTGTGTGCGAAAGAATCCTGGATCTGGATCTGGAACGGAGGGAAACATCCCCAGGAGCCAGCCACAGTAAATGACTGGTGGCCCCTGCGCACAGGTGGCGCCAGCGAGGCGCGGGTGAAGGAGGATGTGGCCTCCAGGGCCAATGACCAGTGGGCCCTGGGGTTTCAATGGATAAAATCCCAAAAAGGGGGGCAACGCGCCCGCGGGGGTTCGATCCTGGGTCGCGCGCTGCGCACGGGAGGGCTCTAGCCACTGGGGTGCTGCTGCGCTTGTGTTAGATCTAGCAAGCTATACTGTTTTGAGGTGAGTTTACTGCGCGGTACTGAAACTGACGAAAGTTCAGTTACTGAACAGACGACGAGGGGGACGGACGCCGGCGACGGGCCGCGATCTGCTGCTGCTGCGCACGCGTGAGCGCCGTGTGTGTGTGTCGTGGTGCAGGGGAACAGAGGAGGACGTGGGGGCTCACCGAGGGCGCTCGTAGTCGTCGTTCAGCTCGGTGCGTGCAGGAGGCGACGGGAGCGAGGAAGATCACCGGCGGTCGAGTACTTCACGGAGGCGAGGCGAGCTCCAGGGGCCTCCCCGAGCCCGGCCGTGGTGACGACGAGGTAAACAGAGGCTTGGTGGTTCGATTCCCGCCCTTAGCCCGCTCGGAGGGGCTCCATGGCTGCGGCGATCACCGGCCGTTCTCCTCTGTCGCCTCGGTGGTGCAGGTTCAGAGAACAACGAGGCAGGGCAGCGAGAGAGAAGAAGGAGGAGGAGACGGTGGCGCGAGGAGATGGAGGAGGGTTAGGGTTCGCGAGGGGGGCCTGCTCGGGTTAGAAATAGGAGGAGGAGGGGCAGGTGGGAGCTGCAGGTGGGGAGGCTCCCCCCTCCTCTGTCTCCGTACGGAGGATGACGAAGGGAGTCGTGGGGGTGGGCTGGGCCGGTTCTGTGGGTCGTAGGTGGCCTGGGCCGGCCTGTTGGCTGGCCTGGCTGCCTCCCCCTCTCTTTTTTTTGTAGGAAAGAAAGAGAGAGAAAAAGAATAAGTTTTAGGGGTTTTTATTTTATTTCTGAAATAATAATTTTTTTATTGAATTACAAGGCAGCAAGCCCAAAGTATGTTAACTTTATTTTCAAAAATTTCAAATTGCCAAATTGATTTGAATTTGTCATTTTAATTTCAAATAGGGTTTCATAAAGAATTGATTTTTGAAATAACCAAGTTTATTCAATAATCTCAACCAATTATGAAAAGCTTATTGAATTTGAATGTTTGCAAGATTTTAATTTTAAACCACAATTGGAACATGCCAAGTATGAAATGATTTGATTTGAATTTCAAATTTGAAACACATACCACATGCAATGCTTATGATGATATGATGCATTAATAATAAATTAACAAGAAATAAAACATTCTAAGGGTGTTTTCATACTTGGGATGTTACAGCAGAGAAACTGGGAGCGAATGGTGGAGAGACTGTCGGCAATGTCGGTGAGTGAGAGGTAGAATCGGAAACTCCATTATGTTCGTAATGTGACAAAATTTTGCGTACAAAATCTTAGGGCAGCCACGGTGTGTGCCAAATTTGGTTGCCAAATAACATATTTGACTTTTGGTACATGTTTCCTACATTGTAGAGCTACCAAATCATGATGTCAAAGCCAAATGGTTTAGCGTATGAGGAACTAGAAGATACAACGCCAAATACATTTAAGTGAATAAAATAATAGAATAGATGGTGAGACTAGAGAGAAGTGAGCAGTTCAAGAATATTTTACTATTAGTTTATACATAGTGGAGCACGCAATCAGTGATTTTGGCCTTTGACTTTTGGGTTTGCAACATTGTAGTTAACATAGCAAGCTTAGCACTCATGCCAAATAAATCTGCGTGGCAATTTTGACTTTAACAACACTGTGAATGCCATTAAACGTCTGATAATTTGGCACGGATTAAGTAGACAAATGAGAATGGTAAGTCTAGTCCATATGCTGTACACCTACCACTGCACAAACATCGGTGTTCTGCCTAATAGAAGCGATAAGCTTGGACCTCGTGAGGCGAAGAAGGCAAAGTCAATGCACTGGGTAGCAGCAAATAAACGGCATGCATGTCTGTTTCCAAAACATTCCTCCACGTGCTCGAGTGCTCGCTCGATCCTCCCTTGTGCGTCCTTCTCCCCCTTCCTCTGCCCCCCTTCTTCTCTTCCCCGAGACAGCGCCAGCGACGACGTCGAGACTGGATCGGGCGGATGCCTCTTTATTTTCTTCCCTAATACGGCGCCAACGGATGTCGTGGCGGATTGTCGTCCACATTGGATCAAGCAGATGGTAGAAAAGACTATATCGGTGGCGCGTGGTATTAAGGTACGACCAAGGCAGCAGATCTTTTTCCTCCCGGGAAACTGGTCATTTTCCTGTCGTAAACCATGCGAGCGCTCGCTCGTGCGAAGAATTTCCCCGCATGTGTCTTTCATTGATTTGTACTCCTTTCGTCTCAAATTAATTGTTACAAAGTTTGACAAAAATGGATGTACTAACACTAAATTATGTTTAGATACATCCACTTTTGTCAAACTTTGCGACAATTAATTTAAGACGGAGGTACATTCCGTCAGAATTGCTGCAGAGCGAGCGGATGCGAGATTGAATGGAGCGGCTGATAGCAGCGAATACTACCTCCGTTCCATAAAAAAAGGCGTATTTCGTTTCGTTTGACCAAGTCTTTGACCACGGATTACGCATTTAATATGCGACACATGTGATAGAACTCGTAATCATAGTGAACTACTTTTGAATAGTTATACAATGATATTAATTATATGTCAAAAAAATTATATATAAATAGACTAATTATTGGTCAAAGTACTGGTCAAAGCAAACTTATACGCCTTCTTTTATGGGCATCGCCATCAAAACTAGCTTCATTTAATTCCCTCTCCCTGTCCCAGGCCTGGAACGTTCCAGATTTGAAGATTTTGGCTGAGGAAAGCTTCGATCCGTCACCCACCTTGCTTTGTCTACCGGCAGCTTTTGCCTGCACGTCTTTATCATCATCACTAGTGATTTCAGGAGTTGTTTTGCTAACACTTTGCTTTTGCACCTAGATCTCTGGCCAGCTCATATTTAGACATCATCGATTGTTTTGTTACGCCCATACTAGTGTCAATGTATTGGCCCCTTCTATTTTCATAATTGGATATTGAGCTTGAGGCAGGCTCGTGTCGCCGCCCAGCCCTCCTACACAAGTATCCTCTGGTTTCCAGGAAGATTCTCTCTCTCCTCATTCCAGTATGTCCAGTCGCTTCTTCCTGTCATCACAATATCTCCAGTCCTGCTCATTTCTTGAAAATCATCCATGTTTTCACTCAGTTTTTCTTGAACAGCATCTACATTTATGATCCAACAGGAAATAGAATACCACACTGTATTATCCAACAAAGACTACATGCATTTAAAGTCTACTTGCATCAAGCAAAGCAGTTCAGGCTACTGACGTGTCAAAGTATGTGAGTACATGCGTGTAAAGTGTAGAATTGCTGATATTTATCAACTTTCAAGGCTTCTTAAGATAGAATATTACTTGCAAGAAAACATATCGGAGACACTTGCAAGTTGCAAGGAGAACACTTTTGATGATATATTAGAATGACATTGTTCACATCTTCGAATCAATCAACCCAAACTAGAAAGGACAATTCGATGTAGCCCAGCCTAGATGGACTTGATACAGGTGTATAAAGTGTAGAATCGCTGACATTTTTCAACTTTCAAGGCTTCTTAAGATAGAATATTACTTGCAAGGAAAAGACCTCAGAGTCACTTGCAAGGAGAACACATCGGATGATATATTAGAATGACAATGGTCATGCCTTCAAATCAATCAATCCAAACTAGAAAGGATAATTAGATGTAGCCCAACCTAGATGGACTTGCTCCCCTGCTAAGCTTTTTACTGTTGTTCACTAAAGGGTGCGTTTTGATCTTGTTGAACTATGGCCAATTCAAAAAATTCAGAAGTAATCATCACTATCTGAATATTACACATTTAACAGGGGGGAAAATCAGAATTCTCACCTTTAGCCTTCTCAACGAAGGAATCCAAATCGTGCAATAGTAAACACTTTTCTGAATAGAGAGAAAAGACATCTTCATAGACACACAATGCGCCAACCTTAGACAAGCTTGGTTTATATCGATATGCATTAGCCTCCATCTTTCCATACTCGTCAGCTGAAAAAATCTGAGAGGAACATAACACTCAGTCCAATGCTAAAATGACACGTTTAAGCATTCACATACACAAAACACGTATATAATGATTCACCAGGCGAGGGTGGTAGACTTTATATGATGCTCCAGGACAACAGATCATCTTCAAAACTGTTGCAAATTCCGATAAACTCCAATCATTAGTGTCAATACCAGATGTAACGGTAAAATCCTTTAAAAGAATGCGGAGGAAGTTGAAATGCCGCATTTCACGCAATTCGACATCATACAGGAGACGAGCTAACTCAGCAAGAGATTCATTAACCTGGATAAAAAGGAGTATTTGAGTCATCACCGAAAGGAACATGGAAGGCAAATATTTCTAGAAGACGTACATTGATGAATAAAACAAATTCAGATTCAAAAGATGTAGATTTATAGTGTGGTATGCCTATGAAAACTTCAATCATTGGCAATAAAATATTATAAGCAGACAATAAGTTGGAAACGACTATAATTGTATAATAAGTGACAGACTTATTCAAGCTTGCTACAGCCTACAGATGCTGAAAAGAAAAGAACCAACACTGCATGAATTGAGGAGAAAGTAAGATAACATCGCATGTAAGAAATTATGAAGGACAAGCAGCAATCTCACCATCCCAGGCTTGACATCATAGTCATGTTGACGTAAGAATGTTATTAACTCTTTGCTACTCGTCTCTGATTTTTCTTCATGCAATAAACTACACATGGGATTCTTCAGACTGGATTTTATCACCTCACAATCGAGAACATTAACATAAAGACAGGTGATTCCCTGAAAAAGAAAATGGTGATTAATACTGTTCATACGGACAGAAGCAACAATAAAGCTTTACAAAATTATACTTACCAGTTTCTTTTCAATTATTGTTTTATGCTGAGCACTTCCGACGACTAGTTTCTTCTGAGTGCCACAATGCCTGGTGAGCCTCTTGGCCAGGTTGTCATCTATATCCTCATTAGCAGGGTCAAAGGGAGTGGATACCTCCTCACGATTTATGAATTCTTTCAGACTCTGAGAAAAAATCCAAAAGCTATTAAAAAGCATGTCAAATATCGTGCCAGTACCGAAAACATGAAAGGAGGCTTGGTAATTTAGTAGCCGTGTGTCAATAATAACGTAGTGTTGTTGTTTGTACAATTCTCTTAGTGGTGCTCCAAACATGTTTATCGGTATATTTTATTATTTTGAAAACAATCCATAGTGTCATTCTTTGTAGGAGCACCATGCCAGAGCTCATTCATCCCTAGCAAGATGTTAACACTTAGTAGAAATTTGTGCATAGCAAATCTTTTAAGAATCTATAAGCAGATTTCTGCCAATGAAAACAGAGCACCATGACACCAAAAGAGAATATTGTAATGAGGAACGGGTCCAACCCATAAAAAATATGGTCGGACAGCTTGATTCCGCTTCGAATCAGTTCAATAACAAATAACAACTACCGAGTAATGAGATAGCTTTTATATCCACCCCCTCATTATTCTTGGTGTTGGCAACAAGATGAGTAAGAAAATAAGGCAAAAATACTAAGGAAAGAAAATGGCAGGGTTACTAACAAGATGTGGGATGTCTACCCAGAAGTCCTGTAGAGAAAACCAGCGAGAAAACGATCAGGCGATCTTGAATTCTTCATTGACGACGAAGACAAAGCTAGGGAGCATGAACGGAAAAAAAAAGTACCTTCACTGAATTGTCGAAGTAGACTCCATCAAAAGAGAAAATTGCCATGCCAGAGGGTGCTTCATATAGCAGCATGGGTGATGCTTCATTAATCTTAACTAGCAAATTAAACAAATGGGATTACATGAATCTATCACACGTTCAATCCAAACTTGAAAACACAATTAGATGTAACCCAACCTAGATGGACTTGCTCCCCTGCTTAGGTTTTCACTCTTGTTCTTAACCAAACAATTAGATGGGTACAGAATGATAAAAATGCAATGATATGATTTATGAAATATGTTCACTAACGAGTGTGTTTTGATCTTGTTGAACCGTGACTAACTCAAAACATTCGGACCAAAATCAAAATTCTCACCCTTAGCCTTGTCAACCAAGATATCCAACTCGAGCAATAGTAAACACTTTTCCGAATAGAGAGAAAAGACTTCTTCATAGACAGACGATGCACCAATCTTAGAAAAGCTTCTTTTATATCGCGATGCATTAGCCTCCATATTTTGATACTCGTCAGCTGAAAAAATCTGAGAGAAACATAACTCAGTCCAATGCTAAAATGACACGTTTAAGCATTCACATACACAAAACACATATATAATGATTCACCAGGCGAGGGTGGTAGACTTCATATGATGCTCCAGGACAACAGATCATCTTCAAAACTGTTGCGAATTCCGATAAACTCCAATCATTTGTGTCAATACCAGATGTAACAGTAAAATCCTTTAAAAGAATGCGGAGGAAGTTGAAATGCCGCATTTCACGCAATTTGACATCATACAGGAGACGAGCTAACTCAGCAAGAGATTCATTAACCTGGATAAAAAGGAGTATTTGATTCATCACTGAAAGGGACATGGAAGTCAAATATTTCTAGAAGACGTACATCCATGAATAAAACAAATTCAGATTCAAAAGATGTAGATTTATAGTGTGGTATGCCTATGAAAACTTCAATCATTGGCAATAAAATATTATAAGCAGACAATAAGTGGGAAACGACTATAATTGTATAATAAGTGACAGACTTATTCAAGCTTGCTACAGCCTACAGACGCTAAAAGGAAAAGAACCAACACTGCATGAACAATGGAGAAAGTAAGATAACATCGCATGTAAGAAATTATGAAGGACAAGCAGCAATCTCACCATCTCAGGCTTGACATCATAGTCATGTTGACGTAAGAATGTTATTAACTCTTTGCTACTCGTGTCTGATTTTTCTTCAAGCAATGAACTACACATGGGATTCTTCAGACTGCATTTTATCACCTCACAATCGAGAACATTAACATATAGACAGGTGATTCCCTGAAAAAGAAAAATGGCGATTAGTACTGTTCATACGGACAGAAGAAACAATAAAGCTTTACAAAGTTATACTTTACCAGTTTCTTTTCAATTATTGTTTTATGCTGAGCACTTCCGACAACTAGTTTCTTCTGAGAACCACAATGCCTGGTGAGCCTCTTGGCCAGGTTGTCATCAATAGCCTCATTAGCAGGGTCAAAGGGAGTGGATACCTCCTCACGCTTTATGAATTCTTTCAGACTCTGAGAAGAAACTTTTCCACACAGTCTGGTGAGTTTCTCGGTTAAGCGATCATCAATAGCCTCATTAGCAAGGTCAATGGGAGTGGACACCCTCTCGTACTTTAGGAAAAATTCCAGAGTCTGAGAAAGAATGCAAGCGGGAATTTAAAAAAATCCTATAAATATAATGCATGTGTCCAAATAATGACAGGAGGAAGGGTATCAATCATAAAGTATAGTGTTGCTCTAGTTTTCGTTGGTACAGTTCTCTCAATGGTGCTCCCAAATGTTCATGCGTAAAGCTAGATTTTAGTATTTTGACTATAGTGTCATTGCTGGTATAAGTACCATTTTTTTTTGAAATGGTAACCCAGCCTCTGCATCGCATTGATGCACTCATTTGTGGATCGGTACCCAGTTAGGATTCACCCTGGGTTAATTGATCTTTTAAGAATATATTAGCAGATGTCTGGCCAGTGCACCAGGACACCAAAAGCATGGTAATGAGGAATGAGTCCAACCCAGGAAAACAAAATATGGTCCAGCAGCTTGATTCCACTTTGAATCAGTTCTATAACAAATAATAACTACCGAGTAATGAGTTAGTCATTATATACATCCCCTCCTTGCAATGAAAATTGACAATCAAGAATGGTGAATGGTTGCAGTCAATTTTGCAAAGCATTATTCTGATTGAGTTGGCAAGAAGAAGAGTGATGAAATAGGGCAAAAATACTAAAGGAAAGAAAATAGCAGGGTTACTAACAAGCTGTGGGATGTCTTCCCAGAAGTCCTGTAGAAAAGCAGAGAGAAATCGGTTAGAGGATATTGAATTCTTTATTGGTGACAGAAAAAACTAGGCGGCATCAACGAAACAACAAGTACCTTTACTGAATTGTTGAGATAAGCTTCATCAAAAGAGAAAATTGTGATGCCAGATGGTGCTTGATATAGCAGCATGGCTGAAGCTTCATTTATCTTAATGTTCCCTGCCGAGAAACCAAGCAAATTAAACAAATGGGATTACATGTCAACCCAAATGACCTGCGGCCGAACCTATCTCTCCACTTCCAAGACAATTGTCAAAATCGAGAGAAAAACTTGTCTTTGGTGAAACAATATTAGAAGGACGAAAAAGGAATCCATATTAGAAGGACCAATTCGAGTGGCCGTGTGACGAAAGAAACAAAGGACGCCACGGGATGGGGCCGCAGCGCAAGGCTCTCTAGGTTTCCTTTCCTACCCTCACAGCTCCAAATTTCTCCGACATGGCGGATAGAGAGAGAGAGAGAGAGCTGACTCGCCTGTGCAGGAGGGCATCGCCGACATAGTTGCTTCCCGGTGCCGGCGCCGGCGTCGACGTCTCCCCATCGTGCGACGGTGCGAGAGAGAAGGGTGTTCGACTTGCGTGGAGAGACTTCCTTTTAGCGAGTCTGCGATTTGTTGATCTTTCTTTACTACTAAATTGGAGTTGGTCGTACGTTGGTCCCCTGTCATGCCGTGGTCTGCCTAGCGCTAGCGATTGATTTCCCTCGTTAGCATTAAACCAAAACAAATCTTCAGTTTCCAAAAGCATTCCCTCCCTTCACGTCTTTCCTTGATGAATTGTACGTACGTTGGTACGACTCCCATCGTCCGCTCTCCATCGATTGCTCGTTCCGCATCGCTACTTGCCAGCCTAGAAGAAATAAGACGCAGTTACAAATAAGGCAATCTCCAAATCAGTCTCAATCCGTATCCTCCAGTCAATCTTAAATAAGGCAGGCTCACAATCAAATAAGGAGGGGTACTGAATCGTCTGCCAAACGATCAATCAATTATGCCAGCGTAATCACTGAGGCAAATCAGACTTGCCAAATAACTAGGGCGCAAACCAGGCCTCCAATATAATCATCATCAAATGTTATGCCGGCCTACTGCCTCGCGCTCTCACCCATGATCTTGCTTGGCTGATCAGAGTCCTCGCCCATCCCGGCGAGCTGCCCTAGCTCCACTGTCGATGCCAGTGTCGACCTGGTTGCGACACAGGTCACCATCGCGCCGTCGCCATGACACATAGCCACCGTCGCCACGACACATAGCCACGGAGAGGAAATCATTGTACATGTCCTTCTCAACTTCTATATGATGATTCACACGAGAATTCACCTGAGAATTCCAGAAGTATGACTATAAATTGCATGCTTTAAGGTAAAAGTTAGCTCTTCCTACTGTATATATTAAATAAAGTTCTCAATCTGCCATGAAAAACGATTATAAGCCTTTCCTTGTTCCTATGTACTTGATCCACTTCAGCCCCTCCTTGAAAATAGGCTTACTTCTCATAAGACTTGGTGTAATATTTTCGAAATATAGAGGTATTTTCTGTAAAAATTGATTCTGTTCGAAAGGCAGTTTGTTGATACCTTCTCCCTGTATATACGGACTCTATTCAATGTTTAAATCAATAACAGGACTAAACTTATACATGGCAACAAACTCAAACTGTCTCCACGATACTGCTCATGTCGTTCCGGATTGTATGGATTCTATTCAAGCCAGTTTGTTGATTAGCAGAGTGTTATCTATTGCTAGGCAACATACTCTATATATAAGCGACGTACGCACTCATAGCCGGAAAGTAAGGATTATGGCGAGTTTCCATGTTGCCGACGTGTGGGAGTACCTTGCCATCATGGGGAAATGGCGATGTCAAGCTCGCGAAGAAGGCGTGGGTACTCGTGGGGCATACACCATGAGGGCCGAGAAGCCGCCCTTCATCCTTCCCATGGTCTTCACGATTGGCATCAAGATCACGGCCGCCGGTGCCGAGGAGTCGGACCCGAAGTACTGGAGGCACAACGCGAAGCTTATTTCCCCTCCGCACAACCTTGCCATCAGAAAACTGTAGAGTTAAGGGTCTTAGTCTCTACTACCAAACGCTATCTTGATTAATAATTTAGATACATTATCATGGGAGACTTGTTGCTTTACTTTTGTGGACACCATAGTGAATTTACGGCCCTGTTTTGGAGACAGTTTCAAGTTTGCCAGGAGACTCTAGCTTAGTATTTTATGGAGTTTATTTTTTTCTTATATATGTAGTTCTCTGATTGCAAAATTTGAACTCTAATAATGTAACTCCAACAATATGTGCTTGTCAGTCCAACATTCATTACATACGAAAGGTGATAAAATTACTGGTTGTATTTAGCACACGTAAGTAACAGTAAGTGCAAGTTCATACCTTCTGATTTATAGTCTTGGATATGGCGTAAAGATCCATTTTGAACATCTCTGCCAACTGGGCAATATATATTGCTGGAAGCCGATTTTCACGATGAACATATCTTTATCGTTCCTCTGCCATTGATGACACAATTCTGAAGTTCCATTTGTCTTCTTTGTCCGCTGCAAAATTCCATCAATCAGCAAGCATACATAATGCATGCACACATAGAGAAAGATAGGTACTCTGAATTGTAAGTAAGTACTGTTTATTTGACACATAAATTTCATCTGGATAGGTGAAACAAACCTTGATGAGGCGCATCCTTCTGTGCCCGGTTTCATAGCAACTATGGAAAAATGATCTCAGCTTGGCCTCTTAATTTTTGTGTGGGTCTGGATCCTTCTTGGCCAACCATCGGTGACATGTCGAGATCATTAGAAATCATTTGTTGCAGGACATGAAGTCAATTGTTCTCATGGTCCCTTGGGAGATTTGTCAACGACATGAGCAACAGGTAGAGGATTTAATCTGGAAACAACCATGATGAGCTTAACAGTCTAACCAACGTTTCTAGAAGTATTTAGCACAGAATATGAGCTTGTCAATCGCTTGAAAAATGTTTACCTGATGAGAAGCGGGTTGCCCCTTCGTCAATGTTGTTCCGGGATGGGCACCTGTCGCTGGGGCGTTGCGCGGCACGTGGGTGACTCCATCAGTGGGGACGGGAGAGGGCGGCGTCATGTGTCGATGTGCGCCATCGTCGACCTCGCGCAAGACTGCGGAGGCCGCAAGCCGTGGGAGAGCAGCCGACCGACTTCCACGGGCTGCTCAGGCGCGCTCGGTCATGACATGGCAGACGGAAGCGAGGGGCGAGCGCCGCTGGACCAGGCATGAGGATGAAGATCTCCTCCAAGTTCTCGTCCGAGGGCCAGGAGCAACATCTGTCTCCCGCATCATCGGTTGGCAGCGCTGGCGAGGCCATGGCGGGCGGCCGGTCGAGCGCCGACGGGGTAGAGAGAAGGATGGGGACTTGGTGGTGCTGCAGCTCCAGGATGTGATCGAGATTCGAGCGGCCCACAGAAGAAGATGGAACCTCAGTGAGGAGTGGGGAATTGAGATGGGGTCAACGGAGAGCCAGAGGGTGTAGCTTAGTTTTTTTTTTTTTTTACAGTACAGCCAAAGGGACATGTCGACCAAAGAGAGAGGGTTTTTTTTGAGGGAAGAGAGAGAGGGTTTGTGCACATGTTAACTGAAATTGTCCAGAGAGAGAGAGGAGTACTAGATATACTTGCTTCAGCATAGAGTAGATAGTTCTAACCTTGATCCTTCATCTAATAAAGAACATGCAATTATTTTTCCTTCTCTTGGAGCTGCACAACCTAGATATACCGAGCACACTTCGCACCAAGCCTTGCTAAACCAGATTGTCTAATTTAGACACCCCTCACAAAAAAACCTAATTTAGGCATAGATCTTCGTTTAACTTTTCTATGCTTACAAATAATCCCGTGGTTATTATTTTTAATATATGCGATTTTTAGTTATATACAATTCTGGAGGCAATAGGCACTGACACAATGACGTTGGATGGGAACATAAGCTTACTGAGATCTATACGATCGAAAGATGTGCAACTGAGAGTTATACATTTGTGTTATTTAATAGTAAAGATTCTATATCATCATTTTTTTTCTATTGTTTTCTGCTTTTGTAGATTGTCGATGTGACATAAATAGATATTGTCGGTGTTTCGAAAGAATCGGCCCACATACACTCTAATACAATGATGGTGGAGGAGACTGAAAACTCAACAAGTTCTACACAATTAAAAGTTGTGAGAATTGTATATTTTGATTTTTATATTGTATATAGATGGTCTACATACCAATTTTGTAGATCATGGAGCAGATCGAAATAAATAACACCGACACTGAATCAAGCAACATAGACCCCAATAAGGTGTTGGTGGAAATGACTGAAAACGTAATGAACAGGTCGAATATACTCACAGACTTTACGAGAAAATAAATATATCCGTAGCAACGCACGGGCATTCAACTAGTCACGTTGTATTTATGAGTAAATTCCGTTGCATACGGTTCAGTACCGGTCTCGGTTTTTTGCCAAAATCTACCGGCAAAAGTGCTAACTAGGCAGCATGTCGCACCCGGACTTCTAGAGGATACTCGCAGTTCCGTTGAACAGTAGTGGATTGGATTACGGGGCTTACCGGCACCCGCATCTCTTACGAGTAGGCCAACACACGTATGTGTGACAACCAACCCCTATCTGTTCATCGTCTACGTAAACCATCCCATAGAAATCAGGATACTACCATTGACGTACTTCATACCATACACACATGGTACGTCAACGGCGTTGAACAAAATGATAGCACAACAGATCTCTGAGACACAAATAAATAGAAATAAGTTGCAAATGGCTCTCACTAGAGCAGAGATAGCAAATACAATCATCCAGAGGACACATGTCCCAACAATTCATCATTACATCACAGCGGAAGCATTCAACAGGTCTGAGTACAGACAAGATCCAAATAGGCTTAAGAAGCCGGAAACGAAAAGACGGGGCCCATCCACAAAGTCTCGGATCCTGCCCGGGTCCTCTATCTACTCGTCAACAGCCTCGTCGTGCTCCACGTAGCAGCCACCATGGGGATCCTCGGAATCGTAGTCTGCGGAAACCACAGCCCCAAAGGGGTCAGTACATAAACATACTGGCAAGCAGGACTCACAGTTCACCAAAGTGTAACCCGTCAACACCAAGCACAGGTGCTTTGGGTTCAACGGAAGAATGGGTGATATAAAAGATGCGGCAGCGGGCTGCACTAACCAACTACAGAAACATACTATAACTTCCGGCTAACAGAAAAGGAGATAAGATAGCGTATCGTAACCAACTACAACTAACCACCAAACAACCCATCCTGGATCTCGCCCCTTATCCAAAGAAGCGATCCGAGAATAACTCACACAGTTGGATTAATGATGGTTCAGGTTATTGTGTCAATAAACCTATTACTAGTCAAGTTAGTATGGTTAGGTGTAAGTTGTCTGAGTACTTGTTAGCCAGTACTTTCACCAAGTTGTCACATAACCGCGGACAACACGGCTTCTCGAGAAGATTCATCCCTGCAGGGTGTGCCCCAGTACCCGTACACCCTCAAGCCACCAACTAAAACTCAGGTTGGCTTGACACGACTCGAACCATCTCTACAGCCTGTCCTAGGAGCCACGGAGCTATAAGGTCCCAGCCACGCAGCCGAATACTCAGCGCAAGTGTGCAAAACTCCCGCAGGACGCAACACCCCGGCAATACAGGCCTCGCCCTATATGTGTGCGTCATCATCATCATCAGTAACCATGGGAGCGACCCATTTATGCGTATGAGCCAAATGGAACACCCGAACTAAGTGTGGCTCTTCGGACAGACTGCGGGTCAGATCAAAGTCGAGGGGGGTTCCATACCACCACCCGGATGCGGTGAGCACGCTCATCATGGATCAGTAGACAAGACCCTCTTCCTAATTAAGTTCGACACTAGCAGGCCTCAAAACCACGCCGGGCCTCCTGCCGGTGCCTTATCATCAAATTATTATTACCCATAGCATTAACAGGTTGATTGTTTAACATCGAGCCCCAGAACATAATAGAATATGATAACAGAAAGTAACTGACAGCAGACTCGAGCAAAAACAACACTAAGCATGCTAGTAATACACGGGCAACAAGCAAGGGGTTATAGGTGTGGAGGTGAGGCTATATCATGGTTAAGGATAACATGTGATAGGTTCGAACACAAACAACGATTCATAGGGCTAGCAGAATAGACAACGGAAAGTATCGGTATCCAATGTTGAAAGGAACACGATGGTTCATGTGAGTGAATACTTGCCTGCAAACTCAGTAGCCTGGTACTGAGCTAAATCCTCAGAAGGGGAGTCGTAAGATCGTCTATCTCAACGTCGTCGTCTATTCGAGAAGAAGCAAACAAACAACGCAGAGAAACAAACAATCAATAACATGGCATAGTGCACAATCATGGGATGATGCATGACCATTTAATGTATGCACCAAAAATAAACTAGTTGTCATGGTAACATCACAGGATTAAATGGACCCACATGCAATTTGGATTGCATATGGAAAGCCCATGAATTAAGGTTGAAATAATTGTTTTACAACTAATCAACAGGTGAAAGTGGAGTAGTATGATGCATGGATGAGGAAAACAGAAAAATAACAACAATAGAATCAATTGGAAATAAGGTTTACCAATTTTGGAAATTTATTGAGTAAGTTATGTAATTTTGGTTCCTTAAAGGTGTTACACAAGCATTTGTTGTTTTCACCAATTTTAATTGTTCAAAACAGATAACCAAGTTCATATTTGAATAGAACACCAAATTTTAGTTGGAATACATGTCTCATTTGTTGAAAAAGGAATTAGAATGAATTACTTATGAATTAAACAAGTTTAAACAAGATTTAAATGAAAATAATTCAATTATTAATATTAATTGAATTTTATTTGTTCAAAACATTAAACAAAATCCATATTTGAAAATATTATGTTTTTCTGGTTTGAAAATATATTTTATATGTTCAAAAATAAATTAATTTGACTAAGTTATGAATTTAGCAATATTAAATGAATTAAACAAGGTTTAAATTATTTAAGCAATTTTAATTATTCGAATCATGAAACAAAATTTATATTTGGTGAGGTGGTTTAATTTGACTTGGAAAACATATTTTATTTGTGTTATTTGAATTAATATTGTATTAGTTATGGAATTAAGCAAATGTGAAAAGAATAGTTTGAATTTGAAATTTGAAAACATTTGCAATGCTCAAAACAGAAAACAAATGACTTAATTAGATAGAGAATTAAATTTGGTTCAGAAAACATATTTTATTTATATTATTTGGAGTTGGGATTCAAAAGTTATTAACAATTTATTTTCAGGGACCAATCTGTAATATTAACTGGACCGATATTAATAGAAAAGGTGGGCAGAAAAAAAAACTGCACCGCGCAGTGACCTACACAGGCCACTGCCAGTGGGGCCAGCGCCACTGTGGCGCCTAGGTGGCAAGGCTGGGGATCTACGTGGCCGCAAGGGTCACTGACGCGCGGGCCCAGCGCGCGCGTGGAAAGGAAAAAATGGGAGGCAAAATCGCCTCCCGCGGGTCTCGAACCCGCGATGGGGGGGCGCGCGCGCAAGGTGCACTGCCACTGCTGCTCTCTACAAGTTCGTGACAGTACAGGGGTTCGTGTGTAGATATGCTACTGTCTGCGCGCATAATCTGCACTTAACTGAAACTGGGTGCAGATCGGTTTCTGAAACTCGACGAGGAACTGCGTCCGCCGGCGGCGTGCTGTCCGCGCGGCCGCTGCGCGAGTGGCGAGCGTGTGCTTGCGGGCCGGTGTGCGTGCGAGGGCAGAGAGGCAGAGAGGGAAGGGAGAGGGAAAAGGAAACGAGGGGGAGGAGCTCACAGCGAGGTTCGACGGAGGAGGGAAAGGAGGCGCTCGGTGGTGGCGACGGTGGCGGAAAAACGGGATGGCGGCGGCGACTCTCCCGATCCCGGGGAGAACCGAGGGCACGTAACGGTAGAGGGCGGCCTGGCGGCTCCGTTCCCGGCCCTAGCACGGCCGGGAGGGCACCGTGGCGGCGGCGATGAGCCGGAGAGGGAGGCGGCGGTGATGATCAGTTACAGAACAGAGAAAAAGAGGAGCGTTCAGAGAGAGAGAGCGGAGGGGAAGGTGGCGGCGAGAGGAAGAGGGCGGAGGGAGAGGCCTAGGGCAGGGAAAGGGGGCTCGGGCTCAGCTAAAAAGGGAGGAGGGCGAGCTCCTTCCCGTCTGATCCTGCACCTGCCGACGTGGGCAATGGCATCTGCCGGCCGTACGGAGGTAGAAGATAACGAGGGGGGTACCAGGCCTTTGGTAAGTTGGGCTGGCCCAAATGGGTTGGATGCCCTTTCCCCCCTCTCCTTTCTCTTTTATCTTTTTCTGTTTATTTTTTTTTTTTGCTGCAAAGGAAATAGGGAGAAAAGGAGAGGTTTTGTGGTTGGAGAAAAATTAGGGAAAATGTTGTAGAGTTTTGTTTTTGTAACAACACCATTATACAAACTTTTGTTTTCCAAATAAATTTAATTTATGGTGTTGTTTGGAAATCAAATGATTTTAAGTGAATTTTGATATTAATGAATAATTGAAACTTAATTAATGTAAAGTGTTTAATTTCAAGTTTTAATGGAACAACTTATTTGTTTGTTTTGTAGTTTTTATTTGAAACATGTAACATAACAAGTATGGACAATCATTTGAATTTTTGTTTGGAAATCATATAGAAAACAAATGGAAACAAATGAAATCAAATGCAAAACAAATGCAAACAAAAAGCAATGTCTATGATGACATGATGCAAAGCAATAACTTAACAAGAAATAAAACATCTAGGGGGAGATTTTCATACTTGGGATGTTACAAAACGCCCCCCCTTGAAGGAATCGCTCCCCGAGATTCCTACTGAGAAGAGAAAAGGTCCGGATACTTCTTGCGAAGATCCTCTTCGGTCTCCCACGTTGCCTCTTTATCGGAATGATGCGACCATTGCACTTTCAAGAACTTGGTGCTCTTGTTGCGAGTCTTACGCTCGGTCTCATCGAGAATTCGAACAGGGTGCTCCTCATAAGATAGATCATCTTGCAGTTCAATGGAATCATGATCAACTGCACGATCTGGATCTTTGAAACACCTCTTGAGCTGTGACACGTGAAACACATCGTGCACCTTGGATAGTTTTTCTGGAAGTTCAAGACGATAGGCATTTTCCGCACGCCTTGAGAGAATGTTGAAAGGACTAATGTATCTTGGTGCAAGTTTTCCTTTCACACCAAAACGATGAGTGCCTCTGAGGGGAGTTACACGGAGATATGCTTTGTCACCAGGTGCATAGATCATATCCCTGTGCTTGCTGTCATAGTAGCTTTTCTGACGAGACTGAGCAATCTTGAGATTGTCACGAATGATGCGAACTTTCTCTTCGGCTTCCTTAACAATGTCAGGGCCTAAGAGTGAACGTTCACCAGCTCCAGACCAATTGATTGGACTCCTGCATCTGCGGCCATAGAGAGCATCAAACGGTGCCATGCCTAGGCTTGCCTGGAAGCTGTTGTTGTAGGAGAATTCAGCATATGGAAGGCATTCCTCCCATTTCATGCCAAAGGAGAGACCACATGCTCTGAGCATATCCTCGAGAATCTGATTGACTCTTTCGACTTGCCCTTGAGACTGAGGATGATAAGCTGTGCTGAACAGAAGTTTGGTGCCCAATGCTTCTTGAAAGCTTTTCCAGAAATGAGAAGTGAATATACTTCCACGGTCTGAGCTTATTTCCAATGGAACACCATGAAGAGGAACAATCTATTTTGTGTAGAGCTCTGCTAACTGGCTAGCTGAGATTGTTTCTTTGACAGCAAAGAAGTGAGCTACCTTAGTGAGACGATCAATGACAACGAAGATTGCATTGTTGCCCCTCTTGGACTTTGGAAAACCAGTGACGAAGTCCATTTCAATCATGTCCCACATCCACTCAGGAATTTTCAGAGGTTGGAGGAGACCGGCTGTTTTCTGATGAACTGCCTTAACACGTTGACAAACGTCGCATTCAGACACGTATTGAGCAATTTCACGTTTCATGCCAGACCACCAATACAGTGTTTTGAGATCCTGGTACATCTTTGTACTTCCAGGGTGTATGGAAAGAGGAGTTTCATGAGCCTCCTTGAGAATAACATCTTTGAGACTTTGAATTTGAGGAACTGCAATGCGTCCTTCGAAGAACACAGTTCCCTTGTCATCAATTGAGAAGCACTCATACTTCACATTGCCTGCTTTGATGTTATCTGCGATCTTCTTGATCTCAGCATCACGAAGTTGTTCAGAACGAATCTTGTCCTCGAGAGTTGGACTGGCTGTCAAGTTTGCAAGATAGCCCTGAGGAACAAGACCAAGGTTTAGCTTCTGGAATTCTTCATGAAGAGGAGGTTGGCTTTCCATGATCATGAGATTATTGCAATACGACTTGCGACTGAGAGCATCGGCCATAACATTAGCCTTGCCTGGAGTGTAAGAAATGGTAAGATCGAAGTCTTTGATCTTTTCAATCCATCTCCTTTGCCTGAGGTTTAGATCTGGTTGAGTGAAGATGTATTTCAGACTCTTATGATCGGAAAAGATTTCAGTGCGATTACCCAACAAGTATTGCCTCCATTTCTTGAGGGCAAACACAACTGCTGCAAGTTCAAGGTCATGTGTGGGATAATTTAGCTCATGGGCGTTCAACTGACGTGAAGCATAAGCCACAACTTGACTTTCTTGCATAAGAACTGCTCCTAGACCTTGGAGAGATGCATCGCAGAATATCTGGAAAGGTTTGGTAGTATCTGGGTCAACCAGAACTGGTGTAGAAGTGAGTTTAGTCTTTAGGAGATTGAAACTTTCATCACATTGTGAAGACCAAACGAACTTCTTGTCCTTCTTTGTGAGATCAGTGAGAGGTTTGGCAATCTTGGAAAAGTTTTGGACGAAACGACGGCAATAGCTAGCCAAGCCAAGAAAACTTCTGACTTGCTTCACCATCTTAGGAGGTTTCCAATCAACAATTGCCTTAACCTTTTCTGGATCAATGGCTATGCCCTTGGCAGAGATGACATGACCAAGGTAAGCAACTTCTGGAATCCAGAACTCACATTTGGAGAACTTGGCATATAGACGATGCTCGCGAAGCTTCATGAGAGTGAGACGAAGATGTTCTTCATGCTCTTCCTCGGATTTTGAGTAGACAAGAATATCATCAAGATATACCACAACGAACTTGTCGAGGTATTCATGGAAAACAGAATTCATGAGTCGAGAGAAGGTTGCCGGTGCATTGGTGAGACCAAAGGACATGACGGTGTATTCATATAGACCGTAGCGAGTGGTGAAAGCTGTCTTTGGAATATCTTCCTTTCTGATCTTTATTTGATGGTAACCCATTCTCAAGTCCAACTTGGAGAATATTGAGGCTCCAGCAAGTTGATCAAAAAGATCATCGATACGAGGAATTGGATACTTGTTTTGATGGTTTTCTCGTTAAGAGGACGATAGTCAACAACTAGTCTCTTTGTTTGATCTTTCTTTGCAACGAACAGAGTTGGGCAACCCCAAGCCGAGGAACTAGGTTGAATGTAACCTTTCTCCATGTACATATCGATTTGCTCCTTCAACAACTTCAGTTCAGGAGGAGCTATCTTGTATGGATGCTTAGAGATTGGAGCAGTACCTGGTTCAAGTTCGATCACGAACTCAACCGCTCTGTCAGGAGGCATTCCTGGCAACTCTTCTGGAAAGACGTCAGGGAATTCGCAAACCACCGGAATAGTTTCAATAGATGGTAGAGGATTTGCATTGAGAGTGTAGAGTTGAACAACTGGATTTTCAGCATGGAAGTAGACTATCTGGCCAGAAGGGTGTGTGATTTTGACAGACTTAGCAGGACAATCAATGACTGCTTTGTTGGCTACCAGCCAATCCATCCCAAGAATGACATCAATATCTGAAGAGTGTAGAGCTATCAGAGATGCCTGGAATGGAAGGTTCCCAATTGTGATCTCGATGTTCTGGCTAACTTTATTGCTTTGCCAGCTAGATCCCGGCGATTTCACTAGGAGAGGGATATACAACTGTTCGAAGTTGATTTTACTGGTGTTTGCAAAGCATTGAGAGATGAAAGAGTGTGAAGCACCAGAATCGAACAAGACTTTAGCACGAAACGAGTTCACAAGAAGTGTGCCCATTACAACCTCTGGAGATTCTTCTGCTCCGTGGGCCTTGACATGGTTCACCTTAACGGTTCTCAAGACAGACTTGTTCCTGTTGCGGGGCCTGGGCGAAGAAGTGTGTACCACCACATGATTAACATTAGAGGTAGGTAGTGATGGTAGCTTGTTCTGTGGGCACTTGTAAGAGTAGTGTCCTGGTAGACCGCACTTGAAGCATGTACTAGCAGAACGAGGAGCTGTTGGACTTGGCTGAGATGGAGCACCTCCTAAAGATACCACTGGGGTGGGAGGGAGGGCAAGAAATCCTGCCGGGCTTGGCAAGCAGATGGGCGGTGTTGGAGTGGTATATGGAATCCAAACTCTTCGTTTTTGTGGAGGCATGATAGCTTTTGAGAGATTAGCCTGTTCACGAGAGTGCTTACGAGATTCCTCAACCAATTTGCGCCCATGCTCTTCATTTAGAGCGATGTTGATGAGGTCCTCAAAATTCTTGGCCTTGACGTTGGTGAGAGCATACTTGAGTTCCGGGTTGAGACCCCTGCGGAACTTTGCCATCTTTCTCGCTTCTGTGGAGATCTCATCTCCGACGTAGCGAGCCAGACGATTGAACTCTCTTTGGTATTCGAGAACGTCCAATTTGCCTTGTGTGAAAGAATAGAATTCCTCACGCATTCTCTCCATGAGCCCATCGGGAATGTGATGGCGCACGAAGGCTTGCTTGAAATCCTCCCATGTGATTGCCACACTAGAACCTCTCATTTCTTGGAAGTTCTCCCACCAAGACATGGATTGTCCACGGAGAAGGTAGGTCACGTAAGGAACACGGTCCTCGTCAGCCACATGAGCTACCATAAGAGTACGGTTCATTTCACGGAGCCAGTCATCAGCATCCAATGGCTCGGAGGAGGTATCAAACGTGCGCGGATTGAGCTCAAGGAACTCCCGAATAGACACCCGGGTGTTGCTATTACTCCCAAGGTCTTGGTTCTGCTGCATCTGCTTTATAACTTGTGTCATCTGAGACAGCACTTTCCCCATCTCAGGTGGCAGTGTGGGTTCTTCGTCACCACTTTCCATCCTGAAGAGGATACCAAGATTAACACACTAACCGGATAACAAAATCCAATATAAGTGCTTAAAAGGATTACTTCAGACGGTAATTCGACAGCATAGAACAAGGATGGAGTTAACAACGGATCAACAGATAAGTTGTTACAACGGAAGAGAAAGATTTGTGAAGGACGATATCGAAGCAACAACTGGGAAACAGGAGACCACAAACACCTGAGGTACTACAGAGAAACCCATTCGGGCTTCTAAAGGATCAATATCTACTGCTTAAGGAATAGAGGATCTGCTTCCGGGGCTTACACGCCTCCGTTCTCAATCGTGAGTAGGCAACATGATAAATCATGTCACAACCACCTCCATTCCTATGGTCTAGTAGATATAACCATCCTCGAGAAACCAGGATTCGTGAAAACCTAACTTGAATGTTTAGATGAGAAGAGAAAAACAACGTTGCACTTCCTTACCACAAAAAGGGAGGGTGGGTGGGGAAAGAAATAAAATGACAGAATTCCTACTCTCGCGTTTCATTTCTCCTATATAGCTACAAAATAGTTTCTAGACTCAACTGCGACCAGTAAAAGGGATCCTACAGGCAGACAGGCTCTGATACCATTTGTCGCACCCGGACTTGTAGAGGATACTCGCAGTTCCATTGAACAGTAGTGGATTGGATTACGGGGCTTACCGGCACCCGCATCTCTTACGAGTAGGCCAACACACGTATGTGTGACAACCAACCCCTATCTGTTCATCGTCTACGTAAACCATCCCATAGAAATCAGGATACTACCATTGACGTACTTCATACCATACACACATGGTACGTCAACGGCGTTGAACAAAATGATAGCACAACAGATCTCTGAGACACAAATAAATAGAAATAAGTTGCAAATGGCTCTCACTAGAGCAGAGATAGCAAATACAATCATCCAGAGGACACATGTCCCAACAATTCATCATTACATCACAGCGGAAGCATTCAACAGGTATGAGTACAGACAAGATCCAAATAGGCTTAAGAAGCTGGAAACGAAAAGACGGGGCCCATCCACGAAGTCTCGGATCCTGCCCGGGTCCGCTATCTACTCGTCAACAACCTCGTCGTGCTCCACGTAGCAGCCACCATGGGGATCCTCGGAATCGTAGTCTGCGGAAACCACAGCCCCAAAGGGGTCAGTACATAAACGTACTGGCAAGCAAGACTCACAGTTCACCAAAGTGTAACCCGTCAACACCAAGCACAGGTGCTTTGGGTTCAACGGAAGAAAGGGTGATATAAAAGATGCGGCAGCGGGCTGCACTAACCAACTACAGAAACATACTATAACTTCCGGCTAACAGAAAAGGAGATAAGATAGCGTATCGTAACCAACTACAACTAACCACCAAACAACCCATCCTGGATCTCGCCCCTTATCCAAAGAAGCGATCCGAGAATAACTCACACAGTTGGATTAATGATGGTTCAGGTTATCGTGTCAATAAACCTATTACTAGTCAAGTTAGTATGGTTAGGTGTAAGTTGTCTGAGTACTTGTTAGCCAGTACTTTCACCAAGTTGTCACACAATCGCGGACAACACGGCTTCTCGAGAAGATTCATCCCTGCAGGGTGTGCCCCGGTACCCGTACACCCTCAAGCCACCAACTAAAACTCAGGTTGGCTTGACACGACTCGAACCATCTCTACAGCCTGTCCTAGGAGCCACGGAGCTATAAGGTCCCAGCCACGCAGCCGAATACTCAGCGCAAGTGTGCAAAACTCCCGCAGGACGCAACACCCCGGCAATACAGGCCTCGCCCTATATGTGTGTGTCATCATCATCATCAGTAACCATGGGAGCGACCCATTTATGCGTATGAGCCAAATGGAACACCCAAACTAAGTGTGGCTCTTCGGACAAACTGCGGGTCAGATCAAAGACGAGGGGGGTTCCATACCACCACTCGGATGCGTTGAGCACGCTCATCATGGATCATTAGACAAGACCCTCTTCCTAATTAAGTTCGACACTAGCAGGCCTCAAAACCACGTCGGGCCTCCTGCCGGTGCCTTATCATCAAATTATTATTACCCATAGCATTAACAGGTTGATTGTTTAACATCGAGCCCCAGAACATAATAGAATATGATAACAGAAAGTAACTGACAGCAGACTCGAGCAAAAACAACACTAACCATGCTAGTAAGACACGGGCAACAAGCAAGGGGTTATAGGTGTGGAGGTGAGGCTATATCATGGTTAAGGATAACATGTGATAGGTTCGAACACAAACAACGATTCATAGGGCTAGCAGAATAGACAACGGAAAGTATCGGTATCCAATGTTGAAAGGAACACGATGGTTCATGTGAGTGAATACTTGCCTGCAAACTCAGTAGCCTGGTACTGAGCTAAATCCTCAGAAGGGGAGTCGTAAGATCGTCTGTCTCAACGTCGTCGTCTATTCGAGAAGAAGCAAACAAACAACGCAGAGAAACAAACAATCAATAACATGGCATAGTGCACACTCATGGGATGATGCATGACCATTTAATGTATGCACCAAAAATAAACTAGTTGTCATGGTAACATCACAGGATTAAATGGACCCACGTGCAATTTGGATTGCATATGGAAAGCCCATGATTTAAGGTTGAAATAATTGTTTTACAACTAATCAACAGGTGAAAGTGGATTAGTATGATGCATGGATGAGGAAAACAGAAAAATAACAACAATAGAATCAATTGGAAATAAGGTTTACCAGTTTTGGAAATTTATTTAGTAAGTTATGTAATTTTGGTTCCTTAAAGGTGTTACACAAGCATTTGTTGTTTTCACCAATTTTAATTGTTCAAAACAGATAACCAAGTTCATATTTGAATAGAACACCAAATTTTAGTTGGAATACATGTCTCATTTGTTGAAAAAGGAATTAGAATGAATTACTTATGAATTAAACAAGTTTAAACAAGATTTAAATGAAAATAATTCAATTATTAATATTAATTGAATTTTATTTGTTCAAAACATTAAACAAAAATCCATATTTGAAAAGATTATGTTTTTCTGGTTTGAAAACATATTTTATATGTTCAAAAATAAATTAATTTGACTAAGTTATGAATTTAGCAATATTAAATGAATTAAACAAGGTTTAAATTATTTAAGCAATTTTAATTATTCGAATCATGAAACAAAATTTATATTTGGTGAGGTGGTTTAATTTGACTTGGAAAACATATTTTATTTGTGTTATTTGAATTAATATTGAATTAGTTATGGAATTAAGCAAATGTGAAAAGAATAGTTTGAATTTGAAATTTGAAAACATTTGCAATGCTCAAAACAGAAAACAAATGACTTAATTAGATAGAGAATTAAATTTGGTTCAGAAAACATATTTTATTTATATTATTTGGAGTTGGGATTCAAAAGTTATTAACAATTTATTTTCAGGGACCAATCTGTAATATTAACTGGACTGATATTAATAGAAAAGGTGGGCAGAAAAAAAAACTGCACCGCGCAGTGACCTACACAGGCCACTGCCAGTGCGGCCAGCGCCACTGTGGCGCCTAGGTGGCAAGGCTGGGGATCTACGTGGCCGCAAGGGTCACTGACGCGCGGGCCCAGCGCGCGCGTGGAAAGGAAAAAATGGGAGGCAAAATCGCCTCCCGCGGGTCTCGAACCCGCGATGGGGGGGCGCGCGCGCAAGGTGCACTGCCACTGCTGCTCTCTACAAGTTCGTGACAGTACAGGGGTTCGTGTGTAGATATGCTACTGTCTGCGCGCATAATCTGCACTTAACTGAAACTGGGTGCAGATCGGTTTCTGAAACTCGACGAGGAACTGCGTCCGCCGGCGGCGTGCTGTCCGCGCGGCCGCTGCGCGAGTGGCGAGCGTGTGCTTGCGGGCCGGTGTGCGTGCGAGGGCAGAGAGGCAGAGAGGGAAGGGAGAGGGAAAAGGAAACGAGGGGGGAGGAGCTCACAGCGAGGTTCGACGGAGGAGGGAAAGGAGGCGCTCGGTGGTGGCGACGGTGGCGGAAAAACGGGATGGCGGCGGCGACTCTCCCGATCCCGGGGAGAACCGAGGGCACGTAGCGGTAGAGGGCGGCCTGGCGGCTCCGTTCCCGGCCCTAGCACGGCCGGGAGGGCACCGTGGCGGCGGCGATGAGCCGGAGAGGGAGGCGGCGGTGATGATCAGTTACAGAACAGAGAAAAAGAGCAGCGTGCAGAGAGAGAGAGCGGAGGGGAAGGTGGCGGCGAGAGGAAGAGGGCGGAGGGAGAGGCCTAGGGCAGGGAAAGGGGGCTCGGGCTCAGCTAAAAAGGGAGGAGGGCGAGCTCCTGCCCGTCTGATCCTGCACCTACCGACGTGGGCAATGGCATCTGCCTGCCGTACGGAGGTAGAAGATAACGAGGGGGGGTACCAGGCCTTTGGTAAGTTGGGCTGGCCCAGATGGGCTGGATGCCCTTTCCCCCCTCTCCTTTCTTTTTTATCTTTTTCTGTTTATTTTTTTTTTGCTGCAAAGGAAATAGGGAGAAAAGGAGAGGTTTTGTGGTTGGAGAAAAATTAGGGAAAATGTTGTAGAGTTTTGTTTTTGTAACAACACCATTATACAAACTTTTGTTTTCCAAATAAATTTAATTTATGGTGTTGTTTGGAAATCAAATGATTTTAAGTGAATTTTGATATTAATGAATAATTGAAACTTAATTAATGTAAAGTGTTTAATTTCAAGTTTTAATGGAACAACTTATTTGTTTGTTTTGTAGTTTTTATTTGAAACATGTAACATAACAAGTATGGACAATCATTTGAATTTTTGTTTGGAAATCATATAGAAAACAAATGGAAACAAATGAAATCAAATGCAAAACAAATGCAAACAAAAAGCAATGTCTATGATGACATGATGCAAAGCAATAACTTAACAAGAAATAAAACATCTAGGGGGAGATTTTCATACTTGGGATGTTACACAGCACACTCCCACTTGTCATCAGACGGTCATAAAGAATCTGGTCCAAGGTATCGCGGAGGTGCGACTCGGGCTCGATCCTAAATATGAGATATGGAAAAAACCGGGCAGACACGAATATGGTCCAACACGGTTTTTTTTTTTTTTTGAGAAACACGCTACAAACACAAAACCCTCGTATACACACGCATAATCGCGTGGAACACATGATAAGCTATCCCAACCAACAAAAAAAAAGTATACACACGCATACACTCAACTCTATGAACGCACACATGCACACCCTACCCCTGTGAGCATCTCCGAGAGACTTAGCCGGCGAGTCTTGAGATTGACGAAGTCACCACACACTAGTGGAATCAACCCCTTTCGTCCAGGGGGCCAGGGGGGCCGGTTGCAACCAAATCCGGGACAAATGCTATGCCTTGGTCCCGGTTTGTGTGCCCGGGGCAACAGAAATCGCCTGGGGGCATTGGTCCCGGTTCGTGGGGAGATATTTGGTCCCGGTTCGTGCCACGGACCGGGACCAATGCCTAGCCACATGCCACGTGGCACGCGCATGAGAATTTGTCCCGGTTCAGGCCACAAACCGGGACCAATGTCCCCCTTCCCCTATATATACTGCCCAGCCCCCCTTCCATCTTTTTTTTTGCTTGGAGGTGTGAGAGAGGTGGGTGTTAGTGTGTTTTATTTTACTATGCACACGAGGTGTTCGACGAAATTCCCGAGCCACACATAAGCTCACTGAAAAATGGTATCTTCGACCGAGGTTAACAAACTTATCTTTTTCATCTGTAACTGATACATAAAAAAGTAGTATTTGTCGATGTACTGTGGTCATTTCTGTATTAATATGTTATTGTAATGTATTTTGATAAACTTAATTATACGATGCAGATGGATGCACGGCAGCGATGGATGTACGGTGACCGACGCACTTCCGAGTATATGGCAGGCCTGAATTCATTTCTTGTTGTAGCTCAGGCGAACAAACATAATGGCTTCATGTGTTGCCAATGTGTTGAATGTCGGAACGTCAGAGAGCACTCTTCCGAAAGAATCCTTCACGGCCATCTACTTCGGAGAGGTTTCATGCCCAGCTATAATTGCTGGACCAAGCATGGAGAAAAAGGGGTTGTGATGGAAGACGATGAAGAAGAAGAACAAGATCCTTTGTTCCCTGAATACGACGATACTGCAATGGAAGAGAATGCAGAAGAAGGAGGTGATCAAGAACAGGCATCAGAAGAGCCCGATGATGATCTTGGCCGAGTTATTGCTGATGTAAGGGAAGACTGCGAAAATAAATTGGAGAGGTTGGATCTGGACAACATGTTACAGCATCACAAAAAGTTGTTGTACCCAAATTGCGAAGATGGTAACACAAAGCTCGGTACCACACTGGAGTTGCTGAAATGGAAGGCACAGAACGGTGTGACTGACAAGGCATTTGAGAGTTTACTTCAACTAATGAAGCCAAAACTTCCAAAGGATAACGAATTGCCTGAGAGTACGTACAAAGCAAAGAAAGCTCTCTGCCCTCTAGGATTAGATGTGCAGAAGATACATGCATGCATTAATGACTGCATCCTCTACCGCGGTGAGAAGTACGAGAATTTGGATGAATGTCCGGTATGCACTGCACTGCGGTATAAGATCAGAGCAGATGACCCTGGTGATGTTGACGGCGAGCCCCCCCCCCCCCCGGAAGAGGGTTCCTGCTAAGGTGATGTGGTATGCTCCTATAATACCACGGTTGAAACGTATGTTTAGAAACAAAGAGCATGCTAGGTTGTTGCGATGGCACAAAGAAAACCGTAAGAAAGACGGAAAGTTGAGACACCCCGCCGATAGATCGCAGTGGAGAAAGATCGAGAGAGATTTCCCCGACTTTACAGGAGAGGCGAGAAACTTATGGTTTGGTCTAAGTACAGATGGCTTTAATCCTTTTGGGGAGCAGAGCTCCAGTCATAGCACCTGGCCTGTAACTCTATGTATGTACAACCTTCCTCCTTGGTTGTGCATGAAGCGCAAGTTCATTATGATGCCAGTTCTCATCCAACGCCCGAGGCAACTTGGCAACGATATTGATGTGTATCTAAGGCCATTAGTGGAAGAACTCTTACAATTGTGGGGCAAACCAGGTGTACGTGTGTGGGATGAGAACGAACAAAAGCCATTTGACCTATGGGCGTTGCTTTTCGTAACCATCAATGATTGGCCTGCTCTTAGTAACATTTCCAGACATACAAACAAGGGATACAATGCATTCACAAACTGTATAGATAAGACTGACAGTGTTTTTCTGGATAAATGTAAAAAGGTTGTATACCTGGGGCATCGTAGATTTCTTCCGATCAAGCATCCCGTAAGAAAGAAAGGAGGGAAGCATTTCAGAGGTGAGGCAGATAACCGGAAGAAGCATGAGCTCCGTAGTGGTAATGATATATTCGATATGGTCAAGGACCTAGAAGTAATCTTTGGTAAGGCTGCTGGCAGCCAAACAGTTCCGTACGGCCCTGATAAGCGCGCACCCATGTGGGAGAAGAAATCTATATTTTGGGAGCTACCCTATTGAAAAGTTTTAGAGGTCCGGTCTTCGATCGACGTGATGCACGTGACAAAGAATCTCTGTGTCAATCTGCTATGCTTCCTGGGCGTGTATGGGAAGTCAAAATATACGCCAGAAGCACGGGAGGACCAGCAACGTATGAAAGACCCAAGAAACAAGCACACAGATACAGGGCCCCATTACTTAAGCAGCTACGCTCTTACTAAAGCAGAGAAGTAAATATTATTTGAAGTCCTTTACAGTATCAATGTTCCGTCTGGCTTCTCATCGAATATAAAGGGGATAATAAACATGACAGAGAAAAAATTCCAAAACCTGAAGTCTCATGACTGCCACGTGATTATGACGCAGTTGCTTCCGATTGCATTAAGGGGGCTTCTACCGGAAAATGTTCGAGTACCCATTGTGAAGCTATGTGCATTCATGAACGCAATATCTCAGAAGGTAATCGATCCATAAATTCTAACAAGATTACAGAGGGATGTGGTCCAGTGTCTTGTTAGTTTTGAGTTGGTGTTCCCACCATCCTTCTTCAACATTATGACTCATCTCCTGGTTCACCTATGTGAAGAGATTCATATTCTCGGTCCGGTATTTCTACACAATATGTTCCCCTTTGAGAGGTTCATTGGAGTCTTGAAGAAATATGTTCATAACCGTGCTAGGCCATAAGGAAGCATCTCGAAGGGCTATGGAACAGAGGAGGTCATTGGGTTCTGTGTTGACTTTATTCCTGACCTTAAGACGATTGGTGTTCCTGAATTGCGGCATGAGGGGAGACTGAGGGGAAAAGGAACGCTGGGAAAGAAAACAATGATACCCAGGGACGGGCATTCTTTCACCAAAGCACACTACACAGTTCTACAAAATTCTATGTTCATGGCTACGTATCTCGAGGAACACAAGAATATTGTACGCTCCACAAACCCGGGGAAGGATGACTCATGGATTAAACGCAAACACATGGAGACTTTCGGAAGTTGGTTGCAAACACATCTTATAAATGACACCACTGTTGAAGATCAGCTGTACATGTTGGCAGGGTCACCATCTTCGACTATTGGGAGTTTTCAAGGGTGCGAGATAAATGGGAATACATTTTACACGAGCTCCCAAGATAAGAAGAGCACCAACCAAAACAGTGGTGTCCGCTTTGATACAACAAACGAGAATGGAAAAAATGACACATACTATGGTTACATAGAGGAGATATGGGAACTTGACTATGGACCTTCTTTTAAGATCCCTTTGTTCAAGTGCAAATGGGTCAATCTGAATGGAGAAGGGGTAAAGGTAGACCCGCTTTATGGAATGACAACAGTGGATCTCAACAATATTGGTTACAATGACGAACCATTCTTCCTAGCCAATGATGTGGCTCAGGTCTTCTATGTGAAGGACATGTCCTCCAGACCGAAAAAACGAAAAAAATAAGCAAACAAATTCATCATACGATGAGCCGAAGCGTCACATAGTTCTTTCAGGGAAAAGAAACATCGTGGGAATCGAGGACACGATAGACATATCAGAAGATTATAATAAGTTTGTTGAAATTCCACCCTTCACAGTGAAAGCTGACCCCGCCATCCCGTTAAATAATGAAGATGCTCCATGGTTATGGCCGAAGCGATCATAAGAAAGGGATAATTCAGAAGATTAGATAGGGATGTTGTCGGTGATGTGTAATAATAAACGTGGAATACATGATCATAGTTCTGTTTGACCAGTAATTTGTATTGACCGGTAAAAAGCTGACAACTATGACCAGCCTGATTTCATTATTATCCCAACCAGCGGCACACCCACCCACTTTTCGGTTTCTCTCTCCTCCTTCTGTTGGTGATGTGTAATAATAAACGTGGAATACATGATCATATAGTTCTGTTTGACCAGTAATCTGTATTGACCGATTAAAAGCTGACAACTATGACCCATATCCGAGTATGAGATAACTGTAGACAGATATTGCAGGCACACTTCGAAGTGATAGTACGGATACCATCCTGACAGATATCCTTAAAACAGAAATAGATCTTCGGTACTTCTTTAACAGATATGATAAATTTTTGGAGGAGAAACGTCTAGCTGAACAACAAGCTGACTACCTTGGAGTTCAAATGACGCAGAGGGTTTCACCTCTACGGTTACTTTGGCAAGCTGCTAATGCATACACTCCTGCACTGTTTGAGATTTTCAAATTAGAATTTGGACTGATCTTGGATTGCGTGGTCTATAACTGTGGCGAAATTGGACCCATATCCGAGTATGAGATAACTGTCAAAAACAGGCGTCGGGGTCATTTTGTTAGATTCGACTCATCAGAATATATAGTCGTTTGTAGCTGCAAGAAGTTTGAAAATGTAGGTCTTCCGTGTTGCCATGTACTGAAGGTTCTTGAGATCAGAAATATTAAAGAAATTCCACCACACTATGTTTTGAAAAGATGGCGAAAGGATGCTCAGAGTGAACCTTCGAAGGAGAACTATGGTTTTTCTGTTGTAGACGAAGATCCCAAATTCTCCGTGTCAAAAAGGTACAACTCGCTTTGTCGAACTTTATATAAAGTTGCAGCAAAGGCTGCAGAAAATGTTGAAGCTCATGCATTCATGGAGAGCCAATATGATCAGCTCCTAGAGCAAGTTGAGCTTATTTTGCAAGCAAAGCTGCATGACAAACCTTCCTTGAGCACTATCCTGAAAAGTCATCAGCAAAATCTGGTTCAGTTTTGTTCTACATCACTCTTAAAGGTTCATCAACGGAATATAAATCACCCGGATGCCTTGTATGCTCTCGACTCACTCGGAAGATCACAAGAGAAAACAAAAATTATAAGATATTTATATTCAAATTATATGCAAATAGTAAAATAATTAATAGTTTCAATAGTTAGAATAATTATTTAGTTAAACAAAAAATGGGTTTGAATTAGTTATGCAAATTCTAGCACTTTTCATGTTGGAATTTTTGTCAAATTCGAAAGTATATAGAAGTTATTAATGTGCAAACTTAAACAATTTTCAAATTTTGGCGCTAAAAACTTTGGGCGCGCAGGGTGGCACCAAATTTCGAAATACGTTTTGGTCCCGGCCCGTGCTACGAACCGGGACCAAAGGGGGTACCTCTACTCCCGGTTGGTGGCACGGGCCGGGACTAGAGGCCCATTTGTATAAATATCTCGGCTCTCTCTCCAGGCCGAGCTACCACCCAGGACAGCGGACTAGCCTTGGTGAAGCCCTTCCGGCGGCGGGAATGGATAGGAAGATCCCGCCGGTGCCGGCGGGGTTGAACTAGGCCGTAGATTGGCTCGGGGACGAGTTTTGGACGGGAATCTATACTTCTTATAAGACAAAACCCCACTAAGATGCATTTATGATTTTTCTATCTCAACATGCAAGCTATCCACATCACCCACCATTTTAGCCAATCAATTATCCATGTCATCTCCACTACTAATTATAATATTACATTTTTTATGCCACATAACCATGCCATCTTCTTTCAACCATATAATTATCCATATCACTAATATTTATTTCTCAAAATATACAACAATTTCTAGCGAATTAAATTTAGTATATCGATTATGTGATCAATTGAATCTTGATAATGGAATATTTCATACACATTATACCCTTTTTGTTTATAGAATAATTTTAAAGAGATACCCGCTGCAACGCGCGGGGTATTCTTCTAGTACATATATATATTAAAAGGCGGGGGGGAGGGGGGGGCGTGCATACATCGGGGGCGCGGCGCGGCCACAGACGGCCGGCCGTGTTTCTTGACGACGGCCCTATTGGCCGTCCTTTTACATGCATCGGGGGGCGGCAGCGCGACCACAGGCGGCCAGCCGTTTCTTGGGGGGGTAGCCTAGGTACTATGTAGGTGGCCGGGGGTGCGCCGGCGCCGGCCTAGTACTCCTCGTCGGAGGAGATGCATTGGTAGGCAGGCGCCTGCCACAAGTGAGCAGGCAGCTGGGGGGCGCCCGCCGGTGGCTGCGGAGGCATCGGGGGCGCGTTCGGCGGTGGCGGCGGCGGCAGCTCCTCCGGCGCCCCTTCGCCGCCGGTCCAGGTCCAGCTCATCCCGTACTCCAGGCCGGGGGCAGCGGCTGTGGCGGCGGATGGTCCTCCGCGCCTCCATGGCGTGCCACCATGGCCCCGGCGCTGGAGGGGGCGGCATCGCATCGACGTCGGCGGCCGCGCTGGCCAGGACCTGCTCCCGCCGCTTGATCTCGTCCTCGACGAGGGAGCGGCGGGAGGCCTCGTAGGCGACCTCGAATCCGGCCTGGAGCTCGGGGTCCTCCTCGTCCTCGCGGATGTCCTCCTCGAGCCATAGTTCCGGCTCGCTGCCGGGCGGTGGCGCGGGGTAGTCGTCGGCGGTCTCCTTCGGGGCCGTGGGGAAGTAGGAGCGGCGGCGCTGGTCGTGCTCCTGCTGGAACCAGACGCTCCAGTACGGGGAGCTCCGCGCGTAGGCGCGGTCCCTCAGGAGGTGGGCCGGCAGGAACGCGCGCCGGCGGTCGATCTCCTCGCGGGCAGCTTCATTGGTCGGGGCCGACGGCACCGGGATGCGCTGCGGGTTGAGGTGCCAGCCGTCCGGGAGGTGGACGTCCGGCCAGAAGACCGGCGTGGCGTGCTCCCAGTGCCACGTCGCCTCCTCCTTCCGCACGTAGCGGCGGAGCCTCTTGCCCGGTGCGGCGCGAGGCGGCGGGCGCGCTGCCGGAGGTGGTGCGGGGACGCGCGGCTGCCCCCCCGATCCGGATGCCTCCCGGACCGAAGCCAAACGCCTCCTGCGGCGGCGGGGGGAACGTCGGCTAGGGTTCTTGGAGCTGGGACACGGCCTGGGTGTGTGGGGTGTACGGGAGGCGGGGCCCTTTAAAAAGGACCCGGGAGGGGTTGGCATGCCAACCGGCGGCGAGAACGTGGCGGCGGTTGCAGGCGGCCATGAATGCGCGGGGAAGCCGAGGCGTGACCGTTCGTGGCCACGCACGGGGAAGTGGAGGCGCGGGAAGCCGAGGCGGCCAGTGGGACCTTTGACCGCCGCGTGGGGGCGTGCAACCGGGCGAGCCAGCCACTAGGTCGCCGGCCAGTGGCCCCTTTGACCCCCGCGTGGCCAGTGGGCCCTTTGACCGAATGTGGCCAGTGGGCTTAATTAAAGACGCGGGCCAGTGGGCCCTTTGACCAAAATGTGGCTAGTGGGCTTAATTAAAGACGTGGGCCAGTGGACGCGGTTGGGGAAAGGGAGGCTGGTTGGGGATTGCGAGGCAGGATCGAAAATTGGAAAAAAAATGCGAAAAAAACCCCTGCCGCGGCAGAGAAAGTGGCCAAAATGCAGCTTTTTCAGAGGAGGCATTCATCCTGGTTCCTAACACGAACCGGGACTAACTCCCCTGGCCAGGTTCGCCACGTGGTCAGTCCCATTTGTCCCGGGTCCTGGTGCAACCGGGACCAATGGGGGAGGTGTATTTGTCCCGGCTGGCCCATCCCGGTTGCACAACCGGGACAAATGGGCCTTACCAACCGGGACTAGTGCCCGTGTTTCCACTAGTGACATGCGCCTTGCTGTCAATGGGAACGTCGCCTCCCACTGAAAGAATATTCCGCCTAAATGCAACACACAGATGTCAAACCTGGGGTTTTGAACTCTGATGGGCTTGGGGTACAACCATCCTCCTAACCATCCAACCACAAGTTGGTCTGCAACTCCAATGCGCCGACCCATTTGGTCCGTTCGCGTCCGATTTCATCCGCGCGGGGCAAAAATACGGTCTAATGCGCGCGATCTATTTCGAGATTCTGAAGAAGCGCCTGGTTTTCTGTCCATTTTGACCCATTTTTTTCGGGCCAAACATGGGACGGAAATGTGCACGGACGCGTTCTGAGCCCTCCGTTTGTGCACGCATGGCCCACACGCCAGGGACACAAATTGCCTCCTCTCTATTGCCCTAGCCAGACCGTCCTTCTCCTACCCGCCGCCCCTCCCGGCCGCGACCTCCTTCGTCGCCTCCGCCACCCCTTGCGCCTGCTCCCCCGTCCAGCCGCCCCTCCCCAAGTCCGGCGTCCTCACGTACTACACCGGCGCCAGCCCATCCCTTGCGTTGTAACCTTGTCGGGTCTGACTGAACTGGGGGAATCTTGCCAAGAGGTAGAACCTACCATTGTCTTGGGTGTTCCTTGGGCCTAACCTAACACAACCAAGAAATTGGTTCCACTTTTCTACCCCGTTCCGGCTCACGTAGAAGGGCCAGAACGACAGTTTCGTCTTTTTTCCCGGGGCTATGGTTTCTCCGGAGAGGGGGCTCGGGATGGTTTGAATGTCACCAAACTTCATGTTATGCCATATCATGTGTGTTAGAGTGTTTCATGGGTCTTGGATGCCCAAGATTCCCTCTCTCTATGTTAGGGCTTCACCGGCGTAGGATTCTCTCTAGCGGGTTCTAGGAGTACTTAGAGCCCGAAACTCCCAGATCTGATGGAGCTTGGGGAATCTTTCCAAGAGGTGGGCCCTACCATTGTATTTGGTGTTCCTTGTACCTAACCTAAGACAACCAAGAAATTGTTTCCACTTTGCTACTCCCTTCCGGCTCACGTAGAGGGGCTAGACCGGCAGTTATTTCTTTTCCCCAACGGGGCTATGGTTTCTCTGGAGAGGGGGCTCCGGATCGTCTAAATGCCACAAAATCACATGGTATGTCATACCATGTTTTTTATAGCGTGACATGGGTCTTGGATTCACAAGGTTTCGTCGCTCTCTGTGTTAGGGCTTCACCGGCGTCAGATTCTCCACTTCCTGGCGGTCCATAGGAATTTTCGATATTTTGTTCATACATCAAGGTTTTGTTTGTGGTACACAAAGGGGGCACAATTCTCTCTTAAGGGCTACACAGATTCCGATTGGGCCGGTGATAAATATGATAGGAAGTCCACCTCCGGGGCTTGCCGTAGGTCCTTGGTGAGTTGGTCTTCCAAAAATTAAAGTTGCATGTCTCTTTGCACTACCGAAGCCGAGTACGTGGCGGTCGCAAGTGCTTGCACCCAATTGATATGGATGAGGCAAACCCTCATAGAGTATGATGTTCATTTGGATAAGGTGCCTCTCATGTGTGACAATGAAAGTGCTATCAAGATCGCCTACAACCCCGTGCAACACACAAGGACGAATCATATTGAGGTTCTTCATCATTTCATAAGGGACCATATGTCAAGAGGTGATATTGAATTAGCATATGTCCCCACCAAGGATAATCTCGCGGACATCTTCGCAAAGCCACTCGATGATGCAAAATTCATGTTCTTGAGGAATGAGCTAAATATCATTGATTCTAGTAGTTTGACTTGAGGATCTTGCACACACCCCTCTAGTTGAGATGTGTTTGTGTTTAGGTGTAGGCATGGACATAGGGGGTGTTATCCTAACACATTGGGTTCTCCCTCTCCTCATTATGCACAAAGAAAAAATTCATTGTTATGTCTCTTTTTCTAATGTTGAATTGTGAGCTTCAATGTCGAGAATTGGCAATGCACCGAAGATATATCTTCGCGGTTGCATACCATAATCTATTACATGGTGGCTTAAGCCACCAACCTCTTCTCTTGAAGAGTTGCTTCTTGTTTGGTTATTAATTGGTTTTATTTCTTTGTTTTGTTTCTCTCTTTGTGTTTTTTGAGTCCTTATTGTCGTTTGGGAAACACACTCTCTCTTTTCCTTTTTCGAGTTTTGTTTTCCTTGCAAAATCTTGAGTGTGTAGTACCATCCCAGTTTGAGCTCTTATCCCAAGCCTCATCTTTTCCCCCCTTCAAACAATCTGCTCCAAAAACTTTGATCTCTTTGCGGAAGGAAGGAACCTGGCTAGCGGTACTAACGCCATTTGCAACGGTACTACCGCTGTAACTGACAGTAGCACCCAGCGCACGGTACTACCGGGCGGCGTGAACAGTACTACCGCTGCATGAGTTCGTGCCCAACACAAACTGTAGGGCCTCCTTCTCGGAACCACTGTTCAAGGACACCCCACGATATGCATACATTCACGATCCCATGAATTCAGTCGTGAACAACATATCAAGTTGGTACACAGATACAATATCCATTACACGGTTGCATAAAACACTTACAAAAGGGACATGGTCACTTGACCACGTCTACACGGTTGCCACGCAGGACAACACACAACACACACAGCGGAAGACTAAACACACACAAAATGCGGTAGAGCCCAAGTCACGCCTCAACCTACAGGCTGCTGACCCGGAGAAGATCCTAGTTCGCAAAGCCATCAGCTCCATACTCCTCTTCGTAGATCTTCTTCTGAGACTCCCTCTCATAGTCTGGCAAGTAGATACCAGGGGTGAAACCACATGAGTACGTTTGAATGTACTCAGCAAGACATCCATCATGTAACTTACCAACAATGCAAGTATGCTCATATGGTGGAATAGGTAGGCTATAAATAGGGTTCACTATCACTGGTGTTCATATAGGATGACACCACTGTTGCAGTCAGGTTAAATCTGTATCTTCGTTGAAGAAGATACTTCAGAAGAAAATAATATAGTTTTTCTTTCTCTTGTAGATATCACATGTACAAGAGGTTTTTTAAATCTTTGTTAAAGGAAAGTTTTCTCTTTGCAAAACTTCTTGGAAAAATCAACTTCCAGATTTTTGCTTAGAGAAGAAAGATTTTCTTCGTTAAACTTTTTGTAAAACAACTTCTGGCTTTTCATCATCGGTACCTCCATGGTACAAGATTTCCTTCCTTTCCGAACTTCACCAGTTCAAACACCTTTTTGAAAACTTCTTTTTGAAAACATTGACACAATGCTAGCTACATGGCCATTCAACTGTCCATATCCGAGGACACGGGTTCTTCGAAAAAGTTGTACTCTGCAGAGGTGTACACATCCACCAGATCCAGTACACCTGCCGTGAACTACCACGGACTGTAACAACAGTATGTGAAACATCAGATGTCGCACCCGGACTTCTAGAGGATACACACAACCCGCTAAATAGTAGATAATTGGCTTACGGGGCCTACCTGCACCCGCATCTCAATATGAGTAGGCCAACACGTAAACGTGTGACAACCATCCTCTACTATTCATCGTCTGTGAAACCATCCAATAGGAATCCGAATACTTCCATTGACGTACTTCATAACATACACACATGGTACGTCAACGGCATTTGAACAAGTGATATCACAACAAATCTCTAAGACACAAAGAAATAGAAATAAGTGGCAAAAGCTCTCACTAGAGCAGAGATAGCAATATAGTCATGCAGAGGACACATGTCCCAACAAGTCATCATTACATCACAGCGGAATCATCCAAAGTGTCTGAGTATAGACAAGATCCAAATAGGCCTAAGAGGCCGGAAACGAAAAGAACAGAGCCCATCCACGAAGTCGCGGATCCTGCCCGGGTCCGCTATCTACTCGTCAGCAGCCTCGTCATACTCCACGTAGTAGCCACCATGGGGATCCTCGGGAACATAGTCTGCAGAACCAGCAGCCCCAAAGGGGTCAGTACGGACGAGTACTGGCAAGCAAGACGCACAAGATACCAAAGTGTACCCGACAACACCAAGTACAGATGCTTTGGGTTCAACGGAAGATAGGTGATACAAAGGTGCGGCAGCGGGCTGCACTAACCAACTACAGAGACACGCTACAACATCCGGCTAAAAGAAAGGGATAAGATAGCGCTTCGGAGCCAACTACCACTAACCTCAAACAAACCCCTCCTGGATCTCGCCCCTTATCCAAAGAAGCAATCCGAGGATAACCCACACAGTTGGATTAATGGAGGTTCATGTTATTGTGACAATATGCCTATTACTAGTCAATTTATTATTAATTAGGTGTAAGTTGTCTAATCCTTGTTAGCCAGCCCTAACACCAAGTCATCCATAACCGCGGACAACACGGATTCTCGAGAAGATTTAACCCTGCAGGGATGAACCAATTTGGCCGTACACGTAAGAATAACCCGCCAGGCGGGGATCAAACCCACCAAGCAGGCCACTCAACACAACCCAACTCTTCTTCGCATCAAGCCCAAAGAACCACGTGCTGTGCGTGCACGGCTAATCGAGCCCCCACGAAGAAAAGGGGGACCCTCATAGCACTGGAAGACCACGCCGCCCTAAATGCCGACTACAAAAGTTCCACCCAGGCGCCAAGGGTTCGTACCTGCATATGTGTGCATCAAATGGAAAGCCTGAACTAAGTGTGGCGATTTGGACGAGATGCGAATCGAATCAGAATTGCGGGGGGCGCCCATACACGCTTCCCACATGCGGTTAGCGCTCTCATCATGGATCTAGAGGACAAGAACTTTTCCTGAGTTCGACACTAGCAGGCCTCAAAACCATACCCGGCCTCCTGCCGGTGGCTTATCATCAAATTATTATTATCTCAAATATTAACAAGTGGTTGTTTAAATATCGAGCCCCCAGAACATAAAAAAATATGGTAAAAGAAATAACGGACATCAGACTCGAGCACGACAACCCTAAGCATGCTAGTAAGACACAGGCCAACAAGCAACAGGGTTATAGGTGTGGAGGTGAGGCTATATCAGGGTTACATGATAACATGTGATAGGATCGGAACACAAGCAACGAATCTTAAGGCTAGCAGATTAGACAACGGAAAGTATCGGTATCCAATGTGGAAAGGACACAATGGTTCAGGTGAGTGAATACTTTCCTGCAAACTCAGTAGCCTGGTACTGGGCTAACTCCTCTGAAGTAGTGTCGTAAACCTCGTCTGTCTCAACGTCGTCGTCTATTCGGGAAGAAGCAAACAAACAACGAAGAGAGACGAACAATCAATAACATGGCATAATGCACAACCATGGGATGATGCATGACAATTTATTATATGCATCAATTTAATGATAAAGGACATAAGAGCAATTTTAAATGGACCCAATAGCAATTTAAATTGCATTTGGGAATTACCCATATGTAATATTAATGAATTAACAGAATTACAAGTAAACATTAAGTGGAAGTGATTGCATGCATGATGAATGATGAAAACAGCAAGAAAACAACTTTAGCTTCCAATTGATACCTCATTTGTCAAATTTGGAATTTTAAATAATTAATTATGAATTTTGCAATTTAAAAGGTGGATTTAAAGTATTGATTTAATGCACCAACTTTATTTGCTCAAAACAGGGAACAAATTGCATATTTGGAATCTACATGAAATTTAGAATGGAAAACATATTTGGTTTGTTGAATTTGGAATTTTTATGCCCAAGTTATGAATTTTGCAATATTAAATGAATTAAACAAGGATTCAATTATTTCACCAAATTAAAATACTCAAAACAGAATACAAAGTTTATATTTGAGTAGAGAATTTAATTTGGCATGGAAAACATATTTAAAATATTAAATTTGGGGTTATTATGAATTAATTATGCATTTTTGAAGTTTTGGTATTAATCTGTGATTCTTTTTAATTAGCAGGGGCCTATTCGTGATGGACAAGGACTAAACTGTGAAGCCCCAGGGACCTGTGTGCGAAAGGAAGTTGGATCTGGATCTGCAAAAAAAATAAAAAGGTGGGTTTTTATTTCGCGCGGGGGAGGGGGGGAATCGAACCCAGGACCTCCCGCTGCGCTTCCGAGGGCAGAGCCAGTGGGCTATTGAGCGACTGGTGATGGATCTAGATCGCGCAGGTTTTTGAGGTGAACGTTTCGGGCTTGCACTTATCTGACGAAACTGAATCCTGTTCGGTTACTGAACACGACGAGGAGGAACGACAGCGACGTCCGCAGCGAGGCTGCGCTGCCGGCGTGCGCGCGCCGTGCTGCGCGGGGCGCTGGGGCGTGCGCTTGCCCGCGGATGCCGAGGGGGAAGGAAGAAGGGGCAGCGCGAGCTCACCGAGGGCCTTGGCGAGCTGAGCGTGGCGACGGGACGGTGATGTCCGCGGCGTCGACGGCGGCAAAACGGAGACGGTGCGGTGGCCCTGCTGCTCCCCGGGCTCGGCCGAGGGGACGAGGACGAGGCCGTGCCCGTGGCGGTTCCGTTCCCGCCCCTAGCCAGCTCGGAGGGGCGCCATGGCGACGGCAAATCCCGGCGCTCTCCCCTGTGCTCTCGGTGGTGGAGGTTCAGAGAAGAAAAAAACAAGGGGATCGTGAGGGAAAGAGGAGAGGGAGATCGGCGGCGGGAGAGAGGAGGAAGAAGGGAGAGAGAGAGCTAGGGTTGCGGCCGAGGGTAGTTAAGTAGAGGGGGAGGTGGAGCAGGTGGGGGCTCTACATGTGGGGGAGGAGCTCCCCTCCTCTGTCTCCGTACAGAGGAGGAAGACGACAGTGTGGGGGGTTCTCTTGGGCCTTGGGGTGGTAGGTGGGCTCAGCCCACTTGGGCTGGCCTGCCTCCCCCACTATTTTTTTTCCTTCCTGTTTTTTTTTTGTAGAGAAATCAAAGGACAGAATTTGAAAGAGTTTTTTTTGTATTGCTTAAGCATTGTAAATACCCAGTTGCACCATTTTTAGTTTACAAAATTCAAATGTTTAGCCACTGTTTAAAAAATAAACAAAACAATTTAATTCAATTGAATTTCACAACAAATGTATTAGTTGAAATTTAACCAAGTCAAAATACTAGTAAAATTCAAATTTAAAGAAAACAATTGAATTGATTATGTTTTTGAATTGTTTTCAAACATTGGAACATACCAAGTATGAACCAAAGATTTGCAATTGATTTGAATTTGAAAAGGAAAACAACACAATTAAAAAAAATGCAATGCTCGTGATGGAATGATGCTTAACTTAAGTTAACAAAAGCAAAGCACTCTAAGGGTGTTTTCATACTTGGGATGTTACAAAACGCCCCCCCCCCCTTGAAGGAATCGCGCCCCGAGATTCCTACTGAGAAGAGAAAAGGTCCGGATACTTCTTCCGAAGATCCTCTTCGGTCTCCCACGTTGCCTCTTTATCGGAATGATGAGGCCACTGCACTTTTAAGAACTTGGTGCTCTTGTTGCGAGTTTTGCGCTCGGTCTCATCGAGAATGCGAATAGGGTGCTCTTCATAAGAGAGGTCTTCTTGCAGTTCAATGGAATCTGCACGACCTGGATCTTTGAAGCACTTCTTGAGCTGTGACACGTGAAAGACATCGTGCACCTTGGATAGCTTTTCTGGAAGTTCAAGACGATAGGCATTTTCTGCACGCCTTGAGAGAATGTTGAAGGGACCAATATATCTTGGTGCAAGCTTTCCTTTGACACCAAAACGATGAGTGCCTCTGAGGGGAGTTACACAGAGATATGCTTTGTCTCCAGCTGCATAGACCATGTCCCTGTGTTTGCTGTCATAGTAGGTTTTCTCACGAGAGTGAGCAATCTTCAGATTGTCATGAATGATGCGAACTTTCTCTTCGGCCTCCTTAACAATGTCAGGGCCTAAGAGTGAACGTTCACCAGCTCCAGACCAATTGATTGGACTCCTGCATCTGCGGCCATAGAGAGCCTCGAATGGTGCCATGCCTAGACTTTCCTGGAAGCTGTTGTTGTAGGAGAATTCAGCATATGGAAGACATTCCTCCCATTTCATGCCAAAAGAGAGACCACATGCTCTGAGCATATCCTCGAGAATCTGATTGACTCTTTCGACTTGCCCTTGAGACTGAGGGTGATAGGCTGTGCTGAACAGAAGCTTGGTGACCAAGGCTTCTTGAAAGCTTTTCCACAAATGAGAAGTGAAGATGCTTCCACGGTCTGAGCTTATTTCCAATGGAATACCATGAAGAGGAACAATCTTTGTTGTGTAGAGCTCTGCTAACTGACTAGCTGAGATTGTCTCTTTGACAGGAAAGAAGTGAGCGACTTTAGTGAGTCGATCAATGACAACGAAGATTGCATCGTTGCCCCTCTTGGACTTTGGGAAACCAGTGACGAAGTCCATTTCAATCATGTCCCACTTCCATTCAGGTATTTTTAGAGGTTGGAGAAGACCGGCTGTTTTCTGATGAACTGCCTTGACACATTGACAGACGTCGCATTCAGAAACGTATTGAGCAATTTCACGTTTCATGCTAGGCCACCAATATAGTGTCTTGAGATCCTGGTACATCTTTGTACTTCTAGGGTGTATGGAGAGAGGAGTTTCATGAGACTCCTTGAGAATGACATCTTTGAGACTTTGAATTTGAGGAACTGCAATTCGTCCTTCGAAGAACACAGTTCCCTTGTCATCAATTGAGAAGGACTCAAATTTCTCATTGCCAGCTTTGATGTGCTCTACAATCTTCTTGATTTCAGCATCACGAAGTTGTTCAGAACGAATCTTGTCCTCGAGAGTTGGACTGGCAGTCAAGTTTTGCAAGATAGCCTTGAGGAACAAGACCAAGGTTCAGCTTCTGGAATTCTTCATGAAGAGGAGGTTGGCTTTCCATGATCATGAGATTATTGCAATACGACTTGCGACTGAGAGCATCGGCCATAACATTAGCCTTGCCTGGAGTGTAAGAAATGGTAAGATCAAAGTCTTTGATCTTTTCAATCCATCTCCTTTGTCTGAGATTTAGATCTGGTTGAGTGAAGATGTACTTCAGACTCTTATGATCGGAAAAGATCTCAGTGCGATTACCCAATAAGTATTGTCTCCATTTCTTGAGGGCAAACACAACTGCTGCGAGTTCAAGGTCATGAGTGGGATAATTGAGCTCATGTGTGTTCAACTGACGTGAAGCATAAGCCACAACTTGACGTTCTTGCATGAGAACTGCACCTAGACCTTAGAGAGAAGCATCACAGAATATTTGGAAAGGTTTAAAAGGATCTGGGCCAACCAGAACTGGTGTAGAAGTGAGTTTAGTCTTCAGGAGATTGAAGCTTTCATCACATTGTGGAGACCAGACGAACTTCTTGTCCTTCTTTGTGAGGTCAGTGAGAGGTTTGGCAATCTTGAGAAGTTTGGGACGAAGCGACGACAATAGCTAGCCAAGCCAAGAAAAATTCTTACTTGCTTCACCGTCTTTGGAGGTTTCCAATCAACAATTGCTTTAACCTTTTCTGGATCAATGGCTATGCCCTTGGCAGAGATGACATGACCAAGATAAACGACTTCGGAAATCCAAAACTCACATTTGGAGAATTTGGCATAGAGACGATGCTCGCGAAGCTTCATGAGAGTGAGACGAAGATGTTCTTCATGCTCTTCCTCGGATTTTGAGTAGACAAGAATGTCATCAAGATATACCACAACGAACTTGTCTAGGTATTCATGGAAGACAGAATTCATGAGTCGAGAGAAGGTCGCCGGTGCGTTGGTGAGACCAAAGGACATGACGGTGAATTCATATAGACCGTAGCGAGTGGTGAAGGCTGTCTTTGGAATATCCTCTTTTTTTATCTTTATTTGATGGTAACCCATTCTCAAGTCCAACTTGGAGAATATTGAGGCTCCAGCAAGTTGATCAAAAAGATCATCGATGCGAGGAATTGGATACTTATTTTTGATGGTCTTCTCGTTAAGAGGACGATAGTCAACAACGAGTCTCTTTGTTTGATCCTTCTTCGCAACGAACAGAGTTGGGCATCCCCAAGCCGAGGAACTAGGTTGAATGTAACCTTTTTCCATGTACATATCAATTTGTTCCTTCAACAACTTCAGCTCGGGAGTTCCTATCGTGTACGGATGTTTAGAGATTGGAGCAGTACCTGGTTCAAGTTCGATCACGAACTCAACAGCTCTGTCCGGAGGCATTCCTGGCAACTCTTCTGGAAAGACGTCAGGGAAGTCGCAAACCACCGGAACATTTTCAAGTGAAGGTAGAGGTTTTACATTGAGGGAGCATAGCTGAATGGAACTTGATTCATGTGGAGAATAGATTATCTGGCCAGAAGGGTGGGACAGAGTTATTGACTTTTGAGCACAGTCAATTCTTGCTTTATTGGCCTTCAGCCAATCCATACCAAGAATGACATCAATGTCAGAATTGCCAAGCAGTATGAGAGAAGCAAGGAATATGTGGCCTCCAATTAGAATTTGATTTTTGTGACTGATCTTGGAAGTTTGCATAGTTGCTCCAGGGGAGTTGACCACTAGCGGGGAACCCAAACCAACAAAAGGGAGTTTAATTGCTGTCGCAAAGATCTTTGAAACGAAAGAATGTGATGCTCCGGTATCAAACAACACTTTAGCTGGAATAGAGTTTACGGGAAATGTACCGAGAACGACGTCAGGAGCTTCCTCAGCTTTGTCGATCTTGACATGATTCACCCTTGCGGTCCTCCCGACAGGCATGTTGTTGGAGTTGAAGGCCTTAGGCGGGGGAGCGCGCACCATTGCCTGGTTTGTGTTAGGACGAGGTGGTGGTGGAGGTAGCTGCCTCTGCGTGCACTTGTCGGCATAGTGTCCCGTCTGCTTGCACTTGTAGCATGTGACGACACGAGGAGGCCCTGGCCTTGGCTGCCCCATCGAAGCCCTTTGATCATGCACCTGAGCAGGGTTGGGTGGGCGGGGAGCGAAGCCTGGAGAAGTTTGGGCGTATGGAGCCCGAGTGACAGCACCATTTGGTACCCAGATGCGGCGCTTCTGCGGAGGGGTGGTCATGTTGGAGGAGGAACCACCCTCACGCGAGTGCTTGCGAGACTCCTCGAACGCCTTGCGCCCATTTTCTTCATTGAGTGCGGTGTTAACGAGATCCTCGAAGCTGTCGGCCTTGACATTGGTGAGGGCATACTTGAGTTCCGGGTTAAAGCCTCTGCGGAACCTTGCCATCTTTTTAGCTTCAGTGGACACCTCATCTCCAGCGTATCGAGCGAGGCGATTGAACTCACTCTGATACCCGATGACGTCCAACTTGCGCTGCTTGAGAGAGCAAAAATCTTCACGCATTCTTTCCATGAGACCATCTGGAATGTGGTGTTTCAGGAAGGCTTCCATGAAACGTTCCCTCGTGACTGGCATGCCAGTTCTCATGGCCTGGAAGTTTTCCCACCAAGAAGCTGCCTGGCCCTTCAGCAGATAGGAGGCATACTTGACCTTGTCTTCTTCAGCTACGTGTGCAATCTCCAGAGCCTTGGCTATCTCACGGATCCAGTCATCAGCGTCCAGAGGCTCGCGTGTGGCCACAAAAGCTCTCGGACCCAGACCGAGAAACTCCTTGATGCTCACTCGTGGAGCTGTCTGGTTGATGTGCTGACTAGCCTGAAACTGAGCCATCTGCGTCATGACTTGGGTCATCTGAGTCAACAGCTCCGTGATTGGCGGTGGATCAGGCGTAGTGTTCCTTGTTGGCGACATCCTGAATGGAAATGCATTTTAGCACAACAATAGAAAAGGATAGACTTGGCAACCGAAAGATAGATTACTCTGATGCATGAATAGATAACCAAAAGGTACACCATCACATGTTCAATTACATCAGAATATCCAACACACCATAAATGGTTCGAATACCAAAGGATAACTAAACATAGCTAAGAATGGATACATCGGTACTCCCATGCTCATCACGCAGGACGGCGGCGAGGAGTACGGCGAGCGGTACAGTGAGGAGCACGCCCACGAAAGTAGGTGGAACGACGATCCACGTAGATCTGACGTGGTCTGAGACCGACTCTAGGCGTGGTGAAGTACATAGCGTCGACTCCCTGTGCTCCAAAGCGGGGAATCCCAGTGTAACCAGCACCAAGGTTAAGGAGTGGACCTCTGATCGGCTCGTAACCTCCAGCATCTGGCAGACGACGCCCAACTGGCTGATCGAAACGTGCAAAGCGCTCGTCTCCAACAAAGTCTGTGGTGTAAGTCGCCAGACGTGTCAAAGCAAGGTAAAGCTGCTCTCTGACTGAAGCCAACTCCTGAGATAGTGTGCGGGCAACTGCGTCACTGTGTCTCACAAACTGAGCGGTGGTGTGCAGCCTGGAGTTATCATGCTCGTAAACATCCAAGTTGTCGTAGAGAGTGAAGTGAGCTCCCTCCGAAGTGATGTAACCACGGGGGATGTGGCGATATATAGAATCGTCAAATCCCCAGTAGTCAGCAGGAAGGACGGTGAGGCTCACATAAGCTGCCTGCTGCACAGCCATATCCACTGTGGAACCCACTGCCTCGTAGCGGTGGACTACGCTCATGCCATCATCTGACAGAATGTAGACGATAGCCTGGTAGTAGGTCTGCTCAAACTCTCGCTGCTGCTCGTAGACCTGGTACTCTGGTGCCCAACGAAATCCCAGAAAAGTGACCATGTCTCTCAACATCTCCGGATAACCGACAGTGCTCTCGCAACGAGTCATACGAACCACCTGCGGGTAGAACCTGAGATCCATCTGCAGATGATCGGGGAAGCTTTGATTATACGCCGGTAGAAAAACTGAAGTGGCAAGCAACAACAAGGTTCCAACGGACGAAAAGGATCTTGAGAAGAACAGGATATCGAAGCAACATTTGGGAAACACGAGACCAAACACTCCTGAGGTACTACGGAAAACCCATCCGGGCTTCTAAAGGATCAATATCTACTGCTTAAGGAATAGAGGATCTGCTTCCGGGGCTTATGTGCCTCCGTTCTCAATCGTGAGTAGGCAACATGAAAAATCATGTCACAACCACCTCCATTCCTATGGTCTAGTAGATATAATCATCCTAAACAAACCAGGATACGTGAAATCCTAACTTGAAAGTTTAGATAAGAAGAGAAAACAACGTTGCACTTCCTTACCAGAAAAGGGAGGGTGGGTGGGGAAAGAAATAAAAGAACAGAGTTCCTACTCTCACGTTTCATTTTTCCTATATAGCTACAAAATAGTTTCTAGACTCAACTGCGACCAGTAAAAGGGATCCTACAGGCAGACAGGATCTGATACCATTTGTCGCACCCGGACTTCTAGAGGATACACACAACCCGCTAAACAGTAGATAATTGGCTTACGGGGCCTACCTGGACCCGCATCTCAATATGAGTAGGCCAACACGTAAACGTGTGACAACCATCCTCTACTATTCATCGTCTGTGAAACCATCCAATAGGAATCCGAATACTTCCATTGACGTACTTCATAACATACACACATGGTACGTCAACGGCATTTGAACAAGTGATATCACAACAAATCTCTAAGACACAAAGAAATAGAAATAAGTGGCAAAAGCTCTCACTAGAGCAGAGATAGCAATACAGTCATGCAGAGGACACATGTCCCAACAAGTCATCATTACATCACAGCGGAAGCATCCAAAGTGTCTGAGTACAGACAAGATCCAAATAGGCCTAAGAGGCCGGAAACGAAAAGAACAGAGCCCATCCACGAAGTCTCGGATCCTGCCCGGGTCCGCTGTCTACTCGTCAGCAGCCTCGTCATACTCCACGTAGTAGCCACCATGGGGATCCTCGGGAACGTAGTCTGCAGAACCAGCAGCCCCAAAGGGGTCAGTACGAACGAGTACTGGCAAGCAAGACGCACAAGATACCAAAGTGTACCCGACAACACCAAGTACAGATGCTTTGGGTTCAACGGAAGATAGGTGATACAAAGGTGCGGCAGCGGGCTGCACTAACCAACTACAGAGACACGCTACAACATCCGGCTAAAAGAAAGGGATAAGATAGCGCTTCGGAGCCAACTACCACTAACCTCAAACAAACCCCTCCTAGATCTCGCCCTTTATCCAAAGAAGCAATCCGAGGATAACCCACACAGTTGGATTAATGGAGGTTTATGTTATTGTGACAATATGCCTATTACTAGTCAATTTATTATTAATTAGGTGTAAGTTGTCTAATCCTTGTTAGCCAGCCCTAACACCAAGTCATCCATAACCGCGGACAACACGGCTTCTCGAGAAGATTTAACCCTGCAGGGATGCACCAATTTGGCCGTACACGTAAGAATAACCCGCCAGGCGGGGATCAAACCCACCAAGCAGGCCACTCAACACAACCCAACTCTTCTTCGCATCAAGCCCAAAGAACCACGTGCTGTGCGTGCGCAGCTAATCGAGCCCCCACGAAGAAAAGGGGGACCCTCATAGCACTGGAAGACCACGCCGCCCTAAATGCCGACTACAAAAGTTCCACCCAGGCGCCAAGGGTTCGTACCTGCATATGCGTGCATCAAATGGAAAGCCTGAACTAAGTGTGGCGATTTGGACGAGATGCGAATCGAATCAGAATTGCGGGGGGCGCCCATACATGCTTCCCACATGCGGTTAGCGCGCTCATCATGGATCTAGAGGACAAGAACTTTTGCTGAGTTCGACACTAGCAGGCCTCAAAACCATACCCGGCCTCCTGCCGGTGGCTTATCATCAAATTATTATTACCTCAAACATTAACAAGTGGTTGTTTAAATATCGAGCCCCCAGAACATAAAAAAATATGGTAAAAGAAATAACGGACATCAGACTCGAGCACGACAACCCTAAGCATGCTAGTAAGACACAGGCCAACAAGCAACAGGGTTACAGGTGTGGAGGTGAGGCTATATCAGGGTTACAGGATAACATGTGATAGGATCGGAACACAAGCAACGAATCTTAAGGCTAGCAGATTAGACAACGAAAAGTATCGGTATCCAGTGTGGAAAGGACACAATGGTTGAGTGAATACTTGCCTGCAAACTCAGTAGCCTGGTACTGGGCTAACTCCTCTGAAGTAGTGTCGTAAACCTCGTCTGTCTCAACGTCGTCGTCTATTCGGGAAGAAGCAAACAAACAACGAAGAGAGACGAACAATCAATAACATGGCATAATGCACAACCATGGGATGATGCATGACAATTTATTATATGCATCAATTTAATGATAAAGGACATAAGAGCAATTTTAAATGGGCCCAATAGCAATTTAAATTGCATTTGGGAATTACCCATATGTAATATTAATGAATTAACAGAATTACAAGTAAACATTAAGTGGAAGTGATTACATGCATGATGAATGATGAAAACAGCAAGAAAACAACTTTAGCTTCCAATTGATACCTCATTTGTCAAATTTGGAATTTTAAATAATTAGTTATGAATTTTGCAATTTAAAAGGTGGATTTAAAGTATATTTGGAATCTACATGAAATTTAGAATGGAAAACATATTTGGTTTGTTGAATTTGGAATTTTTATGCCCAAGTTATGAATTTTGCAATATTAAATGAATTAAACAAGGATTCAATTATTTCACCAAATTAAAATACTCAAAACAGAACACAAAGTTTATATTTGAGTAGAGAATTTAATTTGGCATGGAAAACATATTTAAAATATTAAATTTGGGGTTATTATGAATTAATTATGCATTTTTGCAGTTTTGGTATTAATCTGTGATTCTTTTTAATTAGCAGGGGCCTATTCGTGATGGACAAGGACTAAACTGTGAAGCCCCAGGGACCTGTGTGCGAAAGGAAGTTGGATCTGGATCTGCAAAAAAAATAAAAAGGTGGGTTTTTATTTCGCGCGTGGGGGGGGGGGAATCGAACCCAGGACCTCCCGCTGCGCTTCCGAGGGCAGAGCCAGTGGGCTATTGAGCGGCTTGTGATGGATCTAGATCGCGCAGGTTTTTGAGGTGAACGGTTCGGGCTTGCACTTATCTGACGAAACTGAATCCTGTTCGGTTACTGAACGCGACGAGGAGGAACGACGGCGACGTCCGCAGCGAGGCTGCGCTGCCGGCGTGCGCGCGCCGTGCTGCGCGGGGCGCTGGGGCGTGCGCTTGCCCGCGGATGCAGAGGGGGAAGGAAGAAGGGGCAGGGCGAGCTCACCGAGGGCCTTGGCGAGCTGAGCGTGGCGACGGGACGGTGATGGCCGCGGCGTCGACGGCGGCAAAACCGAGACGGTGCGGTGGCCCTGCTGCTCCCCGGGCTCGGCCAAAGGACGAGGACGAGGCCGTACCCGTGGCGGTTCCGTTCCCGCCCCTAGCCAGCTCGGAGGGGCGCCATGGCGACGGCAAATCCCGGCGCTCTCTCCTGTGCTCTCGGTGGTGGAGATTCAGAGAAGAAAAAAAAAAGGGGATCGTGAGGGAAAGAGGAGAGGGAGATCGGCGGCGGGAGAGAGGAGGAAGAAGGTAGAGAGAGAGCTAGGGTTGCGGCCGAGGGGGGGGGGGTTAAGTAGAGGGGGATGTGGAGCAGGTGGGGGCTCTGCAGGTGGGGGAGGAGCTCCCCTCCTCTGTCTCCGTACAGAGGAGGAAGACGACAGCGTGGGGGGTTCGCTTGGGCCTTGGGGTGGTAGGTGGGCTCAGCCCACTTGGGCTGGCCTGCCTCCCCCACTATTTTTTTTCCTTCCTGTTTTTTTTTTGTAGAGAAAGCAAAGGACAGAATTTGAAATAGTTTTTTTTTGAATTCCTAAATTCATGAATTTAATTTGTATTGCTTAAGCATTGTAAATACCCAGTTGCACCACTTTTAGTTTTCAAAATTCAAATGTTTAGCCACTGTTTGAAAAATAAACAAAACAATTTAATTCAATTGAATTTCACAACAAATGTATTAGTTGAAATTTAACCAAGTCAAAATACTAGTAAAATTCAAATTTAAAGAAAACAATTGAATTGATTATGTTTGTGAATTGTTTTCAAACATTGGAACATACCAAGTATGAACCAAAGATTTGCAATTGATTTGAATTTGAAAAGGAAAACAACACAATTAAAAAAATGCAATGCTCATGATGGAATGATGCTTAACTTAAGTTAACAAAAGCAAAGCACTCTAAGGGTGTTTTCATACTTGGGATGTTACATCAGATAACTGATCCTAACTTCCCACTATGTTCAAGCTAGAATATGTCTATCTCTTCAGTTGAGTATAATCTCCCCGGCTCCCTGCCTAGACAGGAGACTCAACTGTTGCAACTGGGGGGTAACTTAATCCATCACTTTGTATGCCCCGTATCTTCCACCTAGCGACAATAGGTTCGAGGGCTCGACGACCCTTATAGAAAGTGAGATAGAACACACACTAACAAGAACAAACTTCCAGTTAAGCCCCGTGCCCATGTTGGGGTAGGGTGGCAGTACGATAAAGGTTGTCCGGCGAAGACTAGGTTATGTGTCATTTTTGAAAACACGTTTTTCCCAAAAATGACCACTTCCACATTCCTCCGGAGAATAAGGATCCGCCTTTTCTCCGGGTTTTTCCATAAAGCCTTTGTTTTGTAAAAACACATTTTTAGGGTGTCCACTTAGGGACTAATATATGTGATGGTAATAAATACCATATGGTGGCTTATGGGCTTGGTAACACCAAGTATTAACTAATGGCATAGTATATCTCTATTATATAGTTTCTCCTAACGACCCTACGTACGTCAACAAAACCAAACAATCGATCGCTAAAAAAACCACGATCGCTAAAAAAACCACGTCCGTGTGATCGCCTCGCGTTTGGCTTTCTTTGGTACATCACATGTTTCCTTCTCCGGATCGATACCAGCCTCAAGAGCCTCCCTTTCGTACGTCACGTTTCCTGCAACGTCGGCAATGTATAGGAATCTTATTTCCGGATGACTTACCAAAACAGATGATTGCTTTATAATCTAATCAGGGGAAGCAACGATCGAGATTTAAGATTGGACTGTCGGGGAAATTTATATCAGAGGAGCACAGCCCACGCCCCACGCAGCGACGCCCGCGGCAGGTGGTCCAGTTGAGACTTGAGAGCGCTCCCGGCGGAGCCTCTCGCTCACCTCGCCTCTGTTTAAGCCGCGCGATCATGCGCCGCGAGCTTCTTATGCTCCGTGACTTGCTGTAATCGGCCCAGTCAAACATCGCCTAGCGTACCTGCCTCCAATACGGACTCCGCCACAGTGTGGCGACTACGGCTATTGTTCTGAGCCATCGACATCATGTAAGTAAGCTAGCAATCCACAACTAGCTGCGTCTTTTTTTTTCTTTTGAATCTTATGACTCCAAGTCTTATCATACGTCTGAATTATTCTATTGACAGATGCAAGGAGGAGTTCCATCGGCGGATGGTTCCTGAATAGGGACGTGGACCAATTGAAGCAGAGCAGCAAGGAGAAGCTGCGCTCCGAGAGGACCCACATGCACGCCATGGTGTCGGTGGTCAGGGTCGTGGAAGCGGTGGCCGCCATTGCAGCAGCATCCACGGCCACCACCGTTGCAGCAACATCCACTAGCTCTCACGCCCAGACTTCCAAGATGGCGCTGGCGACCGAGCTGTTTGCATCGCACTGCACCAAGGCGGCTCAACTACTCGCTGGTGGAAACTATGAGCAGGGGGCCTCTAGCGTCCAGTTTGTGGTCGGCGTCAGGAGCGACGGCAATCTGATGACGCTTACAGCGACAGCTGCAAGCCTGCAACAGGTAAAAGGCGGCGACCCTATTTTCATAACATTGTCCACTCCCACAAGATGTTTCATGCAAGAATTAATAACTGATGATCGTTCGTGTGTGTCTGGTCAGCGCTGCAAGAAGGATGTTGATTTTTTGTCCTGTTCTTCACATATAATTTGGACCTACTGATTATTTGTTTTTCGCTTATGGTAGTTTCGCACAGTCAGCTCCATCTACTATTTGACAATTTTGCTAAAATTTGGAGAACGACACACCTATGTGTACCGATGTGTTGAAATAATGTGCAATAACATATTCCTTACTGACTGGAGTTGAAAGAACACCATATTCGATGAAACAACACCGTACAGGCAAGGGAATGGGGGTGGTGGATTTGAGCTTAGGGATAGAAGATTAGCTAGATTTGTGGCCGAATTTGGAGGCTAATTTGGAATTTTGGGTATGGAATAGAGACTAAATCACGGCGGCCGACTGCCAATAAAAATGGAGTCAAACAATTTTGGGTCCTTGGTTAGCTGTTTCATGGAGAATTTAGTCGGGCTTAATTATGAATAAATTGAGTGATGTGCATGGCGGCTGACTGCTGATAAAAATGCAGTCAGACGATTGCAGTGAGTAGCTAACCTGTATAACATAAGAGAGTAACTATGTATAGGTAAAACAGTTGTGCTAAAGCAGGCAAACTTGCTTTTTTAACTTTCCATACATCGTTACTAATTTAATTTGTTCCTCCAATAATATTAATATGTGTAAGATGGTTACTGTACCTTTTTATGGTTTTTCTCATGATTTTATAAATCAAGTGGGGATTACCCACCTTATCTGCACGAAGCCACTTCCATTGCCAATAAGGGCAGTCTTTGCATGGACATGGTGAGTGATTAGCTGAAACCTCTTATATAATTAAGTGGTGGTTATACATTTTTTTATGGAAACCACTTCCATTTCCTATAAGGGCAGCTTTTGCATGGTGAGTGAAAGATCCTGATATAATGTATGTTTTATTTCAGCATTCTTCTATCTCGGTGGGTTGTTGCTTGTAGAGCAGAGGATCCTTGGCCCAATTTTTTTTTTTGCTCTGGTACCTCTTGTCGTTAAGTTCAAGCGATGCAAGAAGAGTTTGAAGTGCCTGAAGACTTTCAGGGGTGTTGTTTTCATGGTGTTGGAAAAAATGCAAAAAAACATGCCTAAACAGGTATCTAAGTACATTCTGTATCCCAAAGGTTGCTGCGACTGGAGGATCAGCTCTCACGTGATTATCCTTATGGTTAGGAAACTGAAATCGATTTATTATGTAATTTTTTAGGTGCTCACATGTGGATATAAAAGTATCTACTTTTATAGGAATTCTCTCACGTTTCTCTATTTTCCAGTTATTTTTAGATTCGTTACTAAAACCTAGGAAGAGGGTATTAATTTGTGCTAGATGTACCGTTGTCGACCGATGTGTTAATGGCTATATCCTTTTCCTGTTTTTTGTTATTGGGTAAATAATGGGTTGTAACTTGTAAAACAGGATAGACTACAGAAAAGAGATGAAGGGTGATATTGGTTCTTTTGTAAGCAAAATTTTACTCGATACGAAAATTTACATCACTGGACCAAGGGTATGGTGAAATGGTATATGACTTTATATTATAAATACATGTTTATTTTTTAGTCCAAACTAATATATTCCAGTTTAAAGAACTTTGCAAGGATTAGTTGCTGCCATTCATAGTGTAGAAATAAGGGGATTTGTAACAAGAGAAGATAAATTTTGTACAATAAAGTATAATCCTTAGTTGATGCACATGAATCAAAAATATTTTGATCAATGTATCCATGTTTAAATTTGTTGACCGTGGCAACGCACGGGCATTCAACTAGTATATAATATTAATAGAAGTGATACTCACTTCAAAAATAGTTTTTGGAGAACAAAGTTTTGTAAAACTTTTCAGAGGGAAAACATGCATGATAGATAATGATAAGTGTAAATATCAGCAAGCATCAAGATGGCTTGCCTCAAGTCTCTTAATGTCCCTGGCCTTGAAGCAACTTGAACTTGACGCACAGCTCCACAACTGCTTCTTCTTCTTCTTCGTTTTCTAGCGTCGTAAAGGAAATAAAAGACACACACTCAGGCAAAAAGGGAAACCAACTAAGCTAAAAACACATACAGCAAGCAAACATACACTCACGAATTCTGTCGAAACGTTATCGCGAAAACTATCTCACATAACTCTTACGGTCCGAAACTATCGTCAGGCACTCTGTATGGTTTAGAAAACCATATACCACATCTTACATACCATATATCTTGTGGTGTACCACTCTCATAATAAGATATACAAGAAGTTAAAAATATAGCTTGTGGGTGCAAAGGGTTAGGTTACTAAGGTAAAACAAACAGACAGGACAATACCCATGGCAGTGGGTATTATCTACTACAAGCAAATGTCACTTAATGTGTTCATGATTTAGTTGGATGTTTTAGTTTCACAAGATACTCCTCAGCACAACAATTATCACAACTAAAATACTCATGCTAAGGTAAACACTCAAATAAAATCCAAACAATAAGTAAAACACACAACAAAGAATAGGCTATTTATTTACTACATTATTGTTTACTTGAGGTTTTGGAATCCATCAATCATGAAAAATTAGCAAAAAATCAGTACCTAAAAACCAATGAATCAAGTCCTAAAAACAATCCAAAACACAACCATTATTCAAGAAAAACTCCTATCAAAACTCACAAATTAAAAGAGCAATAATGCTAGAGCAAAAGCCACGATTCTAGTGGTGACACTAGTTCAACACTAGAGAAGCGAATAAAGCTTACATGATGCATAACTCTAAACAAGCAAGTTATGAATATAAATGCATCTACTAAAAGTACACAAATCTTACACATGCAAGTGAGCTCAATCAAAATAATTCTATGAAACAACTATTAAGCATGCATAAAGCAATACTAGCAATTTCTGTTCCTCCTAATTAATTACTAGCAAGGAAACAAGGTATAAGCTACACAACCAGTAGCTATGGATTTAATGAAAAGTTATCTGAACCTCTTCAAAAATCCAAACACTAAATTTAAATTTATTCCCAAACAATCTATTACTCACAAGAATTATTTCATTTGCAAATAAATTAATTTTGGCACACAATAGTGAAACATTTCTTAACATGATACTCCTAAGGAATATTATGCTAACAAATTGATCACATCTAAACATACTAGTACTTACAAATAAGAATTAAACATCCCACTTGCATAAGTGAATCAAACCATTTATTTTCCATGGTGGAAAATATTCTATCAATCATATAATAAACATGCTATTTTCCTACATGTGTATGGTTGGGGATTTTCATCCTCAATCCAAGATGCAAATGGGACCAGTGGGTTATGGGCCCACTAATACGAAGGCAAAAGAGGTACTAAGCCTCTGGTTACTCATGGCAAACATTAGCATGCAAGATAAATAATACAAAGCTATTGACTCTAGTGAAAACAATACTAGTGCAATGGAATAACAAGACTTACACATGCTTTGCTATAAATTAACAAGCAAGTTGACAGAGATATTAAATTCAAAATAACAGTACCAAAATGGTACTGGACTCAAAGCAAACATAGCACAAAATCTACTAAAGCAAGCACACAAAGATCTAGCACACACACAATTCCAAAATAATAAAACTAGAAAGTAACAAATGCTAGTTCCATTTTTATTTGAGTTTTCCCAACATGCACACACTTTATAAGGTAGATGCTCAAAATCAAGTCCTAACAACTCTATACAAGCTAGGAACAAAATAGAATCAAACACCAATTTATTTCAATCAAAAACATGCAAAGAAAACAAAACAGAAAAGCTGCTGTTTCTAGATCTGTCCACCAAAATTAATCTAGAGCTTCAAAAATTAATTTAAGCTAGGATAAGATAGATCTAGTCAATACCAAACTCATCCAATTGGATTTACTCCAAAAATCATTTTAAAACTCATTCTAAAAAATCATAGAAGAGCCTACTGGTTCTTTATTAAAATGGATGGTATTTTCTTCTGATAAGTCACCTTGATGTGAGGTAAAGTGCATTGGATAGATCTTTTCAATACCTATCCAGAACATTTTAGTTTGTTCCATTTGGTTATGTGTTTTCAAAGTTATGTTCAAATCATTTCCATAGACAGTCTGTGCCAAAACATTCTTTCTGTCAAAAAATAACTGTCCAAACATAGATCCACAAATTTATATGGTTTAGATTTCATATAGTTAGGTACATGAATTTTTCTAGATTTTATTTTGCTCATTTAGTATTTTATACACGTCCAAAGTAAATGCATCAATCTGTGTTAAAAAATTTAAATGAAAAAGCAAACAGGTGCTTGGGCTGGATCTGCGTGGCTGCGGCCCAACTAGCGGCTGCTCAGCCCAGCTGCGCTTCGGGCGCGCGAGCGGGCGCGGGAAAGGGGCCGTTTGAACGTGGCCGTGGATCCTCGATCCAACGGCGCACGGGTCGTCATCAACCTCGCCTCTCTCTCTCTCTACCGTGCGTACGGGAAAAATGGCGACGACCGGTAGCTCACCTCGGGGGCTAGGGGAGGGGCTGTGTGGGATCGGTGTCGAGGGAGTCGAGGGGCGGTGGCGGCGTTGACTGGCGCGGCTCCAGGCGGCGGCTTGAGGCAGATGCCCCCGGCGGCGCTCCGCGGACGGCGGCGTCGACTCCGGCGGTTAGAAGGCAGGGGAGCGAGTCTGGGAGGCTCAGGGGGACTAGGGGAAACTATCCAGGGCAGAGGGAGGGGTTGGGATGGAAGGATTCGAGCAGGGCCTTGTCGTGAACGTGGTGGTCACCGGCGGCCAGAGCATGGCATGTGCGTGCTCCAGGGGGGCTGGGCTTGGGTCCTATGGACTTGGGGAGGTAGTAGAGAGTGGGAGGGGTGCAGAGGCGCAAGGGTGTGGCCTCTGGATACTTATAGCTGAGGGAGATGTTGGAACGCGTAGAGATAAACGAAAACTTTTTCCTACGCGGTACTTCCAAGATCTAGCCGAGGTAGAAGGCCACGATGATTACCACTAGACGCGCGGTTGCGGATTATCGGTGAAGCGCGTCGGGGCAGTGCAGTCCCACGATCCGGTCCGGCCGATCCAATCCCTCGAACGTCGAAGTGCTGAACGTACAGCACCTCTGCCGGTATCCACACGTACGAGGAGGAGCTCCGACGACAGACTGCTAGGTCTAGTGCGACGGCTGGACTGAGTGGGGCTAGGGTTCCCAACGCATGGGAGAGTGGACTAACGTGCCCGCTGGGCAACCTGCGCCCCTCTTTATATAGCGTATGGTAATGGGCTTCACAACACTTGTGGCCCATTCCCTCTGTGAGTCCGACTCACAAAACCAGTCCATTTCCGGTTCGGGTCCAACCCGACCAATACTTGCTCCCGCTCTTAAGTGTGCGACCCTGCAGGCTCATGGCGACTTGGACACGATTGGAGTCCTACTCTCAATCGATCAATCGGTAGCGGCTCCTAGCAGAACGTGCCGACTCCCAAGTTCCATTGAGTCATGACGACATACCTTTCAATGTGATATTCATCTTAGTCCTTTTTGCCTCACGATATACCTTGTCGAACTATAGGCGATTTATCGTCATCCCTTAAATAGTTCAACTCTCTTCTCGATCCGTGATATGCGATTCATCTGACTAACTCTTAGTCAACCGACACAGTTAACACTTAACTGAGTCGCGCATGGCCATGCTTCCAGAATCATATCACTCGAGAGGGCCCAGAGAATATCTCTCCATTAGGAGGGGCAAAATCCCATCTTGATTATCCACATCACGCAGCTTGCTTCTCATTCGACCCGAACTCTGCCTTTATAGTTGCCTTGTCACGGAACAACGTTTGACAGAACCTAAGTCGGTGATCCACAACTCGGATTGTGCGACAACCTCAGGTCTAAGGATTACATTGATTGAGACATGCAAATGACGACTTGATCGTTGCATCTCAATGTGGGTCAGTCCGACTTGCTAAACTCTTTAGCCAAGTCCGTGAACGTTGGAATGGCATCACCATGCCCATGACAAGTGGAACCGTGTCATCAGCCAACACTCACATTAGTCTAGGGTGTGTGTCCAGCACAACCTTAACGACCAAGGACAATTAGTATGAACAACATGAATACATAGTTCCACAATCGAATCACATATTCAATGACATATATCAGATGTTCAAACCAAAGGACAACTTAATAACTTTATGAATACATTGGGAATTACATCATCTATGATTGCCTCTAGGGCATATTCCCAACAGGAGAAACATCAAGGGCATATTGAGGAGCTCGGGTGGATGCCAATTCATGGCATGAGCTAGCCCTAGGGTTTATGGTCTTTTCCATTTGTGAGCACTAGTGTCCTAGGTCAAGACCACGAGTGGGCAAGGCTTATCCTGGCCCTTGGGTGCAAGTGGGGCAAGTGGCAAGGTCAACTAGGTCAAGGGATGGGCATGACCATGCCTATCCATGTCATCACCTTCTCACTCCATTTTCTTCCTGCCTAAGGCTTCTAGAAGGGATCCAATGCATGCTGGTTCGAGTCTATATGCTAGTCAACAAGTTAGCTCAGGCCAAGACTCAAAAGGAGCAAAGAAACATCATGAAAACAATTTTGCAAAAGTGTATCCTTTACTGTTCACTGCAAAAATTCAGAAAATTCAGTCTTAGGACTTAGAATTTTTCTAAGTGTTGAACACAGATCAAAAGTTCAAAAAGTTGAGTTTGTTTTCAGGGTTCAAATGCTTTCCAAAATTTGTTTTCAAAGTATGGACTTGTTACCCATGTTATATACTTTCAGAAACAACTTTTTAAAACAATTTTGAAATAGTTTAAGGCCATGAAAACAATGTGGAAAAAGGTATACTTTCTGTTTCTCTCTGTTTCTCAAAAATGTCCTTTTCTACCTTAATTTTATACCACAAAAACAAAAAGCAAAAGATAATTTTTATTTGTCCAAAAATAAAACTAAGCTTATGGTTTTGTAGTACATATATCAAGTATTAATTAAAAGTAAAGAAATCATAAAATAACAATTTATAGCTTATTGAAAACAAAGGTAGAAAAACCGGTACTTGGCTTTATTTTCAGGAATTGTTTTCTATAGAAATCTTAAAAGAAATTTTAAAAAATCATTTTGAAAACTTGTTTTCTTGGATCCAACAAAGTTAACAGTTTGTTTTAAGATGCAAACAAGAATGGTCCAAGCCTTGGATTAAAAATCCACTCAAGTAATACTAGGAAAACACGAGGGAAAAAATATCAGGAAAAATAATGGCAATGTTTTTCAGAAACATTTGATATTGGTTTTATGAAGAATCAAAACTTGTGTTTCAAATATATTTTAGATCATAAACAAATGTTAGTTCAAACAATCATGTTGTTATAAAAAAAATTGTTGGCCCTAATTTTTGTCTTCTTGAGCGCAGTACAATAATCCAAAAACTAGGGTGTGACAGACCTTCCCCCCTTAAAAGAATCTCGTCCCGAGATTCGCAGGCAAGCGAAAAGAGGGTATGGTCAAAACAATGTTAGATGATTTGTTTATAAAACATGTGTTGGTGATTTGTAACATTATTTACAGGGGCTTCCCCCCTTAGATTTATCTTACCAGAATTTACCGGTAAATTTGTTTCTTTTCAAAGGTTTGGGTGCCATGTTCTAAACCTCGAACTTATTGCTCCTAAAAAAACATGCTATCAAACCAGGGTTTATCCTTTAGACAAATACCTTTTTTTCAAACTCATATGATCAATCTAATGGATATCCTCCAACATTTATTTAGCATGAGCTTTCCATTGCTCATCTCCAACAATCCAGGAAAAAAAATCCACTATCTTCCTCTTAATCTAATATAATCTAACTCTCAAGTCATTTGTTTCCCTCAAAGTTAGTTTATCAAGATCATAAAGCTAAACCAACTCTGTGTACTACCAACTCTGTAAGGTCCTTTCAAAGTCTCCAAACTCTTTTCTCATGATCGAAGCTAAATCATTTTCCTCCAACAATCTCAATAGAGCGTGACAAGCTCTGAGAATATACCATTAAGAACAATCATCTACTCAATCCAAGTCATATTGATTTTTCCTAAAATCCATCATCATCATTTTATATCCACCAATCTTTATAAACCTCAACCATTCTTCAAAAACTACAAATCTTAGTTACTGATAACTTCCAAATCTTTGGGGTCCACAGCTGGTTATCCCCAGTTCTTCTCAACTAATATCATGTGATCCTCAATCTTTCACTCCTAAGCTAAACCTCAATGAGTTTTCCACCATCTCATATTCTAAGAGCTGGTTCCTCCAAACATACATACGAGAGATCTTGTTGCTAGTAACGATCATAGTTTTATCCATCCAATATTTTCTTTCCAACCTTTCACTTCCTTCAAGAGTCATACAACATCCTAAGGCACCTTTCTCTTTGTTTTTGGAAAAAGTTGATTACACGTTCTCTTTTAAACGGGTGATACCAACTCTGTAACATATCAACTCTGTAAGTTACCATGTAAGGTATTAGGCTTTAGATATCAACTCTGTAAGGTATTTTAACGAAAATTTGATGAGCCAACTCTGTAGGGTTTTAACCTTAAAAATTAGATGAGTTTATATTACCAATTTTGTAAGGTCTCCAATTAGAATTAGATGAAGCCATTTTACCAAGTCTGTAGGGTGGCAACAATTTAATGTGGTAACAATTTAATTTACCCTGTAGGGTGTTTTCTGTAGGGTGTTATACTAAAATTAGATGAGTATCGTTGATTATTTAAGATTTTATTTAGTCCGACGTGACACTTCTAGTGTTTCATTTACGTCGGGTTATTTAGGGTATGATGACAAACAAACAAGGGGTTTCACAGGTTTGGTTCGAAAGCGTACCATTGGCTATGGCATGAGTCGCAGGTGCTCCTGCAACATCACCTTGGTCTCGAGGTCCACTCATCAGATTCTTGCGTTTCTTCTGGGATGGACCTTGGGTTTCTTGGGGTTCATCAGGGTGAGCTAGAACACGGTTCTTCTTGGGACAATCACGAGCAAAGTGTCCTTCCCATCCACAGGTAAAGTAACCCGTGTTTTTAGGCTTGACCTTCACACGCCTCCTTGAAGATTGTGGCATCACAGGCAAAATGCTGCGAGTCACCCATGAACTAGTTTCTCCTGGCGTCACTATCTTCCGTTTGCGGCTCTCTCCAGCAAGCAGTTGCTGGTATCCTCTCATAAGGAACGCAATATTCTCAGCGTTGGTGATGACAAGCTGAGTCAACTGTTCCATGATAGCATGGGTGGCAATGTGCTCCGCACGAGCGGCTTCACCTTCTTCCCTCAACAGAGCAAACAGTTGAGCAACTGTCGGCTCGGGTGATGGAGATAGATCACTGGCCATGCTGAAGACAAGGAATGGTCTAAGACGAGAGCAACTAAAGGTGGTTTTGGTTCTAAAAACTCATGACACATACCAGCTCATAACGGAGATGAGAACGGTAGGCATCGCGATAAACAAAGAAGCATCCAAGAAACGATCGCCAACTTAAACAAATACTAACACGCATGAGATACCGAGTCTTGACAAGCATAACTTAACTTAAGGGTTCACACGACTAAAGCATAAGGCTTACAACACAACTGGCACACGCAACGCTCTAACAGAGGAGCTCACACAACACAGACACAAACACAACAAGCGTCTGGGGGTGGAAAGACAACATAACTCCTAACATCCCGCGGCAATCCTAAGTGGTGATGGAAGCGCGTAGCTGTTCCTCCAGCTCTTCAACTCTGGTACTGGGCGACCGGTAAGACGAGTCATCTTGATCAAATCCTCCTCAAAGCGGCGGTAGCATGGTGCATGCATACCTAACCGGAAAGATTGGGTGAAGGCAACTGCCATCTATACCAAATGTTTAGGTATAGTTTAAGTGGGGTAACAATGTGCAAAGTTTTAAGATGCTCCTTTTTAACTTTAGTGTAAATAGAGTTTTTGAAACACAGAGGAGATGTGGTATAGAATTTCTTTTGAAAATTGTCATCTTAGTAACCTGGTGTTATTAACTTTTATTATAGAGTACTAGATAACATCATGCTAACTAAAGTCTCCTAAGGTCAGGATGGCTCTGATACCAACTCTGTAGGGCCTCCTTCTCGAAACCACTGTTCAAGGACACCCCTCGATATGCATACATTCACGATCCCAGGAATTCAGTTGTGAACAACATATCAAGTTGGTACACAGATACAATATCCATTACACGATTGCATAAAACACTTACAAAAGGGATATGGTCACTTGACCACGTCTACACGGTTGCCACGCAGGACAACACACAACACACACATTGGAAGACTAAACACACACAAAACGCGGTAGAGCCCAAGTCACGCCTCAACCTACAGGCTACTGACCCAGAGACGATCCTAGTTCGCAAAGCCATCAGCTCCATACTCCTCTTCGTAGATCTTCTTCTGAGACTCCCTCTCATAGTCTGGCAAGTAGATACCAGGGGTGAAACCACATGAGTACGTTTGAATGTACTCAGCAAGACATCCATCATGTAACTTACCAACAATGCAAGTATGCTTATATGGTGGAATAGGTAGGCTATAAATAGTGTTCACTATCAATGGTGTTCATATAGGATGACACCATAGTTGCAGTCAGGTTAAATCTGTATCTTCGTTGAAGAAGATACTTCAGAAGAAAATAATATAGTTTTCCTTTCTCGTGTAGATATCACATGTACAAGAGGTTTTGTAAAACTTTGTTAAAGGAAAGTTTTCTCTTTGCAAAACTTCTTGGAAAAATCAACTTCTAGATTTTTGCTTAGAGAAGAAAGATTTTCTTTGTAAAACTTTTTGTAAAACAACTTCTGGCTTTTCATCATCGGTACCTCCATGGTACAAGATTTCCTTCCTTTCCAAACTTCACCAGTTCAAACACCTTTTTGAAAACTTCTTTTTGAAAACATTGACACAATTGCTAGCTACATGGCCATTCAACTGTCCATATCCGAGGACGCGGCTTCTTCGAAAAAGTTGTACTCTGCAGAGGTGTACACATCCACCAGATCCAATATACCTGCCGTGAACAACCACGGAATGTAACAACAGTATGTGAAACATCAGATAACTGTTCCTAACTTCCCACTATGTTCAAGCTAGAATATGTCTATCTCTTCAGTTGAGTATAATCTCCCCGGCTCCCTACCTAGACAGGAGACTGAACTGTCACAACCGGGGGGTAACTTAATCCCTCACTTTGTATGCCCCGTATCTTCCACCTAGGGACAATCGGTTCGAGGGCTCGACGACCCTTATAGCAAGTGAGATAGAACACACACTAACAAGAACAAACTTCCAGTTAAGCCCCGTGCCCATGTTGGGGTAGGGTGGCAGTACGGTAAAGGTTGTCCGGCGAAGACTAGGTTATGTGTCATTTTTGAAAACACGTTTTTCCCAAAAATGACCACTTCCACATTCCTCCGGAGAATAAGGATCCGCCTTTTCTATGGGTGTTTCGATAAATCCTTTGTTTTGTAAAAACACATTTTTAGGGTGTCCACTTAGGGACTAATATATGTGATGGTAATAAATACCATATGGTGGCTTATGGGCTTGGTAACACCAAGTATTAACTAATGGCATAGTATATATATAATATTAGTAGAAGTGATACTCACTTCAAAAATAGTTTTTGGAGAACAAAGTTTTGTAAAACTTTTCAGAGGTAAAAAATGCATGATAGATAATGATAAGTGTAAATAACAGCAAGCATCAGGATGGCTTGCCTCAAGTCTCTTAATGTCCCTGGCCTTGAAGCAACTTGAACTTGACGCACAGCTCCACAACTGCTTCTTCTTCTTCTTCGTTTTCTAGCGTCGTAAAGGAAATAAAAGACACACACTCAGGCCAAAAGGGAAAACAGCTAAGCTAAAAACACATACATCAAGCAAACGTACACTCGCGAATTCTCTCGAAATGTTACCGCGAAAACTATCTCACATAACTCTTACGGTCCGAAACTATCGTCAGGCACTCTGTATGGTTTAGAAAACCATATCCCACATCTTACATACCATATATGGAGTGGTTTATCACTCTCATAATAAGATATACAAGAAGCTAAAAATATAGCTTGTGGGTGCAAAGGGTTAGGTTACTAAGGTAAAACAAACAGACAGGACAATACCCATGGCAGTGGGTATTATCTACTACAAGCAAATGTCACTTAATGTGTTCATGATTTAGTTGGATTTTTTAGTTTCACAAGATACTCCTAATCACACCAATTAACACAAGTAAAATAGTCATGCTAAGGTAATCACTCAAATAAAATCCAAACAACAAGTAAAACACACAACAAAGAATAGGCTATTTATTTACTACATTATTGTTTACTTGAGGTTTTGGAATCCATCAATCATGAAAAATTAGCAAACAACCAGTACCTAAAAACCAATGAATCAAATCCTAAAAACAATCCAAAACACAACCATTATTCAATAAAAACTCCTATCAAAACTCACAAATTAAAAGAGCAATAATGCTAGAGCAAAAGCCACGGTTCTAGTGGTGACACTAGTTCAACACTAGAGAAGCGAATAAAGCTTACATGATGCATAACTCTAAACAAGCAAGTTATTAATATAAATGCATCTACTAAAAGTACACAAATCTTACACATGCTAGTGAGCTCAATCAAAATAATTCTATGAAACAACTATTAAGCATGCATAAAGCAATACTAGCAATTTCTATTCTTCCTAATTAATTACTAGCAAGAAAACAAGGTATAAGCTACACAACCAGTAGCTATGCATTTAATGAAAAGTTATTTTAACCTCTTCAAAAATCCAAACACTCAATTTAAAGTTATTTCCAAACAATCTATTACTCACAAGAATTATTTCATTTGCAAATAATTTAATTTTGGCACACAATAGTGAAACATTTCTTAACATGATACTCCTAAGGAATATTATGCTAACAAATAGATCACATCTAAACATACTAGTACTTACAAATAAGAATTAAACTTCCCACTTGCATAAGTGAATCAAACCATTTATTTTTCATGGTGGAAAATATTCTATCAATCATATAATAAACATGATATTTTCCTACATGTGTATGGTTGGGGATTTTCATCCTCAATTCAAGATGCAAATGGGATCAGTGGGTTATGGGCCCACTAATACTAAGGCAAAAGAGGTACTAAGCCTCTGGTTACTCATGGCAAAAATTAGCATGCAAGATAAATAATACAAAGCTATTGACTCTATTGAAAACAATACTAGTGCAATGGAATAACAAGACTTACACATGCTTTGCTATAAATTAACAAGCAAGCTAACAGAGATATTAACTTCAAAATAACAGTACCAAAATGGTACTGGACTCAAAGCAAACATAGCACGAAATCTACTAAAGCAAACACACAAAGATCTAGCTCACACACAATTCCAAAATAATAAAACTAGAATGTAACAAATGCTAGTTCCATTTTTATTTGAGTTTTCCCAACATGCACACACTTTATAAGGTAGATGTGTTGGAACGCGTAGAGATAAACGAAAAACTTTTTCCTACGCGGTACATCCAAGATCTAGCCGAGGTAGAAGGCCACGATGATTACCACTCGACGCGCGGTTGCGGATTATCGATGCAGCGCGTCGGGGCAGTGTAGTCCCACGATCCGATCCAGCCGTTCCAATCCACGAACGTCGAAGTGTTGAACGTACAACACCTCTGTCGGTATCCACACATACGAGGAGGAACTCTGAAGGCGGACTGCTAGGTCCGGTGCGACGGCTGGACTGAGTGGGGCTAGGGTTCCCAACGCATGGGAGTGGACTAACGTGCCCGCTGGGCACCATACGCCCCTCTTTATATAGCGAATGGTAGTGGGCTTCACAACACTTGTGGCCCATTCCCTTTGTGAGTCTGACTCACAAAATCAGTCCATTTCCGGCTCGGGTCCAACCCGACCAATGCTTGCTCCCACTCTTAAGTGTGCGACCCTGCAGACTCATGGTGACTTGGACACGATTGGAGTCCTACTCCTAATCGATCAATCGGTAACGGCTCCTAGCAGAACGTGTCGACTCCCAAGTCCCATTGAGTCATGACGACATACCTAATGTGATATTCATCTTAGTCCCTTTTGCCTCACGATATACCTTGTCGAACTATAGGCGATTTATCGTCATCCCTTTAATAGTTCAACTCTCTTCCCGATCCGTGATATGTGATTCATCTGACTAACTCTTAGTCAACAAACACAGTCAACACTTAACTGAGTCGCGCATGGCCATGCTTCCTGAATCATATCAATCGAGAGGGCCCAGAGAATACCTCTCCAATCGGAGGGGCAAAATCCCATCTTGATTATCCACATCACGCAGCTTGCTTCTCATTCGACCCGAACTCTGCCTTTATAGTTGCCTTGTCACAGAACAACGTTTGACAGAACCTAAGTCGGTGATCCACAAATCGGATTGTGCGACAAACTCAGATCTAAGGATTACATTGACTGAGACATGCAAATGACGACTTGCTCGTTGCATCTCAATGTGGGTCAGTCCGACTTGCTAAACTCTTGAGCCAAGCCCGTGATCGTTGGAATGGCATCACCATGCCCATGACAAGTGGAACCGTGTCATCAGCCAACACTCACATTAGTCTAGGGTGTGTGTCCAGCACAACCTTAATGACCAAGGACAATTTAGTATGAACAACATGAATATATAGTTCCACAATCGAATCACATATTCAATGAAATATATCAGATGTTCAAAACAAGGACGACTTAATAACTTTATGAATACAGTGGGAATTACATCATACATGATTGCCTCTAGGGCATATTCCCAACAGTCTCCCACTTGCACTAGAGTCAATCATCCTGGCATCATATGCCTAGGCATCCAATGCCCATACCTCTCACGTGCGCCTCATGCTTAGTCTGTGGTAGCGCCTTTGTCAACGGATCTACAATGTTTGCATCCGTGTGTACTTTGCATAACTTGATATCACCTTGTTCGACAAACTGGCGAATGAGGTGGTAACGCATGAGTATATGTTTGTTCTTCTGGTGTTGTCTAGGTTCCTTGGCTTGTGTGATAGCACCGTTGTTGTCACAATATACGTCCAATGGATTGGACGCGCCCTGAACCACACCAAGATCTATTAGGAGGTTCCTGATCCAAACAACTTACTTTGCCGCCTCTGAGGCAGCAATATACTCAGCCTGTGTTGTAGATGCAGACACCATATCTTGCTTGGAACTCTTCCAGCTCACAGCCCCTCCGTTCATTACGAACACGTATCCAGATTGCGAACGAGAATCATCTGAGTCGGTGAGATAAATCGCATCTGCGTAACCCTTTACACTGAATTCCTCATCACCTCCACAAACTAGGAACATTTCCTTAGTCTTTCTCAAGTACTTAAGGATGTTTTTAACCGCTGCCCAGTGGGCTTCGCCAGGGTCAGCTTGGTATCTGCTCGTAACACTTAGAGCATAGGAAACATTTGTCCTAGTAAAATCATGGCATACATGATAGATCCGATTGCCAAGCATACGGGATCACACTCAACCGACTTCGCTCATCAGTCGTCGAAGGACACTGAGTCTTGCTAAGTTTTATGCCATGGGACATCGGTAAGAATCCCTTCTTAGACTCTTCCATTTTGAATTTCTTCAAAACCTTGTCCAGATATGTACTCTGACTCAATCCAATGAGCCGCCTAGATCTATCTCTATAGATCCTGATTCCTAATATGTAAGTTGCCTCACCCAAATCCTTCATTGAGAAACTCCTTTCCAATGACTCTTTGGTTTCTTGCAACATCATGACATCATTTCCAATCAGTAATATGTCATCCACATATAAGATTAGAAAATTTAATTTTCTCCCACTAAACTTCTTGTATAAACAAGAATCATGATCGCTCTTGATGAAGCCAAACGATTTGACTACCTCATCAAAGCGAATGTTCCAACTCCGAGATTCTTGCTTCAACCCATAAATGGATTTCTGAAGTTTGCATACCTTGTCAGCATTAGCTGGATCGACAAAACCTTCGGGCTGTATCATATACACGTCCTCAGTTAAATTTCCATTAAGGAAAGCCGTCTTGACATCCATCTGCCATATTTCATAGCCGAAATAGGCTGCTATGGCTAACATGATCCGAACTGATTTAAGCATCGCTACTGGCGAGAAGGTGTCGTCATAGTCAACTCCTTGAACCTGTCGGAACCCCTTCGCGACAAGTCGTGCTTTATAGATGGAAATATTTCCATCCATATCAGTTTTCTTCTTAAAGACCCATTTGCACTCGACGGGTCTTGCACCGTCAGGCAGATCAACCAAATTCCAAACTTGGTTTTCATCCATGGACTTTAACTCGGATCTCATGGATCCAAGCCATGACTCGGAATCAGATCCCACCATCGCTTCCGAATAAGTTGCCGGCTCATTACTGTCTAACAGTAAAACATCATGAGCATTTTGTAATCCGGCAGATCTGCGTGGTTCAGGTGCAGTTACCGGTGTAGGTACCATGACCGGCTCAGCCTCCAAGGCGCTCGCCGACTCGCCCCTAGCCGGTTCCTCTCGAATTTCTTTGAGTTGCACTGTGCTCCCACTGACTTCCCGACCGAGAAACTCTTTCTCAAGGAAGACACCATTCCGAGCGACAAACACTTTGCCCTCTTCACGGTTGTAGAAGTAGTACCCCAAGGTTTCCCTCGGATACCCCACAAAAATACACTTATCCGACTTGGGCGTGAGGTTGTCCGACTGAAGTCGCTTGACAAATGCTTCACAATCCCAAATCTTAAGAAAAGACAAACTTGGCTTTTTACCAGTCAACATCTCATGTGGTGTCTTCTCTACTGACTTTGATGGTACTCTGTTTAGTGTGAAAGTTGCAGTTTCTAAACAATAACCCCAAAATGATAAAGGTAGATCTATCCGACTCATCATTGATCGTACCATCTCCAACAAGGTCCTATTTCTCCGTTCCGATACACCGTTTCTCTATGGTGTACCCAGCGGAGTGAGTTGAGGAACTATTCCACAACTCTTTAGATGGTAATCAAACTCATGGCTCATGTACTCGCCTCGACGGTCCGACCGTAGAAGCTTTATTTTCTTGCCGAGTTGATTTTGTACCTCACTTTGGAATTCCTTGAACTTTTCAAAGGCTTCCGACTTGTGTTTCATTAAATAGATACATCCATACCTACTCAAATAATCAGTGAAGGTAATGAAGTATTCATAACCACCTCTGGCTGTCGTGCTCATTGGTCCACATACATCACTATGTATTAGTTCCAACAAGTCAGATGCCCTTTCACAACTCCTTGCAAAAGGTGTCTTGGTCATTTTTCCTAGTAGGCATGATTCGCATGTCTCGAATGACTCTAAGTCGAACGAAGTTAGAAGTCCATCATCATGGAGATTCTTCATGCGCTTCCAACTTATATGACCAAGCCGACAGTGCCAAAAGTAAGTCATATTCAGATCATTTAGTTTCAACCTTTTAACATTTATGTTATAGACCGATTGACTATCAAGATTTAAAATAAATAACCCGTTCTGAACGGGTGCAAAGCCATGAAACATATCTTTCAAATATAAAGAACAACCATTATTCTTAATATTCGACTCATAACCTTGGCTCATCAAACATGAGGCGGAAATAATGTTACGACTAAGCGTTGGAACATAATAACAATTATTCAGTTCAAATAAAAATCCTGAAGGTAAATGAAGTTACATCGTGCCGACTTCCAACGCAGCGAATCTCGCCTTGTTGCCGACCCGAATATCAACTTCTCCTCTTGCCATGCTCCTAGTTCTTACCAGTCCCTGCAACGAGTTGCATATGTGAATAAATGATCCGGTATCATATACACAAGAACTATTAGGCGCATCAGCAAGATAAATTGTCTATAACATTGCACACAAGCGTACCTGAGTTGGAAGTCACACCTCCACTCTTGCCCCTGTCAGCCAAATACTTGGTGCAGTTCCTCTTCCAGTGGCCATCTTGCTTGCAATAGAAGCAATTGGCTTTGGCTGTAGGAGAAGGCTTAGTCTTTGAGGGAGCACTCTGGACAGGGCCATGGACGCTACCTCCTGACTTATCCTTCTTCTTCTTAGTCCAAGAACCTTTCTTGAACTTAGCCTTATTCTGCACAATCAACACTTGACTGGCGCCTTTCTTGATATTAGCCTCTGCCGTTTTGAGCATCCCATGTAATTCAGTGATACTCTTATCCATACCATGCATATGGTAGTTCGGTATGAACGGACCATATGCACTAGGAAGAGAGTTCAGAATTATATCAGTAGCGAACTCTTCGTTAATTGGGAAGCCCAGCCGATCCAGAGACTGTATGTAACCAATCATCTTGATTACATGCGGACTCAGTGGATCGCCGTCTTTCAGCTTACAACCCAGCAAAGCTTGAGAGACTTGATACCTCTCGATCTTTGCGTGAGCCTAGAACATACTTTTGAGGCTTTCTATCATATCGTGGGCCTCAACATTCTCGAACTGCTGCTGCAAGTCCGGTTCCATGTGTGCAAGCATAAGACAGCTAATTTCCGTAGACTCGTCTCTAGTCTTACGGTAGGCATTCATGACTGCGACAGTCGCATCATCATCAGGCTCTTCTGGAAGTGGAGTTTCTAGAACATGTTCTTTCTTGTCATGCTTGAGGACTATCCTCAGATTACGATACCAGTTGGTGAAATTAGTTCCATTTAGCTTATCTTTCTCTAGGGTTGACCTCAACGCAAAAGCGGACAACTGAGGAAGGTTGGTAGGTGCCATTGATCTACAACAGAAAATATGCAACAACACTTAAAACATGTATTCATAAAAGAGCAGGCATATTAAACGCTTTAATACTTATGCTCCCACTAGAACCAACACCCCTCCGATGGTTGATAAGTGATTCAAGATCCTAAATAAGCAAGCCGACTAGTGAGCTTTAGCATCACCGCTAGTCGTCAAGTGATCTAGGTAGGCAACACCTTGACAATCGTATCCAATACGGCTCCAGTTAGTTGGGTGGCATCACATGCCCCGGCTCCCAACCTACCTCGCCCCGAGCCCCACAACCGTTGTGATGGACTCGTCTAGATTACCAAGTGCTTTTGCAGTAAGAGTCCGACTCAAACCCACCTAACCGGAAAGAATTGGTAGCACCTCAATTTTATGAGCCCACTACCAAGAATGTCTGACTTGTGATGGTGCAGCACAGGCGGGGCGACCGACTAGACCTTCTTTGAGGGATTAAAGAATCTACCAACTATCTAAATAGAGGTAAACAGAGACATAAGAATAACACAAATAAAGCAATAATAATGTGAAATGGTATGGCTCTCTTCATGGTGATCTCCATCTCCACGAAGCTTGTAAGTCGACTTGTACATCGACTTGCATGCCTTCCGGGTTCTCCAACAAGCTACACTAGCTAGTAAATGAAAATTTACATAGAGAATCCAACACGCAGGCCGGTATACAATAAAATGACAGCACCTAGGCTCCAGCCGGCTGACAAAACATGATACGCAGATCATGTATGGATTACACACATCACATGCACATAAGCCATACCATTCACAACATCCTGCGAAAACAAGTTATGCATAGACACGATATCTACCGGCGTTGTGAAACTCGCAACGACATCTAAGGCGCTACGACAGGGCGAAACCAGCGGTCCGTATTCATCGGATAAAACAATTTTACCCAAATCTGATCTGTATTCCGATTCAATCAAACTCTTTGATCTTCGATCACCGCAACTGGATTTATGTGTCACTGTATACCCCGATGGCGGAAACCGACCGGTAGGGGTAAGTTGTTCCACGACCTTAGTAGTATGATCACGGAAACCTGATCATCCATTAACCCCGAGTACAATTGATCCAATCAACCTTGTACAAAACCGATCTATATCATAGAAAGACCACCAAAACAGCAATTGGATCACATCTAACGCTAACTACATATCACATATGTACGGATCTAGGGCCTAATACCAGGAGCTACCGCTCTGATACCACTGTTGGAACGCGTAGAGATAAACAAAAAACTTTTTCCTACGCGGTACATCCAAGATCTAGCCGAGGTAGCAGGCCACGATGATTACCACTAGACGCGCGGTTGCGGATTATCGATGCAGCGCGTCGGGGCAGTGTAATCCCACGATCCGATCCAGCCGATCCAATCCACGAACGTCGAAGTGCTGAACGTACAACACCTCTGCCGGTATCCACACGTACGAGGAGGAGCTCCGACGGCGGACTGCTAGGTCCGGTGCGACGGCTGGACTGAGTGGGGCTAGGGTTCCCAACGCATGGGAGTGGACTAACGTGCCCGCTAGGCACCATGCGCCCCTCTTTATATAGCGAATGGTAGTGGACTTCACAACACTTGTGGCCCATTCCCTTTGTGAGTCCGACTCACAAAATCAGTCCATTTCCGGCTCGGGTCCAACCCGACCAATGCTTGCTCCCGCTCTTAAGTGTGTGACCCTGCAGGCTCATGGTGACTTGGACACAATTGGAGTCCTACTCCCAATCGATCAATCAGTAGCGGCTCCTAGCAGAACGTGCCGACTCCCAAGTCCCATTGAGTCATGACGGCATACCTTTCAATGTGATATTCATCTTAGTCCATTTTGCCTCACGATATACCTTGTCGAACTATAGGCGATTTATCGTCATCCCTTTAATAGTTCAACTCTCTTCCTGATCCGTGATATGTGATTCATCTGACTAACTCTTAGTCAACAAACACAGTTAACACTTAACTGAGTCGCGCATGGCCATGCTTCCTGAATCACATCACTCGAGAGGGCCCAGAGAATATCTCTCCAATTGGAGGGGGAAATCCCATCTTGATTATCCACATCACACAGCTTGCTTCTCATTCGACCCGAACTCTGCCTATATAGCTGGCTTATCACAGAACAACGTTTGACAGAATCTAAGTCGGTGATCCACAACTCGGATTGTGCGACAACCTCAGGTCTAAGGATTACATTGATTGAGACATGCAAATGACGACTTGCTCGTTGCATCTCAATGTGGGTCAGTCCGACTTACTAAACTCTTTAGCCAAGCCCGTGAACATTGGAATGCGATCACCATGCCCATGACAAGTGGAACCGTGTCATCAGCCAACACTCACATTAGTCTAGGGTGTGTGTCTAGCACAACCTTAATGACCAAGGACAATTTAGTATGAACAACATGAATATATAGTTCCACAATCGAATCACATATTCAGTGACATATATCAGATGTTCAAAACAAGGACGACTTAATAACTTTATGAATACAGTGGGAATTACATCATACATGATCGCCTCTAGGGCATATTCCCAACAAGATGCTCTGCAAGAAAACAGCTCAAAAGCAAGTCCTAACAACTCTATACAAGCTAGGAACAAAATAGAATCAAACACCAATTTATTTCAATCTAAAACATGCAAAGAAAACAAAACAGAAAAGCCGTTGTTTCTAGATCTGTCCACCAAAATTAATCTAGAGCTTCAAAAATTAATCTAAGCTAGGATAAGATAGATCTAGTCAATACCAAACTCATCCAATTGGATTTACTCCAAAAATCATTTTTAAACTCATTCTAAAAAATCATAGAAGAGCCTACTGGTTCTTTATTAAAATCGATGGCATTTTCTTCTGATAAATCACCTTGATGTGAGGTCAAGTGCATTGGATAGATCTTTTCAATACCTATCAAGAACATTTTAGTTTGTTCCATTTGGTTATGTATTTTCAAAGTTATGTTCCGATCATTTCCATAGACAGTCTGTGCCAAAACATTCTTTGTGTCCAAAAATAATTGTCCAAACATAGATCCACAAATTTTATATGGTTTAGATTTCATATAGTTAGTTCCATGAATTTTCCAGATTTTATTTTGCTCATTTAGTATTTTATACACGTCCAAAGTAAATGCATCAATCTCTGTTAAAAAATTTAAATGAAAAAGCAAACAGGTGCTTGGGTTGGATCTGCGTGGCTGCGGCCCAACTAGCGGTTGCGCAGCCCAGCTGCGCTTCGGCTGCGCGAGCGGGCGCGGTAAAGGGGTCGTTTGAATGTGGTCGTGGATCCTCGATCCAACGGCGCACGGGTCGTCATCAACCTCGCCTATCTCTCTCTCCGTCGTGCGTACGGGAAAAATGGCGACGGCTGGTAGCTCACCTCGGGGGCTCGGGGAGGGGCTACGTGGGCTCGGTGGCGTCTCTGGGTGTCGAGGGAGTCGAGGTGCAGTGGCGGCGTTGACTGGCGCGGCTCCAAGCGGCGGCGCGAGGCAGATGCCCGCGGCGGCGCTCCGCGGACGGCGGCAGCGACTCTGGCGGTTAGAAGGCAGGGGAGAGAGTCTGGGAGGCTTAGGGGGACTAGGGAAACTGTCCAGGGCAGAGGGAGGGTTTGGGATGGAAGGATTCAATCAGGGCCTTGCCGTGACCGTGGTGGTCACCGGCGGCCAGAGCACGGCCTGTGCGTGCTCCAGGAGGGCTGGGCTTGGGTCCTATCGACTTGGGGAGGTAGTAGAGAGTGGGAGGGGTGCAGAGGCGCAAGGGTGTGGCCTCTGGATACTTATAGCTGAGGGAGAAACATCAAGGGCATATTGGGAAGCTCGGGTGGATGCCAATTCATGGCATGAGCTAGCCCTAGGGTTTATGGTCTTTTCCATTTGTGAGCACTGGTGTCCTAGGTCAAGATCACGAGTGGGCAAGGCTTATCCTGGCCCTTGGGTGCAAGTGGGCCAAGTGGCAAGGTCAACTAGGTCAAGTGATGGGCATGCCCATGCCTATCCATGTCATCACCTTCTCACTCCATTTTCTTCCTGCCTAAGGCTTCTAGAAGGGATCCAATGCATGCTGATTCGAGTCTATATGCTAGTCAACAAGTTAGCTCGGGCCAAGACTCAAAAAATAGCAAAGAAACATCATGAAAACAATTGTACAAAAGTGTATCCTTTACTATTCACTACAAAAATTCAGAAAATTCAGTCTTAGGACTTAGAATTTTTCTAAGTGTTGAACACAGATCAAAAGTTCAAAAAGTTGAGTTTGTTTTCAGGGTTCAAATGCTTTCCAAAATTTGTTTTCAAAGTATGTACTTGTTGCCCATGTTATATAATCTAAGAACAACATTTTAAAACAATTTTGAAATAGTTTAAGGCCATGAAAACAATGTGGAAAAAGGTATACTTTCTGTTTTTCTCTGTTTCTCAAAAATGACCTTTTCTGCCTTAATTTTATACCACAAAAACAACAAGCAAAAGATAACTTTTATTTGTCCAAAAATAAAACTAAGCTTATGGTTTTGTAGTACATATATCAAGGATTAATTAAAAGTAAAGAAATCATAAAATAACAATTTATAGCTTAGTGAAAACAAAGGTAGAAAACATGTACTTGGCTTTATTTTCAGGAATTGTTTTCTATAGAAATCTTAAAAGAATTTTTTTATAAATCATTTTTAAAACTTGTTTTCATGGATCCAACAAAGTTAAAAGTTTTTTTTAAGATGCAAACAATAATGGTCCAAGCCTTGGATTAAAAATCCACTCAAGTAATACTAGGAAAACACTAGGGAAAAAATGTCAGGAAAAATAATGGGAATGTTTTTCAGAAACATTTGATATTGGTTTTATAAAGAATCAAAACTCTTGTTGCAAATATGTTTTAGATCATACACAAATGTTAGTTCAAACAATCATGTTGTTATAAAAAAAATTGTTGGCCCTAATTTTTGTCTTCTTCAGCAGAGTACAAGAATCCAAAAACTGGGGTGTGACACAAACCCCAGGAGCGGTACTACCTCGCGGTGCCGGTAGCACCATGTGGGCGGTACTACCGCTGCGGTAAAAATCCGTGGGGTTAAATACGGATCTGGGAGAGGGAGTCACCCTTTTTACCTCACTCTCCCTCATTCATCCCCCACACCGGATCTCGCGTCCGCAGCTCCTTCTATCCGCCGGGGAAGGTTCTCTCCGGCAATCGAGTGCTCCTCTCACGCCGGAGGAAGCCCGGGGATCACCTCCAACCTCTTCTCCACGACGATGAGCTCCAGTAACCCATCCAATCTCTCTCCCTCGAGTTGAACTTGCGAGATGAAATTGCTTAGGGTTGTAGAGATCTCCTAGTCTAGAAGTGGTTAGATATGATGCCTATATGAGTAGACTCCCTAAGAATTATTGGTGCATGTGTTCTCTATTGGAATTGGTCGTCCCTTTGGGTGCCATGGCAGATCCGCCAGCAGCGTCTTGTGATGCCACCGCTTAGAGCACAACCGAGGACGCCCCCGAATGTCCCTTGTACTGGCCCCTGTCAAGAAAATGGGCAATTCTTCCACTCCCAATACATGCAATCTATGCTCCCAAGCATGCTAGAGAATCCTCTTTGCTCGTTAATGGCCAAGAGCCTAGCAGTGTCTTCGGCAGTTGGCTCCCTCAAGTACTCATGCCCAAACACCGCAATGAGAGCCCTACAGAAATTGTGCATTGAGTCGAGGTATGTGGACTCGCTCAAACGCATGTGCTCGTCAACGAGATCTCCAGCAACACCATATGCAAACATTTGAATTTCTATCGTGCACTTCTGGTACGACGTGAAACCAAGCTTAGTAGGGCATCGGGCCTGCAAACAAAATAATCATCGTGTGCCATCACGCCCAGCCGAACGCGGGTGAACACATGCCTCGTCATCCGGAATCACCGCCAAAACTTATGAGATGGGCATATAGGCTTCGTGGGGTGGAAGTAATCTTTGTACAGCCGGGCATGGCCGCGTGCTCTGTCACGGTCCAAAGCCGAGGAAGGGCTAGGAACCAAGGCCATGTACGTCGGTTGCAGCCTCGAAATATGCTCATTGACGAGGAGCGTAGCAACCAAAACCTCGGACTCATAGTCCGCTGATTTCGAGGACGAGGATGAGTATTGCACACTACGGTAGTACTCATCCGAGCTATCCATGGTAGGTGATGGAACCATACCTTGGGCAATCTGACGAACAGCTCGCGGACGCGCTGGTCGGTGCTCGGCGACAAGGTTACAACGTCAGGGATGGGCTGGCGCCGGTGTAGTACGTGAGGACGCTGGACTTGGGGAGGTGCGGTTGGACGGGGGAGCAGGCGCAAGGGGTGGTTGAGGCGATGACGGAGGTCGCGGCCGGGAGGGGCGGCAGGTAGGAGAAGGGCGGTCTGGCTAGGGCAATAGAGAGGAGGCGATTTGTGTCCCTGGCGTGTGGGCCATGCGTGCACAAACGGAGGCTCAGAACGCGTCCGTGCACATTTCTGTCCCATGTTTGGCCCGAAAAAAATGGGTCAAAATGGACAGAAAACCGGGCGCTTCTTCAGAATCTTGAAATAGGTCGCGCGCATTAGGCCGTATTTTTGCCCCGCGCGGATGAAATCGGACGCGAACGGACCAAATGGGTCGGCCCGTTGGAGTTGCAGACCAAATTGTGGTTGGATGGTTAGCAGGATGGTTGTACCCCCAAGCCCATCAGAGTTCAAACCCCAGGTTTGACACATGTGTGTTGCATTTAGGCAGAATATTCTTTCAGTGGGAGGCGACGTTCCCATTGACAACAAGGCGCATGTGGTGACTTCGTCAATCTCGAGACCCGCCGGCTTAGTCTCTCGGAGATGCTAACAGGGGTAGGGTGTGCGCGTTCATAGGGTTGAGTGTATGCGTGTGTATACGAGGGTTTGTGTTTGTAGCGTGTTTCTAAAAAAAAAAACATGTTGGGCCATATTCGTGTCTGCGATTCTCAGAAGAATAATTGAAAAGAAACTGGTAAAGTATAATTTTGTGGTTCTCAGAAGAAACTAGTTGTCGGAAGTGCTCAGCATAAAACAATAATTGAAAAGAAACTGGTAAAGTATAATTTTGTAAAGCTTTAGTGTTGCTTCTGTCCGTATGAACAGTATTAATCGCCATTTTTCTTTTTCAGGGAATCACCTGTCTATATGTTAATGTTCTCGATTGTGAGGTGATAAAATGCAGTCTGAGGAATCCCATGTGTAGTTTATTGCATGAAGAAAAATCAGAGACGAGTAGCAAAGAGTTAATAACATTCTTACGTCAACATGACTATGATGTCAAGCCTGGGATGGTGAGATTGCTGCTTGTCCTTCATAATTTCTTACATGCGATGTTATCTTACTTTCTCCATTGTTCATGCAGTGTTGGTTCTTTTCCTTTTAGCGTCTGTAGGCTGTAGCAAGCTTGAATAAGTCTGTCACGTATTACACAATTATAGTCGTTTCCCACTTATTGTTTGCTTATAATATTTTATTACCAATGATTGAAGTTTTCATAGGCATACCACACTATAAATCTACATCTTTTGAATCTGAATTTTATTCATGGGTGTACGTCTTATAGAAATATTTGACTTCCATGTCCCTTTCGGTGATGAATCAAATAATTCTTAGGTTCCACTACTTGCTCCTTCAACAAGGTTGTCTGGAAGGTTTGGGTCCCCCCGAAATGCCGCTTCTTCGCTTGGCTGGCGATGCAGAATAGGCTATGGACCTCGGACCGTCTTGCCATCAGGGGCTGGCCGCACAACCCTCTCTGCCAGCTCTGCAAATGTCAGGTCGAGACGGCGAGACATATCTTGTTTGAATGTCGTTTCTCTCGGCGTGTTTGGAGGGCTGCGGCCTCTTGGCTCTCGTGCCACTCTCTCATGCAGGATCTGGGATCGGGTCGTCCCACTGTCTTACAATACTGGCACTCCATCGCCGCAACTCCTTCGAATAGCCCCAGAGGGCTCAAGACGGCGATCACCCTTATCACTTGGGAAATTTGGAAGGAGCGCAACGCCAGAGTCTTCAACAACGTCGCCACAAGACCCCCTCTATTACTTCAGAAGATAAAGGACGAAAGTAGGAGCTGGATTTTGGCCGGTGCCAAGCATCTCGCGGAATTAGTGCTCTGATCGTGTGAATTCTGGTCCTTTTTTTCTTTTTCTGATGGCTTAGGCCAAACCATGTTTTCTCCTCCTATATCAATATAAAAAGGCAAACCTTTTGCCGCTTCAAAAAAAGCTCGTCTCCTGTATGATGTCGAATTGCATGAAATGCGGCATTTCAACTTCCTCCGCATTCTTTTAAAGGATTTTACTGTTACATCTGGTATTGACACTAATGATTGGAGTTTATCGGAATTCGCAACAGTTTTGAAGATGATCTGTTGTCCTGGAGCATCATATGAAGTCTACCACCCTCGCCTGGTGAATCATTATATATGTGTTTCGTGTATGTGAATGCTTAAACGTGTCATTTTAGCATTGGACTGAGTTATGTTTCTCTCAGATTTTTTCAGCTGACGAGTATGGAAAGATGGAGGCTAAGGCATATCGATATAAACCAAGCTTGTCTAAGGTTGGCGCATTATGTGTCTATGAAGATGTCTTTTCTCTCTATTCAGAAAGGTGTTTACTATTGCCCGATTTGGATTGCTTCGTTGAGAAGGCTAAAGGTGAGAATTCTGATTTTCCCCCCTGTTAAATGTGTAATATTCAGATAGTGATGATTACTTCTGAATGTTTTGAATTGGCCATAGTTCAACAAGATCAAAACGCACCCTTTAGTGAACAACAGTAAAAAGCTTAGCAGGGGAGCAAGTCCATCTAGGTTGGGCTACATCTAATTATCCTTTCTAGTTTGGATCGATTGATTTGAAGGCATGACCATTGTCATTCTAATATATCATCCGATGTGTTCTCCTTGCAAGTGACTCTGAGGTCTTTTCCTTGCAAGTAATATTCTATCTTAAGAAGTCTTCGAAGTTGAAAAATGTCAGCGATTCTACACTTTATACACCTGTATCAAGTCCATCTAGGCTGGGCTAAATCTAATTGTCCTTTCTAGTTTGGGTTGATTGATTCGAAGATGTGAACAATGCCATTCTAATATATCATCAAAAGTGTTCTCCTTGCAACTTGCAAGTGTCTCCGATATGTTTTCTTGCAAGTAATATTCTATCTTAAGAAGCCTTGAAAGTTGATAAATATCAGCAATTCTACACTTTACACGCATGTACTCACATACTTGACACGTCAGTAGCCTGAACTGCTTTGCTTGATGCAAGTAGACTTTAAATGCAAGTAGTCTTTGTTGGATAATACAAGTGTGTATTCTATTTCCTGTTGGATCATAAATGTAGATGCTGTTCAAGAAAAACTGAGTGAAAACATGGATGAGTTTCAAGAAAATGAGCATACTGGAGATATTGGTGATGACAGGAAGAAGCTGACTGGACATACTGGCAATGAGGAGAGGAATCTTCCTGGAAACAGAGATACTTGTGTAGGAGGCATGGGCGGCGACAAGAATCCTGCCTCAAGCTACATATCCAATTCTGAAAAATTGAAGGGCCAATACATTGACACTAGTATGGGCGTTAACAAAACAATTGATGATGATAAATATGAGCAGGCCAGAGATCTTGGTGCAAAAAGCAAAGGTGTTAGCAAAACAACTCCTGAAATCACTAGTGATGAACTGATGATGATAAAGACGTGGAGGCAAAAGCTGCCGGTAGACAAAGCAAGGTGGGTGACGGATCGAAGCTTTCCTCAGCCAAAATCTTCAAATCTGGAACGTTCCAGGCCTGGGACAGGGAGAGGGAATTAAATGAAGCTAGTTCTGATGGCGATGCCCATAAAAGAAGGCGTATAAGTTTGCTTTGACCAGTACTTTGACCAATAATTAGTCTATTTGTATATAATTTTGTTGACATATAATTAATATCATTGTATAACTATTCAAAAGTAGTTCACTATGATTACGAGTTCTATCACATGTGTCGCATATTAAATGCGTAATCCGTGGTCAAAGACTTGGTCAAACGAAACGAAATCCGCCTTCTTTTATGGAACGGAGGTAGTATTCGCTGCTATCAGCCGCTCCATTCAATCTCGCATCCGCTCGCTCTGAAGCAATTCTGGCGGAATGTACCTCCGTCTCAAATTAATTGTCGCAAAGTTTGACAAAAGTGGATGTATCTAAACATAATTTAGTGTTAGATACATCCATTTTTGTCAAACTTTGTAACAATTAATTTGAGACGAAGGGAGTACAAAGCAATGAAAGACACATGCGGGGAAATTCTTCGCACGAGCGAGCGCTCGCATGGTTTACGACAGGAAAATGACAAGTTTCCTAGGAGGAAAAAGATCCGCTGCCTTGGTCGTACCTTAATACCACGCGCCACCGATATAGTCTTTTCTACCATCTGCTTGATCCAATCTGGACGACAATCCGCCACGACATCCGTTGGCGCCGTGTTAGGGAAGAAAATAAAGAGGCATCCGCCCGATCCAATCTCGACGTCGTCGCTGGCGCCGTCTCGGGGACGAGAAGAAAGGGGGCAGAGGAAGGGGGAGAAGGACGCACAGGGGAGGAGCGAGCGAGCACTCGAGCGCGTGGAGGAATGTTTTGGAAACAGACATGCATGCCATTTATTTGCTGCTACCCAGTGCATTGACTTTGCCTTCTTCGCCTCACGAGGTCCAAGCTTCCCACTTCTATTAGGCAGAACACCGATGTTTGTGCAGTGGTAGGTGTACAGCATATGGACTAGACTTACCATTCTCATTTGTCTACTTAATCCGTGCCAAATTATCAGACGTTTAATGGCATTCACAATGTTGTTAAAGTCAAAATTGCCACACAGATTTATTTGGCATGAGTGCTAAGCTTGCTATGTTAACTACAATGTTGCAAAGAAAAAAGTCAAAGGCCAAAATCACTGATTGCGTGGTACACTATGTATAAAGTAATAGTAAAATATTCTTGGACTGCTCACTTCTCTCTAGTCTCACCATCTATCCTATTATTTTATTCACTTAAATGTATTTGGCGTTGTATCTTCTAGTTCCTCATACGCTAAACCATTTGGCTTTGACATCATGATTTGGTAGTCTCGGATATATACTGAATAGGGGTATATCAGGTGGCAGTCCAAAGTGTCGGATTACCCGGGTGGCCCAAATGGTAGTGGGCTACGGTCCATTGGGCGGCCCAGTAAGCTGACGCACAGAAGCCGGATTCTAGAAGAACCCGGATCACGGCCCACGTGATCTGGCTTGGAGTAGAAGGCGGATTCCTTACTTTCCAAGTTAATAGTTCCCGTAGTCTTCTAGATTTTCTACTCTGTATGCCCTAATCCGGCTATTATATAAAGCCGGACGGGAGATATGATAGATAGACAAGAAGCTAAAGGCTAACTCGCCGAGAGGTTGATCCTTGACGAGCAGCTAATAGAACCTCACATTGTACTCTATATTCACAGGCTTTAGTCCTTAATAGTGAGATTGCATGAGTAGGAACGTCGCACTACTGCGTTGTACCGAACTTGGGTAAAAACCCTGTGTCATTGTCCTTCGCACAATCACGTCCCCCCACATCTCTATCAGTAGTCTCATGGCACCCCCGTCTATGAATTCTACTATGATGTCTCGATAGTTGGCGCCCACCGTGGGGCAGGCGACGTCAGGCGTTAAGTTTCGATCTGGGATACTCGGCGAGATCGGTAGTTCCATAACTGTCGGAAGCTTGGAGTTCGACAACGATGTTGGACGCTTCCTCGACAATGGATCCTACATACCGGCGCAAAATCATCTTGTAAGTGTCTGCGTGTTACCGATCGGATCTGCAAACATCTTTATCGGATTAACTGCAAAGGCCATGGGGTTTTGCAGTGGAAGTAGATTTATCCCACCTGCCCTATACCCAGTCGAAGATGACTATGATACCGGGTTTTGCTCAGATCGCCGACATACAAGTGAATCACACTTTGTCGGTATGGTGCAATCCGTGATCGTCGAAAACACGGATGAAGGCAATCCCGTGCAAGAGGCAGAAAACAGCAAACCCACAACTGAGGTGGAAGATTCGACATCCGTCAATACGACGACGAACTCGGAAGCTGATTCCGTGTTAGCCGCCATTGAGGCGAGATTGGAGTCAGAAACCGGATCAGATAACTTTGATTCTGAGGACGAAGACGAGGACGCCTTCGAAAGAAAGGTTAAATCTCTTCAAGAGGGATTCCATGAAGTGCTAATGGCAAAACCGGCTGAAAACACGGATGCCGACAGCCAGGAAAGCCCTAGAACTCCTCCGCCATAGGAAGAGAGAGAAGACGGAGAAACCTCTCCAAGATATCCCGATGTCAAAGAACTGACAGAGGAAGAACCAAACAAGAAACCTCCCTCTTCCAAGAAAAAGCACAAGACCGCTAAAAAGCTCCAGTACAAACTCCGGAAAAAGAAATCGGCTGATCCAGCCAATGAAAGCCCGGAAGTAGGAGATGCAAGCGGAATAAGGCCTGTGGAGAAGAAAACAAAATAAATCCTTGTTCCGCCAATGACAGAACAGGAAGAACATGAGTTACTGCAAACACCAGTGGGATTGCATGAACCCCCTGAAGTGTTGGAAGCCAGGAGACAAGCTCTCCAGAGGCAGCAGTAACATCTATTCAGAACTCGTGAACACCTCCAAAAAACCCAGGATGACATCAAGCTCATGAAGGAAGAAATCGAGGAATACGAGAAAAAGAATAGATCTGGCATTAAACCTACAAGGTTACCCGGAATCGTAGGACCGGAATTATTGCCGCCAAAAGAAAGGTTTCACAACCCATCTTGGCAAAAGCAAGTAAACGGCAAAGATGACAGAGGCGAACCAATATACAGAACCGCGGCAGAAAACGCGGAGGAAGCGTTCGCCATCCTCAACAACGATATGTACTCCAATGGTGAAAAACTTCAAGGGGTGTATGCTTTCTTAGGAAAAGCATTGCAACAACAACATCGGGGGCAGCAGCGATCAGGGAAGTTGCACGACGACTCAGCCCTGTGCAAAACAGCTACATGCGCCGCTGGAGCACCTGGACCAGAAGAACCTGGAGATTCAAACAATTCAAAAGAGAAGAAATCAGATCCGAGAAAAGACAAGAAAAATCCCGACAATAAGGATGAAGCGTCTAGAACCGGATCCCATCTCCCGAAAGATGGACTTAATCCTCGCAATCGAGAAGAAAAGAACCGGAATGACGGAAAAGCAATGCCGCCTCAGAGACGCCCAGTTGAAAAAACAGGAAGGCAGGATATACCTCACAGGCGTGAGAGATCCCGGACACCCCCCAGGAATAAAGAAAGACACAGGAGTAGAACTCCACCTTATCCCAAGGGGCATGACCTCGGAAGAAATAGAGAAGATCCCGGAAAAGCGCATTCTCGCCACAATGGAAAAGAAAGGAGCAAATCCCCTTCTGTCCATTCAGCCGGCAAGTACTCCGCACACAAGGATAGAGCGGAAAGGGATGATTTATACTTTGGACCTAAGTGCTTCACAGATAGGATCCGAAGGATAACCCTGCACTCTGGCTTTGCCAAAGTTGGTCCAACGTACCAAAAATATACCGGTAGCACAAACCCGGATACCTGGCTCTCAGACTACTATACAGCCGTCCAGATCAATAACGGGACATACTTGGAAGCTGTAAAGTTTCTTCCCCTAATTTTACTGGATGGAGCCAGAGATTGGATCAATGGATTACCCTCCAGAACTGTCAACAGCTGGGATGATATGACTCGAGTATTTACTCAGCATTTCCGGGGAACCTACAAACGCCCGAACAGCATCAACCGGCTGAACCGTTGCACCCAATTTGAGGACGAACCATACATGGATTTCATCTCAAGATGGACGGCAATGAAGAATAGTTGCTCTGGAGTAACTGACGTTCAAGCAATGCATGCTTTCGTCAATGGCCTAAAACCCGGACTTGTACCGTTTATGATTGGTTCCAAAAAGCACAAAGATCTCGGATCTATGCTCACAACCGCTAATGAACATGCAGCAGCCGAGGACGACATCAGAGCAAGAGGAGGCAATATCGATACACTGATACAGGCCAAAAAGAACCCTCGCCCTGAGAAGAAAGGAACTCCAGATGCAACACAAAAGCCCAAAGAGGTCAACATAGCCTTTGGAAGGGAAAATGGGAACATGTGGAAAGGACGCATTACAGAACCGATTAATTACACCAAGGAAGAGTGGGAAAAGATAAAATCGGAAAACTGCGTCCACCACTCGCAATTTGGGAAACCCACGCACACTAACGCACAATGCCGGCTAAACAAGCATATGAAAGGCAGTGCAGGATCCGGAAACAAAGGGAAGAATTCCAAGAGGAAATTTTCCAAGCAAAACCCAGAAGCTGAGAAAGAAGACAGTGAATCGGACACTGACGAAAAAATCCAGGAACAGCAGCGAAAAGGCGAGCCCAAGTTTCCGAGAGTTGATGGAGAATATAACCTAACTTTCCTGGAAACTCCCCCAGCAAAGGTGGCAAAAAGAACGCTTCGAGAAATAAACGCGGTTGTTCCGGAAACCCCCAAATTCTTGAAGTATTCAAATACACCAATCACTTGGGATCAGTCTGATCATCCTGGAAACATCCCTGAACCCGGCACGCAAGCTCTTGTTGTAAGCCCTGTTGTCCAAAACACTAGGCTAAAAAGAGTGCTGATGGATGGAGGATCCAGTATCAACATAATGTACCTGGATACACTGAAGCACCTGAAAATCTCCGAGACCCAGCTCAACCACAGCAGCATACGTTTTCACGGCATCGTTCCTGGCAGACATGCACGATCCCAAGGAGAAATTTCCCTAGATGTCACTTTCGGAGAAAAAGCTCATTTCCGTCAGGAAAAAGTATCCTTCGAAGTGGTGCCGTTCAAAAGCGTGTATCACGCAATACTCGGACGTCCAGCTTTCGCCAAATTCATGGCAAGATCATGTTACATCTATAACAAGCTGAAGATGCCAGGGCCCAAAGGAGGAGTAATCACCATATCTGGAGACTTCAAGTTGGCAAACGAGCTGGAAAAAGAAAACGCCCTTTGCGCTGAGAAAGTCATAGCAAAGGAAGAGTTGAAAGAGCTGGCCAAAGAGGTATCGGTGACAGAAATGCCGGCAGGAAAAGCACTACCAGAAATATGCTGATACATGACGCTCAATTTTCGTCACTAAATCGTCACCAAATTTCATCCATGACCATCTTATGACGAAAAAAAAATCGTTGAAAACCGAGCGTCAGTAATGGTTCACCACGACGATTTTGTAGGAATCGTCATGGACATCCACGACGATACAGGAACGTCATTAATCTATGACGATCCAAAATCGTCGTGAGCAATCCAGCCAGGACAGCTCAGCTCCGACGTGGCCTATCCTACGTGGCAGAATAGTGACGAAATGAAATCGTCGTGGACCTAATTCAGCGCGGTCCATTTTGTTGGTCTGTGTGGGCCTAGCCCAATAACTTGGCCGTTGCTGGTCCTTTTCTTACTTGGGCCTGGGCATTTTTCATCTATGGGCCTCGGCCTCTGTATGATCTTTTTGTTTTTAAATTTTAGAAAGTATTCATTTTACTATTATTTGGGCCGTGGCCTTTTCGAGCCCATATATTTCAGTCCATTCTGAGTATTTAGCACATTTCTTCTGCCAAGCATGGGCCTTTTAGCAATCCACTAACTTCTGGGCCTCTAGTTCTTAATGCACAGGATAAGAGGACATTTTTTTCTTCTCTCTCCAGGTACACATTTCATTCGAATATATCAAGGAATTTGAATAATAAATCAAATTACACAGGAACATAAATTTTAGCATTCATGCAACTTATCAGCAAACTTCAGGACACTAGTGTATAAACAGGAACATTACATTCAATGTTACATAAATAGCAAGGAACATCCATTCCGGCTGTACGATATATGCATAACTTGTTCGGGATCATGAGTTGAATCGAACATCAGAAGCTGCAGTGTACTTCAACAACATGTAGAGCAATGTGAGCTCCTTTCATGCCCTTCATTCCATCCTTGAGTTCTTGTATCGGGTCAACCTACAAAAACACCAAAGATACAGCAAATAAAATCAGACAATTATTTTTGGTAAAAAAGTTACAACACCAGTACAAGCATTGGCACACCTAGCAGACTAAATCTAGTACTGCATTTCCACAGCAACAAGTCCTCCTTGAAATTAGACCAACTATATTATCTAACCTATCAAAGGATGCAACAACAAAATAACTTGCTTTAAACACACTTATGCCTTCCAATTTGAAAAGGCTCCAGCTCAAGTTATTTGCAATCACGAATTTAGAACAACCACAAGAAAATAATGCATTAAACTAAATTAATTAGGAGAGTGCTGACTAGGAGGCAGAACACAATAGATCATATCATCAGAACAGTACATGTACTGGTATGGGATGGCTGCAAGTAAATCTTAGCTATTGAGCATATGATACATTCTTAGATCATATCATCAGAACAATACATGTACTGGTACCATGCATGGGATTAAAACGCTACTACTGGTACCATGCATGGGATGGCTGCAAGTAAATCTTAGCTACTGAGCATCTGATACATTCTTAAGATCATCATATCAGCTATAGATGAAAATGTTATATAGTATGATTATCTAGTTATATAACTGATGATCGAAGAAGAAAATCATTTGGTAAGTTTGTACCTCAAACACTCTTTATAACATATATGGCCGCATCACGGTTATTTCTGGATATCCTATACAGCTTGCCTAACATCAGATTCATTTTTAGACTTCTCACTTTAGAAGGAATCCCTTCCATCTGCAGAAAAAATGTAGAACAAATAGTACATCATTTGTCTTTGTCGTTACCAGAAGAACCAACCATATCTGCATTCATACCACCCTACATATATTTTAAAGGATCCATGTTTCCAGATTCGACCAACATTTAACAGGGTAAAAATTATTTGCTAAATTTAGCAAATAATGACAGCGATACAGAAAAATATAAACCTCTTGGAGTGCTTCATGGTACTCATGTAGAGCAGAATGGCAAAGAGCTATTTTAGACTTCACCTACGACAGTGGAGAAAAACAGAACTCTCCAGCAGCATGACACATCCGGCCTTGCCAACCTGCAAGCAATTCACCACCATCGGCCTTGCCAACCTGCAAGCAATTCACCACCACAACCAAAATTGATTCAAAACTCACAACGCAAATCCATCGCAGCAATATGAACGAAACTGGAAGAGAAATGGCGGGGAACGGGGGCGCTTACCACGGAGACCTTCTTGTTGTTGGGGTGCTTCTCCTTGTAGTCCTTCCTGGAGCCCTCCCTACAGAAGGGGAACCAAGCCCAAAACATCCGTCAGAAACACCACACCACAGCAGAAACAAACCAAAACCGAATCACGAACTGTGGGAAGCAGATCTGGGAGGAGGCTTCTTACCTGAAGACGAAGAAGGCGCTCAGGGGACGCTTGGGCTTGTTGGGGGTCTTCTCGGCCCTTGTCTTCTTCACCGTGAGCCTGCACGCTGCAGCAAAAAAGCCAACATCAAATCGAGTCAGACCAGACGCAGAACCACTCGAACACGCAAGCTAAACAACAGGAAATCGAACTGGGAAGACGGGAGATGACGGGATCAGACGGGGTGGTTCATGCTCACCTTGGCCTTCATCTCGAAACCTGCAGCGCGGAACAGATAGAAGCACCGGCCGCCCTGCTTCACCTGGTATAGGATTGCAAGATCACCAAATAATGCAATGGGAAACGCAAAAGCAACCAGGGCAGATCAACACGGCACAACTACCAACAGTCGAAACAATCAACTATCATTTTGAAGCATACTAAGGTCAGATGGTTATTTTCACACACTTGCATTGGACGAATGATTCTGGCTCCAAAGTTCCAGAACTAATTATGTTTTGAGGCCGAGAAACAAATGATCTTCAAGGACAAACAACAGAATATACAGTATGCTAGGATCCCAACTGCACAAAAATCCCGAAATAGATATAGATTACTCATAATGAACTATAAGGGTTCTAGGAATGTATATAGCATGGGTGCAAGAAGAAGATTCTTCCATCTGCAACATGAAAAATTCCACCTTCATAATGGAACTTTTGTGCTCCCAAAGAAGAGCTAAACTCGCTCGTTAAACGCATAGCAGCGTTTCTCTAACACTAGTGATCTGAACCTCAGTTCCACTACATATTACCCCTAGAGACCCACATAGATGCATTTATTCTTGATTCCTCCAGCACTAATGCCCCCACTGCCAACATCCAACTTGCAAAAACCACATGTCATCGAATAGATGAAGCATACATACAGAAACAAGGGCGACAGTTGGTAACATATATGTCTACTCTGTGGATAGGAAGAATTAGCACCTCTTCTCCGACCGAAGAGAGTCTGTACAACCCATCTTCTGGCCCGTTGAATCCACCGCCATTGGCATGACCGACATCAGCCTCAAGCGGTCGAGCTCGAGCCCCTCACGCGGATCCTTTCCGAAGAAGGCATACTGCCCAGCGTCAAAACTATCTGCAGCAACGAACATCATAACCGAATTAGCGTATTTAGGAAGATCATACAAGCCGGAACCAAGGACGAAGGTAAGAGCAGCACGAGAAACCAACCAGGGCAAGATCACCAAATAATGCAATGGGAAACGCAAAAGCAACCAGGGCAGATCAACACGGCACAACTACTCCAGCAAGGGAGAGAAACGGAGAAGAAGATTGGGGAGGGGGGAGGGAGCTCACATCTTGTCGGCCTCCCAGTTGCTCCGCGCCATGGGAGAAAGAAGCAAGGGGAAGACCTCCACGCTCCCTTCGCCTTCTTCCTCCTCCTCGGCTCTTTGTTCCTCTTCCGGCCGCCCGTGATTCCCTCTGCCCCGCCCCGCACCGCACAACTGCGCTGCGCTGTCTCGTCTCGTCCCTCCCCTTTTCTCTCACAGGAGTCTGGACTTGCGGATCGGTGGGGAGCTGGGGTCTGGACATGGACATGGTCGCTATGAAGAAACGAGATGGGGGAAGGGGTGGTCGCGACGGTGGGACGCTCTACCATGGATCGGTAGAGGTGTGAGGATGAGGGTGAGGACGCAGTCGCTGCCAGGACCGCGAGCAGTCGGAAGCACGGATCTGGCGATGGGATCTGGCTCGATGAGGTGCGGCATGGGATCTGACGAGAGGAGGTGGTGTGATCTGCTCGGTGTGGGACGAGAGGAGGCTGCGGCGGCTGAAGGGAAGGAGGGGGGAATAGAAGGGAACGAGGTTACGGATGGGGTTTTCCGGGGCGGGCATGTGAAATATTTCGCTACGTGCGGCGGGAGACGAGTTTGGTATTCTCTTACCATGGAGGGAAATTTCTAACTCGATCATTGTATTTAAAAAACAAAATTCTAGTTTATAATTTTCAAAAAATATGTAAAATCCTATTTAACGTAATATGGATAATAGGAATAAATGTTTTGTCCCTCCAAATGCATTTGAAGGTGAATTTACAAAATAAAATTTATATTTGGAGATTATTCAGTAGTTGGGATTATTCGCCCATCGTGAATATCTCTCCTCTATCTCACGGTCGATTTATATTTGGAGATTATTCAGTAGTTTTATTTTTCTTTGAATAAAAACATCATTTTCCATTTTCGGAGTGTCAAAACTGGGTATTTTTGTGAAGCACATACCGAAAATATGTTACAGAATTGTACAAATTAAAATTCTAAATATATTACGTCATATTTGATCTACAAATAACAAACTTACTACCTCTCAATAGCTCAAAATACACCTCTTTCGAAAAAGACAAATTTCAGCCGATTCTGCTAAAACTGGGCCAAATTTGAACTACAGGTGCCTCGTAGTTTTCTCTTTATTTTTTGAAAAAAATCATTTTTAGGTACCCAAGTACCTATTTCAACATAGATACACCAATAGTTCATCAAGATTCAACACCTAGGTACGAACGGTCATGTCCCCCCGTTTTGACCGTTTTCCGAAACCCGCTTTGAAAATTCCAGAAAATTCAAAAAAAAAACTCGAAATGATGCAAGATCTTCGCGTGGTGTTGTTATATATGTTCTGGTATCCACCGAAAATAATAAACTTGGAATACGACAATTTGTGGAAAATGTGTTCACGGAAATGAGCTATCTCGTCCGAAGATTCATGGCTTTCGGGCGAAATAACGGATGTTTTAGCCACATCCATGGCATAGTTTGTTTAAATGTGACCATACTCCACACAAAGATTCATATTGGTACAACTAACAATGTTCACGAACAAAGTTTTATTTTTCGTTGAATAAAAATACCATTTTCCATTTCCGGAGTGTCAAAATTGGCTATTTTTGTGAAGCACATACACAAAATATGTTGCAAAAAGGTACAAAGTAAAATTCTAAATATATTAAGTCATATTTGATCTACAAATAACAAACTTACTACCTCTCAATAGCTCAAAATACACCTCTTTTGAAAAAGACAAATTTCAGCCGATTCCGCTGAAACCGGGCCAAATTTGAACTACAGGTGCCTCGTAGTTTTCTCTTTATTTTTTGAAAAAAATCATTTTAGGTAGACAAGTACCTATTTAAACATAGATACACCAAGATTCAACCCCTAGGTACTAACGGTCATGTCCCCCGTTTTGACCGTTACCCGAAACCGGCTTATAAAATTCCAGAAAATTCAAAAATACTTGAAACGATGCAAGACCTTCGCGTGGTGTTATTATATATGTCCTAGTATCCACCAAAAATAATAAACTTGGAATACGACAACTTCGTTGAAAATGTGTTCACAGAAATGAGCTATCTCGTACGAAGATTCATGGCTTTCGGGCGAAATGACGGATGTTTTGGCCACATCCATGGCATAGTTTGTTTAAATCTGACCATACTCCACACAAAGATGCATATTGGTACAACTAACAATGTTCACGAAGAAAGTTTTATTTTTCGTTGAATAAAAATACCATTTTCCATTTCCGGAGTGTCAAAACTGGCTTTTTTTGTGAAGCACATACACAAAATATGTTGCAAAAATGTAGAAAGTAAAATTCTAAATATATTATGTCATATTTGATCTACAAATAACAAACTTACTACCTCTCAATAGCTCAAAATACACCTCTTTCGAAAAAGACAAATTTCAGCCGATTCTGTTGAAACCGGGCCAAATTTGAACTACAGGTGCCTCGTAGTTTTCTCTTTATTTTTGAAAAAATCATTTTTAGGTACCCAAGTACCTATTTCAACATAGATACACCAATAGTTCATCAAGATTCAACAACTAGGTACGAACGGTCATGTCCCCCGTTTTGACCATTTTCTGAAACCGGCTTTGAAAATTCCAGAAAATTCAAAAAAACTCGAAACGATGCAAGATCTTCGCGTAGTGTTGTTATATATGTCCTGGTATCCACCAAAAATAATAAACTTGGAATACGACAATTTGGTGGAAAATGTGTTCACGGGAATGAGCTATCTCGTACGAAGATTCATGTCTTTCTGGCGAAATAACGGATGTTTTGGCCACATCCATGGCATAGTTTGTTTAAATGTGACCATACTCCACACAAATATGCATATTGGTACAACTAACAATGTTCACGAAGAAAGTTTTATTTTTCGTTGAATAAAATACCATTTTCCATTTCCGGAGTGTCAAAACTGGCTTTTTTTGTGAAGCACATACACAAAATATGTTGCAAAAATGTACAAAGTAAAATTCTAAATATATTATGTCATATTTGATCTACAAATAACAAACTTACTGTAGCGTTCCCACATTTAAATAATGTAAGGACACCTGTGTTATTGTGCTAGTCCTTGGATCAATTGCTAGCACCACACTACAAAATGAAATATCATGCAAATGCATCAAATTCTATTACATCGCATGATCCAGTCTTTACAAAATAGGATTACAACTTGCATAGTCTTAGAAGACTAGCAGAAAACAAAGAATTACAGTGGAAAACATAGTACAACATTGAGCCCATCTTCTTCATGTGCCACAGGCAAAACATGTTGGCGATAGTCTCGTGGTCCTAAACGAAATCCTCACTCGTCTTCAGAAACATCTGCAATATGGAATATGCAGCCACAAGGGAGTCAATACAATTTAATGTATTGGCAAGTAACACTATGGTGGATATAAATGGCAAGACTAATACTACTTGCTCATTTGGCTGAGTGGAGTTTTGGCTAAGTTTGCATAAAGCCAGTTTTCTCCTATCACTTTTGTAAAACAAACTTTTCTTTTCAAAGGGTGGCAACATTGGATTAAGATCCAAGCACCACAAGTACTGTTCACTTGGTCAAAATTTTACTTATTGAAAATGGTGATGTGATTCTTCCGTCCTTCCTTGTCCAGCTGCTCATAGTTGTCCATAACCGGGGACACGGCTAAGATCTTAGTTTGTTGACTCTACAGAGCTTGTGCACTTTCACCTTCAGACCCAACTCAACCCAAACATCCTATACACCCTGAGTGCATTAAGTAAAGGAGAAGAATCGAGACGAGATCTTTCAGAAGCAAGAATCCAACCCAATGGCAAGACCCGTTCCACCTATAATTATGCTACATCTTCTTGTCAAGCCCGGGCTGAACCCTCACAACTTAGTTGATCAAGACAGAGCCCATATGACTAAAGGCTGCACTGGAAGCAATCTAAACTTGGGGAACATCATAATCACTTTGTTCCTGGGTGGCATTCCTCAAGTGAACACCCCTCGGGGAGACACTCAACTCTCATCAGCCAAACAACCAAATCCACCCAGGTGGTTCATTGAAGTTGTTACTTAGAATTTTTCCACAACATCAAGTAAAAATCATTTGTCACATTGCATAGCATCTATCAAGTTCTAAGGCTATAAATAACAAGGATAAAGGAGATGGCTACACACTACTAGGATAATAGCATAGCATAATATAACTTAGTAAAATTTCCTATCAATGCATACTACTCAAAATCTACTAATGCATATAAAAAATAATGGGTAGTTGAATGATGTGTTACTTGCCTTGTTGAAGTTGGTGAAGATATCACACTCTCTTCACAAACGATCGTTGCTCTCCGTACAATCTACTCATTGAAAACACAATAACAAAATAAACAAACATGCTATCAAGCAAACATACAAGTGAAGAGATCATATAGAGCAATAACATAGCCAAAGGAGTTTAACCTAGTGGGCTAGGACAAGGTCTAGGTTTGAGTTGAAAGATTCATTCTCTAATGGTCTCATACTTGTTAAGGAAAATACAATGGTTTACTTGGGAAGGACTAGGTTGAGTTTGATGTCATCTAACTTTATTATAACCATACTTGTCGAGGAAGTTCCAAGAGTTCACTAAGAATAAACATATTACTTCTTCAACTAAAGTAATACATGCAAACACTTGGTCATATTCAACTTCAAAAATATTTAAGTGGCTATGTTAGTATTTTCCATTGTGGTTAGGGTAGGTCTACTAACTTCATCATCAAAGGGAAAATATTACTAAGTCTTGGGTTTTCCATTTGGGTCAATGGTTGGACAAAAATAACTTGTTATTCTTCAACTTGTATGGATTGCTTCTAGACCTCATGTGATTGCCTTCTTGAAGATCATCATCATGCCATCTAATTTGTTTCCTTCCTTGGTGTGGTGCTTCTCTTGGTCTTGATAGTCTTCATGGTTTTCTCACTAGTTGGTTTGGGCATGGGATGGGCACAAAAACCACTAAGTCAATTTGAAGGAAAATAGAAGAAGGATAGAAATAGAGAGGAAGATGTCTTCTTCTTCATTTCTTCATACATTTGTACTTCATTGAGTTTCTTCTAGTTGTTGTGAAGCACAATTCCCTTACTTCAAATTCTTCAATGATCTTCTTTGTAGCTTTTCATGTTGCCACTCAGTTGGAGATGAAGTTTTCTTCTTGTGCTTGAGTCTTGATTTCCAATTTGCTAGCTTGATGATCTCTTGAAGAATGAAAGGGGGTGGAGAAGTAGATAGAAAACTAAATTTCACTACTTGGTACTATATGTGATTGACACATTCTAAGGACTTGGCTTGGCTCCAAATATTTATAACATGAGTGAAAACTATTTCTAAGACATGGTGAAAAGGGATGTATCACTAAGTAGGGTTTTTGGTAAAATACTCATGGTCATGGTCCAAGTATGTCAAAAAATGGTTGGGCAAGGTTGTTTTGGGTTCAAGGTTATCAAATGGAGCAATTTTACAAAAGGAACTATATTGAAAAATATTTATAGAATTAAATCTATGTCAAAAATACTCAAATGTACCAATTAATTCTAAATTCAATTTAAATTTGTTCACTTATTATTTTGGGACAGAGGATATGAAAGTAAACATCCTAAGGTTTCCAAATATATTTTATTTACAATTTTTGGATTTGTAGAATTTGAATTATGCCAAAATTCATCAAACAAGCATATTTGAATTTGAACAAATTTAAGTTTGTCAAATTTGAATTTGGCCAGTTCCAAAAGTTTCTAGATGTCAAGGGCTTTTCAAAAAGTCCAAGATTGCTAAATTTGGCTAAGTGGTTGAAAAGATATGATGATTTGAAGTTGCAGGGGCTTTTCTGCAAATCTACCAAAATTCTACCGGGAGATAAATTTGAATTAAAGGCAGGGCCACGTGGCTGGATCTGATTGGGTGCTGCTGCTGACTGTGTTGCTGACTGGACCATGACGTGGATAAGTGGATCCAGATCTGAGCTGTCAGATCCAGATCTGAGGGTTGCGTACCCCTTCGAATAAGTGATCTAATCTCGTGCGTAGGTCCTAGATCTAACGGCCAGAAATAAAAGAGAGAGAGAGAGAGAGGAGGGGTCTCACTGGAGGGATCTCGCCGGAGATGGCGGTTGCGGTGGCGCTGCTCACGGGAGGTTGACGGTGGCGGCGCTCTAGTTGTCCAAGGGCTCAACGGAGAACACCACGAGGCTCAGCGGAGCACGACGGGCTCGTTGGTGATGACCATGGGGTCTCTGGGGCTCTCTAATCACGGCGACAAGCAGATGGGGACGACGGGCACTCCAGTGAGCTTCGTGTGCGTTGTTTCTGCAGAGAACAAGCAAGGGGGAGGGGTTTAGGAGGGGCGCGAGGACCAGAGGAAACGAACGGTGGGGGCCTCGACCATAGAGACTGGCTCACCTCGCCGGAACTCGAGATCGAAGGCGGCGGATACGGCTGACTCCGGCGACAGATTCTGATGGATTAAGGGCACGATTACGCGAGCGCGGATAGGGGAAATGCAGAGGGAGCATGTGGCTACTTATGGGCATGGAGAAGGGAGGAAATCGGGGCCTTAATGGCGCGGAATCGCCGGGCGAAGAATTCGGCCGAAACCAACATGGTTTCCAAACAGAGGAAGGAGACGATGACGTCACTGATGACGTCATCAAGATTTTTCTTTTATTCCTGTTTAATTGTTTTAATTATATCTTCTGTTTTATAAATCCAATTAAGATGAAACAAATTTCTAAATTCTTGAAATTTCAAATGCTTTCCAACAATATCATTTTTGAAAACAATTCAACATATATTATTTTTGAAATTTTGGAAATTTGAATAATTCCTTAATAGTCACTTAATGTGATTTTTAATTTAAAAATTTATAAAACATAGTTATTGGTCAATTAAAATTTTAGTGACATTCTAAATGTTGAAAACATATTTTTGAAGTCATTTCATCTTGTTTTCATAATTTTTATATTTTGAAAATATAAATAAAGCACTAATAGTACTTTAAGGCCATTTTAAAATTTAGAAAATAATAAATTGATGTTATTGTCTAAATAAAATTTCAGAGACATATTACATGTCATTTTTTTTTTTGGAAAGTCATTTTTAAACCTTTTTCACATTGTATAATTTTAGGATATGAAGGATTTACTAATAGTAACTTAATGCTATTTAATTAGTTCATATCAAATAATTAATATTGTTGATCAATAAAATTTAGAATAAAACCACAATTCATAACATTGTTTTCAGAACCCTCTTTATGTTATTTTCAAAACAATGCATTTTATTTTCACACCTTCATTTTTAAAACTTGGAATAATAAATAAAAGTTATTATTAGCAAATTTTATTCTCATCAAATACTTTTGAGGCTTAGAACTTCATTAAGGGTTATAAATAATTGAGTAATGTTGCCATAAGATAATCTTCAAATTTAATATTGGAGCTGTAAACATTTTAGATAAAGGTTTGTTAATAAAAGATATCCCCTTTATATAAAGAAACTTATTTTTTTGAATAAGGTTTTAGGGTTTAAGGAAGAAGGCATAATTGGATTGGTAAACTCAATTTCATTGAAATATGTATTGTTTTCTTTTGTTTTTGTACTTTATTTGGTTTTTGGTGACTTGCATAACATGAAAACAAAAAGTTTCAAATTTTTGTGATTTTTACATTTTCCAAAAATCAGGGATGTTACAGACTACCACCCTTAAAAGAAATCTCGTCCCGAGATTTGGGGAGGCTAGAAAGAAAGATTTGGGTAACTGGATTCCAAAACAACTGGGTGGGCTACCACCCTTAAAAGAAGCTTTTGTGGGTAGTCTATTTTCATTAGATTGGAGTGTAGATTGATTTGAGATTGGCTTGAGTAGAAATTTATCTCATGGTAGAGTTATAGACCAACATAGATATGTTGAACTACATTTGACATTGAGGGGTCACTCTTTGGGTCAAACAAAATTCTTTGGGTCACTCTCAACTTGGTCTTTTGACGTCCTTGGCAATCTTCCATCTTGTTGTTGTCATTCTTGAAGCAAGCACCATGCTATTTCTAACGAAACTCTCATGGTAGGCAAAATCTTCAATTGCTTGATAGCTCCAAGGTTGGCTTGATCCTCACCGAAAATAGTACGTTTTCAGTAACACTATCATAGGGCCAATATTGTATTCTAACATTCTATTGTTCTGGTTTAACATCGTCGTCTCTCTAATAGGTATGTCACTCAGATTTAACATTCCTCATAGCAAAAGTAAATAATGTGAGTAGTCGCCATGGGGGCCAATCCATGTTGCACTCAATCATTACCTTGTGCTTGGATTGATGAATCTTGTTTAATAACACTAGGTCATCTCACTTGTCTAACAGAAAGTTTTCAATCTGAAAGACAAACTTGAGCTAAACTATAGGCTCTTACACTAGTGGGATTGCATAAACTCTTATACTTCACTAACTGAGTTATTGCAGTTTCTTCATCTATCCTTCTCCTGGTGTAGTTGGCTCTGAAATCTTCATATCTCATGCAACTTGGGGTTCAGTTGTCTTTCTTCACTTGTTGATATGCTTACTGTTCCTTATGATGTAGTTGGCATTGATCATGGATGTGAAGCACATTCGAATTCCTAAAAGTGGCTTTGATTATTATGTTGAACCTGTTAAATCTTCTATTGTTGTCCCTAAATTTATTAAAGAAACACCAGTGTCATCTGTAGTAATAGAAGAATATATTGAACCACCTCCCTATCCTGAAAAAGTTAAAGAGAATTTGCTTATTGCTATTGCTGACAAAAGTAGAAAGAGATGTTCTCAACCTAAAGAACAGGTGGAAGTCAAGAACCAAGTCTCTATTATTAAGCAATTAAATGAAGAAGATCATGTTGATGTTCATTTATGTGAAGATGCTACCAAAGTTATTAAAGGGAATTCATCCAAAGTTGGTAAGGCAATTATATCATGCTCTATTGGTACTTCTTGTTATCATGGTTTATGTGATATTGGAGCAAGCATTAGTGTCATTCCATATTCTCTCTATCAAGAAATTAAGCCTGATATTGTACCTATCACCATGGAAGAAACAGGTATGACCATTCAGCTTGCTAATAAAGATTATATCAGTCCCTTTGGAATTGTTAGAGATGTTGAAGTATTGGTAGGGAAAATAAAATATCCTACTGATTTTATTGTGCTTGGTTGTCCACAAGATTCTTTATGTACTATTATATTTGGTAGACCTTTCTTACATACTGTTGGTGCTGAAATTGATTTGCCTAGAGAAAGGGTGTTTATTGAATGTGCTGGAGAGAAACTTGAATTTAATTTTTCTAAATTTGCTGATTAACCTGCTAAGAAAGAACCAAAATCTAAATATATAATTGAAACTCTTGCTCATATAGCTGTAGCTTCATCAGACGTGGTGGAACGTTATATGCTTAATCAGGAAGAGCCATTTAATGATGCAGAAAAAGAAGCTTTAGAACAAATATTCTGGCAGCAACCTCCACAATTACAATTGCATATCCCACCTGATAATCTAGGAGTACTCCCACCTCCTAAAGGAGATCCTAGTTTTGAATTAAAGCCTTTGCCTAAAAATCTGAAATATGCATACTTGGATAAGAAAAATATATATCATGTTATTATTAGTGCTAACCTTTCAGCTGAGGAAGAAGAGAAATTACTTGATGTGCTTAAAGCCCACCGTAAGGCTATTTGTTATTCTCTTGATGATCTTAAAGGCATAAGTCCAGCTCTATGTATGCATAAAATTAATTTGGAAGAAGATGCTAAACCTGTTGTTGATTTCCAACACCGTCTACATCCAAAAATGAAGGAAATGGTAAGAAAGGAGGTAATTCGACTCATAGATGCTGGTATTATTTATCCTATAGCTGATAGTAAATGGGTTAGTCCTGTTCATTGTGTTCCTAAGAAAGGTGGAATTACTGTGGTTCCTAATAAAGATGATGAACTTGTTGCTCAACGTACTGTTGTTGGTTATAGAATGTGCATTGATTATAGAAAATTAAATAAAGCAACTCGTAAGGACCATTATCCATTGCCCTTTATTGATCAAATGCTAGAGAGATTATCTAAACATTCTCACTTTTGTTATTTAGATGGGTATTCAGGCTTCTCTCAAATTCCAGTTCATAGTGATAATCGGGAAAAGACCACTTTTACTTGCCCATATGGTACATTTTCTTATAGGAGAATGCCTTTTGGTTTATGTAATGCGCCTGCTACTTTTCAGAGATGCATGAATGCTATATTTGCTGATTATATTGAAAAGATAGTGGAAGTCTTTATGGATGATTTTTCGGTGTATGGTACTTCTTTCGATAATTGCTTGTTCAACCTTAACAAAGTTTTGCATCATTGTGAAGACCAACACCTTGTTCTTAATTGGGAGAAGTGTTCACTTTATGGTAACAGAGGGAATTGTTCTTGGGCATCGTATTTCTGGAAGAGGAATAGAAGTTGACCCAGCAAAAATTGAAGCTATTGAGAAATTACCATATCCAAGAGACATCAAAGGTATAAGAAGTTTTCTCGGTCATGCAGGTTTTTATCGTAGGTTCATTAAAGATTTCTCTAAAAATATCAAAGCCTCTAACCAATCTTTTGCAAAAGGATGTTCCGTTTTATTTTAATGATGATTGCATAGAATCCTTTAATGTTTTAAAGAAAGCCTTAATAACTGCACCTATTATTCAACCTCCTGATTGGAACTTGCCCTTTGAAATTATGTGTGATGCTAGTGATTATGCAGTTGGAGCTATTTTAGGCCAAAGGGTTGATAAGAAATTGAATGTTATTTACTATGCTAGTAAAACACTAGATGGTGCTCAAAGAAATTATGCTACAACTGAAAAAGAATTTTTAGCGGTAATATTTGCATGTGATAAATTTATATCTTACATAATTGATTCAAAAGTCACCGTGCACTCTGATCATTCTGCTATTAGATATTTGATGAATAAGAAAGATGCTAAGCCTAGGCTAATAAGATGGGTACTTTTGTTGCAAGAATTTGATTTACACATAGTAGATAGGAAAGGAGAAGATAATCCCGTAGCTGATCATCTTTCTAGAATGGAAAATATACCTGATGATCCTATTCCTATTAATTATAGTTTTGCTAATGAACAAGTTTCCCTTGTTAGTGTTTCTAGTGCTAAAGTTGCATCTCCTTGGTTCGCTAATTATGCAAATTTTATTGTTGAGAAAGTTATGCCACCACAATTTACTTACCAGCAAAGAAAGAAATTCTTTTATGACCTTAGACATTATTTTTGGGATGATCCATTCTTGTATAAGAAAAGTGTTGATGGCATTATTAGACGTTGTGTACCTGAGCATGAACAACAGGCTATTATAAGAGATTGTCATGACAGTCCCTATGGAGGACATCATGCAGGATATCGTACGGCAGCAAAGGTATTACAATGTGGTTTTTATTGGCCTACTCTATTCAAGGATTGTGCTGAATATGTTAAAACTTGTGATAAATGTCAAAGAGTAGGAAACATTGGTAGAAGGAATGAAATGCCTATGAACTATACATTACCACTTGAACCATTTGATGTGTGGGGTTTTGACTTTATGGGAACATTTCCTGCATCTAGTACAAAACATACTCACATTTTGGTTGCTGTTGATTATGTTACAAAATGGGTAGAAGCAATTCCTACTAAGAGTGCAGACCATGCCACAGCCATGCAAATGCTTAAAGAAATTATTTTCCCTAGATTTGGTGTTCCTAGATTTCTAATTACTGATGGTGGATCTCATTTTATGCATGGTGTTCTTAGAAAAACATTGGCAAAATATAATGTTAATCATAGAATTGCATCACCCTATAATCCTCAAACAAGTGGACAAGTTGAATTAAGTAATAGGGAAATTAAACTTATTTTAGAGAAAACAGTAAACAGAGCTAGATCTGATTGGCCACTTAAAATTAATGGTGCATTGTGGGCTTATAGAACTGCTTATAAAAATCCTATGGGTATGTCTCCTTATAAAATGGTTTGGAAAAGAATGTCATTTACCCGTTGAATTAGAACATAAAGCTAGATGGGCTATTAAGAAATTGAATTTTGATTTAAAAACAGCGGGGGAGAAGAGATTGCTTGACCTAAATCTATTAGATGAATGGAGGAATGAAGCATATGAAAGTGCAAAATTGTTAAAAGAGAAAGTTAAAATTTGGCATGACAAGAAAATTAAAAGAAAGGAATTTAAAGTAGGTGATCAAGTCCTATTGTACAACTCTCATTTTAAGTTTTCTGCAGGGAAATTAGCTTCAAAATGGCAGGGTCCATTGGTAGTACAGGAGGTATACCGTTCGGGGGCCATCCGCCTTCACGGTGATATGAAAGCTAAACCTCATGTGGTCAATGGACAACGCCTAAAACATTATATTGAAGGAAAGAGCTTCATAGGAACCATCGAGGAGATAAAGTTAATGACACCGGAGGAGGTAATTGTAAGGGATCCTGCAGTTTCAGAAACCCAAATTCAATAATTTACAATTATTGTGTTTGGAAGTTTCTCGGAATTGCGTGAAAACTTACGGAACTCATTTTTTATGGAAATTAACGTGTGGGACAAGAAAATAGGAAGGAATTGGACCTCGAGGGGGAAAAGAGGACCCCACACGCGGCCAGATTCCTTGGCCGCGTGGAGGTACCCCTTTTCCACCTCGGAGTCCCGTTCTGTCTCGTTTTCGACTCCGACACTTTGTCTTACCCTAAAACCCATCAATATATACCCCCTTTTGTCGATCTAATCCCGCACCGAGAGTTCTCGCGCGATCTTTGTTTCTGCTGTTTCTGTCTGCCAGGGTTTAGCCATGTCAAGCTCCGGATCCAACCTAGGGGGGAAGATCCACCCAAGGGAGGCATTTTGAACCATTACCTCAACTCCGTGATGACCCCCATGAAAACCCTGACCTTGAAGGATGGTGTGTTGCTCATGGAGGAGGTGAAGGCTCCCAAGACCGAAGGCACGCGGAGGAGAGGCTGGAGGCTCTGGAACAAACAGTTTTCAGGTATAACTCTATTGTTGAACGCAGCCTTGATGCCCACCACTTCATGAATCTGGAGCTGGAGAAGAAGATAGAGGAGTACGAGGAGAGGATCAAGGACCTGGGGACTAGGTTTCTGCGTGTCATATCAGAGATGGATAGGTACCAAGCTCTGATGTGGGACATGGAGAACCAGAACTGTGAGTATGAAGAACGTTTCAAGAAGATTGCATAAGCTGCCACTCTCAGGTACAATGATCCACCCATGTCCTTCCATACTGGAAGGCCTTTTCCATGGAAGCAGGAAGAGTGGAAGGAAGATTACGACAAGAAGAAGAAAGAGTGGTGGGCTGAGTACGAGAAGAAGGGAGAATGAAGAAATTACCGCAACCATCTAAGCTTGGGGGAGTTTCACCTATCCCCCGTCTTTTATCAGCTTTATCATGTCTATCTAGTTTTGGTGTGTCTTGCTTTTATTATCTAGTATCGTTTTCATTTAGGCTTGAGTGAGCTCATTGAGCATTATCATGCATCCCCGTCTTATGTTTTATCAATGAATAATAAAGTATGGTGTCATCCATGATTCCCTTGTTTTGGGGATTTATGGGTAACACTCATGCAAATGAGCATGGCATATTTAGAGGTTTCAATCACATCTTGCCTTGAAATTAATTAACTTGAGTGTGTTGGACAATTGTAGAATTATCTCAATATGACAAAAATCCACTATCTATCTATTATCTTAATGGCTATTCCGAGCATGTTCACCATGTTATAGTTTCATTTATGCTCTAAATTAAGATGCTTATGTTATCAATTGGCATGGGCTGAATTTGGGATAAGACTCTCACGGACTTTTGAATGCACACATTTATTTCTATTGCACTTAACAAACATGATCCATTAATGGGAGCTAAAAGTTTTGTGCTTGACAAGGATTTTGGTTGGGAGTTGCCTAACACGTGCATCACGTGAAAAACTTTCAACATTGCACAAAGAAATTTTAGATTTAGTTGATGTCATGTGCTTTTTTTTTTGGACTCCTGCCATGCCAAAATGAAATAGAGGAATAGTAAGTTTTGATGAGTAAGTATATATGACTAGAGAAATTGCATTGGGCCGCTAACCCAAGCCATGCTTGATCATGGTGGAAATTTACTTACAGCTAGAGTGGACTCTACAAACACATCCTACAATAAAATAAGAAGCTATGCATATAGTGAATGAAATAAAAAAGGATGATGAGTCTACTCCGTTTGTTCATCTTGTTATTGTGACATTGGCTGGTTTCTATGTCATGGGGCAAGAGGTACCTCTTTGCAATTATCTATGATGTCATTAATACTTATTATGATTGTACAAAGCTTATTAGGAATCTTAAGTTGAGTAATCATGGAGTAGGTTTTCACACTCACGGGGCATGAGACATTCAACCAACACCTTGTCAACCACATTACTTCAACATTCATAAATTAAGATGCTAATGATAAAGGGGCAATGAGAGTCTTAGCCCAATGGATGCCACATTACAATTACTAATTTAAGCTGAATAGTTTGGAAACTAAATGAGACTTGATCATGTTTTACCTCTACTCATTTATCTTTCTCCAAATTAAAGAGTATAATTCGATTGTCCAACATACAATGGTTATTTGCTTTCAAAAGTATGGGGTGTTTGCTAGAGCTTCGAATATGTTATCCTTATGTGTATGAGTTCTATTCATTCATCTTGCATTATAACTGAACATGGTGATGATACAATGCCCGTATTTATTTATCAACCATAAGTCCATTGATGCATTTAATGATCTATGTCCTTATTTACTCGAGGACGAGCAAAGGTTTAAGCTTGGGGGAGTTGATACATGCATTTTATATCATCATTTATACCCTCCATATAGGCATTATTGGGATGTTTTATCCATGTTATGTCATTGTTTTTCATGTTTTAGATGATTTTATGGGACTTTCCTACAAAGTCCCTGTTTTTGGTATTTAATAGGGTGTCAGAAAACACCTGTTTTCATGTTTTTGATGTTTCAGGAGCTACAGGTATCCAAATTGCGAAAGGAAAGAAACCCTGTCAGTTTTTCTTCGGGAGAAAAGACATGGGAACAAGACACAAAGGAGGAGGGCCAGGAGGCCCAAAAGGGGGTAGCCCACGCGGCCAGATTCCCTGGCCGCGTGTGGGGCCCCCAAATGGGCCCACAGCACCTCCTCCCCGAGGTCTTTTTGCTGACGACTCCGTCTTCCCCGAAAACGAACACCCTAATTTTCCCGAGATGAGATGGAGCCGCGAGGGCGGCGAAACTCTCCGTGGGGGAGACAGATCCTGCTGCTCCGGAGCTCCGGAGAAGGGGAAATCATCCCCATCTTCATCCCCATCTCCTCCTTGGCGTGGGAGGAGGCATCTCCATCACCATCCTCACCAGCACCTGCATGTCCACCATCACCATCACCGTGATCCACTCCGTTCCCCTCATAGTTTGATCATTGCTACACCCTAGATACGTGTTATTGTACTCTGTTGCATGTTTGGGATTGAGTACTTGTCATTATTTGGTGGTGGATCCATTGTTTCAGATTGTGTTGTACCACATATGTCACCATACATGATCATGTTTGCACGTTGTGAGTAGTTCCCGCATGTTCCTGAGGGCATAGGATGAATTGGCAATGATTTGTTACATGAGATGAGTTGTTATTTGGTCTAGTATTTATCTTTTATGTGATTCTATGATGGTGTTGTACGAACGTCGACTGTACAACACTTCACCTACATGGGCTCATAGGAGAACACCGTAGTGTAGTGACGTGATGATGTCTTTAGGTGACAGGAACTTGAGACAGAGTCGTTGAATTGCATTATGAGGGTACTTGTATCGGGGACCTTAGAGCATAAGGCTATGGTGGGACATCATGTCTTAATAATTCTCGTGCTGTCATTTAATTGGCCACGTGATCCATGATAAGGGGTGATAGTTTATTTATTTAGCTATTCCTATTTGTGGCTCCGTCCGAAGAATATTAAAACTAGACAAGATATACAAACATGTTATGCAATGAATCACTATGCCAGCTAAATCTGTGCAGCCCTCGGGAACGTTTTCCACATATAAGATACAAACACACACTTGAGCTTGTCCTCTTGCGCATTAGAGGATTGGGCTTTGTCTCTCATTGAGACCTACTACTTGCTGCAATTTACTTTCCGCATTTTACTTTACTTGCACTACATAATTAAAACACAAAAACACCTGTTGCTTTTATTATTCCTTTGCTATTCAACTTACCAGTTCCTTCTGCTCCTCGTGGGTTCGACAACCTTTATAATTCAAAAAGTACTACAATTGATCTCCTGCACTTGGGAGCTATCACCTGCCGGAGAGGAAAGCATCACCGGAGGCTTCTACATCACCATGCCTGCCTCCGGAGTGATGCGTGAGTAGTTCATCCCTGGACTACGGGTCCATAGCAGTAGCTAGATGGTTGTCTCCTCCTCATATGCCTCCATGTTTAGATCTCGGGAGCTGCCTATCATGATCAAGATTGATCTTATGTAATTCTATATGCTGTGTTTGCTGGGATCCGATGAATATTGACCGTATGCCAAGTTTATTATAGTCTTTGTTGCATATGTTATTTGTGATCTTGCATGCTTTTCGTTGCTAGTGGCTTCTCTGGCCAAGTACTACCTCTGTATCAAAATATAAGATGTTTTAGCATTTTGTATATATAATGTGCCTAGACATGTTTTAGTGTGTAGATTCATATGCATCTTACACTAAAACATGTCTAGGTACATATTGTCTAGGAAATGCTAAAACATCTTATATTTCGATACAGAGGGAGTAGTTGCTAGTGACTCCAAGAGGGAGTATTTATGCTAGATAGTGGGTTCATGCCTCCTTTTCGCCTGTGATCGAGTGACAGAAACGTGACGGGGGAGGATGTGTTGTTGCCACTAGGGAGAAAACAACGGTAAGAGTGCCCGCGTGTATAATCATTGCTTACATTACACACATTGTTTAATGCGATTATATGTTGCTTGCAACTTAATACCTAAGGGGGTTCGGATGATAACCTGAGGGTGGATTATTAGTCATAGATGCAGATGGATTTCAGTCTATGTATTTTGTTGTTATGCCCGCACTAAATATCATAGCATTCATCATGTTATAATGTGCACTACGGTGCAACCTTTATTTGTCAATTGCCCAGCTGTAATTTGTTCACCCAGCATGTTATTTTATGGAGAGACACCACTAGTGAACCTATGAACCCCAGTCCATTTTCCACACTGTTAAACAAACCACAACAAATTCCTGCTCTCTTTACTTACTGCAAGCAATCTTCGTTTCAGCAAGTCCGGTGAGATTGACAACCTCACTGTACCGTTGGGGCAAAGTATTTTGGTTGTGTTGTGTGCAGGTTCCACGTTGTTGCTGACACGGGTGAAGCGCTAGCACCACCGTCAGTGGCATCAACCTTCCGAAGGTCCTCTTTCTTCTACTGGATTGATAACCCTGGTTCTTAACTAAGGGGAAAATTCCTACCGCTGTGCTCATCACACCCTCCTCTTGGGGTTCCCAACGCAAGCATCAGATACATGCAAAACGAAAGGATTGACCAAATAATTTGTTTTACTAAAGATATTTAATTTTTCTTTGGCCGGAAGAGCCAATGAGTTATTTAAATCACTCCCTCATAAGTCTATAATGGACTAGAAAGCATTGGTTAAAGTTTTCATGCTTAATTTTCTTCGAACCCCAAAAGAATGGTAGTGGTGCGAGAGGTTTTAAATTTTTTTCAAGAGAAAAATGAAGAACTAGTCCTAGCCACTGAAAGATATTTAGGTCTTATACAAAAAAATGTGTTCATATTATTTGTGAAGAAACTTTATATCATATTTTCTATTATGGGTTGAATGAAGAATCTAAGAATTTTCTTGATTGAAGTGCTGAAGGATGCTTTATGCAACTATCCAAGAAGGAAGGAGGAAAAATGTTTGAGACTATTGTTACTAATACACATCAATGGAATCCTACTAAACCTGATGAATCTTATTCCATTAACTTTCTGGAAGAGAATGCCAAGAAAAAGGCCAATATGTGTTGAACGATGAATTGAAGAAGCAATTTGATGAAGCTATGAAGGTAAGGTGTCCCATTACAGGAACTAAAAGGTAAAATTTAGACACTATTCGGATACATGAGAAGGATGATGGAATTTATAAAGCTTTCATCCTTTAGATTTCTGCAAAATAAGATAAATGAAGAATTGTTAAATCATGTTAAATACCATAAAAAGGTAATATAACAAATGTGAGAAGAATTAGAGGATATGTGACACACTGCTAAACAATTAGATAAACATGCATGCATTATTAGTATCCAGTGTCAACGAATAGCTAAAAATGATCTCATACTTAAACAAGATTGCGCTATGAGTTTTGTACCAGCTATTGTTGTCACAAGACGCAATACAGTAACATAGAGACCAAAAGGACCAGACTGGTACGAGAAGGATCAAGCAAGAAAGAGGCAAGATGAAGAAGAACTAAAAATAGGAGATAAAGATCTCATAGATCCTCAAGATACTGAAAAGATCAATGAAGAACGTCAAGGAGAACAAACACCGGGAGAAGGTAACCAAAAGGCACAATATCCATTTGATTCTGACAATGGAGTGAAAACTAAGGAGAGGAAGAACAAAATGTTGAACAAGAAGGAGTCAATGCTAAGGTAATAAATAAAATAACAAAGGTAAAAGAGAATATCAAGACAGTAGGTAAACCAGGCCCTCCACATAAAGTGTAACATCCCAAGTATGAAAATCTCCTTTAGAATGTTTGTTTCTTGTTTTATTAATGTTTTGCATCATGACATCATCATTGCATTTGTTTTCCAATTGTGTTCCATTTGTTTGCATTTGTTTCACATCTGTTTTCAATTGCTTTCTATTTCAAATACAAACCAATTTCCAAATCAAAATTGTTCATACTTGTTATGTTACATTTTCCAAATAAAAAGTTCAATTAAAAACAGCTATTTGTTTCTATTAAAATAGAAAGCTCAACTATTAACTTGTTATTTTTTTTAATAACTCACTTAACTCAAATTACATTCAAAATTCAATTACATTTACCAAACAGCAACCATGTTGAAACTTATGAAAATTACAAAACAATTCTAACCAATTTGTTTCCATTAAACTATAAGGTTCAAACTATTTAAATGTTGTTTTCAATATTTCACTTAATAATCAAAATTCATTCAAATTCCATCAAATTACAAACAGCAATTTATTTTGAACTTTTTGGAAAACTAAACTTTGCAAGTTGTTGCTGATACAACAAATAATCAATACAATTTTTCCTAGAATTTTTCTAACTCAAAAACCTTTCCTTTTTCTCTTTTTCCTTTTCAGCAAAAAAAAAGAAACAGCATAAACAAAAACAAAAAAAAACGGAGGGAGAGGCAGTGGGCAGGCCCAGCCAGCCCACTAGGCCACCGGCCCGGTACCCCCCCACTCCATCTCTTTCCTTCGTACGGCGGCCATCGGTGCTAGCCACGTCATTGCAGAGGAGCAGGGAACGGCCGAGCTCCACTCCCCCTCCTCCTTTTAACCCCCTAGGGTTCCTCCTCGATGCCAAAACCCTAACCCTAACCTACCCTCACTCCTTCCCTCTCTCTCCCCATCTCCGCCGCCGCCGTGAGGAGAGGGCGCCGCCGGTTTTCCTTCTGCCACCGGCCGCCGCTCGCCGGACACGCCGCCGTCGCCGTCGCCTCCGTCTCCCTCCGGCCGCGCTGAGGCCACCCCTGCGAAGAGGGTGAGCTCCTCGTTCCATTCCCCTACTCCCCTGCTCGTTTCCGTGCGTTACATGCCAAGATGCAGCCGTTGCTCTGTTCGTCGACAGGGAAGAACACCTCAAGGTGTCGATTGCAGTTCAGTTAGCGCCGCTAGTTAGGTTCAAAACCAACCCGGCCCCGTATACTTCGCAACAGCCGCAGCAGCCCATCTGGCAGCGCTCGCTGCGCGCGCCCCAGCAGCGCACGGGATCGAGTCCCGGACAACCCCCCTTTTTCTGCTCCTTTTTCCGAATTGATTTCAGTACGTTTCTGAACCTTAACCCCCCCGCGCAACCCCTTCTGTCACGAGACTCGCAGCAGCCCAACGGGCTGCTCCCTTGCGCGCGCAGCAGGGGGTCGCGGGATCGAATCCCCCCCCCCTGCGCAATTAGCCATCTTTTCCTGTTTTATTTTTCAGATCCAGAGCAACACCCATTTCACAAACAAGTCCCTGCTAGTTTCTTTCTAGGTCCCTGTAAATACTTTCTAAGTCCCTAGCTGATAAATAAAATGGCAGAATAATACCTAATTAAATCCTCTATATGATTAACTCCAATTTCAACATTTTAAATATGTTTTCAATACCAAATTAAATCCTCTATATGATTAACTCATTTGTTTTATGTTTTGAATATTTCAAATTGTTCTACAATTCAAATTCAAACAACTCCTTTTAAATTTGGTTAAATTCATAACTAATTCAAACTTAATTCAAATAACACAAATAAAATATGTTTTCCATGCTATTCTGAACCACCTTTCCAAATATAAATTTTGTTTCATGTTTTGAATAATTAAAATTGGTTAAATAATTTTAAACCTTGTTTAAGTCATTTAAATTTGCTAAATTCATAACTTGCTCAAATTAAATTATTTTTGAACATATAAACTATGTTTTCAAACCAGAAAAGTATAAAATTTTCAAATATGAAATTGGTTAAATGTTTTGAGCAAATAAAAATTCAAATAAATTCATACTTGAATTAAATTCATTTAATTCTTGTTTAAACTTGTTTAATTCTCAATTAATTCATATTAATTCCTTTTTCAATAATTGAAACATGTATTCCACCTAAAATTTTGTGTACTTTCCAAATATGAACTTGGTTATCTATTTTGAACAATTAAAATTGATGAAAACAACAAATGCTTGTGTAACACCTTTAAGGAACCAAAATTCCATAACTTAATAACTAAAATTCTAAACTTGGTAAACCTTATTTTAAATTGTTCCTATGGTTGTTTTCCTTTTGTTTTCCTCATCCATGCATCATGCTAATCCACTTTCACCTATTGGTTAGTTGTAAAACAATTATTCCAACCTTAACTCATGGGCTTTCCATATGCAATCCAATTGCATATGGGTCCATTTAAACATGTTATCTTGTCAACTAGTTTATTTTTGATGCATCAATTAAATTGACATGCATCATCCAATGTTTGTGCACTATGCCATGTTATTGATTGTTTGTCTCTCTGCGTTGTTTGTTTGCTTCTTCTCGAATAGACGACGACGTTGAGACAGACGAGACTTACGACAACCCTTCTGAGGAGTTAGCCCAGTACCAGGCTACTGAGTTTGCAGGCAAGTATTCACTCACATGAACCATTGTGTTCCTTTCCACATTGGATACCGATACTTCCCGTTGTCTATTTCTGCTAGCCCTATGAATCGTTGCTTCTGTTCGATCCTATCACATGTTATCCTTTAACCCTGATATAGCCTCACCTCCACACCTATAACCCCATTGCTTGTTGCCCGTGTCTTACTAGCATGCTTAGGGTTGTTTTTGCTCGAGTCTGTTACCCGTTACTTTCTGTTACCATATTTTATTATCTTCTGGGGCTCGATGTTTAAACAATCAACCTGTTAATATTGTGGATAATAATAATTTGATGATAAGGCACCGGCAGGAGGCCCGGCGTGGTTTTGAGGCCTGCTAGTGTCGACCCTAATTAGGAAAAGGGTCTTGTCTACTGATCCATGATGAGCGCACTATCCGCATGTGGGAAGCGTGTATGGGCGCCCCCCTCAATTTGATTCGATTCGCATCTCGTTCAAATCGCCTCATTTAGTTCGGGTTTTCCATTTGCCGCATGCATATATATATGCGAACCCAGGCCAGGGTGGAACTTTTGTAGTCGGCATTTAGGGAGACACGTTCTTAGAGTGCTATGAGGGTCCCCTTTTCTTCGTGGGGCTTGATTAGCCGTGCGCTCAATTGCACGGGGTTCTTTGGGCTTGATGCGGAGAAGAGTTGAGTTGTGTTGAGTGCCCCGCTTGGTGGAAGGCATTCCATCTGGCGGGTTATTCTTACGTGTACGGCCAAATTGGTGCACCCCTGCAGGGATAAATCTTCTCGAGAAGCCGTGTTTTCTGCGGTTATGGATGACTTGGTGAAAGTACTGGCTAACAAGTACTCAGAACAACTTACACCTAACTAATGATAACTTGACTAGTAATAGTCTTATTGCCACAATAACTGGAACCATCATTAATCCAACCGTGTGAGTTATCCTCGGATTGCTTCTTTGGACAAGGGGCGAGATCCAGGATGGGTTTGTTTGGAGTTAGTAGTAGTTGGTTACGAAACGCTATCTTATCTCCTTTATGTTAGCCGGAAGTTGTAGTATGTATCTGTAGTTGGTTAGTGCAGCCCGCTGCCGCATCGTTTGTATCCCCCTTTCTTCCGTTGAACCCAAAGCATCTGTGCTTGATGTTGTTGGGTACACTTTGGTGAACTGTGAGTCTTGCTTGCCAGTACGTTTATGTGCTGACCCCTTTGGGGCTGTGGTTTCCGCAGACTACGCTTACGAGGATCCCCGTGATGGCTACTACGTGGAGTACGACGAGGCTGCTGACGAGTAGATAGCGGACCCGGGCAGGATCCGAGACATCGTGGATGGGCTCCGTCTTTTCGTTTCCGGCCTCTTAGGCCTATTTGGATCTTGTCTGTACTCAGACACTTTGGATGCTTCCGCTGCGTTGTAGTGATGAAATGTTGGGACATGTGTCCTCTGGATGATTGTATTTGCTATCTCTGCTCTAGTGAGAGCTATTTGCAACTTATTTCACTCTTTTGTGTCTTAAAGATATGTTGTGATATCAGTTGTTCTAATGCCGTTGACGTACCATGTGTGTATGTTATGAAGTACGTCAACGGAAGTGTCCTGATTTCTATGGGATGGTTTGCGCAGACGATGAATAGTAGAGAATGGTTGTCACACGTTTACGTGTTGGCCTGCTCATATTGAGATGCGGGTGCCGGTATGCCCCGTAAGCCATTTGTTCTACTATTTAGCGGACTGTGAGTATCCTCTAGAAGTCCGGGTGCGACAAATGGTATCAGAGCCTGTCTGCCTGTAGGATCCATTTTACTGGTCGCAGTTGAGTCTAGAAACTATTTTGTAGCTATATAGGAAAAATGAAACGTGAGAGTAGGAATTCTGTTCTTTTATTTCTTTCCCCACCCACCCTCCCTTTTTTGGTAAGGAAGTGCAACGTTGTTTTCCCCTTCTCATCTAAACTTTCAAGTTAGGATTTCACGTATCCTGGTTTCTCTAGGATAGTTATATCTACTAAACCATAGGAATGGAGGTGGTTGTGACATGATTTATCATGTTGCCTACTCATGATTGAGAACGGAGGCGTGTAAGCCCCGGAAGCAAATCCTCTATTCCTTAAGCAGTAGATATTGATCCTTTAGAAGCCCGGATGGGTTTTCCGTAGTACCTCAGGAGTTTTTGGTCTCGTGTTTCCCGATGTTGCTTCGATATCCTGTTCTTCTCAACATCCTTATCGTCCGTTGAAACCTTGTTGTTGCTTTCCACTTCAGTTCTTCTACCGGCGTCTAATCAAAACTTCCCCGATCATCTGCAGATGGATCTCAGGTTCTACCCGCAGGTGGTTCGGATGACTCGTTGCGAGAGCACCGCCGGTTATCCGGAGATGCTGAGGGACATGGTCACTTATCTGGGGTTCCGTTGGGCACCAGAGTACCAGGTCTACGAGCACCAGCGAGAGTTTGACCAGACCTACTACCAGGCTATCGTCTACATTCTGTCAGATGATGGCATGAGCGTAGTCCACCGCTCCGAGGCAGTAGGTTCCACAGTGGATATGGCCGTGCAGCAGGCAGCTTATGTGAGTCTCACCGTCCTTCGTGATGACAACTGGGGATTTGACGATTCTATCTATCGCCACATCCCCCGTGGTTACATCACTTCGGAGGGAGCTCACTTCACTCTCTACGACAACCTGAATGTCTACGAGCATGATTACTCCAGGCTGCACACCACCGCTCAGTTTGTGAGGCACAGTGACGCAGTTGCCAGCACACTATCTCAGGAGTTGGCTTCAGTCAGAGAGCAGCTCTACCTTGCTTTGACTCGTCTGGCGACTTACACCAAGGACTTTGTTGGAGATGAGCGCTTTGCACGTTTCGATCAGCCAGTTGGTCGTCGTCTGCCAGATGCTGGAGGTTACGAGCCGGTCAGAGGTCCACTCCTCAACCTCGGTGCTGGTTACACTGGGATTCCTCGCTTTGGAGCATAGGGAGTCGACGCTATGTACTTCACCACACCTAGAGTCGCTCTCAGACCACGTCAGATCTACGTGGATCGTCGTTCCACCTACTTTCGTGGGCGTGCTCCTCACCGTACCTCTCGCCGTACTCCTAGTCGCCGTCCTGCGTGATGAGCATGGGAGTATCGATGTATCCATTCTTAGCTATGTTTAGTTATCCTTTGGCTTTCGAACCATTTGTGGTGTGTTGGATATTCTGATGTATTTGAACATGTGATGATGTACCTGTTGGTTATCTATTCATGCGTCGGAATAATCTCTCTGTCGGTTTCCAAGTCTATCCTTTTCTGTTGTTGTGCTAAAATGCATGTCTATTCAGGATGCCGCCAACAAGGAACACCCCGCCTGAGCCACCGCCAATCACGGAGCTGTTGACTCAGATGACTCAAGTCATGACGCGGATGGCCCAGTTCCAGACTAATCAGCATAACAACCAGAATGCTCCACGAGTCAGTATCAAGGAGTTTCTCAGTCTGGGGCCGAGAGCTTTCGTGGCAACACGCGAGCCTCTGGATGCCGATGACTGGATCCGTGAGATGGCCAAGGCTCTGGACATTGCTCACGTTGCTGAGGAAGACAAGGTCAAGTATGCCTCCTACCTATTGAAGGGTAAGGCAGCTACTTGGTGGGAGAACTACCAGACCATGAGAGCTGGATACCCAATCACCTGGGGCTGTTTCAAGGAAGCTTTCCTGAAGCACCACATTCCAGATGGTCTCATGGAAAGGATGCATGAAGAGTTTTGCTCTCTTAAGCAAGGCAAGCTGGACGTCATCGGCTATCAGAACGAGTTCAATCGTCTCGCTCGATATGCTGGAGACGAGGTGTCCACTGAGGCCAAGAAGATGGCAAGGTTCCGCAGAGGTTTTAACCCGGAGCTCAAGTACGCCCTCACCAACATCAAGACCAAAGACTTCGAGGAGCTCGTGAACACCGCGCTCAATGAAGAAAATGGGCGCAAGGCGTTCGAGGAGTCTCGAAAGCACTCGCGTGAGGGTGGTTCCTCCTCCAACATGACCACCCCTCCGCAGAAGCGCCGCATCTGGGTGCCAAATGGTGCTGTCACTCGGGCTCCATATGCCCAAGCTTCTCCAGGCTTCGCTCCCCGCCCACCCAACCCTGTTCAGATGCATGATCAGAGGGCTTCGATGGGGCAGCCAAGGCCAGGGCCTCCTCGTGTCGTCACTTGCTACAAGTGCAAGCAGACGGGGCACTACGCTGACAAGTGCACGCAGAGGCAGCTACCTTCACCACCACCTCGTCCCAACACAAACCAGGCAATGGTGTGTGCTCCCCCGGCTAAAGCCTTCAACTCCAACAACATGCCTGTCGGGAGGACCGCAAGGGTGAATCATGTCAAGGTCGACAAAGCTGAGGAAGCTGCTGACGTCGTTCTCGGTATATTACCCGTAAACTCTTTTCCAGCTAAAGTGTTGTTTGATACAGGAGCATCGCATTCTTTTGTGTCAAAGATTTTTGCCACAACAAACAACCTAATGGTGGTTGCACTAAGCAATCAAATCACTGTTCACTCCCCGGGATCACAAATGTTGACTTCCAAGATAAGTAAGGATTATCAAATTCTAATTGGAGGCCACATTTTCCTTCCATCACTCATGTTGCTGGGAAGTTCTGACATTGATGTCATTCTTGGTATGGATTGGTTGAAGGCCAATAAAGCTAAAATTGACTGTGCTCAAAAGTCAATAACTCTGTTCCACCCCTCTGGCCAGATAGTCTATTCTCCAAATGAATCAAGTTCCATTCAGCTATGCACCCTCGATGCAAAACCTCTACCTCTACTTGAAAATGTTCCGGTGGTTTGTGAATTCCCTGACGTCTTTCCTGAAGAGTTGCCAGGGATGCCTCCGGACAGAGCAGTTGAGTTCGTGATCGAGCTTGAACCAGGTACTGCTCCAATCTCTAAGCATCCATACAAGATAGCTCCTCCTGAACTGAAACTGTTAAAGGAGCAAATCGATATGTACATGGAAAAAGGTTACATTCAACCTAGTTCCTCGGCTTGGGGTTGCCCAACTCTGTTCGTTGCGAAGAAGGATCACACAAAGATACTCGTTGTTGACTATCGTCCTCTTAACGAGAAAACCATCAAAAACAAGTATCCAATTCCTCGTATCGATGATCTTTTTGATCAACTTGCTGGAGCCTCAATATTCTCCAAGTTGGACTTGAGAATTGGTTACCATCAAATAAAGATCAGAAAAGAGGATATTCCAAAAACAGCCTTCACCACTCGCTACGGTCTATATGAATACACCGTCATGTCCTTTGGTCTAACCAATGCACCAGCGACATTCTCTAGACTCATGAATTCTGTTTTCCATGAATACCTCGACAAGTTCGTTGTGGTATATCTTGATGACATTCTTGTCTACTCAAAATCCGAGGAAGAGCATGAAGAACATCTTCGTCTCACTCTCATGAAACTTCGCGAGCATCGTCTATATGCCAAGTTCTCCAAATGTGAGTTCTGGATTCCAGAAGTTGCTTACCTTGGTCATATCATCTCTGCCAAGGGCATAGCCATTGATCCAGAAAAGGTTAAAGCAATTGTTGATTGGAAACCTCCTAAGACGGTAAAGCAAGTAAGAAGTTTTCTTGGCTTGGCTAGCTATTGCCGTCGTTTCGTCCAAAACTTCTCCAAGATTGCCAAACCTCTCACTGATCTCACAAAGAAGGACAAGAAGTTCGTTTGGTCTCCACAATGTGATGAAAGTTTCAATCTCCTGAAGACTACACTCACTTCTACACCAGTTCTGGTTGGCCCAGATACTACCAAACCTTTCCAAATATTCTCTGATGCATCTCTCCAAGGTCTAGGTGCAGTTCTTATGCAAGAACGTCAAGTGGTGACTTATGCTTCACGTCAGTTGAATGCACATGAGCTCAATTATCCCACACATGACCTAGAACTTGCAGCAGTAGTGTTTGCCCTCAAGAAATGGAGGCAATACTTGTTGGGTAATCGCACTAAAATCTTTTCCGATCATAAGAGTCTGAAATACATCTTCACTCAACCAGATCTAAACCTCAGGCAAAGGAGATGGATTGAAAAGATTAAGGACTTTGATCTTACTATTTCTTACACTCCAGGCAAGGCTAATGTTATGCCCGATGCCCTCAGTCGCAAGTCGTATTGCAATAATCTCATGATCATGGAAAGCCAACCTCCTCTTCATGAAGAATTCCAGAAGCTCAACCTTGGTCTTGTTCCTCAAGGTTATCTTGCAAACTTGACAGCCAGTCCAACTCTCGAGGACAAGATTCGTTCTGAACAACTTCGTGATGCTGAAATAAAGAAGATGGTAGAACACATCAAAGAAGGCAAGGAGAAATTTAAGTCCTTCTCAATTGATGACAAAGGAACTGTGTTCTTCGAAGGACGCATTGCAGTTCCTCAAGTTCAAAGTCTCAAAGATGTCATTCTCAAGGAGGCTCATGAAACTCCTCTCTCCATACACCCTGGAAGTACAAAGATGTACCAGGATCTCAAGACATTGTATTGGTGGCCTGGCATGAAACGTGAAATTGCTCAATACGTTTCTGAATGCGACGTTTGTCAACGTGTTAAGGCAGTCCATCAGAAAACAGCCGGTCTACTCCAACCTTTGAAAATCCCTGAGTGGAAGTGGGATATGATTGAAATGGACTTCGTCACTGGTTTTCCAAAGTCCAAGAAGGGCAACGATGCAATCTTCGTTGTCATTGATCGTCTCACTAAGGTAGCTCACTTCTTTGCTGTCAAAGAAACAATCTCAGCTAGCCAGTTAGCAGAGCTCTACACAGCAAAGATTGTTCCTCTTCATGGTGTTCCATTGGAAATTAGCTCAGACCGTGGAAGTATCTTCACTTCTCATTTCTGGAAAAGCTTTCAAGAAGCATTGGGCACCAAACTTCTGTTCAGCACAGCTTATCACCCGCAGTCTCAGGGGCAAGTCGAAAGAGTCAATCAGATTCTCGAGGATATGCTCAGAGCATGTGGTATCTCCTTTGGCATGAAATGGGAGGAATGCCTTCCATATGCTGAATTCTCCTACAACAACAGCTTCCAGGCAAGCCTATGCATGGCACCATTTGAAGCTCTCTATGGCCGCAGATGCAGGAGTCCAATCAATTGGTCTGGAGCTGGTGAATGTTCACTCTTAGGCCCTGACATTGTTAAGGAAGCCGAAGAGAAAGTTCGCATCATTCGTGACAATCTCAAGATTGCTCAGACTCGTCATAAAAGCTACTATGACAGCAAGCACAGGGATATGATCTATGCACCTGGTGACAAGGCATATCTCTGTGTAACTCCCCTCAGAGGCACTCATCGTTTTGGTGTGAAAGGAAAACTTGCACCAAGATACATTGGTCCTTTCAACATTCTATCAAGGCGTGCGGAAAATGCCTATCGTCTTGAACTTCCAGAAAAACTATCCAAGGTGCACGATGTGTTTCACGTGTCACAGCTCAAGAGGTGTTTCAAAGATCCAGATCGTGCAGTTGATCATAATTCCATTGAACTGCAAGAAGATCTCTCTTATGAGGAGCACCCTGTTCGAATTCTCGATGAGACCGAGCGTAAGACTCGCAACAAGAGCACCAAGTTCTTGAAAGTGCAGTGGTCGCATCATTCCGACAAAGAGGCAACGTGGGAGACCGAAGAGGATCTTCGCAAGAAGTATCCGGACCTTTTCTCTTCTCAGCAGGAATCTCGGGGCGCGATTCCTTCAAGGGGGGGCGTTTTGTAACATCCCAAGTATGAAAATCTCCTTTAGAATGTTTGTTTCTTGTTTTATTAATGTTTTGCATCATGACATCATCATTGCATTTATTTTCCAATTGTTTTCCATTTGTTTGCATTTGTTTCACATTTCAATTGCTTTCTATTTCAAATACAAACCAATTTCCAAATCAAAATTGTTCATACTTGTTATGTTAAATTTTCCAAATAAAAAGTTCAATTAAAAACAGCTATTTGTTTCTATTAAAATAGAAAGCTCAACTATTAACTTGTCATTTTATTTAATAACTCACTTAACTCAAATTACATTCAAAATTCAATTACATTTACCAAACAGCAACCATGTTGAAACTTATGAAAATTACAAAACAATTCTAACCAATTTGTTTCCATTAAACTATAAGGTTCAAACTATTTAAATGTTGTTTTCAATATTTCACTTAATAATCAAAATTCATTCAAATTCCATCAAATTACAAACAGCAATTTATTTTGAACTTTTTGGAAAACTAAACTTTGCAAGTTGTTGCTGATACAACAAATAATAAATACAATTTTTCCTAGAATTTTTCTAACTCAAAAACATTTCCTTTTTCTCTGTTTCCTTTTCAGCAAAAAAAAAGAAACAGCAGAAACAAAAAAAAAACGGAGGGAGAGGCAGTGGGCAGGCCCAGCCAGCCCACTAGGCCACCGGCCCGGTACCCCCCCCCCACTCCATCTCTTTCCTTCGTACGGCGGCCATCGGTGCTAGCCACGTCGTTGCAGAGGAGCAGGGAACGGCCGAGCTCCACTCCCCCTCCTCCTTTTAACCCCCTAGGGTTCCTCCTCGATGCCAAAACCCTAACCCTAACCTACCCGCACTCCTTCCCTCTCTCTCCCCATCTCCGCCGCCGCCGTGAGGAGAGGGCGCTGCCGGTTTTCCTTCTGCCACCGGCCGCCGCTCGCCGGACACGCCGCCGTCGCCTCCGTCTCCCTCCGGCCGCGCTGAGGCCACCCCTGCGAAGAGGGTGAGCTCCTCGTTCCATTCCCCTACTCCCCTGCTCGTTTCCGTGCGTTACATGCCGAGATGTTCCATGCCAAGATGCAGTCGTTGCTCTGTTCGTCGACAGGGAAGAACACCTGAAGGTGTCGATTGCAGTTCAGTTAGCGCCGCTAGTTAGGTTCAAAACCAACCCAGCCCCGTATACTTCGCAACAGCCGCAGTAGCCCATCTGGCAGCGCTCGCTGCGCGCGCCCCAGCAGCGCACGGGATCGAGTCCCGGCCAACCCCCCTTTTTCTGCTCCTTTTTCCGAATTGATTTCAGTACGTTTCTGAACCTTAACCCCCCCGCGCAACCCCTTCTGTCACGAGACTCGCAGCAGCCCAACGGGCTGCTCCCTTGCGCGCGCAGCAGGGGGTCGCGGGATCGAATCCCCCCCCTGCGCAATTAGCCATCTTTTCCTGTTTTATTTTTCAGATCCAGAGCAACACCCATTTCACAAACAAGTCCCTGCTAGTTTCTTTCTAGGTCCCTGTAAATACTTTCTAAGTCCCTAGCTGATAAATAAAATGACAGAATAATACCTAATCTTGGAAATTCCATAAATAATTCATTTTAACTCCAATTTCAACATTTTAAATATGTTTTCAATACCAAATTAAATCCTCTACATGATTAACTCATTTGTTTTATGTTTTGAATATTTCAAATTGTTCTACAATTCAAATTCAAACAACTCCTTTTAAATTTGGTTAAATTCATAACTAATTCAAACTTAATTCAAATAACACAAATAAAATATTTTTTCCATGCTATTCTGAACCTTTCCAAATATAAATTTTGTTTCATGTTTTGAATAATTAAAATTGGTTAAATAATTTTAAACCTTGTTTAAGTCATTTAAATTTGCTAAATTCATAACTTGCTCAAATTAAATTATTTTTGAACATATAAACTATGTTTTCAAACCAGAAAAGTATAAAATTTTCAAATATGAAATTGGTTAAATGTTCTGAGCAAATAAAAATTCAAATAAATTCATACTTGAATTAAATTCATTTAATTCTTGTTTAAACTTGTTTAATTCTCAATTAATTCATATTAATTCCTTTTTCAATAATTGAAACATGTATTCCACCTAAAATTTTGTGTACTTTCCAAATATGAACTTGGTTATCTATTTTGAACAATTAAAATTGATGAAAACAACAAATGCTTGTGTAACACCTTTAAGGAACCAAAATTCCATAACTTAATAACTAAAATTCTAATCTTGGTAAACCTTATTTTAAATTGTTCCTATGGTTGTTTTCCTTTTGTTTTCCTCATCCATGCATCATGCTAATCCACTTTCACCTATTGGTTAGTTGTAAAACAATTATTCCAACCTTAACTCATGGGCTTTCCATATGCAATCCAATTGCATATGGGTCCATTTAAACATGTTATCTTGTCAACTAGTTTATTTTTGATGCATCAATTAAATTGACATGCATCATCCAATGTTTGTGCACTATGCCATGTTAATGATTGTTTGTCTCTCTACGTTGTTTGTTTGCTTCTTCTCGAATAGACGACGACGTTGAGACAGACGAGACTTACGACACCCCTTCTGAGGAGTTAGCCCAGTACCAAGCTACTGAGTTTGCAGGCAAGTATTCACTCACATGAACCATTGTGTTCCTTTCCACATTGGATACCGATACTTCCCGTTGTCTATTTCTGCTAGCCCTATGAATCGTTGCTTCTGTTCGATCCTATCACATGTTATCCTTTAACCCTGATATAGCCTCACCTCCACACCTATAACCCCATTGCTTGTTGCCCGTGTCTTACTAGCATGCTTAGGGTTGTTTTTGCTCGAGTCTGTTACCCGTTACTTTCTGTTACCATATTTTATTATCTTCTGGGGCTCGATGTTTAAACAATCAACCTGTTAATATTGTGGATAATAATAATTTGACGATAAGGCACCGGCAGGAGGCCCGGCGTGGTTTTGAGGCCTGCTAGTGTCGACCCTAATTAGGAAAAGGGTCTTGTCTACTGATCCATGATGAGCGCACTATCCGCATGTGGGAAGCGTGTATGGGCGCCCCCCTCAATTTGATTCGATTCGCATCTCGTTCAAATCGCCTCATTTAGTTCGGGTTTTCCATTTGCCGCATGCATATATATTTGCGAACCCAGGCCAGGGTGGAACTTTTGTAGTCGGCATTTAGGGAGACACATTCTTAGAGTGCTATGAGGGTCCCTTTTTCTTCGTGGGGCTTGATTAACCGTGCGCTCAATTGCACGGGGTTCTTTGGGCTTGATGCGGAGAAGAGTTGAGTTGTGTTGAGTGCCCCGCTTGGTGGAAGGCATTCCATCTGGCGGGTTATTCTTACGTGTACGGCCAAATTGGTGCACCCCTGTAGGGATAAATCTTCTCGAGAAGCCGTGTTTTCCGCGGTTATGGATGACTTGGTGAAAGTACTGGCTAACAAGTACTCAGAACAACTTACACCTAACTAATGATAACTTGACTAGTAATAGTCTTATTGCCACAATAACTGGAACCATCATTAATCCAACCGTGTGAGTTATCTTCGGATTGCTTCTTTGGACAAGGGGCGAGATCCAGGATGGGTTTGTTTGGAGTTATTAGTAGTTGGTTACAAAACGCTATCTTATCTCCTTTCTGTTAGCCGGAAGTTGTAGTATGTATCTGTAGTTGGTTAGTGCAGCCCGCTGCCGCATCTTTTGTATCCCCCTTTCTTCCGTTGAACCCAAAGCATCTGTGCTTGATGTCGTTGGGTACACTTTGGTGAACTGTGAGTCTTGCTTGCCAGTACGTTTATGTGCTGACCCCTTTGGGGTTGTGGTTTCCGCAGACTACGCTTACGAGGATCCCCGTGATGGCTACTACGTGGAGTACGACGAGGCTGCTGACGAGTAGATAGCGGACCCGGGCAGGATCCGAGACATCGTGGATGGGCTCCGTCTTTTCGTTTCCGGCCTCTTAGGCCTATTTGGATCTTGTCTGTACTCAGACACTTTGGATGCTTCCGCTGCTTTGTAGTGATGAAATGTTGGGACATGTGTCCTCTGGATGATTGTATTTGCTATCTCTGCTCTAGTGAGAGCTATTTGCAACTTATTTCACTCTTTTGTGTCTTAGAGATATGTTGTGATATCAGTTGTTCTAATGTCGTTGATGTACCATGTGTGTATGTTATGAAGTACGTCAACGGAAGTGTCCTGATTTCTATGGGATGGTTTGCGCAGACGATGAATAGTAGAGAATGGCTGTCACACGTTTACGTGTTGGCCTGCTCATATTGAGATGCGGGTGCCGGTATGCCCCGTAAGCCATTTGTTCTACTATTTAGCGGACTGTGAGTATCCTCTAGAAATCCTGGTGCGACATAAAGTTCATAGTAAACCAAAGAAAACTCTTCCTTTCCCACATAGAAAGAAATATATGAGTGATGAGGACCTCTATAAATCATTTGTTGATAATCTCAACAAACTAACATTTGAAGTGCCTATTCTTAACGCTATGAATGTCCCCACTTATAAGAAATTCTTGAGAGATATTCTCAAAATAAAGAGAGTCGTTCCTCCTGTTGAAACAGTGTCTTTGATAGAGAGTTACCCAATGAGTGATAAATACCCGAAGAAGAAGGAAGATCTAGGTGGGAATTGTTGAGGATGTATTAATTAGTATTTATGAGAATATTATGCCTATACCCACTGATTTTATTATACTAGATATTGCTGATGATGATTATCTGTCAATCATACTAGGAAGACCATTTGTGAGTATTGCAGGAGCTTCCGTAGAATATGTGAACAGGAAAATAACATTCAATATCTACGATAAAGAAATTATTTGATGTTTCCTGAAGAAAGGTGAGCAAAGAGATTAATATATCACCCCAACATGAAGAAACTTAGTGAATGCTCTAGAAGAAGAGCAACCAAAGGTAAGAATGAAAAATTAATTTCAAAGGAGAGGATTGCCCATTTGAAGAAGAAGGAAAAGGTAAAACCTTAATGAGTTGAAACCCCTCACAAATTTTATATGTTGGCATTATTTATAGATGTTAATCTTGGTCATGAGGAAGTGGAACTTATTATTTTTGAAGTGAACACGACGAAGAAAATAAGAAATGAACAAAAAAGAAGAAGTAAATTACTTAACGAGACACAGTACAATGAATTTCACCATACTAACCAACATAGTGACGATTTATTTGTTATTATTTTTTGTATTATTTTGCAAATCCCAATACGCAATACTTTTTAGACGTAATTACGAGTCAGGGTACGTTGAGCACTCACTGTACCACTGACCATATCGGCCAGACCATCTCCGAGGTGCAAGAGGAAGAATCACTTAACGAGTCACAGTAAGGTGAATTATCACGGTACCAGTGACTGATTCGTGGCAATTCCCAAAACTAGAGAGTGGAAAATTTAATTAGCGAGACGCAGTACGGCGAGACCCACCATTACAACGACCGTATTGTGCAAACCTCTTGTATCTATGCAGTAGAGTTATCACTTAACGATTGGGGGTACGGTGGGATGAAACGGTACCAGCCACCGTACTAGAGCATGAGGCATGTATGTAAACCCTAAAACTCATGAAGAGAACACGAAATGAACTCGGTAGGGTGATTTCCGACTGTACTACTCACCGTACCACCGCGTTTCAAACATAAAAGAGAGAGGCTGCAGAATTCATCTCCCAACTCCTCCAAAACCCGAAAATACCTATCTCTAAACCTTCAAAACCTCATCCCTAAATCCTCTCAAAGTTTCAACTCTTTGCGGATTTTGTTCGTTTGATGTGGTAGAACTCCAATTCGGTAAGTTTCTCCTTCAATCCATGATTTAGTTTATCTGATCTGTGGCTATTTTCATATCTTTTCTAGAACTAGATGAGTTCTTGACCTAGATTGATTCTAGAGATTTGTACATGTTAGGATATTATCGAGCACGTAGAATCATCTATTATACACCTGTGAATCATAGGCCTAGTCTTGTTTAGTAAAAAACAATAGAGTATCAATGTTTTCTTGCCGAAACTTATATATTAAAATTTGTTTTCTTTAGGGAAATGGCATCCAAGAAGATGAAGGGTGTAATGGGCAACGGGAGCACCGTACCCAGTCACAAGAGGGCCCGGAAGGACCTCGTCTTCGAGATTGACCATGAGGCGGTCAAGGAGTTGAGGAAGGGGATGAAGGACCGTGAGGTCATTCCCACGAGGTGGCACATCACCAGTTCGTCTAGAAGCTGTTCTTGCCCTCGACTTCGCGGCGCTGGTGGGACGTGCTAGACTTGCCAGCTTCACGCAAATTCCCATCCCCACCTTCGAAAAGCTCATGCGGGAGTGTATCTCCACCTTCTACAACAACCTCCATGAGCTAAACAAGGATCCATATTGTTTGTTCATCATTGAGGGGAAGCAAGTACGCCTAACCCTCCAAAGGTTATGTGACATATTCGGTTTTCCGAACTAAGGTACAAAATTTCTACAGAATGCTGATAATGAACTTGTCGAGATGGCAGGAGTGAGATATCCATTCTTCGTAATTATGACTATTTTAGGAACAAGATGTCTCTCATTAAAAATCCCACCATCCGTTACCAAGCTATTTTTATTGCAAATTCTCGTTTTGCTATAGAAAATGCAAGTGCCGTTGCACACCATGATCTTGCACATCTAACTGCAGCATTTAAGGATGTTCAATTTAATTTTGGTGCACTTCTTATTCATCACTTTAACCGCTAGCAATCACAAACCAAAGGAAGAATTTGTCGTGGCGGACTTTTTTACTCATATTTCTATACAGGAGGGGATCAACTTTGATGATTTTGCACCTGTTGTAGGGTCCACTTTGATTGACCCCCCAATATTAGTTTATGCTGGTTATTTGAAGATTAACCCTACCAACCATGGCACCCATCATTTTTGTTTAGCTTTTCTAGTAACAAGGACGAGGAAATCGTCCCCTTGCCATTTCCACATGCTTTTTCTTTCCGCAGTAGGGGAACACAGATAGACCGCGAGAAATATCAAGTGGCTCGCCAAGAAGCTGGATTGGACCCTCAGGAGCCAGCTGAGGAAGGAAGATGGGAGGACTATGCTGCCCAAGAGGATCACCTCCAGCAACCAGGAGGCACGTGAGGTGATTGGGGATACAAAGCAACACCACCGCCACAACAAGGACACGGTAATTTCGTCGACCGCTCATAATATACTGAGCTCGTGGGATGAGTGGGAGAGGTTGAGCTAGCACTCCAGGGTGTGAGCGTCAACTCCGACTATCTCAACACAAGCTTCACCAACTTCATGAACTTGTGTGGACAGAACCCACCACCACACGGCGGCAACCAATATCCCAGTTAGGCCAAAAGCCTAATCTTGGGGGAGGTGAGAATTCTCCACACTTTTGCATTCATGTTTATTTCATGTTTTTATTTGTTTTACTTTGTTTTTTTAGCATGTTTAATTTTAGCACTTGCATTCTTATTCAAAAACACACAAAATTATAGTTTGTTTATCGTTGTTCTTAAAAAAACAAAAAAATTAGATTACCCTTTTATTCGTTCTTTCTTTTATTTGAAAACCACAAAAAAATAGTTAGAGATTTTGTATATAATATTTTCTTTCTCTTTGTTTATGTTTTTATTTTTGTTTCACAGAGAAGCTGAGCTCGTATGAGATAGCAAGGAAAATAAAATGGAAGATGGATCAAACAAGGCACCAAACTAGCAAGAGGAAGTATGTCACTCTCGTTTTCCTAGCTCTTGCAAGATTAAATATGATGATATTATTTCCCTATCTAGTTCGTTAGCTTTAAGAATTTTTCCTTCAATGCTAGTCTCACTGTTTTTTACTTTATGAAATATGCACTATCCAAACTTTAGAAAAAAAAAATATTGATCAAATTTTGTGAATGAGCTGAAAAGAAAGAAATAAAGATTATTCATTCTTGTTGAAGTATGAATTTGATTTATCCTCCACACCGTGACACTGTAAGATTACATTGCTACTGCTAAAAATGGTGCTAACAAGTTGTGAACTACTTGGTGTTATCATATAGAAAGTCAACTTCAACTACGACAACAAGTTTAGTCCAACGATTAAGCCAGCCAACATTCGTGTGGTTATCTCTCTATCTCTCTTGTTGTGTCTTGTGGTTGGACATTTCGCCAGATTGATCTTACCAATGTCTTCCTTCATGGGTTCTAGTCTAAGGTTGTGTATATGCAGAAACCACATGGTTTTGAGGATGATCAATATTCTCCTCACATATAGTTTTAAGAAGTTTACTCGAGCTTCGTATGCTCATATGCTCTGTCCAAGATATCAGCCGATATTTTGGTAAATCGGACAATTTATCGCTTACTGGTGTCTGGCCAATAAGATAAATCGGCATATATTCCGGCCAATATTCCGGTAAACCGGCCGATTTACCACTTATCGGTGGTCGACCGGTAAGTTTTCGGTAAGAGATATCTTGAAGAGTGCTCGTATGAGTGGCCTTCTGCATTAGTTTGATTTTGGTACAAGTTTTATGTGTGTGTGAGAGAGAGTAGGTACAAAGTCCAATCGATGTGTTTTCTCCCATGGGGGCTTGAGTATATATAGTGGGAGGACAAATAGACCTACCCCATAGGGGGCTAAGTCGGTTTGGGCGCAGCAAGGCTAGCTGCATCCCCTCCCCTAGCCCAACTTGGATTGGACACCCAATGTTGGACGTCTTCTCCCTTCCGACTATTTTCCTTCCTTATGTGTTCCTTTAATTTTGGCTTTTTTATTTCTATCCAAAATAAAAAAGGAATATTCCGGCGGAGGTTCTGCACCATGTATGTGGAACTTAGGCCCACTTGGCATCCACCCAATACTTGGGTGCTACCCTGGAGCATTTCTGCCCCCTTCGACACTCCCCCTTCTCATATTTCCTCTGAAACTCTTCGGGAACCCTATGACCCCTATAGATAAAATCATCGACCTTATCCACTAATGTTAGAAACATATTTCTAACATTCTAGGACATCTCATGTCCTCCGTATCTCTCTGAAATAATTCTTCCCTCTCCCGACATTATTTCTCTCTCTCTCTCATAGTAACTTCACCGGAACAACTCCGAATGACTCCAGAATTGTTCTTGTGACATCGGAATGAGTCCGACCATTCTCAAAACTACTTAGAATACCATTAACACTACCAATCGAAGTTTGAAATAGCTTAAGCATATGATCATTAACGGTTCATCAACACACATACATGTTAGGGAACTTACCGAACAATAACCAATAGCGGAGCCATGGACGCCCATGATGCCTCATGTGCGTTCATGATGGACGAGTGAAACTTCAAGTTACTACTTGAACTTATCCCCTTAACTGCATGAGACCAACGATATCATGAGGTGAGATAATGTGATTTAGTTTGATCAAACTCTTTGATCATAACACATATAAAAACTCATACTGATTATGTTCTCCAATCTAATACATATCCCCGATGTCCTTGTGAAATCACATTGTGTCTGGCCCAAGAATTGGTTGATATTGGGCATACTGATAGGACCCAGAGGATGTATCTCTCCATCGTTTGGAGGAGTTAAGTACTATTCCTGAATGATCTCGGTTCACATTACATATTCTGCATTATACCCAAATGTCAACGTTATGATCTCCTCTTACTGTAGACGGTTGAAGACATTCAAAGCATAACTATCGAATATGCAGTCACTAGATATTATCCTAGTATATGAATTCTAGTCAATGCAAACTACATACTATCTTTGCTAAATCATTAGAACTGTTTATCTCTTCGCAAGATCATATATCTTAGGTTTGTTCAGTACTACTGTTACTTTAACAATAAACCCTTATGGTTGCTAGACTTATCAAATTCCAATGAGGAAAATGTAATCACCTCACAAGACACAATCTAATATTAGAGACAATATTAGGAATACTTGTTTGTTTGTATCTTCACATCCGCACATAGGTTTTCCTTCTAATATAATAATGAAATTCGGGATAGAATAATAAACTCAAAATTGTTGTCTCTACGGCATATCTCCAACAGTCTCTCACTTGCACTAGAGTTAATAATACTTTAGTTAGTATGATTCCATAACACGTATGGAAGTTCGATGTTACTTACACTTTTCATGTGGTTCTTTAGACCATTCCTTTTCACCTTTTTGATCCAATCAACTTGTGATAAACTTGCATTTTATTTATTAGGAATTGGAATTGTGTGAATCAGGTTCCTTAGTAGCATTAATAATTATAATGTCTCTGAATTTTATTATCATACCGTCTTTTCAAACCTCACTAAGTTGAAAGACTTTTATCCAATAACTTACAATCCACAATCTCACACATTGTGTTGCAACTATCCTTAAAAGTATTGTAGAGTCTAGTCATAATACACTAATGTTGATGATACTGGGTTTCATCTATAGGAACTTAATTTTTTTGCCACACAATCTACGCAACCGCTAAGATCTATCTATGAAGATACACGTGAATAGAAATTCTCACACCTAGTTTTGAGATTGTGTATCAAAAACCGTAGAAGCGGAAGAGATCTCTGTGACGACATCGATGAAGCATGTTGCAGATCCTCACGCGCAAGTCTATGGGTGAGGATGTTGCTGACTTCCCGTATGCAACACGTTGATCCAGCAGAGTGAGGGTCTCACGTATTACCTCTAAGAGTTCGCACACATATGTTGGGACTAGTTTTGCAGCGCTTCGCCGTCCAGGACTAGACGACACATGTGTATATGAAGGTGGAGTTCTCAACACATGAGAGATATATCAACTAGAAGTTAGATCTAATTGGGAGAGCACACTACAAAACCCCATTTATAAGAAACTCTAATTCAATTAGAGGGGTTCTAACTATACCCTCTAATTCTACCAGAGAGAGAGGGAGGGTGGAGGGAGAGAGAGAGAGAGAGCGAGACACATAGAGAGAGCCAATTGATATGTTTTTATCTTGAGGTTTGGGGTCCATTTGTAGGCGGCGGAGGGGACAGACCTTCCTTGGGACGACGGAGTCCCTCCCCAATCCACAATGAGGTGGCCACACCACCCTCCTATGAGGAATCAGATTGGACTCCTATATGGAGTTCAACTCCCCCTCCTTTTTTTCCTTTTCCTTTTTCCCAATTGTATATTTTCTTTTCTCTCTTAATTGAAAATGGAAAAATTAAGGAGGAGCAATGTGCCTATGTGTGGTGCCCTAGGGCCCACCTGACGGCTCCCAATATGATAGGTGCGGCCATGGGGGCAATCCTGTCCCCCTCCAGCACTCTGACTTGTCAGTTTTTTCCCGAAACTCTTCTGAAACCCTATGACCCCTATAGACAAAACTATCAAACTTATCTAATGATGTTAGAATACATTTGCAACATCTCGGGACATCTCATGCCCCCCTGCACTTTCTCCGAAAAGTTTGCAGCTTTATTTTCTCTCCCGGAAAAACTCTAGAATAAATCAGGCTGAAAATGGGGAGCAATCCGCACCAAACTCGCCCCAACCCCACCATGCAAATCATCTCACTGCCGCACCAAACAAACCCACAAGTTAATCCTTGGCAGCCAACCCGCAAGTGTCTTTGCCCCAAACCGCACCAAACCATTTGTTGTTTGTGGTTTGAAACTTACATCACTGTCCACGTACAACCACAAGGCCAACTAAATTACTATGTACTCCTACAGTTGTACTACACGAGCATCTAGGTGTTTGCGACTCCGGGAGGTTGAGCCTATCGCTGTGTGAAACTTCCACGAAGGTGACAGGCGCCATCTCGCCATCGAGCATCACGTGTAGGGCGTACCACGAGCAGGGGCGCGCAACAGCCGACAAGTCACATGAGAAAATGATGGCGCTGCCGAACAATGAGGAGAAGCGCATTGGAATCGGCAAGAGCACGAAGTACAATGAGGGATGGGTAGGGGTCGCGTACGATTTGGATCGCGAAAAGGATGCGCCTGTTCCAAGTTGACGGATTGGGGGCGTCTTGGACGATTGAGTGGGTTGAACCCACGGGTTCATGCCATTTCAGTTTGCTTTTTTCATAACTAAACCGCACCGTACGAGTTCATTATTTTGTTAAGGCCACACCGCTCCGATCCACTTTGTTGTTTGCAACCATTCAGACCGATCGAGCCCACAACAGAACCAGCACAAAAAATACCATTACGAAACACACCATTCCCAGGTTGAGGAATAAATTCCGTCAGCCCACATTATAAATTCTCTCTAATATATATATAATATATCTATCATGCAGAAACACCATTTCTATGATACAACTTGTTGATCCCGACCTACCAATATACACTTAAATCGGACCTAATTTAAGTGTTTTACCCCTATAGGTCCGATAGTGTGTGGACATGAAACCGAAAACTTTACTTTTCAATGATCAATAGAGGATCCATGGACGCCAATATTGACTCTCACTTACTATGCAAAAGAAAATTTGTTGAATCTGTTGGCTATTATACAATATTCCCATTACCCGCGATACCGAACTTACCTAAGACTATGGATTCTGGTATTGCCGTGAAACAATTTTTGGTTCACTATACGTTTGTCTATCTCGCTAACCGGTAAGCTTCCTTTTACTTGTTACATCCCAGATGATATATCATCATCACGCATTGTATGCAGAACATATGGATATCAAGAATACCGAGTGGGCCCAGGCTTGTATCTCTGTTTTTACGGAGGAGTAATTTCCATCTCAGAATATCAAAATAATATACTAGTTTATATTTACCCGGTGGCTACCGTTATTTTTACCCAGTTTACGGTGTGATGATTGATAGTACCAAAGTAAAACATCCAGATTATACAACCCGATAACCTCGTGGTCAAAGGATATATTGTAATATAACTGTGTTGTGGTATGTCACTAAGGACAAAGACATCACAATGGAATCTCTTAGAATATCAACTACTAGATTATACCCAACCATATTGTTACATTCAAACAATATTCTATTCATTGATGTTGAAATTTAACAATATCGTTGACCAAGAAAACACAATAATCAAGCATCCAATGAATTAGTCGTAAAATGCAAGACTGGGATTTGATTCTTTCTTCATGTCATGAGCGTGAGTTTTCCTCTGAGTCTCGTATTCAGGAGCCACGTAAGTTATAGCATAGTAACATGAATCATAATTATTAAACAAATGTATAAATATTATTACCTTTTGGGCATACATCCAACAGATAATTATACAACATACAATATTATAAATTAAATAATCATAATCTTTACCTAATAATAAAGGCATTAAGGTTTCTGCCAAAATTTTCGTCCAACACAAATTTAATTTTTTGCCCTCCCACCAAATCACATATTACTGCCCAATAGCCATTGTACCGGTTCATCTATAGAAATTACGAGGATTGCCACCGGTCAGCACGAAACCGCACACAACCTCGCCGCCTATCTCTGTGGATCTGGATCTCCTCAATTGTTCCAGGAGCCGGCGGTCATGGTGCCATAGGAGTGGCAGGAGGTGCTGGGAATTCGGTGTGGAGGACTTTCCCTTCTACCCGTGAGAGCGCGACGCACTAATCTGTACTACCCTGTGGGGAAGGAGCCCGTTCCGAACTTCTCTGATGGCGTCATGCTTAGGCCGGTGCCATGGCCTGCGCTGCACACAGCCCGTAGCGTGACGATCGGTGGCTGCGGAGCACTCTTGCGGCGTGACCCTGGCACATTCCCATCAACAAACTAGAGGCGGACGCGAAATACTTCAGATCACAGCAGCGCCTCCGTGAGCATCATCAAGGGCGTGCAAATCCCATCTCTCAAGCGCTCAAATCCAGACCAAAACCAACTCGGTGATGCAAGAATGATGATTTCGGAGGATTCAGGAACCGAATAGGTAGGAAACGGCCTAGACGAATATGTAGAGAAACGGCGTCCTTAATCCAAATCGCCCATGTCTCGCCGTACGGCCCTGAACACCAAGCTATTGCGCATCCAACTCAATGCGCCGAACTACAGCTTGTTCAGCCCTTACCTTGCCCTGCTGCTGGTGAGAAACAATTAGATAGGGAACAAGCTGGAGGTGATGTGGGAGGGAGGGAGCCCGGGAGGACGAAGGGGATTTGAAAGGAGTGTGGTGTGCAGCGCGTTTGCCCCCCTTTGGTGTTTTTTTACACGGGATGAGCCACCTGCTGATATGCTGATGTGAATAACACCAACATGCATGAGCAGGTGAGGAAACTCTGTAGTTTTCGTTGCCAATCATTGTTAATTACTGCGTTGTACTTATGTCTTGGAGCATTGCCTCCTTTCGCCCAAAAATACATATGTGAGTAAACATCTCACATTATTATTTGAAACTTTACAAAATCCATCAATTTGTTTTACACTTTGTAATACCACCATAAATAATTACATGAGAAACATCTCACCATAATATTTAAAATTTAATTACAAATAATTAAGTGTATTTATAAGAAGACTTCTATTTAATTTATTCTCCTTTATACTGGTTGACTAAATAATTTAGCACACTGTAAACTTTCTAGTTCTTATGTGCCCATTCATGACAATGTGATTGGCCAAATCAAATTTGTGACTTGAGCTTAACCCTTTATTTGCACAGAGTGACTACGAAGGTCATGTTTATAATATCACGTCATGCTTACTTTTGAACAAATTCCTTTGTCTCATGGTTTTTGTGATTCATAATTTCTTTCAGAATCGCACTTAGCGCACTCATCATAGTCATGTTTATTAAACTTCTTAGTCTCTATCATAGATTCCGAATTTCATAAGACATTTTCTGACAGTTCATTTAATTTTTTTATCCTTTTGCGAGGTATTCAATTAGGCCTAGACAAATTAAAAGATCATATCCAGCTCCCACTAACTTTTAAATCTCTTCTCTTTGTATAGTGAAAACGAATAACTTCGTCTTTGATTAATACAACTAACTTAACACTCATAATGTAATATTTCAGATTATTCTGGTAATATGAAACTAATTACTCTTAGAAATTACTTTTCTACTTTGATCCAATAACAACACCAAGCAATGGATAAGTGGCATTTGAGCAACAAGTGAGACATCGGCTGCATAGAATGATTCGGCCATCCATGGTGGTCTAAGCGGTCGACGTCCAAACATGATTTCGGACGATTGGCCATGAAATAAACATGCACTTTGGGAGGAGCGCAGTTCATACAAACTATGGAGTTCGTCAAAGTTCCAGTTGACCCTAAAAATTGGGCCTAGTAGGCTGAGGACAAGGAGTAAGTTGAACATTCTCACGGAGTTGAAGCTGGGATGTGAATCCCCAAAGGCACGCGAATTCCTGGATTTGATGGACAGAAATTTTGTTGGAATGGTCAATTTGAAGAATCTATACATTGTCCAGAGTAGCCAGCCCACACACCATTTTTTTCTTCTTAGACAAGGCGTAACTGGTACGGTATTTTCCTGCTTGTAATTTTTTTCCAACTAGGCTAGCCCCTTTCTATTACTCTCATAACAGAAATAACAGGTTCTTACAAGATAAAGAAGGGACAGAAAAGGACAGGAAACGAGTCCAGCTAGAAAAGGGGTATCGCACAGGAAACCCGCTGAAAGTGCTCGATCTCGAGCACCCCTACGGGGCAAAAACCTGTCGATAGAATTCCCCTCTGACCTAACCAAACAGAAGGAGTTCAAAATATCCTCACAGCAACACGAACAAAAATCTCAATACGAAATCAAACTAACAAGAAACCAAAAAAAAGCACCCACACTTCCTTGCACTGGCCAAAATGAATTGCACAGCGTCTTCAAAACCAGTCAAGTAGCCAGACGCATAGAAACAACAACTTCAGCCTTCCATCATCAACACCCCTCCTGCTGTAGTAGTCGTCGATGTCCCCCCGCCAATAGCTCTCTCCTCAGTCAGAGACACATCCAACTTCTTCAGCTGCGACGCACCCTCGGTAATGGCCTCCTTCTCCTCCTCAGGATACAAGCCTGCCCAATATATCAAATACAAGAAAACTGTGAAGATAATAGTGAGAGGCGTTCGCAGCACATACTTATTGAACGTCACTTTATTTCTAGCTGTCCAAATGGCTGAGCAAACAGCTTATAGCACGAGATTATAATACTTTCTCCCTCTAGGAAAAAATGAGTAAAACCAAATGAAACATTGCCACAAAGATTTTGGGTAAGATTGGGTGCCAAAAACTCCTCCCATAGTACCCCACACTGTATTTGCTGTAACACAAGAGAAAAGGAGGTGATTGATAGTCTCAACATTCTGACAAAAAGAACACCCAGGATTTCCCAACCAATTCTTTTCTTCATATGTTCCCGAGTTAGGATAGCATCCTGAATTAATTGCCGCGTGAAAATCTTAATTTTCAGTGGCCTTTTGGCCTTCCACAACCACTTATAGTTAGGGCCAGCAACAGTTTTTTCAATATATTTATAAACCGATTTCGTAGAGAATCTCATATTTTTGTTATGTTTCCACACCACCTGATCATTAGTATCACCCAAGGGTACACCCCTTGCTGCCCCCGAATTTTTTCCCTAAGTTCTTTAATCTCAGGAAACAGTCGACGTCTAAATGTCAATTCAAAATTCCTGTCAGAATAATCACCCACAGATATGCCCTGCTGCTGACATATGTTGAACAACACAGGGAACATCTCTGCCAGAGGTTTATCCTCGAGCCACGGGTCCAACCAAAACCTCACCAGGTCCCCTTTATTGAAAATAATTTTTCTCCCTGACATATAAATCTCTTTAACCTTCAACAGATTCTTCCAGGCTAGTGAATCATGGAATCTCACCCCCACATTAGCCAGGGTTTTGTTTTTAAGATATTTGGCCTTAACATTATCCTGCCAAAGACCCTTTTTAGTTTCAAGTTTCCACCACCGCTTTGCTAGGAGACTAATATTTTGTTTCCTTAAATCTTTCACGGCCAGGCCCCCTTTAGAAGTAGACCTACAGATACTTCTCCACCTAACCATATGATACTTTTTTTTTGAATTCCTTGCCAAAAGAACCTCCTCGTATGCTTATTTAGCTTTTCAATCATAGTTTTTTTTAACCAAAAACATGGACGTATAATAAGAGGGGATCCCAGAAAGACAGGCCTTAAGCAATGTTAATCTGGCCCCTGATACGTCTCCAACGTATCCATAATTTCTGATGTTCCATGATGATATTATGCCAATTGCTATATGTTTTCTCCCTTCTTTATGTCATTTTTTTCGATTTTCCGGACTAACCTATTGACAAGATGCCACAGAGCCAGTTCCCTGTTTTCTGCTGTTTTTAGTTCCAAAAAAGTTGTTCTGGAAATATTCCCGGAATTGGAAAATTCGAAGCCCGGAAGTCTTAGAATTCCCGAAGGTTCCACGGAGTCCCGAAGAGACCCGGAGTGGGGCCTCAGGGGGGCCACACCATAGGGAGGAGCCCCCTTGGCCGCGTCGGGGGGTGGTGTGGGCCCCCCAGGGCTCCACCGCCTTTGCCCTTTCGCTTATTTATTCCCCTCCGAGGGAAAACACTAAAAGAATCGGCCTTTTCCACGAAAGACATCCGTAGCTCCGCCGCCACCACCGACAAGTTTCGGGGGACAGATCTCTGTTCTACCACCCTGTCGGGACGGGGAAGTGCCCCCGGAAGCCATCTCCATCGACTCCACCACCATCTCCATCGCCGTTGATGTCTCCTATGATGAGGAGGGAGTAGTTCTCCCCCCGGGGCTGAGGGCTCTACCGGTAGCTATGTGTTTCATCTCTCTCTCCCATGATGTGATCTATATGTGATCGTGAGCTTTGTAATCTAGTTGAATTCGTAGATATTATTCTTCATCTATTATGCTACTCAAGTGGTTTTTGTTATGAGATCTCCGTAAACACTTTGATCATGGTGTAAAGGTGACAGTGTGTGCACCGTGTGGTTTAGCATTATATTTATATTTTGTGTTGGATAACCCTATGAAATTATGGTGTTTGCGTGGAACCATCTGGGTCCCATGGTGATAGCGTGGGGGTTACTTAGTTGGGAAATTTCTTACTCTAAGGAGTGTTGTTAAAGCCCTACGCATGGATTAGTGTTGTTATTCGACCGGAGAGTGGTTTGGAGTAGCATAGTGAAGAAATGGTATTTATTAATTCAAATATGTGATCATTGTTGAGAGTGCCCACTAGTGAAAGTAGGATCCCTAGGCCTTGTTTCCAAGAATTGAAACACCGTTTTCCGCCTGTTCTGCTACATGTTTGCTTGCTTCCATATTTATTTCATATTGTTGTTATTACTTATAACTATCCTATTACTCTCATTTCACTATTTCTTCACCGAACTAGTGCACCTATATACCTGACAAGTATATTGGGTGTGTTGGGGGACCCAAGAGACTTCTTGTATCTTAATTGCAGGGTTGCTTGAGAGGGATATCTTTGACCTCTACCTCCCTAAGTTTGATAAACCTTGGGTGATCCACTTAAGGGAAACTTGCTGCTGTTCTACAAACATCTGCACTTGGAGGCCCAACAATGTCTACAAGAATAGAAGTGTGCGTAGACATCAAGCTCTTTTCTGGCGCCGTTGCCGGGGAGGTAAGGTAAAAGGTTTTCACATCCTCGGTTGTGAGTGCTCGAAGTTATTTCCTTTAGATTCTGCAATTATATCATTTTGTTTCTTGTTTTCACTAGTTAGCCTTATTTTCACTTGTTCCTTGTTTTTTATTTTTACTAGTTAAGATTAATGTAAAACAACAAAAAATTGTAGGGAACTTTAAAATCTTTATCTTGAGTTAGGACATGAAGTGTTTGAAGAGAAAATTAAAAAACCTATGGAACTTTATTGAATTCTAGTAGCAATTTTACTAGTATGAATTATTTGAACACCATTATTGCTAATGCTACAGAAAAGACTAAGCTTGGGGAAGCTAGTTTTGATGAATATGATATTTTTAGTCCCCCAAGTTTTGAGGAGGAAAATTTCTTTGATGATACTTTTCCTCCAATATATGATGATTACAATGATGAATATGATATTATCAGTCCACCTACTATTGAGGAGAAAAATTAATTATGATTACAATATGCGTCCTATGTTTGATGATTATGGTGATGAGAATAATAATGATAGCTATTTTGTTGAATTTGCTCCCGTTGTTATTAATGAGAATGAGTATGCTTATGTGGAGAGTATTAATTCTTTTATGCATGTGGCTCATGATAAGAATGTTTTATGTGATAGCTATAATGTTAATTTTATTCATGATGCTACTGAAGGTTATTATGAGAGAGGGAAATATTGTTTTATGCATCTCAACAATATTAAGTTTCCCCTCTTTATGTTGAAATTTTTGAAGTTGCACTTATTTTGTCTTCCTATGGTAGTCACTTTGTGCTTCGTTGACTTGTTTTTCTACAAGATTCTTTTTCATAGGACGTGGGTTAGAATTAAATGTGTTTTATATTTGCTTCTTGATGCTCTCTTATTGTGCTTCAACTCTTATTCTTATGTGAGCATCTTTTAAAAATCATTGTGCCTAGCTGAAAGGCATTAAAAGAAAAGCGCTTCCGGGAGACAACCCGTTTTATTTATCCGTTTTCAGCCCATTTTTTGTTGTTTATTTTTGTTTTCTTTGCACCTGGGTGTTGTCTATTTTCTTAGAAACCCCGCTGTATATTTTATTTTGTGTCTTTGTTGATCCAAGTAAAGCCTCTAGTGGGAAGTTGAGACTACATTTCGGATTTCTGCGCAGGAAACAGATTTCTGCTGTCCACTGTTAAATTCGTATAAAATCACAGAAAATTAAAAATTACCTAAGTTTTTTTGTGCGTAATCCTGGGATATATACGCAATTTTTCTTATTTTACCACTTTTTTATTTGAGCAACAAAGGATTTTCGAAAAAAAACATCTTTACATGCTGTCCCGTTTTGACAGATTTCTGCCAATAATATCATTTGCCTCTTAATCTCTTTATTTTGGTGTTCGTTTGAGAAAAAGAGTTTTAAAAGAAGTTGTGACAGTATCTAATGTGTTTATTAGTGGTAGGATTATGTTAAAACTGAACCATGTGAATTTATTATTTCGATTTGCACTAACGTTGGTAATGAAGATTGTGAGAAGTCTGGTGTGAAGGAAGTTTTCAAGGATCAAGAGAACAGGATGATATGATGTGATCAAGAAGAGTGAAAATTCTAAGCTTGGGGATGCCCCGATGGTTCATCCAAGCATATTTTTAGAAGACTCAAGCATCTAAGCTTGGGTATGCCAAAGGCATCCCCTTCTTCATCAACAATTTATCAGGTCACTTCTAGTCACATCTTATGTGCTTTACTTGGAGCGTTTTTAATTTTTGTTTCAATTTGTTTAGTTTTCTTTGCTATAGTTTATGTTTGGATCTTATCATACTTGTTTGGGATAGAGACACGCTCCGTTTTCATTGCTTAGAACACTCTAGTTTTCATTCTTATTGTTCTGTGAGTGTTCACTTTTTGCTAGTACTGCGTTTAGCCTTTGTTTTCATGCATCTCTTATTCAGAGCTATTAGTTTTAGTAGTGTTATGCGAATACTCTCATGTTTCCTTGCTGTAGCATGTAGAGATTTTTTGTTAAAGCATGTCTTGTATGGTGCTTGTTGGGAAAAGAAACTGCTGCTTGAGTTAGAATTTTCAACGGTGCAAGTAGAAGCTTGTATACACTGTGGCTAGACTTTTTCATATCATGATAGATGTTATTTTAGTTCTAAATCCTAGTGGTTATTGAGTAGAATGATTAGACTCAAATATCTGAGAGTGTTTAATGTGCCATTGAAAGAATCATGAGTTGTTCTTGTCATATTGAAGCATAAATTTGTGGTGTTCTCCTTTGAATGTTTTATTTGGTTGACTTGGCGCATGCTCATACCATGTTTATGACTATGAACCAGTCACTAATAGAATCTATGATCATTTAGTTTTTGAACTTGTGGTACCACTTATGCTTTGATTAATGATGTTTATGTCGCTATGCATGATTATGGCTCTTATGCTATCTTGATTTGTCGCTCCCAGTCTTTTGCTAGCCTCCACCTGTATTGAGTATGAGCTCTACTCGTGCATCCAACTCCCTAAAACCAAAGTTTTCCCATTGTGTCCATCATACCTACCTACATGTGGTATTTAAATGCCACTCCAAAGTAAATTGCTCATGTGCTACCTTTAAAACTTTCAAAATTACTCCTGTTTTGTGTTCTTGTTTTTGCTCATGAGGACGTAAATAGAGAATCTTCATCTCACTTGTTGATTGGATTTCACACCCTGGACTAGTGGGTTTATCCGCTTATCCAATTGATAGAAGAGCTGGCAGTGGGGTGCTCAGCCCCAAATTAATGCAAACAAATTCTCTTCACTATTTTTGCCCCTGAATTATCAGTCAAAGCATAATTGTGTAAACAAAAGAGAAAGAAGGATTACCTTCTACCCAGATGCGTCCTTCACATGGGAGCCGCTCTTGTGAAATCTAGTTAGCTTGTGACGTACTGTATTTTCTGTTTTCCATTCGATGACATTAGCATACACCTCTCTTAAAATATAGACACTCCTCCAAGGTATGTGGTTGTTGGCAGGCACCCGAGGATTCGGTTAGCCATGGTTTGTGTAAGATGGATGGGAGGAGTGTCAAACTTTTAATACCTCTGTTTAATAAAATAAAAGCTCTAGCACATAAGTGATCTCTTCTTCCCTCCGCGAAGGGCCTTTATTTTACTTTTATGTTGACTCTCCATCTTCTAACTTTATGCACAGTTGAGAGAGAATTTTTGCCATTCTGAGTTTTATGTGCATTTGTCCCATAAACATCATTAGTTGATTCATGAAGTGTTATTGCTTGTTCTCCAACTATTTGTTCTAGTCTTCCTCATGAACTTTCAAAGGTGTCCTGGCATTTATGTTTTGTCCCGCTCTTAAGAACTTGCGAAATACCACCTTGCCATGCTTTCTTTATACTTGAAACAAACGTATAACTTTCAATGCATTGTTATTCATGATCTTTTATTTGAGTTACTTCTCATGATGCAAAGTGATTTCTATGCTTTATTATTAAAGTTCTATTTATCATGTTTGTGTTTAAAGTTCTATGATCTCAGCTTACATATGCTTTTACATTATGATGATCAAGTTTATGTTAGTAGCATGTCACCTCAGAAATTATTGTGTTTTTATCGTTTACCTACTCGAGGACGAGTAGACACTAAGCTTCGGGATGCTTGATACGTCTCCAACGTATCTATAATTTCTGATGTTCCATGATGATATTATGCCAATTGCTACATGTTTTCTCCCTTCTTTATGTCATTTTTATCGATTTTCCGGACTAACCTATTGACAAGATGCCACGAAGCCAGTTCCCTGTTTTCTGCTGTTTTTAGTTTCACAAAAGTTGTTCTGGAAATATTCTCGGAATTGGAAAATTCGAAGCCCGGAAGTCTTAAATTCCCGAAGGTTCCACGGAGTCTCGAAGAGACCCGGATTGGAGCCTGAGGGGGCCCACACCATAGGGCGGCGTGCCCCCCTTGGCCGCGCCGGGGATGGTGTGGGGCCCCCCAGGGCTCCACCGCCTTTGCCCTTTCGCTTATTTATTCCTCTTCGAGGGAAAACCCTAAAAGAATCGGCCTTTTCCACAAAAAAACATCCGTAGCTCCGCCGCCGCCACTGACAAGTTTCAGGGAACATATCTTTGTTCTGGCACCTTGCCGGGACGGGGAAGTGCCCCCGGAAGCCATCTCCATCGATTCCAATGCCATCTCCATCGCCGTTGCTGTCTCCTATGTTGAGGAGGGAGTAGTTCTCCCCCGGAGCTGAGAGCTCTACCGGTAGCTATGTGTTTCATCTCTCTCTCCCATGGTGTGATCTATATGTGATCGTGAGCTTTGTAATATAGTTGAATTGGTAGATATTATTCTTCATTTATTATGCTACTCAAGTGGTTTTTGTTACGAGATCTCCGTAAACACTTTGATCACGGTGTAAAGGTGACAGTGTGTGCACCGTGTGGTTTAGCATTATATTTATATTTTGTGTTGGATAACCCTATGAAATTGTGGTGTTTGCGTGGAACCATCTCGGTCCCATGGTGATAGCGTGGGGGTTACTTAGTTGGGAAAGTGCTTACTCCGAGGAGTGCTGTTAAAGCCCTATGCATGGATTAGTGTTGTTATTCGACCGGAGAGTGGTTTGGAGTAGCATAGTGAAGAGATGGTATTTGTTAATTCAATTATGTGATCATTGTTGAGAGTGTCCACTAGTGAAAGTAGTATCCCTAGGCCTTGTTTCCAAGCATTGAAACACCATTTTCCGCCTGTTCTGCTACATGTTTGCTTGCTGCCATATTTATTTCAGATTGCTATTATTACTTATAACCATCCATATTACTCGCATTTCACTATCTCTTCGCCGAACTAGTACACCTATATACCTGACAAGTATATTGGGTGTGTTGGGGACACAAGAGACTTCTTGTATCTTAATTGCAGGGTTGCTTGAGAGGGATATCTTTGACCTCTACCTCCCTGAGTTCGATAAACCTTGGGTGATACACTTAAGGAAAACTTGTTGCTGTTCTACAAACCTCTGCACTTGGAGGCCCAACACTGTCTACAAGAATAGAAGCGTGCGTAGACATCAGCCCCTGAGGAAGAAGACCCACAAATCCAAGCATCTAATTTCTTAACAATTTTTTATCAAGGAAATCCCAATCGAGTACTTTCAGGTTAGAAAAAATTACCGGCATTCCCAAGTACCTCTAGGCACCTTCCCCACTTGACAGTTAAACATATCAGCATACATGTCAGCAATATCATTATCTCCCCCAACAATAAAAAACTCACTTTTCAGGAAATTGATTTTCAAACCCGACATAAGTTCAAACAAATACAACGATAGTTTCATGTTCACAGCTTTTTCAGGATCGTGTTCAAGACATATAATCGTATCATCGGCATATTGCAAAATAGCCACTCCATTCTCCACCAGGTCAGGTGCCAGACCCACAAATAAGCCACTTTTTTATGCCTTGAGCACCATCTTGGTAAGACTTTCCCCTACCATATTAAACGGGGTAGGGGAGAGAGGATCCACCTGCCTAACTCCTTTTGCACTCTTGAAATAAGCACCTAGCTCATCATTAATTTTCACAGCCACGGATCCATCATTCAGGATTTTCTCAATCCAAGAACACCACATGTTACTAAAATCTTTCTTCTTATGCCATTCCACGAGGAAAACCCAATTCACCTTATCATACGCCTTTTCGAAGTCCAACTTCAAAACCACACCAATCTTTTTTTTTCACATGAGTATGGTGCAAGAGTTCATGCAAGGACATAATACTGTCCATTATATTCCTGTTCTTGATGAAGGCATTTTGCTGTATGCTAAACAACTTATCACTAAAAGGTTCTAATCTCAAACAAAGAATTTTAGTGATCAACTTATAAACACGTCTTAATAAGCAAGTAGGTCTAAAATTCTGAATTTTAGAAGCATCAGCCATCTTAGGTAGCAGAGTAATAATGCCAAAATTGAGTCTACTCACATCAAGTTGACGAGCATGAAAAACAATCAAAAAGAAACATAACATCAGGCATCACAACATCCCAGCATTGTTGAAAGAATTCAATACATATGTTATCAAGACCCGGGGCTTTATTGCATTTCATCAAGAATAAAGCATCCTTAACTTCCTGAACTGAAAAAGGTCTAGATAGGACCTCATTGTCCAAGTTATTTAGTTTTTCATGGGCATCCCAAAGGTCCTCCGACAGTGAGAACATATTCCCATGGGCTAGACCAAACAAATTCTTATAATACTAGTAGCATGCTTAAGTAGATTCACTGTCCCCTCAATACTCTGACTCATGTTCAGATACTGCAGCCAAAGGCATGTCATATGATTTTCCCCTTCAGTAATCAGACTCGCTAGAATTGCCTCCAAACTCATTACTGGACTCGGTATGAGTATTAGAAATCATATTTTCCACTCGGTCCCTTTTAGGAGACTGGGCATTACGAGAGTCAACAGAGACAACATTTTTCTCCTTAGGATTATCCCCTACAACAACATCTCCAATCTCATACAGGAAATCATAGAAATAGTCCTCGGGGACCCCTTCAGCCATCTCAAGAAGCGAATTGATATCTCTACATCCAATAAGAATTCTGCAATACTCAGACTTATGAAGGGTTGCCTGATCGATCTCTTTAATTGTGAAAACTGCACGTACATGTCGACTTATGTACAATAAAAGGTATTCATGTTTATAAAAAAATATCCACGAGTTCAAAAATGCGGCCATATAGTCTAGTAAACATATGCATATATTGGAGGACTCTCCCGTGGCCCAATGGTCGGCAGGCTGAAGCGCCAAGCGCCACCAGGTCATGGGTTCGAGTCCTCACTTCTACCTTAATGACAATGCCGGGGTGGAGTCTCCCCTGGGGTCTTGTTATTTTATGCATATATTGATCGAACAAACTTATTCATATATTTACCCAGATAATCTTGAAGGATAATAAAATAAAATAGAATTTAAAAGGAAATCAATAATATCGCAATATAAATATGTGTTTTTAGAAAAGCTTTCATGTAGCAATCTTAAAACATAGAGTGAAATAGAAACCGGAAAATAAATAAAAGAAAACACAAAGACAACGAAAAAAAAAGTAGAGTTAGTGGGCGCGTACGCGGGCGACTGGCGGTTTTATAGGCTGTTGTCTGCCGTTCGCGCATCGACGCGTGTGGTGGTGTCGTGGACCATTTCGCTGTCGAGGCTGTCTGCCTCCAGCAGCCTCCCGCCGGCACCAGCAGCCTGTTTGCCATTGCAGTATCGCAGATTTTCCGGGTACGTGCCCACAGTCCAGTCTCCCTCCTCGGCTCCTCCTCTCATCTGCTGCTTGTCTTGATACTTGTTTCTTTTCTTTGCTCGCGGCGGCTGCAGTGTAGCACGCGAGCTGTTCGACGTATTGTCAGAAAGATGGAGGCCGATCTGAAGATCCAGGCGAACGTTGCGGTGGGAATGCTGCGTACCGTCGCGCTCGCCAGCTCGGCTTTCGACTACATCGGCGACGCTCTCCGCCTTGTCCAGGACGTGGACTTGGTCATGACATCGGAGGGGATTCCGGCCAACGCCGTCGAAAAGCTCACCTCCATCCATCGCGGACCCGCGGTCGACTCCATCACCTTGGCATGTCGCGAGGTAGCCGACCTAGAGTTGTCGGTGGAGGCGACCATCATCATCCTCTCCCGCTGGCTTGAGCCTCGTCAGACCGGCCTGCAGGGGCTGCCGGCGGCTGCATGGAGAGACCGCGCGGATGAGCTCAGCGGGGCCGTGGTCCGTGCTCAGCACATGCTGGAGCAAGCCGCGGCTTCGTGCGACCGTGCAGCCGCTGTCCTCAATGTGGTTACCCTGGCAGAGTCCAGCCTTCCGCTGAACATCCGCGACGCATGGATGAAGGATGGTAGGCGCTGGCTCATCTCCACCCGGGACTACCTCAACCTCGCCCGCGACAGCCTCACCAAGGCGTGCGCCGCCGCAGTTGGAGCACGCGACGCCGCCAAGTTCTGCATTGACCTCCTGTAGAGGCAGTCTGGGGTTGAAGCCTTTGTTTCATTGACGATCGGTGCGATTTTTATGTCAAATAGAATTTAGCATGCATATACCGGTTGCATAATTCCGGTGCTCGAGGCGTTTTGTTTTGCTTCTGATGTTGACTAACATCCGCGACTAGCTTTGGGGTATAAGTTTGGTAATGTTATTTACTTGAATTGCTTTCGTTAGACCAGACATTATATTGCTATAATGCTATCTGAGAAGTTGATTCAGTGTGTGGATTCCTCTGTTGCTTCGGAACAAATGCTCTCGGCTTGGTAAGTTTTGTCATATACTCACTCCGTTCCATTTCAGATGGCTCTGAGATAGATGTATCTAGTACTAAAATATATCTAGATATATCTATGTGGAAGCCATCTAATATGAAACGGAGGGAGTATGATCGGGCTGCCTGCCTGCCCCCATGAACACTAAGTTTTGCAGGTAACTAACAACTCCCACTTTCAAACTAATTATTGTGGTAATGTTTCTTGAAGTTTCAGTTATAGAAGCTTTTGCACCAGATTTGAGTTTTCGCAACATGTTGCTGCTTGCGGAGCTGAAATAGAACTTGAGTTCAAACATTCAACTATCAACGCTTCCCATCAACCGAAGAAACTAATGGGTCATGCCCTGTATTTTGATTATACAGTACACAAATCAATTCGTGCAACTCAAGCTAGCTGTTCTTAGTGATTTCTCTAGTGAAAAGACATATTCAACAAACCTTTTCGGTCACAGATATCAAGTTACACGTACTGATATCAACACCTTTTATGTTCAAAAAAAAAAAATCAACACCTTTGAATCTTTAATGGTTTGAGTACGTTTTTTTTTTACAAACAACACGTAGTACCCGAAGTCATTCCCTTTGATGTTGTTAGAGCATGTCTAGTAGAGCCCCTAAACCCTTAAACCCTTATAGCAGTTTTAAGGGTTGAGAATAGCTGTTTTTGTGCACTTTTACGGGTTTAAAAACAGGGGCAAATACTAGAACCCTCAAACCCAACCCTTAAAACGGAATATCTCAACCCCAACCTCTAAAACTGTCATATGCATATAACATTTTTCATCACATATCATCATTTCACATATCATAAATATCATCACATTTCACATAAAACAATAATCATTCTAGTTATTATTACAACACCAAATAGTACATGCAAGCACATAAAACAATAATCATTCAAATTGTTACAACAATGTTGGACCATACAACAATAATTGTTCAAATCAAATAGAACAAAGGTAAATCATGCGCCACGGCGCTGCCCATCCAACTGCCACTGGTGCTCTACTAGATCATCATGGAGCCGACCATGAGTGGCTGCATCTTCAATGTCACGATATGCTTGAAGAAAAGCTTGCACACGAGAAGGATTTCTTTCCGGTTGCACACGTGTGCCAACATTGTCATAGAAACAAGGCAAGTTTAACCCCCTCTCATCCTCTAGGATCATGTTGTGTAGAATCACACAACACTTCATGATGTCCACGAAGGTTTTCTTGTCCCAAAACCGAGCCGGACCCCGAACTATGGCAAACCTTGCTTGCAAGACACCAAAAGCTCTCCCAATATCCTTTCGGGCTGCCTCTTGTGCCCTTGTGAAATGAGCCTCTTTTTTGGTTAAGGGCACCCCATTTTTCTCCTTGATGGACTTCACAAGAGTTGCCCATTCAGGATAAATGCCATCGGTGAGATAGTACCCCATTGAGTATTCATTGTCCATGACTTTGTAGTTGCAAGTTGGAGCATCCCCGGTTATTAATCTTTTGAACAAAGGAGATCTATTGAGCACATTGATATCATTGAGTGTTCCGGGCAACCCAAAATATGCATGCCAAATCCATGTGTCCTCCGATGCCACGGCCTCAAGCACAATGGTAGCATCACGGCTTTTGCCGTAATACATGCCGTGCCATGCCTTTGGGCAATTTTTCCATGTCCAATGCATGCAATCAAGGCTACCTAGCATCCCCGGCCATCCCCTTTTTTCATTGGTTTCCATCAATCTTTTTGTATCTTCCTCGTTTGGTGCTCGAAGATACTTCTCTCCATACAACCCGATGACCAACTTAGCAAATCTACGGACGGACTCGGTGGCCCGCGGACTACACGGATGAGTATCTTGCCCAATGCGAAGATACTCATCCGTGTAGTCCGCGGGTACGCCATAGGCGAGTACCCGCATTGCCGCCGATATCTTTTGGTATGCACTAAACCCTATGGTACCGGCGGCGGATCTATGACGCTTGAAATATGAGGAGGCCGCCTCACAATCTGTGACAATCTTCACAAATAGAGAACGGCGAATTCGGTACCTTCTACGGAAGAGGCGAGGAGGGTACGTAGGGAACTCATCGAAGTAGTCTTCCATCAAATGCTGGTGTCCGAGAGCGCGGTTTCGGTAGATAGTGACTCTCCCCATCTTTGACCCTCTCCTCTGATCCATCAGATTCGAGCGGTCTTCATACGACTGCACGTCGATGAGGAGGCTCATCATCTCGACGTCGTCGTCTTGCAACAACTCGTCAATGTCGGAATCATCGGATGTCGACCAATCCGACGATTCCGACATCGAGTCCATTACAATGTCGTCGTTGTCCATCTGCACAATGATGCTCTAATCAGTAATCTACACTAAAACAAAGATGAAAAAAAAATTACCTCTCGCGCGGCCTATGCGGGCGCCGCGGCCGGGGCGGGAGGAGGACGGCTCGGGGGGCGGAGGAGGCTCTCGGGGGGGGGGGGGGCGGAGGAGGCGCTCGAGGACGCCGGGCCGGGGCCGGGGGCGGGCGGAGGCGCTCGGGGGCGGGCGGAGGAGCTCGAGGGGCGGAGGCGGGGGCCGGAGGAGGCGCTCGGGGGGGGGGGGGGGCGGAGGAGGCCGGGGCCGGGGGCGGGAGGAGGCGACCGGGACGGGCGGAGGAGGCCGAGCGGGGGCGGAGGAGGCCGGGGCGGGCGGAGGCGGAGGAGGCCGGGGACGGGCGGGGGCGGAGGGGGCCGGGGCGGGCGGAGGAGGCGGCGATGCGGGCGAAGGAGGCCGGCTCGGGGGCGGAGGACGCTGGGGCGGGGCCGGGGGCGGTGGCCGGCGCTCGGATGCGGCGACGGCGGCGAGGGGGCAGCGCTCGAGGGGGGGAGGGGGCTGAAAAATCCCTCCCGCACGTTGGGGAGGGGAAATCCGGGTCGGGAGGGGTTGACCTCCCCAACCTGTGAATGTACAGGCCAGAGGGAGTTTCCCAGGTCCGGCCTGTAATTTTTTTTTACAATTTTACAGTTTTAGGGATTCTATTATTTTTGTTTTTTTCGTTTCAGCCCGTAAAAAAGCGGTTAAATTTACAGGTTTGGGGGTTTAGGGGCTCTACTAGACATGCTCTTATGTGTTCCCCACATGTCTGCAGGGTACCCAAACCGGGCACCATGTTGCGTTTACGTGGTACCCTAAACCCTGACGTAGAAAGCCTACGCCCCCCGTACATTTGGGATTATTTTCTTGCATGAAGCCATCCTGCTCACGGGTGGGTGGTGCTCTTTTCTTTGTCCTCGAGTGAAAGTTCTTAGGCCGTCCGTAGTGCAAAATGTTGTATACAATATCAATACACGTCAACGGTAGAGAAAAAGAGTCCAACGCATTGTTTATTCCCAAACGTTAAACAGCACGTGCATGCTGGTTCGTCGCGTCGAGCAATCCCTCGCGAGCCGTCCGATGCGAATGATCAACGTCGTGCGATCCCGATCAACAACCACCTGAACCCGACCAATCTCCACCTGGGCCCGACGAGACCCCACCTGAAACTAGACACATTTCGAATCCGGGGAGTCACGCTGCGCTATGCTTCTCTCTCGAACTTTCTCCCTAAATCCCCAAATCCCCATAGGGTTCGATCCGCATTTCCGAGCCAAATCGGCGACGACAGCGACATTTCTCCGGCGATGTAGAGTGATTCTCGTGCGCGCCCAGTTTGGCAGAGAGCCATCCCCCGCATAAGCAAAATCGACGCGCGGTGCTCGGTGACGGGGGAGTGAAGGTGCGGTGCTCGACCTCCGGGGAAGAGCGGAGCCATGCCGTGGGCGTTCGGAGAGCGGAGATTGGCGCGCGAGGGGGCGTGGTTCCTTGCGGTGGTGAGTTGAGTCAGGAGGAGAAAGCGGGGATCCGGTTGGGCAAAGGAGGCGCAGTTGTCGGCGGTGGGGTGAGCTTGGCGACTGAGATCTACTCTCGCGCGTTGGAGTGCGGTGATCAGGGGAAGGTCCAGGGTAGGTAGCTTTGGCTCGCGCTCGTGTTTTGGCGAGTTCAACGACGACAAGACCAGAGATAAGCTCACATTAACCCCATGTCACCAAAATCACTGCGAATTTATGGTACGACGTAGCTGGGGAAACCAAGGGCTTAGTACGATGCACTTCCACATGTTTTTTGTGTAGGAATAATTACTGAAAAATCAATTTGCATAACGACACCAAGTATTTCTAGAGTAACTTTGTACTAAGTTGCAGAGTATCGAAAGTTGCAGATTATCATTTCTACTAAGTTGTAGAATAACATTTTTTGTTACTAAGTTGCATAACATGACCAATTAGTTGCAGAGTAACTTTGTGGGGGTGTGTCCTACCTTCAAAATTGTGCTCATGCTTTTGCAAATTAGCGCTCGCGCTAGGCGACTTAATGATAATGTTTATACAACTTTCATATGGGTGCATCCTACCTTAATTTAGCACTCACGCTAGCACGAACTGGTGTACATGCTATGCAACTTATTCGGGTGTATCAACCTCTGAGTGTACCATGCTTCTACAACCTAGCACTCAACCTCTGAGACATACCACACTCTGCAACTATAATACTCATACTTCGCAGCTTAATTAGTGATGATGTACAATTTAAATGGGTTCAAAAGTGCACACTAGGCTATGGTTTAGGTTTTGCCCCTGAGGTACAACTTATTTGTTAAGACAATCCACAACTTTAGTCATCCATAGTCGTGTGTGCAGAGTAAATGGTTAAATTGCTTAATTGCAGACTAGTCATGGTTGATTAAAGGCTAGTCATGACTGATTTTTGCAGACTAGACAATGTAGTGATCATCATCTGCACTTTTTATAGTGTATCATACATTCAGAATTAGTAAGTGTGTCCTCCAACTCTGCACTTACGTTCTGCGACTTAGTTATTATTCTCTGCAACTTATGGGGGTGTGGCCTACTTTTCAAAATTGGTGCTCATGCTTTGTAAATTAACACTCGCGATAGGAGACTTAATGATCATGTTATATAACTTTCTTGGGGGTGCATCTTACCTTAATTTAGCACTCACGCTAGTACGAACTGGTGTAATATTTGGGTGTATCATATGTAAAAAAAAGTACACATGTTTCTACAACCTAGAACTCAACATCTGAGACTCAACATGCTTTGCAACTATAATACTCATACTCTGCAACTTAACTAGTTATGATGTACAACTTAAATGGGTTCAGAAATGCATCTTAGTGGATCCAGAAACTGCAACTTGTAGGTGTTATTACGGGTGACCTCAATCTGGTGAAATCACGAAAGCACAACAAATTAGTTCATATTCTCTCGCGTAGTGTTGCTCAGTTCTTTTTTATTGTCCTAAAGTGTTTTTGTATCCGCATTGTTGATGCAGCAAGCATGACGAGACGTAATCTGCACTTACCTGACCCCGCTACTGTAGTGAGGGGCACAAATGCAAACATGAACAACAAGCAGCTGGTATTGCATCTTTTAAAAGGGATTTAAATCCTGTACCTTTAAGCAACATTTTTTCTTTGCAACCCGCTAGTAAATACATTAGACTACACATGTCTAGCGCAAGCGCAAATCCCAAAGGCGCTGTCATGGGAAAGCCTAGCACAAGTGCAAATCTCATTGCTGCAATTTCGGACAAGACTAGCACAAGTGCAAATCCCACCGGTGCAGTTACGGGGAATAAAAACATGAAGACAGAAGAAGCAAAGAGCAACCGCGTAAGGAAGCAGGTCCAACCGGTGGGTTTCCAATTATATTATCTAGGAAACATAAGTCATTTTTCTCACACTGATATGTTTTTTCTCCATCTTAACAACTACTTTTTCATTTATTTTTATTAATTTGGCAGGAACCGCGCATCACCAACAAGGCGTGTCAAGTTGAATGCACTTTTATCAAAAGAGCAGAAGGATGTAATAATAGAGTGGACGTGGGGAGGCATGCTACATATTAGGGCAACAGTAATGCTAGTAGACTTTAGCATGTGGGTGCTAGTGACGAAGGGATGGACCTTGGACCTATCGAGTAAGGATACCCGGTGTCGAATCTGAGACTCTACAAATCCCTCGGATGAACCCATAGGGTTTCGAATAGGAAAACCCATGAGCGCTGGTGGCGATCGTCGGCTAAACAGGGGGCAAGATTTACCCAGGTTTGGGGCCCTCGTAGAGGTAAAACCCTTACTCCTGCCTCTGTCGATCTGTATTAACGAGTAGATCGGTTACAATGGTGGTTGCTCAAGTCGAGAGTATGATCTCGAGGTCAAGGCTTTGGTGGTGCGGTATTGCTTGGTCCTCTTCCGGTGGCTCTCCTGGCCTTATATAGATGGCTAGGTCTCAAACCCTAACCGGAGAGGACTCGAACTCGAACCCTATGTCGGTTACAAGTTTCCTAACTTAACCCGCAAGACAACGCGGGTGGGCTTCATGTGGGCCTACTGGAACACTCCAAGGGATCCTCTTCTTGTGCCTTAACCTTGGGCCTGAGACGGGGTGTCCTTACCCGCAGGGTCTAGGATCCATGCCTTCGTCAGTAGCCCCCGAGCGTTTGCTCGATTGGGATTTTTCCAGTCGAGTAGACGGTCAAACTTTTTGTATTTCTTACTTTCCGATAACCAGTATGGTTGTTTCCCGTTTGAAGGGTGCGTACCCTGTGTGATGAGTTTTTATACCCGAGTATCGAGTAATGCAAGTGCCTGTTTTTATGGCCGTTTATCGCAGAAGGATATGGCGCAGTAGCTTGGCTCTCCCGAAAGATCAGGGCCAATTAATTGCAACTAGGGCAAAAACAATTCTGGCCTACACAGATTCGAGACCTCCGACTCGAACCCGATGAGGTGATCGTTGCGACTGAGCCGTAGTGGTCTTACCGAGTCGAACTTGACCTATGGGGGTACCCGGCGCGTCCGCAGGGATTTTTCTTCGTGTTGTTGACACGGAATCATACCGGAGGACGCAGCTTGAGTGCGATTCCAGGCCCTCAAGAGAGATCTTTCGGGTCTTACCTTCATATTCGAAAGAATATGGCGTCCGGATGTGCCTAGTCGGCTGAACAATCCAGGTTTATGATGTGCAAACATCATGTGAATGAGTGGCAGGTTCTGTCTACTCGCGTAGTTTTTTGAGTTTGCAATTCCTTATCCATACGAAAGAGTTTTCGTGTTAGGAGTTTTATGCCCATATGAAAGAGTTTTCATGTTTGGGATGTTGTGCCCATACGAAAGAGTTTTCGTGTGTAGGGTATTTTTCCCTGTTAAAGATATCTCACTTCATGATTTGTCCATGAAAAAGTTGCTTCCATGTTTGGATTTTCTTATTCGAAGGAATTTGTTCATACGAAGTTATTTTCGTGTTTGAACTTTCCATTTGAAAGATTCTTCAGTTTGATGATGCACGCTATGACATCATGGCGCACTTTTATCCTCCCGATGGGACGTGACGGAGTGAGAGCAGAAGGGCTGGCCCACCTAGTCAGCTTTTTGACCGGAAATGAGACGTCGTTCCCGGTTTTTACGCGAACCGCGCAGTAAATGCGCACGATCCACTGTTAAGATCGTGGCACGAAACGGCATCCACCGCCCTCTCGTTTCGCCTTCGCACGCGGCAGCTGCGATGGACGCCACGTGGCGCATCGAGTGGCCAGGATCGAGTGGCCCTGTGTATAAATACAGGCCTTGGTGAAGCGGTGAAATTTTCCTAGCCTTCGCCTTCTTTGCTCGTCTTCTTCCTCGCGCTCCATCTTCTTTCTCCCTTCAAGCTCGTGCTAGCAGCAATGGCGGGCGGCAAGAAGCGCGCCGTTGTCTCGTCGTCAAGGGCTTCAGGAGATGCTCCTCCGCCACCCGCGCCACGCTCAGGTGATTGGCGCTCGCCCAACACCACGGCCAAAAGCGTCAAGGCTATGCAGCGGGACGGGTTGCTGCCTCCGGAATCGGAGAAGCGGGTGCGCCTTGGCAAAAAGGAGGAGGTACCCAATCCCTGTGCGAATGAACGCGTGATCTTTGCGGATCACGTGTCGCGCGGTCTACCTCTCCCTCTCCATCCTTTCCTCATGGCTCTGCTGTATGTCTATAGCATACAGCTCCATGACTTGCCTCAAAACGCAATGCAGCACATCTCGTGCTTCATTGTTCTTTGCGAGTGCTTTCTGGGCATTCGCCCTCACTGGGGTCTCTGGAAGGCCCTCTTCAAGGTGCGCGTCTTCCGCGAGAGATCGCGGGTGGAGACGGAGCTGGCGGAGCCGTTGCGCACTGGCGGCTTCGGGATCCAGGCGAAATCCGAGAACGGCTACTTCACCATGCACTTCATCGACTCCGCCCAAGGATGGAGGAAGAAATGGTTTTATGTAACCGACAACAGCGCGGATGGAGAGTTAACGAATTCCATCTGTTCGCTGTTTTGAAGAAGCGGAAGTCTTGGGCGCATAAACTCTCGGCTGAAGAAAACCGAGTCGTAGCTCCCCTACTCGCCAGGGTGGATACTCTTCGGGACCAAGTCGCAAGAACTGCGCTGAACGGCCTGCACTTGGCGAGTGTTTTCCTCAAGCGCAGGGTTCAGCCCCTGCAGTATAGGCCATCCGCAATGTGGGAGTACCAAGGCGCCGAGGATCCCAGTCGTGTGAGCCGCGAAGAACTCTCGAATGCTGAATTCGAGAAGAAGATCGCGGCCATCACCAATTTGAAGGAAGGCGACACTTTCCCCGACTTCCCGGTAGCCGCTTTTGAAGCTTCGAGGCCACCACCAGCCGAAGTAAGTCCTGAATTTCTCTGTCTTCATTTATTTTCCTCGTTCTGAGATTTAGTCGACTTAATTTTTCTCTCGTTTTTCTTCCGTCTTCTTCTGTAGAGCCTATCCGTGGCCACCTGCTACCCGCCAGTGTCTGGGGAGGAGGCCTCGGATTTATTGGCGAGTAACCTGGACGGCCCGGCCGATACCAGTGTTGCTAACGCCTCTTCGAGTTCTGAGCATGATTCTTCGGATGACGCTGAGGACTCGAATGGCGGGCTCCTCCATCGCAAACGTCGTCGTGTGGGGGATGATGAGGCCACCTCCAAAGATAATTCTTTGGAGGAATCGCCCGGGAAGGAGCCCATCACCGTCACTCCACTGCGTACTCGCGCCCCTTCTCCTTCGTTTCCAATAATCCAAACCGCTTGGAATGCGGACATGTTGGACGAAGAAGATGATGATTAGTAAGTTTTCTTCTTACTCTTAGTCGAGCGTTTCCTTTCGCTTCTCTTTTTGATGTATTTTCTTCCTTGTAGCCTGCAAGCCATCAGTCCTCGCGAGTTCGTGTCTTCTCTTCCTCTCGAAAAGAGGAAGAAAGTGGGAACCGCGGTTGAAACTCCAGCTGTCGACACCATGCAGAATTCACCGAGTGTAGCCCCCAACGCGACGACTACAGAATATAGAATTCCTAGTTTCGCTGTTGGGGCTTCGACTCCGAAGGAAGCGTCGGGTAGCTCGGCGGATCCTCTCTCCTTCGCCCAAGGCCAGGTAAAGTTTACTGCCCACTTTCTTCAATGCTTTAACAGCTTACGAATTTGTTATCGGGTGCACGTCAGTGCTCCCGATGGGAGTAGCCCCCGAGGTTGTAGTCGATCGCATGCGATCGGCTACAGGCTCAACGATAGTCTTTTCTTTCTTCTTCTTCATTATATCGGGTGCACGGCAGTGCTCCCGATGGGAGTAGCCCCCGAGGCTATATTCGAATGTTTGCAATCGAGTATAGGCTCAAATTTTCTTTTTCTGATTCTTCTAATCTTTGTATTCCTCGCAGTCGCTTATCGACTCCCTTGCGGCCGTTGGTCGCCGTGTCGTCCTTGCTGAGTCGGAGTGCGGGATCCTTCGAACAGACCGTGATCGACTCGCCTCGGAGAATGAGCTTCTTCGAAGTAAGTTTACCATCTTTTTTGTCTTCATTTTTTCATCAATTCTTCGACTCTGACAATTGTTGCTACGCAGCTCAACTTGAGATTTTGAAGACCGAGAAGGCGAGCGCCTCCACTCGGGCAACAACTCAAGAGGCTGAGTTGGCGGCTGTTCGACAGGAACTCGAGTCTTCCCGCATGCTGTCAGCCGATCTTGAAGGAAAGCTTGCGGCTGCCCAGAATGCTCTGAAGAGCTTAGAGGAAGCTGGCACCAAGGCGGACGCCGATCTTGTCGACTTCCTTCGTCCCCTCGCGGAGCGCTTTGCGAGTAAGTTATTCCTGTCCTACGATTTGCTTTTTGTCTTGGTGAATCCTTTGGATCCTAACACTTTTCTTTGTAGGCCTTCTGGGTGTCCCCCTGGAGCTTCCTGGGATTCCTCGAGTGGACGCGTTGACGGATTCTTGCGCTCAGCTCGAGGCACGCTGAAGGGGCTTGCACCTTGATTGGTGATGCCACTCGAGTGTTGACACAGCTGCACGGCCGCCTTCTCGTCAACGCAGTGTCTCCACCCACGGTGGGCGATCTGCTGAAGATTTTCTCGGAGAGCAATCTCCTTGATACTTACGCGGTTGCTCAGTCAGAATCTAGGGCGAAGACTGCCATCCAGTTCGCGCTGGCGCATGGAGTCACCGGCTTGGAGAAGGCCTACTCGGAGCTTCCTGTCGACCCTTCCACGGGAAAAAAGGTAGGGCTTCGTCGTTTTGGCGAGCCAGCTGGAGTCCTTGCTCGGAAGTTATCCGAGTTGTTCGCCCGTATCCAGGGAGGGACCACTGCCGCGAGTGGCAGCACAACTGTAGTTCCTTAGTATATTTCTTTTGTACTTCGTTGCTTCGATTGTAATGCACCTTGGGATGTGCTCCCGTATTTTCATTGTTTTAATCGAGATGTTTTTCTGAAATGCTTCCTGCGATTGTGTGTTTCCTCCTCCCGATGGGAGTAGCCCCCGAGCACCTGTTGGATAGGTGGTTTATATATCTCGAATAGGGCATCTTATTCCTTTGATTTCCTTGTATTCTTCTAGGTAGCTGGGGTTGCCACGGAGCCTTCAGGTGGACTTGCTATTCCAGCAAATCCTCTTGTTGCCGCTGTTGGGACCTTTGCAGGTCTCCTCGATCGGGTTTCGGAAGGTGAGTGCAAGCTGAAAGCTTTGCGTGGAGTAGCCGATGTGGCTAAGTCCAAGCAGAAACTGGCGATTGAACGCGAACAGTTTTTGATGGATGAATTGGCTTCTGTTGCTAGGGATTTGCTATGTAAGTAATGCAGCCCCCAAGTCTTCTTTATCTTGTTTCCTTTTTTGATCGCGTATCTTTGTTTTTCAGTTGTTCAACCGGATGACAGGGATGAGAAACAATGGGTAGAAAACCACATCCTTCAAGAAGCTGGCAGCTCAAAACCTCATGCGAATAATTTTTGGGCTGATCGTAGTCGAGGCTTTGTGTTGGCTACCTTGAAGTTCCGAGTCATCCAGGCGAAGATTCTCGTGAGCTCCTTTCACGAGGTTTTGATTGGGATGAACGCCGCTTTCTATCCGCTGCAAAGGGGTCCTGAGGATTGGAGCCATCTCCTCAGGGTGTTCGGGCAAGAGGGAGAGATTCGCGAGTGTGTTCGCAATCAGATGACTTGCGGCTCGGTGGTGGCTCTCTTCTTCGTCCGGTTATGGCATCCTGAGGTGAACTTCAACTCCATAGCTAGACTTCCTGATGGTCCAATCAACGATATTTCTCCGCATTATAAGGTTGTTCGTCCTGCAGCGGAAGAAATCATTCGATTGACCTCTGACGAAGTAGATCGGGTGTTGGCGTCCGAGAATGCTCAGCGCCATGTTTGATTGTAGGATGTATATATCCTGTCGTGCTGTATAGTTTGTAAAAACTGTTGTAAGGTGTTTAACCTTGTATATATAAATTTTCTTGTGATGTTGAGTTAGACGTAGCCCCCGTGTGTTTGTGGGGTGTATACCTGTAACTTTTAGCATGTAAGGATGAATAATCTTCGAGCATCTATGGTTGAGAAACCATGTATTTTTTATTGCAATGACTGAGAAGTCATGTGTGTATCTGTTTGAGTTACAAAATGGCTAATATAGCCTTATTATTGCGAGTAAAAGAAATCTAGAGATAAAATTTGCGGAGGTGTGCGATATTCTAAGGATTGGAATAGATGCCTCCAGTCGACGGGTTCTTCAGTCTATAGGCTCCACCTGGGGTAACTTCGTGTATTATGAAGGGTCCTTCCCATGGTGGCTCGAGCTTGTGTCCTTCCTTCTGCTTGAGCCGCAGCACCAGATCTCCTACTGCGAATGCTCTGTGGCGTATACGGCGACTGTGATAGTTTCGCAGTGATTGTTGATATACTGCGGATCTTGCGAGTGCAATATCGCGCATTTCATCGAGTGCGTCCATATCTTCCGCGAGTGCCTTGTTGGAGGTTTCTTCGCTGTAGGCAACGACTCGTGGGGCGCTGAACCTGACGTCCTCGGGAAGGACTGCTTCTGCCCCGTATACCATGAAAAATGGTGTGTAGTTTGTGGATCGGTTTGGAGTTGTGCGGAGACTCCATAGCACGGAGAGTAGCTCTTCGGCCCAATGTCCTGCTGCTGGGTGTAGACGGTCGAGTAGACGCTTCTTGATGCCAGCTGAAACTAAGCCGTTGGATCTTTCGACTTGTCCGTTCGTTTGCGGATGGGAAACTAAGGAAAATTTGAAGTTGATGCCCTTTTCCTCGCAGAACTGCTGTGTTTCCTTTGTTGTGAAATTAGTACCATTGTTTGTGATGATGTCGTGTGGTACGCCAAACCTGCATACGATGGAGTCGAGAAATTTGACGGCACATTGGGCGCTAGCCGAGGTTACTGGCATGGCTTCAATCCATTTGGTAAATTTATCAACTGCGACCAGCAAGTGCGTGTATCCACCTGGCGTGGACTTGCGTAGTGGTCCTACCATGTCCAGCCCTCATTGTGCAAAGGGCCAGGCGATGGGTATCATATGCAATTCCGTAGCAGGTGCGTGCTGTTTTGGTGCGAATCGATGGCAAGCGTTGCACCTGTCGACAAGTTCCTTTGCGTCTCTGGCTGCTGTAAGCCAGTAGAATCCTGCTCGGAAGGCTTTTCCATGATTGCTTTCCAGCTAGCATGATGTCCACAGTCTCCCTGGTGGATGTCTTGTAGTAATTCCTTGCCATCTTCGGGTGCGATGCAGCGCTGGAGTATGCCCGAGATGCTCTGTTTGTATAACTCTCCGTTGACCACCCGAAAGGATTTACTACGTCTGATTATCTGTCGAGCCTCGCGAGGATCTGTCGGGAGCTGTTTGGTGGACAAGTAGTCTAGGTATTTCTGCGTCCAGACTGGCTCGACCAGAAAAACTTGTCGCGAAATATTATGAATAAGCTCGATGATGGCAACTTGCGGGCTGACCTCTGTTTCTGGTGCTGCGGGTACTCCTGCAGCTTTCTTGACTTTGACTGATCGCTTAGTCATCCGCTCGAAATATATCCCTGGCGGTACGGGTGTGTTTGTGGAACCCATGTTTGCCAGCCTGTCTGCTTCTTCGTTGCTGGATCTCGCAATATGTTTCAGCTCGCATCCTTTGAAACTTCCCTCGAGTAGGTTGTACATGTCACGATAGGAGACCATGTTTTCGGCGATTGCGTCGCATTCCTTCATTGTCTGTTGGACGATAAGGTTGGAGTCGCCGAAGATCATCAGTCGGGTGGCTCCACACGCGACTGCCATTTTCATCCCATGCAACAGGGCCTCATATTCTGCGTCGTTGTTCGATGCTGGATCATCGGGCGGAAAATCCAATCGTAGGACATATTGCAGCTTGTCTCCCCTAGGTGATATTAGGACGATTCTGGCTCCTGCTCCTTCATTTCTTTTGGACCCGTCGAAGTACATTATCCAGTTGCTCGTGTATTCAGGCGGTCCGGGCGTTTGTAGCTCTGTCCACTCGCTTAAGAATTCCACGAGTACCTGGGATTTTACTGCATTGCGTCCTGCATCGGTGATGTCCCAAGCGCCCATCTCGATGCTCCATTTTGCAATTCTTCCGGATGCCATAGGGTTGTTCATGATTGTACCGAGTGATGCATCATTAACCACTGTGATGGCGTGTTCCTGGAAATAGTGCTTGAGTTTTCGAGCTGTAAGAACAACTCCATATGCGAGCTTCTGGTAATGAGGATATCATTGCTTGCATGGCGAGAGCACTTCACTGATGTAATAAATTGGTGGTTGGACTCCATATGCCTTGCCCTCCTCAGGTCGTTCGACCATGATTGCCGTGCTGATGACCTGGTTTGTTGCGGCTAGGTATAGGTAAAGTGGCTCCCTTTCTTGCGGTGTTGCAAGAACGCGCCTGCTTTGCAACGATCGTTTCAGGTCTGCGAATGCTTGCTTAGCTTCTGGTGTCCACTCGAATTTGTCCGTCTTCTTCAACAGCTTGTAGAAGGGTAGTGCTTGCTCGCCCAATCGCGCGATAAACCTGCTCAAGGCGGCTAGTCGCCCTGCGAGCTGCTGGACTCCGCGTAGATTGGTTAGCTCCTTCATTGCCAAGATTTCTTGTATTTTCTCTGGGTTGGCTTCGATGCCTCAGGAGGATACCAAATACCCGAGAAGTTTTCCTGCTGGGACGCCGAAGACGCATTTTGTCGGGTTGAGCTTGATCCTGTATGCGTTGAGAGCGTCAAATGTTTCTCTAATGTCCTCGAGGAGTGTGTCCTCTACTCGAGTCTTGATGACGATGTCGTCAACGTACACTTGTACGTTCTTGCCAATGAGCTTGGCGAGGCATTTTTGCATGCAGCGCTGATATGTTGCGCCTGCGTTCTTGAGCCCGAAGGGCATCATCGTGTAGCAGTAGACACCGTGTGGTGTCATGAATGCTGTCTTTTCTTCATCCTCTTGCTTCATCCGGATCTGATTATATCCCGAGTAGGCGTCCAGGAAGGAGAGGCGTTGACAACATGCAGTAGAGTCCACGATCTGGTCGATTCGCGGGAGGGGAAAGTTATCCTTGGGGCAGTGCTTATTTAATGACGTGTAGTCAATGCACACTCGAAGGATGTCAGTGTTCTTTTTGGGGACCAGCACCGGGTTTGCTAACCAAGTGGATATCTTGATCTCCCTGATGAATTTTTCCGCTAGCAATCTATTTACTTCTTCTCCAAGCGCTTTCTGCTTGGGTATCTGAGAACCGTCGAGTGGTATACTTGATGGGTTTTGCATCCTTGAAGACTTCGAGTGAGTGCTCGGCGAACTCCCTGGGTATTCCTGGCATATCTGAGGGCTGCCAGGCGAAAATTTTCCAGTACTCACGGAGGAGTTCGACGAGCGCGCTTTCCTATGCTTGCGAGAGGGTAGCTGAGACCATTGCTGTCTTCGCAAAATCTGTCGGGTGCACCTGATGTTTTCGGGTGTCGCTGTTGGCGCTGAACTCCAATTCATGCGTGTTTTTCTTTGTGAGGGGCATCACGGAGTGATCCGTGGTTTTTGCTAGCTCTTGTAATTCTTCTTGCATCCCGAAATATTTTGCGATCTCGTTGAACTCAATGTCGCACTTGTTGGATTTCTGGAAATCTCCGTCAATGGTGATGACACCGTATTCTCCGGGTAACTTGAGCTTCAGGTACGCGTAATGTGGTACTGCCATGAATCTGGCGAACGCTGTTCGACCAAGGATGTCGTGGTACTGTGAGGGCCAGTCGACGACTTCGAAGTCAAGGAATTCTCTTCTGTAGTTGCTTCGATTGCCCAACACAACCTCTAGGTTGATTGTTCCAAGTGGACGGATTGCCTTTCCCGGAACTATCCCGTGGAAGGATGTTTCTGATTCCGCTAGGCCGTCCATGTTCCTGTTCATCCGGCAGAGTGTATCCACGTAGATAATATTGATGCCATTGCCACCATCCATGAATACGCGGGCCAGTTCGTAGTTGCCAATCTGTGCTTGGATTACGAGGGCGGCGTGTCCTGGTCGATAGACACGTGGTGGGTGGTCTTCCATTGAGAATGTGATCGATTGGTCCGCCATCTTCAGGTATTCGGGCCTTATTGGCGGGGTCTGCACAGCCATGCATAGCTGCCTCGTGTTAGTCTTTTGAGCTCTGCGGGATGGGCATACCTTTTGGATCATTCCTAACTATCCTGCCGGGTTCGGGTACGCGTTGGCTCCGGTGTTTTGTGCGGGTGGCGCAGGTAGTGCAGCTAGCGCCATGTTTGGATTTGCTGGTGGAGGTAGGGGTTGTGGCGGCTGGAATCCTTGATGTCCTGCTCCCGGAAGCGGTGGGTAATTTTGATTGGCTTCCGATCTGCTTTTCTTCGAGAAGGCCTCAGTGATTTCGATGAATTTTCGGCAATCCTTAAGAAGGTGTGTTGCCTTAGTTTTGCCCGTGCGCTTATCTGTAAATAGATGTAGCGAGCAGTATGCATCGAGGTCCTCCTCGGGAGTTTTGTCTTCAGCTTTCGGTCTCCATTCGCGACTTCCGCGGCGTCCGGTATCGCGACTTCGCGTGAATTCCGCCGCTACCATCTCCTCCCGATCCTCGTGATCGTAGTATTTCCTTCTTTTCCTTCGACCATGGCGATCTTCTTCGGGTGCAGGCGATGATGCTCTCTCATTGCGCACTGCGTCTTCTCCGTTAGACCATTTGTCGGCTATGATCATCAGCTCCCCAATAGTTTTGTGTGCGGCTCTGCCCAGCTCTTCTCTGAAAGCAGTTCGTCGGGCGCCTTTTGCGAAGGCTTCAACCGCTACTTCTTCTGAGATGTTTCCTGCGGTGTTCCTGAGCATGGTCCATCGCTAGATATACTCGCGGGTGGACTCGCCGCTTTTCTGTTTGCAGGCTCGTAGTTCTTCAATGGTTGCTGGTCTCTTGTAGGTCGACTGGAAGTTTTTGCAGAAGTCTTGGTGCAGGTCGTCCCACGATACGTAACTGGACCTTGGCCTTGCTTCCAGCCAGCTACGTGCCGCGCCAACCAGGTGTAGATTGAGGTATTTCATAGCCGTATTCTTGTTCCCACGTTGGCATTTTACTGCCGTGAGGTAGTCGTTTAGCCACGACGAGGGCTCGAGCGAGCCATCGTACTTTGTTACTTCTATGCTGAGCTTGAATCTTTTGGGTAGGGGTGCTTCGCGGATACTGCGGGTGAAGCAAAGCGCACCGCAAGTCTCATCATCCGAAGAACCGAACGAAGAGCGTTCGCGATTCCGTGTTGCTCTTGCCTTGTCCACCCTATTTTGCGCGATGTCTGATCGCGCATCGTATCCTGGCTAGCTGTGATCAGCTTCCTTCCGTGGCTCCTTGCTGCGTTTTCGCGAGCGGCTGCTGTGATGTCGCGAGCTTTTGTCTCTTGGGCTGCCTTCGCTGCTGCTTCGACTGTCATCGCGGCGTCGAGCTTCTTTTCCTCGACCGCGGCGAGGTGACTTGTCTCTTCTTGGCGAAGTGCTCCTATGCTTGCGGGATGCTTATTTTTCCTTTTCCCTCTCTAGCTGTTCGGCGGCTTTCCGACGGTCATAGGAGGCGAGCCTCGCGGCTGCCAGTCCTAGCCCCTTGCGCACCTATTTGTACTGCTCTGCGCGAGGATCGCTTTCAGTCGGCTGGTTCATCTGCATGTAAGTTGCTGCGGCCAGGACCGCGGCAGCGGGAGTTTGCGGATAGACGTTTCCGTCTTCATCGACTCGCATAAGGGAAGGTGCGATCGACCTACTGGTCCCGCCCAAGGACTCGATGTCCATGGATGTTGATGCGTATCCCTTCCTCGCGGGTCGGGTTCCGACCGAGGGTGCTAGGGACAGCTCAGGTCGTCGTTGACTTGATTCATCCGTCGCTCTTCTTCGACGGGCCAGGTCTATCCGAGCTTCTTTGATGGTTGTGGCCGCTCTTACCAGATGATAGTGGTAGGCGATCATGTCTTCGTGTGGCGCTTCAGCTGCTGGTGGCTTTCTTGTTCGCATAGCCTCCTTGGCTCGATCCCAAGCTTCCCGCGTGACGCCGATTGCGACGCGTTCCGCCGCGCTGTGTTCTGTTTCTGGGGGTAGCTCCGATCCTGCCATGCAGATTTGAGCCAGTCGTGGCTCGTGCGTCCTAGGCATGGCTCGGAAAGCTCTCTGGATTCGGGAAGGTTCCTCTGTCGAGAGGGTATGGTAGTCGTTGGTGTTGAAGCGGATGGACTCGCCACTTTTCTCCAAATGAGGGCGCGAGTTGATGGCTCCTGATTCAGATCCTGATTCTTCCGGGAAGTGGAGGATTCCGTCCCTGTTAGTCACGAACTTCAAGATTCCGAACGTAAAGGTGACGCTCCTCTCCAGATCGCTGAATACCGGGCGTGATTCCGGCGAGTGGGGGGTGACCACGACAGATCCGATCCTGATAGGGTTGGTTGGAGTCGTAATCGAAGGTTTCCAACGTGAGTTGGTTGTCGATGAGGCCGAAGATGCCGGAGATCCAGCGCCCGCCGTTCCCACAGACGGCGCCAATTTTCGAATCTGAGACTCTACAAATCCCTCGGGTGAACCCATAGGGTTTCGAATAGGAGAACCCATGAGCGCTGGTGGCGATCGTCGGCTAAAGAGGGGGCAAGATTTTCCCAGGTTCGGGGCCCTCGTAGAGGTAAAACCCTTACTCCTGCCTCTGTCGATCTATATTAACGAGTAGATCGGTTACAATGGTGGTTGCTCAAGTCGAGAGTATGATCTCGAGCTCAAGGCTTTGGTGGTGCGGTATTGCTTGGTCCTCTTCCGGTGGCTCTCCTGGCCTTATATAGATGGCCAGGTCTCAAACCCTAACCGGAGAGGACTCGAACTCTAACCCTATGTCGGTTACAAGTTTCCTAACTTAACCCGCAAGATAACGCGGGTGGGCTTCATGTGGGCCTACTGGAACACTCCAAGGGCTCCTCTTCTTGGGCCTTAACCTTGGGCCTGAGACGGGGTGTCCTTACCCGCAGGGTCTAGGATCCATGCCTTCGTCACCCGGTCCTAGGCCCAGGACTTGAGCCCGAGAGGAGATGCCTTATACTACTCTAGAAGACCCAGTTGAAGCCCACCCGCAAAGCCTTGCGGGTCAAGTAAGGAAACTTGTAACCGACTTAGGGTTAGAGTTTGAGTCCTCCCCGGGTGTGATTTGAGACCTGGCCACCTATATAAGGCTAGGAGAACCACCAGGATGAGGACAAGCAATACCGCACCACCAAGCCTTGAGATCGAGATCATACCCTCGACTTGAGCAACCCCCCATTGTAACCGATCTACTCATGAATACAGATCGACAGAGGCAGGAGGAAGGGTTTTACCTCTACGAGGGCCCCGAACCTGGGTAAATCGTTCCCCCTGTCTAGCCGACGATTGTGACCAGCGCCCACAGGTTCTCCTAATCGAAACCCTATGGGTTCACCTGAGGGACTTGTTGAGATGCAGATTCGACAATTGGCACCGTCTGTGGGAACGGCGGGCGCTGGATCTCCGGCATCTTCGGCTTCATCGACAACCAACTCACATTGGAACCCCGCGACTTTGACTCGGACCAATCCAATCCGAATCGGGTCAGTCGTCATCACCCCTCACTCGCCGGAATCACGCCCAGTATTCAGCGATCTTGAGAAGAGCATCACCCTGATGTTCGGGAGCTTCAAGTTCTACACCAACAAGGATGGGATCCTTCACTTCCCCGAAGGATCGGGATCTGAATCGATCTCCAGCCCTGGAGCTATCGATTCACGACCCTACCGCGCAGATCGCGACTTGGCGAAAAGCGGCGAATCCATCCGCCTCAACACCAGTAACTTCCATGCCCTCTCTACGGAGGAACCTTCTCGGGTCAGGAAAGCCTTCCGAGTCACGCCTAGGACCCACAAGCCATATCTGGCTTAGGTCTGCATGGCATGATCAGGAGATCCACCCGAAGAAACTGAACACAGCGCAAGGGAGCGCGGTGAGATCGGCGTCTCGCGAGACGCTTGGGTCCGAGCAAAGGAGGCTATCCGCACGAGCAAACCACCTGCAGTCGGAGCTCGTTACCAAGACATGACCGCCTACCACTATCATCTAGTGAGAGCGGCTACTGCAATCAAGGAAACTCACATAGATCTAGCCAATCGGAAGAGATTGGCGGACGAGTCGAGCCAACACCGGGCCGCGCTGTCCTTAACACCTTCTGTCGGGACTCGTCCCGCAAGGAAAGGATACGCCTCAAGAACCGCAACCATGGATGACGAGTCCCTAACCGGAATCAGCAAGTCACTCGGACCTTCCCTTATGCGGGTCGACGAGGACGGAAACATCTATCCGCAAACTCCCGCCGCCGCGGTCCTAGTCGCAGCAACCTACATGCAGATAAATCAACCAGGGGAAAACGACCCTCGATCAGAGCAATACAAGTAAGTTCAGAAAGGATTGGGCATGGCAGTCTCAAAGCTTGTTTCCTATGATCGCAGGAAGGCAGCTGCACAGAAGGAAAGGGAAGCATCCCGCAGGCGTAGGAGTACATCACCCAGGAGAGAAAAATCACCTCGCCGTGGTCGGGGAAAAGAAGCCTGTCGACGTGACGATAGCCGGAGTAGCAGTGAAGGTAGCCCGAGGAACCGAGACCGCGGCTCGTGACATCATAGCGGCCGCTCGCGAAATCGCAGCAAGGAGCCAAGGAAGGAAATTGATCGCGACCAGCCAGGATACAACGCGTGATCAGATATCGCGCAAAATAAAGTGGACAAGGCAAGAGCAGCAAGGAACCGCACGCACTCCTCATTTGGCTCTTCTGACGATGAAACCTGCGGCGCGTTATGCTTCGCTCGCAGCATCCGCGAGGCGCCTCTACCCAAAAGATTCAAACTCAGCACGGAAGTAACAAAATACGATGGTTCACTCGAACCTTCGTCATGGCTGTCGGATTACCTCACAGCAGTAAAATGCCAACGTGGGAACAAGAACACGGCTATGCAGTACCTCAACCTACACCTGGTAGGAGCGGCACGCAGTTGGCTGGAAGCAAGACTGAAGTCCTGCTACGGGTCATGGGACGATCTACACTTCGATTTCTGCAAAAACTTCCAAGCAACATACAAAAGACCGGCGACCATCGAGGAACTGCGAGCCTGCAAGCAGAAGAGTGGCGAGTCCACTCGCGAATATATCCAGCGATGGACCACACTGAGGAACACAGCAGGAAACATATCAGAGGAAGTAGCAGTCGAAGCTTTCACGAAGGGCGCTCGACGAACTACTTTCAGAGAAGAACTGGGACGAGCCACGCCCAAAACTATCGGAGAGCTAATGATCATAGCCGATAGGTGGGCTAACGGAGAGGACTCGGTGCGCAACGAGAGGGCATCCTCGCCCGCTGTCGTGGTGGTATCACGACAGATGCCATGGGATGGCTAATTGTTTGGGGTCGATGGACGCTGGAGGTGCTCGGGGAGGGATCACACAGCGAGTAGCCGCGTGTGGGATGAATCTAGCACTACAAACACCAAGATCTTACCCAGGTTCAGGGCCCTCGTGTGGAGGTAACACCCCTACTGCTGCCTCTCTCTTTATATGTGTGTCACCGAGTAGCCACAGTACAATTAGGCCTTCAGCCGAGTAGCCACTCTTGCTCACTAGTTCTCTCTAAGTGTTGCCTCTGGAATGTATGTCGAATGCGGCGAACCTCTCACAGGAGGGGGCAGGGCACCTTATATACTGGTGCCCAGCCGAATAGAAAACAACTATAAGGTACGACTCGACGTGACAGGAGCACTGCAGAACAGAGCACGCCTCCGGCTTCTCGCTGAGGCGGGTGCGGGAAGTCGTCGTGTGCCGTTCTGGGATGGGACCTGTCCACCCTTGTCAGCGAGGTAGGGTAGACCCCTAGCCCTGTCCTGTCCCCTCCGTCAGTGACAGGACTTGCCAGGCGCCTACCGCACTGTAGCCACGCCGTAGCGCGGTTAACCACGCGCTCCGTAAGTTGAACCGCACGCCGTACGGACGCGGGATACGCGGGATCCTTTGTCAGAACGGCTCCATTGACTTCTGGCCCGAGTAGGAATCCACTCCCTCTACTCGGACCACTTCCTCTACTCGGAACAATACAACTTCCTTGATTCTTCCTTCCGGCCATTGGTGTGTACGGCTGGATAGTAGTCGACCGGGTAGCAAGTACCGGGTAGCCAGCTACTCAGCCAAACCTCTCCTTGGACCTTGCCTTTAGTGAAGGGAATATGCCCGAGAGGCAATAATAAAGTGTTTATTATATATTATTCCTTGTTTATGGTAGATGTTTATTTCTCATGCTAGAATTGTATTAACCGGAAACGTTGATACATGTGTGATTAATAAACAAACCGACGTTCCTAGTGAAGCCTATCTTTTAACTAGCTCGTTGATTAAACAGATGATCAAGGTTTCCTGATCATGAACATTGGATGTTGTTAATAACGGGGTCATGTCATTAGGAGAATGACATGATGAACTTAAACCCTAACTAAGTATAACAATACGATCAAGTCATTTAGTTTTGTTGTTATATCTTACATTCGAAGTAACATTATTCCTTAGACCATGAGATCATGTTAATCACTAATACCGAAAGAATACTTTGATGACATCAAACGTCACACCGTAAAAGGGTGACTATAAAGGTGGCATTGGATATTCGAAAAGTGTTGGTTGAAGCTCATGGATCGAGAATGGGATTTGTCCATCCAATATGACGGATAGATATACTCAGGGCACTCTCGGTGATATCACATCGACACCGCTTGCAAGCAAGTGATATGATCACAAGGATGTTATATCACGGGAACGAGAAAAGAGTACTTGTCGGATAACGAGATCAAACAAGGTATAGTGGATACCGATGATCCGATCTCGGGCAAGTAATATATCGCGAGACAAAGGGAAATCGTTACGACGTTGAAAGGTTCACACGATCACGAGAGTCATCGTTGAATATATAGGAGTCATCACGGTTTTCCAGACCCCGCTGTCGATCATGTCTATAATATTCACGAACCGTAGGGAGACACACTTAAGGTTCGATGAAGCGCTTAGAGAGGATACGAAATACCGAAGAATATTTTGGGCAGCTCCGAAATTGTTTCGGGGAAAATTGAAATAGTTCAAGGGGTTTTTCGTCGAACGGTCGTTAATAGAATTAACAAATGGTTCGAGGTGCTGCATGCAAATGTTTGTTAATGGAATTAACAAATATAAATAAAGAAATAAATTTTTTTATTTATTTATTAAAGAAAAACCTTTGGAATTTCTAAGTGGGAAATTAAGGAATTTTGAGTGGGTGTGAGTGGAGCTTCCACTCACATGAAGAGAGGAAGGGGTGGGGGCACCCATGGCTGGCCGCACCCCCCCTTGGGCTGCCTCCCCCTCCCCTATAAAAGGAGGGTGAGGGATCTCTCTTCTCTACACACTTGCCCACTCTTTTTCCCTTCCATCCGCTGCTCAATTCCATGGTCTCCGGCTTGGCGAAGCCCTGACCGTGGGATTCTTCACCACCACCACGCCGTCGTGCTGCTGGAATTCCGGAGGGATCCTCTACTTCCGCAAGCCGCTGGAACGAGGGAATGGAACTCTTCATCGAGCTGAACGTGTGACCGATTACGGAGGCACCGCCGGATTACGGTGCTCTTCTCCTCGCTCGGGATCGGCGTGAGAACGACTACGCCAACAACGAGATCTTTTCTCGTACCACTTTGAGTCTTCGAGGGTATGTTATCTCAAGACTCTCTTTCTCCCTGTTGCCTTTCATCTCATAGATTAGATCTTAGCCTTTCGGGTTTATCGCGCGTAGGAAATTTTTTGTTTTCTATGCTACGTTCCCCTTCAGTGGTATCAGAGCCGGATCTATGCGTAGATGAATTGTACGGGTAGAACACATAGGAGTATGTGGGCGTTGATGGTCATGTTTTTGCCTCTTTGAGTATTTTTACGATCTTAGTGGCATAGTGGGATGAAGCGGCCCGGACTAACTTTACATGTCCACGTACATGAGACTTGTTCCACAACTGACATGCAACTTGAATTGCATAAGTGGCTTGCGGGTGTCGGTTTCTCCTACTATAGTTAAGATCTAATCTACGAAGGGTTGTTAAAAATATGTTTTATCAACGTTGTGGTTCTTGTACGTAGGTATGAACGGTTCTATCCTCGTAAGCCCAAAACCACGTAAAATATGCAAAAATAAATTAGAGGCGTCTAACTTGTTTTTGCAGGGCATGTGATGTGATATGGTCAATGTTACAAACGTTATGCATGAGATGATATCTTTTGTAAATTATTGACATATCGGCTGGAGCCATATGGTTGTCTTATTTTATGGCCTGCGTGCTGTATGTCATATCCATGTGATATGTTGTAATGGACAATCAAGATGGAGGTGCCACGGACCTTGGTGCCACGCCGGTGGAATGATGGAGATCATACCATGATGCACACGATGAAGATCAACTGCAAGAATGACCATATCATATCACATTATCCATGCATGTGATGTTTATCCTTTTATGCATCTTATTTTGCTTAGATCGCGACGGTAGCATTATAAGATGATCCCTCTCACTTAATATCAAGATAATAATGTGTTCTTCCTTAAGTATGCACCGTTAAGAAAGTTCGTCGTTTCGAGACACCACGTGATGATCGGGTGTGATAGACTCAACGTTCGCATACAACGGGTGTTTTCAAGCCTAGCATGTACAGACATGGCCTTGAAACACATGCAATACAACGGTTCTACTTGGCGAGCCTAGCACGTACAGACATGGCCTCGGAACACGTAACCGAAAGGTAAAGCATGAGTCATATGAATGATATGATGAACATGTTGATGTTCGCCTTTGCAACTGCACCGTCTCACGTGATGATCGGTTTCGGTGTAGTGAATTTGGTTCGTGTAATCACTAAAGACAACTAAGAGGGATGTTGTTTTTGAGTGGGAGTTCATGGGATAATTTTAGAATTAACTTGAACTTAATTTATCATAAACATAGTCTAAATAGTCTTTGCAAATATGTTGTAGATCATGGCACCACCTACCTTCAATTTCAATATGTTCATGGAGAAAGAGAAATTAGCGAACAACGGAAGCAACTTTACCAACTGGGCACTTAACCTGAGGATTCTCCTCACCGCTTGCAAGAAGCTCTATGTGCTTGATGCACCTCTAGGTGACCAGCCCGCTGAAGATGCTTCTGATGAAGATAAAAATGTTTATCTGACTCAACAAGAAGACCACAGTATAGTTCACTGTGGCATCCTCTATGGATTAGAGCCAGAGCTGCGAAAACGTTTCGAGAACAGCACTGCTTATGGCACAATGGGAGAATTGAAAATGATTTTCGATACCCATGCCGCAGTTGAGAGTTATGACGCTTCAGAAAAGTTCTTTAGCTGCATGATGGAAGGGAACAGCTCCGTTATTGAGCACGTACTCAAAATGTCTGCGTACGCTGATAAGCTCATAGCCTTGGGAATATCGATTCCCATTGAGCTAGGGATACATCGTGTTCTCCAATCTCTGCGACCTAGTTACAAGAACTTCGTGATGAACTATAATATGCAGAGCATGAAGAAGTCCCTTCCTGAGCTTCTCTCGATGCTTAAAACTGTTGAAGTGGAGATTAAGAAAGAACATCAAGTGTTGATGATCAATAAGACCACTAGTTTCAAGAAAGGAAAGAAAGGCAAGCCAAGGGTAAACTTCAAGAAGGGTGGCAAATCTGTTGCTACCGCTGAGAAGAAAACCAGGCATGGACCTAAGCCTGAGACTGAGTGTTTCTATTGCAAGGGTACTGGCCACTGGAAGCGCAATTGCCCCAAGTATCTGGCAGATAAGAAGGCCGGCAAAGTGAACAAAGGTATATATGATATAATTGTTATTGATGTGTACCTTACTAGTACTCGCAGTAGCACCTCGGTATTTGATACTGGTTCAGTTGCTCACATATGTAACTCGAAACAGGAGCTGCAGAATAAGCGACCACTAGCAAAGGATGAGGTGACGATGCGCGTCGGCAATGGATCAAGAGTTGACGTGATCGCCGTCGGGACGCTACCTCTACGTCTACCATCGGGATTAGTTATAAACCTCAATAAATGTTATTTGGTGCCTGCATTAAGCATGAATATCGTTTCTGGATCTTGCTTAATGCGGGATGGTTATTCCTTTAAGTCCGAGAACAATTGTTGTTCGATTTATATGAATAATATCTTTTATGGTCATGCACCTGAGAAGAATGGTTTATTTCTTTTGAATCTTGATAATGTTGATACACATATTCATAATGTGAATGCCAAAAGAATTAAGTTAAATGATGATATTGCTACTTATATGTGGCATTTCCGCTTAGGTCATATTGGTGTTAAACGCATGAAGAAGCTCCATTCTGATGGACTCTTAGAATCACTTGATTATGAATCATTTGAAACATGTAAACCATGCCTTATGGGTAAGATGACAAGAACCCCGTTTTCTGGATCTATGGAACGGGCGACATACTTGTTGGAAATCATACATACTGATGTATGTGGACCAATGAGTGTATCGGCGCGCGGTGGATATCGTTATTTTGTCACTTTCACAGATGATTTGAGTATATATGGGTATATTTACTTAATGGAACACAAATCTGAAATGTTTGAAAAGTTCAAAGAATTTCAGTGTGAAGTTGAAAATCATCGTAACAGAAAGATTAAATTTCTACGGTCTGATCGTGGAGGTGAATATCTAAGTTACGAGTTTGGCATGCATATGAAACAATGTGGAATAGTTTCACAACTCACACCTGCCGGAACACCACAGCGTAATGGTGTTTCCGAACGTCGTAATCGTACTTTATTAGATATGGTTCGATCTATGATGTCTCTTACAGATTTGCCACTATCGTTTTGGGGTTATGCACTAGAGACCGCTGCATTCACTTTAAATAGGGCACCATCTAAATCCGTTGAAACGACACCGTATGAATTATGGTTTGGAAACAAACCTAAGCTGTCATTTCTAAAAGTTTGGGGATGAGATGTTTATGTGAAGAAGCTTCAACCTGATAAACTCGAACCCAAAGCGGAAAAATGCATCTTCATAGGATACCCTAAAGAAACAATAGGGTACACCTTCTATCACAGATCCGAAGGCAAGATTTTCGTTGCCAAGAATGGATCCTTTTTGGAGAAGGAGTTTCTCTCGAAAGATGTGAATAGTGGGAAGGTAGAACTCGACGAGGTTATTGAACCTTCTCTTCTTGGAATGGCGAGTAGCGCAGCGCCGGAAGTTGTTCCGGAGCCGACCCCGTCAGATGAAGAGAGAGATAATGATCAAGATCATGAATCTCCAATAGAGGAAACTACCGCACCTCGCAGGTCAACTAGGGAGCGTACAGCTCCTGAACTGTACGGAGATCCCGTATTAAACTTCATGGTAGATGGAGGTGATGACCCTGTGACATATGAGGAAGCGATGATGAGCCCAGATTCCAACAAATGGCTTGAAGCCATGAAATCCGAAATAGGATCCATGTACGAAAACCAAGTTTGGACTTTGGTGGATTTACCCAATGACCGCAAGGCCGTTGAGAACAAATGGATCTTTAAAAAGAAAACTGACGCTGATGGTAATTTGACCGTCTATAAAGCTCGACTTGTCGCAAAAGGTTTCCGACAAATTCAAGGAGTTGACTATGATGAGACTTTCTCACCAGTAGCGATGCTTAAGTCAGTTAGGATTACGTTAGCAGTTGCTGCATTTTTCGATTATGAAATATGGCAGATGGATGTCAAAACGGCGTTCCTTAATGGTGACATTGAGGAAGAGTTGTATATGATGCAACCCAAAGGTTTTGTTGATCCTAAGGATGCTGACAAGGTGTGTAAGCTTCAACGTTCCATTTATGGATTGAAGCAAGCATCCCGAAGTTGGAACCTCCATTTTGATAAGGTCATCAAAGGTTTTGGATTTGTCCAAACATACGGAAAAGCTTGTATTTACAAGAAAGTGAGTGGGAGCTCTGTAGCATTTCTGGTACTATATGTGGATGACATATTGTTGATTGGAAATGATATAGAACTTTTAAAAAGCGTAAAAGGCTATTTGAACAGTAGTTTTTCGATGAAAGACCTCGGTGAAGCAGCTTATATATTAGGCATCAAAATCTACAGGGATAGATCAAGGCGCTAAATTGGACTTTCGCAAAGTACATACCTTGACAAGATTTTGAAGAAGTTCAAAATGGAAGATAGTAGGAATTAAGGGGTTCCTACCTATGTTGCAAGGCAAAACGTTGAGTAAGACTCAATGTCCAGCTACAGCAGAAGATAGAGAAAAGATGAATAGGACTCCCTATGCTTCAGCCATAGGTTCTATCATGTATGCTATGCTATGTACAAGACCGGATGTGGCACATGCTATTAGTTTGACTAGTAGGTACCAATCCAATCCAGGTTTGGAACACTGGACTGCGGTCAAGAATATCCTAAAGTACTTGAGAAGAACTAAGGATATGTTTCTCGTATATGGCGGTGAAGAAGAGCTCGTCGCAAGATGTTACGTCGATGCTAGCTTCGACACTGATCCGGATGACTCTAAGTCTCAGTCCGGGTACGTATTTGTTATGAATGGAGGAGCTGTAAGCTGGAGGAGTTCCAAGCAATCCGTGGTGGCGGGATCATCAACAGAAGCGGAATATGTTGCTGCCTCGGAGGCAACACAGGAAGCAGTTTGGATGAAGGAGTTCATATCCGAACTAGGCGTGGTTCCGAGTGCGTTGGATCCAATGGTTATCTATTGTGACAACAGTGGTGCCATAGCCAATGCTAAGGAACCAAGGTCTCACAAGAATTCCAAGCATATCAAGCGCCGTTTTCACTCCATCCGTGAGCATGTCGCAGATGGGGATGTGAAGATTTGCAAAGTACATACGGATCTGAATGTGGCAGATCCGTTGACTAAAACTCTCTCAAGGGCAAAACATGATCAACACCAGAACTCAATGGGTGTTAGATTCATCACTATGTAATATAGATTATTGCCCCTAGTGCAAGTGGGAGACTGAAGGGAATATGCCCGAGAGGCAATAATAAAGTGTTTATTATATATTATTCCTTGTTTATGATAGATGTTTATTTCTCATGCTAGAATTGTATTAACCGGAAATGTTGATACATGTGTGATTAATAAACAAACCGACGTTCCTAGTGAAGCCTATCTTTTAACTAGCTCGTTGATTAAACAGATGATCAAGTTTTCCTGATCATGAACATTGGATGTTGTTAATAACGGGGTCATGTCATTAGGAGAATGACATGATGAACTTAAACCCTAACTAAGTATAACAATACGATCAAGTCATTTAGTTTTGTTGTTATATCTTACATTCGAAGTAACATTATTCCTTAGACCATGAGATCATGTTAATCACTAATACCGAAAGAATACTTTGATGACATCAAACGTCACACCGTAAAAGGGTGACTATAAAGGTGGCATTGGATATTCGAAAAGTGTTGGTTGAAGCTCATGGATCGAAAATGGGATTTGTCCATCCAATATGACGGATAGATATACTCAGGGCCCTCTCGGTGATATCACATCGACACCGCTTGCAAGCAAGTGATATGATCACAAGGATGTTATATCACGGGAACGAGAAAAGAGTACTTGTCGGATAACGAGATCGAACAAGGTATAGTGGATACCGATGATCTTATCTCGGACAAGTAATATATCGAGAGACAAAGGGAAATCGTTACGACGTTGAAAGGTTCACACGATCACGAGAGTCATCGTTGAATATATAGGAGTCATCACGGTTTTCCAGACCCCGCTGTTGATTATTGATCGGAGAGGAGTCTCGATCATGTCTATAATATTCGCGAACCATACGGAGACACACTTAAGGTTCGATGAAGCGTTTAGAGAGGATACGGAATACCGAAGAATATTTTGGGCAGCTCCGAAATTGTTTCGGGGAAAATTGAAATAGTTCAAGGGGTTTTTCGTCGAACGGTTGTTAATAGAATTAACAAATGGTTCGAGGTGCTGCATGCAAATGTTTGTTAATGGAATTAACAAATATAATTAAAGAAATAAAAATGTTTTATTTATTTATTAAAGAAAAACCTTTGGAATTTCTAAGTGGGAAATTAAGGAATTTTGAGTGGGTGTGAGTGGAGCTTCCACTCACATGAAGAGAGGAAGGGGTGGGGGCACCCATGGCTGGCCGCACCCCCCTTGGGCTGCCTCCCCCTCCCCTATAAAAGGAGGGTGAGGGATCTCTCTTCTCTACACACTTGCCCACTCTTTTTCCCTTCCATCCGCTGCTCAATTCCATGGTCTCCGGCTTGGCGAAGCCCTGACCGTGGGATTCTTCACCACCACCACGCCGTCGTGCTGCTGGAATTCCGGAGGGATCCTCTACTTCCGCAACCCGCTGGAACGAGGGAACGGAACTCTTCATCGAGCTGAACGTGTGACCGATTACGGAGGCACCGCCGGATTGCGGTGCTCTTCTTCTCGCTCGGGATCGGCGTGAGAACGACTACGCCAACAACGAGATCTTTTCTCGTACCACTTTGAGTCTTCGAGGGTATGTTATCTCAAGACTCTCTTTCTCCCTGTTGCCTTTCATCTCATAGATTAGATCTTAGCCTTTCGGATTTATCGCGCGTAGGAAATTTTTTGTTTTCTATGCTACGTTCCCCTTCATTTAGCACTTGCCTTACCCCTACTCGGGGGTAACCCCCCGACATTAGTCCCCGAAGCTGGTAGAGTCCTGCGAACTTGTTCGCTGGGCCCTGCCAGCTTAAAAACAAATCTTGCCTTCGCACTGTAAGATGCCGAGTTGCATCTCCGAGTAGCCTTCAACTCTCGCTTGAATCTTATCTACTCCGAGTAGCATTGCCTTTCTTCCTCTATGCCGAGTAAAAAGACTTAGTGAAATTCCAAACTCACTCCTGCTGAATCAGACAGAATCCATCTCTTCGTGTCGCTACAGGGCACGTGTCACTCCCCCGTACCCCTGACGCCTCAGTGCCTGGGATATGGCAGGCCACGCGCCCATAACTGCGACCAGGGCCCACCAGCCCGTTAAGTCACTTCAACTGCACTCAATAGCCCACGATCTCGACGTGGGATTAATTGCGCCCGTTACGCGCGCAATATGCGCTGTGTGCATTTCTAACGGTTGCGCTACCCACGCCGCACGATCTCCATGCACGATCAATCCGCGAATAACTCACCGGTAACTGCAACTCAAGGGAGCGGGATAAATACCCCCTCGCCGCTCCCTTCTTCTCTTTCCTGCTCTCTTCCACCTCTTGCCCCTTCGTCTCTCCGCCGCCGCCGAGTGCTCCGCCACCGCAACCGCTTGCCGTGCCGCAGCTCCACGCGCCACCGGAGAGACAAAGAGACATCCAGATTCCGATTCACATCTTCCACCAGTGCCTCCGCTTCCCAGATTCGCATCTCCGCCGCCATGGCTGCACGCGGAGAGGACGATGCCGCCGCCCGCACCGGCTGGGAAGGCTCCGATGTCACGGCAGAAGACTGCCAGTGGCTGGTAAACACACGCCGCGTGCCTCCCGGCGTGATGTGCCGCCATCCAGGTAAAGAGATCATCCCTAAGCCCGAAACGGATGAGTATGTCGTTTTTCTTGCGCACTTCAAGCGCGGCTTCGGCCTTCCGATTTCTGAATTCTTTTCCAAGTTCCTTGAGCATTTTGGCCTCCAGCCACATCACCTCCCACCAAATTCCCTCATCATGCTCTCCACCCACGCCGTGGTGTGTGAAGCTTTCCTTGGCGTGTACCCAACAATCCACACATGGGCACGCTACTTCTTCCTTCGAAAATAGAGCATCCCCAATCCGGGTAAAATAGACAGTGCCCGCACCATGACCCAGACAGGCTGCGCCATGATGCTGCAGCGCTCCACTGGTAGCCACCCAAGAGCCAAGGGCCTGGAATCTGTGCGCAAGTGGCAGCGCAGCTTCCTCTACGTGAAGAACGTGGCCACGGAAGACGGGAAACCAATCGAGAACCGGATAGGCCTTCCCAAATTCCGGAATGCCCTTCCTACTCAGCAGAACTGGGGCTACCACCCGAGGAACACCATCGAGGATGTGGTCCAGGTCGAGCAGCGTCTGAGCGAGTTGCGGGAGCAGGGATTCCGCCGAGATGATCCAATCGCGTGTTGGATCTCGCGCCGCGTTCTCCCCCTCCAGCGCAGCTCGCACAAGATGTGCCACATGGGAGGATCTCGCGACTGCACAAGGACCACCACCTTCGAGCTCACCAAGGAGGATGTGGCTATCTGGGCGAGGTCCATCATGCAGACCACGCTCTCCGACAACTGGTTGTATGGCTTCGAGCCGTACAGCCGCACCAAACGCATTGAACAGGTTAGCCTTCTACACTCTGCTTTTGCACTTTGATACCGAGTAGAATGCCATGAATATCCAGTTTGGCTCTATATGCTTTGTGTTTTCATGCCGTGTTGAGTAGAAATCCTTAGCCGAATATGCTTTGTGTTCGCATGTTATCCCGAGTAGAACTCCTCAGCTCTATATGCTTTATGTTTGCATGCTGTTCCGAGTAGAATCACTTAGACAAATATGCTTTGTGTTTGCATGTCCTTCCGAGTGGATCTCAACTCATTGTGTTATCTTGCTTGCCTTCACAGCACATTGATCGGCAGAGAAGGGAAGATGCCGCGGTCTTCGAGAGCAACTGGCATGAAGACCGACAGGAGGACGACGAGAAGGCCTACGACACGCAGGACAACCTCTGCATCCCGCATGCCACACAGCCTGGTAAGCATCGAGTTGACGCGTCTATTCGGGACTGGTCCGAGGATGACGAAGGTGACTAAGTTCGCCTATCTGCTTACTCGCAACCCAGTCCGACTTCCTTCTCTGTCTCTAAAGCTTCTCTTTCTTCTTCTACTCTGAAGAGGATCTCGAGCATGAGGATGACGAGGAGGCCTTGTAGGACAATCCCTTGTCCGTGGCTGCTCCCAGCACTCGGAAGAGGGCTGGCAGCGGTGCCCAGGAGCCTGCTTCCAAGAAGCCCAAGAAAGTGAATAAGCTCACCACTGCTAGGCGACAGCCTCCCACCGTCAAGGGGTAAGTTATCTCACCCGAGTACTAATTTGCTGCCATTTCTCGCTATGATTTTCCCCTTCTCTTTTTCTGAACTCTTTCTTCTCTTCCAGCGATCCTATGGATGCTGATGCTGCCGCGGCCCCTACTCGCACCAAGAGGAAACCCGTGGTGGACCTCGAGAAGCTCGTCGATCTCTCCGACGAGGATGATGAACCAGCACCACAGGACAGGGCGCGTGCGCCCTCTCCTATGAAGATCGAAGAAGAGGACATCGGCACCGAGAACATGGGCGCAGGTGACCAGGACGACGAGAACTTGGAGCAGCAAACCTACGCGCACCAGAGTGCGCAGGATGCTGCTCAGAATGAGACGCGTCCCTCTCCCCCAGCTGCATCAGCTGGGGAGAATGTTGAAGAAGAGACCGAGAACCGAGACCGAGCCGCCCTTGAGCGGCAGGACGAGAACACCGAGCAGCAGGAAGAACAAACTGCTGCTCAAGATGACCCCGCGGCCAGGCCGCGGGTAGAAGAACCAGTTTACGCAAGACCTGATCCCGCTGCCGAGCAGCGGGTTGTGACGACCGTGGTGGAGCCTGTTCTGTAGAGCCAAGCGCAGCCAGACGCTGCGCAGGGTAGGCGGCACAGACGCTGCGCAGGGTAGCCGGCCCCTTGTGCCGCCTACCCAGCAGGCTACTCCACCAACTGCACCAAGCCCTCCCCCAAAACAGAAGACGACCAAGACTGCATCTCAGCTGATGCCTCCTCCCGCTGCGCGCCAAGTGCCTCCACCCGTCTCTCGGGCGGACACCGGCAAGAAGACCGCCAAGCCTGAAGCTGCCCCTGTTCGGAAGAATCCACCGCACAAGGTTGTGCAGTTCCCGGATCTGATGCCACCACCCAAGGCACCAACGAGAACGCAACTCACCATCGGCGCTGCTGGTGGATCCGCTAGCCCAGGCGAAGGGTCAAGTGCTGAAGGTGCTGCTCGGGCACAAGGCAGCTGGCCATCATACCTGCTGTCTGTGTCCAAGCAACACAGCATCTCTCTGTCCAAAGGCGAGAAGCGCTTTCCGCCTTGAAGGAAGGCCAGGCCAGGGCAGTGGACGCCAAGCTCAAAGCCAAGAAACCCATTGAGTTCTACTCGCGCGAAGCCGGTGAGGACGACATCCAGTCACAAGGGCTAACCGCGGTCGTGGATCGGGTAGCCTTTATTGACAAGGTCTGGGAGAGTGATGCCCACGGCATCGAGAAGTGGAACGACAGCGTGCTGGGCGAAGTTGACCACTACAGCGTCGACTGGAACAAAGCCGACATCGGCTGTGCTCCAATGACCGTTGCCTCCGACACCTGCACGCTAGCCGGGAAACTATTTTGCATCCGCAAAGCCGCCGAGGACATCGAATAGACATACGTTGTAGGTTTTTTCTTGCTTTTCCGAGTTGCACTTTTTCTTTTCTTCTTCTCTTCTTCTTGTTCTTGTTCTCCTATCCGTTCCCCAGTCCTCGAGATTCGGGCCGAGTAGACGGGTACTCAACCGAGTTGCCGTCTTCTCGGGCCAAATCTCCCAAAATTTCTCTAACTCCTTTTCTTCTTCTTCACAGAATAGCCTCTTGAAGAGGACCAACCTGTTCCGCCGGCTGCTTTGGAACCACAGCATCGCGAAGAAACGCATCGCGGCTCTTGAAGCCGAACGCAAGGATGCTGCTGCGTTGGAGCAGGCGGCACTGGACCGTGCTCTCCAAATCTCCGAAATCGAAGGTAAGCTTCTAGCTATTCGGTTTGCGCGTATTGTGTTTACGCCCGCTTTTGCTTTTTGCTATAAATCTGTTTATTCTGCAGGCAAATTCAAAGAACTGCAGGAGCAGCACGAGCACTGCCACGTCTTCACTGCCTCCGCCGAAAGCAAAATTAAGCAACTGGAAGGTGAGTTGCCGTCTTCTCTGCTATTGTATCTTTTTCTTTACTTGGTTACTCTTCTAATAGTGTTGTTCTTCTCGCAGAAGAGTATAAGACTTTCCGGGAGCATCACCTCAATTGTCTGGTGCCCGCCGAGGTAAAACAGCAGCTGGAAACTCGGGAAGCAGAGCTTCGGAAGGAACGCGACACGGAGCGCGCCGAGTTCGAACAGATGCAGGTCCAACTCAAGAGTGCACTCCAGGAGGCCTTGGACCAGGCTGCCGAGAAGGAAGAGATCAAGAAAACTTCCAAGGCCAGAGAGAAGACCCTCGAGGCGGAACTCGAAGTGTTGAAGAAGCACAACGTGCAGCTCATGCAGCAGATTGCCAACGCGCGCAGCATCGAAGACAGGCACATTGCCGACGAGGAGGATTGGAAGATCAAGCTGGACGCGCTGCTTGTTGATCTTAGAAGTAAGTTTCCTCTTCCCGGGATTTAGCTGTTTCTTCTTCTCCGCTACCTGGCTTGCTTTTCCTCCGACTCTTTCTTCTTGGTTTTATCTCTTCTCTGCCTCCCTATCTAACTTTTATTAGTTTCTCTCTAGATATCTTCCCTGATCTTTGCGCCACGAGTTCGCCTGCTCTGGCTAAGGCCCAAGAACTCCGAGCTGCATTCGGGCTGCCCATTAACACCAAATCCAGCGTCAATGACAACCTCCTAAACATCAAGACCCAGCTTCGCCAACTCAAGGGCCTGGGCACCACCATGCTGTCCACAGCGTACAAACTCCACAATCTGTTCTCGCTGGACCAATCCGTGCCCAACAGCTTCATCGCGCTCGCTGAGAAGCTGGACGGTGTGAAGGCCGAGTTGAAGAAATGGCGCGCTTCGGCAGCTCGGGCAGAGGCGGATGAGTTGCTCCACTTCATTTGCAGCTGGTATGAGAACCTCAACCTCGACCGGATCATTCAGATGCGCCAAGACTCCAAGTGGTCCAAGGATCCCGATTGTATTGCTCGCCGGAAAGCAGCAGCTTATGAGGTAGCCTCCTACGCGGACACCGCCTCCTACATCGACGGCCTCCCCGAGCCAGACACTGAAGCTGAGGAAGAGGACGACGATGAAGATGAGGACACCGAGTCGGATGACTTGAGCTTCTTCGAAGAGGGTGCCGCGAAAGGGGATGCCGAGAAGGGAAAGGGCCAGGTCATGGATGGATCCGAGTTGGGCACCGGCGCGGGTGCCGAGCAGGCGCAGTCCAGCGCACAAGGGGCCACTGTCACCACTGAGATGGTGATCAACCAGGCGGCACCCGAGTTGGGCTCAACTGCAGCTGCTACATCTGACGCCGCTGCTCTACTCCGGACCCAGTCCACTGCATCCACTTCGGCCACCGATCCCATCTCGGTTGCCACTGCAACTTCTGAAGCTGCCAACGCCAACCCCGAGGCTGATGCTGCCGACGCCAACTTGGACAACACCGCTACCTCCAACTAGTGAAACCCTGAAAAACTTATTCTCTAGAGCTTTTATCAGATCCCCGGGATGCCGGGTGCAAATGTATCAAACTATTTAAGTCTTTTGCTGCTACTCATTTTTATTTCCTTTGAGGTTTGATACTTAAGCAATTCTGGCTCAATGCCGGGTTGCGTTAATATGAAAGTCCCCGAGTTGCATTTTTTATCCGCTCTTCCTTTTTATCTCAGCTCTTACCTGCAACTTGTTGCTTTTTTGGTAGTCGAGTCACAGGAGTTCAAAGTTGGAGTTTCAAATACTCAACCACTTAGAAAAATCATAGTAACGCTGCCCACCACTTAGCCGAAAAGAAAAAACAGTAAAAAACACTCTATTCGGTTGCCACACGCTTCCTTTCCTTTGCAAGTTTTCATGTGTTCATTGACCCTTTGGCTTGTTCTAGGCTTGCCATGAAGCCGGGTTGCGGACAGCAGCAGAGTCGCAGAGTGTCCGGTGAGTTTAGACACACTACTTTGTATGCTTTTGAAATTCTAAGTGTTTCAACCGAATAGACAAAGCAAAACAGAGTAAACACAAGGAACAATTTGGACGAGGGCAGTCCCCGAGTTCAATTTCAGATTGCCGAATAGAAGTTTAACTCGGATAAGGATACATACACATTTTGCTCACGAATGAAAACGTCGGAGTAGAGCTATATTCCAGGGGTGCTTGGATTCCTCTCCTGCTCTATCCGGTCTGTTCTTCTGGGGTGGCTGTACGTCAACAAGATAGTACGCATCATTGTGCAAGGCCTTGCTCACGATGAAAGGCCCTTCCCACGGAGGAGATAGCTTGTGCATCCCGGCAGTGCGCTGCACGAGCCTGAGGACCATGTCTCCTTCTCGGAAAACCCTTGGGTTCACTTTCCGGCTGTGATAACGCCTCAAGTTTTGCTGATACACAGCTGAACGTGACAGAGTTAACTCTCTTGCTTCTTCTAGCAGGTCAACGTCATTTTCTCGAGCTTCTCTAGCCTCTGCCTCAGTGTAGAGGGTTACTCGGGGCGATTCATGCTCTAGGTCAGTGGGCAACACGGCCTCAGCTCCATATACCAGGAAGAATGGCGTGTAGCCGGTTGACCGGTTAGGGGTAGTCCTTAGACTCCACAACACCGCTGGCAACTCGTCTAGCCAACACCCAGGTGTTTTCAGCAACGGCTCAATCAGCCCTGGCTTTATGCCTGATAGCACCATGCCATTTGCTCTTTCAACTTGCCCATTGGAGGCGGGATGCACAACAGATGCAACATCTAGCCTGATCCGCTTCTCTCTACAGAACCTCGCAAAAGCACCCTCAGCAAAATTTGTGCCATTGTCCGTGATGATGCTGTGCGGGTAGCCATATCTCAGGATTATGTCCTTCAGGAAACTCACAGCTGTGGCTCCATCGCACTTCCGAATAGGCTTCACCTCAATCCATTTAGTGAACTTGTCAACCATGACTAAGATGTGCGTCATGTTGCCTCTAGCCGGCTTGAAAGGACCCACCATATCCAAGCACCAAACAGCAAAGGGCCAAGTAATGGGAATGGTCTTCAACTCGGAAGCTGGCATATGAATCTTACTTGCAAATCTTTGGCAGCCATTGCACTTTCTCACAATATCTTCAGCTTGCTTCAAGGCAGTGAGCCGAAAGAAACCATGCCGAAAAGCCTTGTTGACCAGAGCCCGAGAAGAGGCGTGATGCCCGCATTCTCCTTGGTGTATCTCCACCAGAATTTCTTCTCCTTCTTCTGGCTCTACACAGCGCTGCAGCACTCCGGTAGGACTTCTTCTATGCAGCACATCTCTGAAGATTGTATAGCCTTTGGATCTTCTCTGGATTTTCCTCGAGGTAACCTCATCACTTGGCAAGGTGCCGTCCTTTAGAAAGGATAATATGGGCAGAGCCCAACTCGGTGTCTCCCGGATAGGAAACACTGGTTCGTCCAGTTCCATTGGATCAGCCACCACTTCTTCTTCTTCTGAGTTGGGGACGAGTCTCCGAAGCCCCGAGCGGTTGGCAAGGACTTCCTCAATGAATGCGACAGTCCCCGAGTTGGGAGGGGCAGTCCCCGAGTAAGAAGGGACAGTCCCCGGGTTGCAGGTGCCAGTCCCCGGGATGGCGACGGCAGTCCCCGGGTTCTCTTTTGCAGCCTCCCAGTCAATCTCCATTGGGACAGCTTCCTCACCAGGCAGAAAAGGAACGAATATAGATTCCGAGTTGGGGGATGGCTTGATAGATGGCTTCCTCAAATGCTCCAAGGCAATCCCAGCTGGGATGTACTGCCGGGAAGACCCCAACTTGGACAGCTCATCAGCTGCCTCATTCTCTGCTCGGTGTATGTGTTGGAACTCGCATCCTTCAAAGAAACCAGTCATGGTTTGCACCAGGAACCGATATGAAGCCATGTTGGCATCCAGAGCATCCCAAGTGCCTGAAACTTGTTGCACAACCAGATCCGAGTCGCCATAGCAGATGATGCGCTGCACGCCAACCTCCTTGGCCACCTTCAAGCCGTGTACCACGGCCTCGTACTCTGCTACATTGTTGGATGCTTTGAAGTGGATCTGCAGCACATACTTGAGTTGATCTCGCTTGGGTGACGTGAGCACCACGCCAGCACCCAGGCCTTCCTTCACTTTGGAGCCATCAAAATGCATCTTCTAGTAGTTGGCTACCGGAGAAGGAGGCTCATACTGCACCTCAGCCCAATCCACCAGAAACTCCGCCAGAATCTGAGACTTGATGGCTTCTCTTCTCGCATACGCTGGAGCATACGCGGCCAGCTTAATTACCCACTTGGCTACTCTGCCACTTGCTTCCTTGTTGCCCATGATGTCCGAGATGGGAGCAGAACTCACCACAGTGATGGGATGCTCTTGGAAATAGTGCTTCAGCTTCTTGGCCCCCAGGTACACGCCGTAAGTCATCTTCTGGTAGTGCGGGTAGTTCTGTTTCGAGTTGGACAACACTTCACTCAGATAGTACACTGGCCGCTGCACAGTCTTGCCTTCCTCTTCTCTTTCCACCACAATCACAACGCTGACCACTCGGTTAGTCGCGGCAATGTACAGCAGCATTGGCTCTTTGGGTAGCGTACTAGCCAAGATGGGAGCGCTACCCAGCATGGCTTTCAACTCCTTGAAGGCCACATCAGCTTGCGGTGTCCAGACGAATTTGTCGCTTTTCTTCATCAACTGATACAGAGGCGAGGCCTTCTCGCCCATCCTGCCCAGGAAGCGGCTCAGAGAAGCCAAGCAACCAGTGAACTTTTGCACATCCTTCAGGGATCTCGGCAAAGACATGCTCTCAATAGCTTTTATCTTTGAAGGATTGGCCTCAATGCCCCGACTGGATACCAAGAAACCGAGTAGCTTGCCAGCCGGGACGCCAAAAGTGCATTTAGTCGGGTTCAGCTTCATCTTGTACTTGCGCAAGTTGGCAAATGTTTCCTCAATGTCACTAAGCAGAGTATGTGTTTTATTCGTTTTGATGACAATGTCATCTACGTACACCTGCACATTTTTGCCAATTTGATCATGCAAGCATTTCTGCATGCATCTCTGATAGGTAGCCCCAGCATTCCGCAACCCAAAGCACATGACGCGATAGCAATAAGCCCCGTACGGGGTAATGAAAGCAGTCTTTATTTGATCAGCAGGGTTGAGAGCTATCTGGTGAAAACCAGAGTAGGCATCTATGAAAGACAGAAGCTCACAACCAGCAGTGGAATCGATCACCTGATCTATGCGGGGTAGCGGAAAGGGATCCTTGGGGCAGGCCTTGTTCAGGTCGGTGTAGTCGACGCACATGCGCCATGTGGTGTCGGCCTTGGGATCCTCCTTCTTCTTCTCAACCATGACCGGGTTGGCTAGCCAGTCCGGATGTAAAACCTCCATGATGAAGTTGCTTATCAGCAACTTGGTGATCTGATCACCGATAGCTTTCCTCCTCTCATCTCCGAAGCGGCGCATCGCCTGCTTCACTGGCTTGGCATCATGCCGCACATGTAGCGAGTGCTCAACCAACTCCCTCGGGACACATGGTAAATCCTCATTGGACCAGGCAAAGACATCCCGATTCTCACGGAGGAAGTGGATGAGCTCGCTTTCCTATTTCTCTTCCAACCCGTCGCCAATGATGGCAACACGGTCTGGGAACTCAGGATCAACCTGGACCTTCTTCGTTTCCTGGGACGCCTGGAACGCAGTCCCGTACTGGGAACTCGGCATACCAGGCGCACCACCTTGCGCAGCTTGCGCCATAGAAACCACCTCATACATCTTGTTCTTCTCGGCAGCAATGACCATGGATTCCGCCAGCAGAGAACCAGCAGAAGCACACTCCAGAGACTTCTTGTAATCACCCGAGATGGTGATCACTCCATTGGGACCAGGGATCTTCATCTTCAAGTATGCCGCATGGGTTGAAGCCATGAACTTGCTGAGAGCAGGCCTGCCGAGTAGGGCATGGTATGGGCTCTGGTGATCAACCACCTCGAATGACAAGCTCTCAGTGCGGCAGTTCTCCCTGGTACCGAATAGGACGTCTATCCAGACGCGGCCGATTGGAGAGCAAGACACTCCCGGCACAATGCCATGGAAAGTGGTCCTGCTGGGTAGCAGCATGTTCTCGGCCATCCCGAGCTTCTCGAGTGTGTCTCTGTACACAATGTTGATGCTGCTGCCGTTGTCAACCAGGACCTTGCTGAATCTCACATTCTTCTGAGTACCCAAGAAGGTGGGATCCACCACCAAAGCATAGCTACCCGGGTTGGGCATCACCCTAGGATGATCAGTTCTGGACCATGTGATCTCTTGGTTGCACCAGTGCAGGTAGTAGGGCACAGCAGGAATCACATCATTGACCTCCATCGCACGCCTGCGCAGAGACTGCTTATTGGCAGGCTCGGAGGTGAAGATCATGTAGCTCTCGTGATGTTCCTGGTACTGGTTGCGGTCTCCACCGCCATTGTTGTCGTTGTTGTTGTTACCTTGGTTGTTGTTGTTGTTGTTGTTGCCTTTGTTGTTGTTGCGGGTGTAGAAGTTGCGGTTGCGGTCGTTGTTGTTGTTGTTGTTGTTGCGGTAGCCATCGTTGTTGAAGTAGCGGTTGGATCCTAAAGCCACCTGGTTCACATTCTCTCTTCTCGGGAAGGCTGCTGGCCTGGAAGCAGGTGCCCGAGCAAGCTGCACATTGGCATTCGCAGCTGGCAGAGGAGGAGGAGGGGCAGGCCCTCATTCTTGTTCTGTTCCCACCAGCTGCACTGCCGAGTAGTGTGGTTGGCTGGCCTGGCTGGATGCCGAGTATGGAAGCTGCACGGGACATCCTTCATATCCGTAAAGATGAAGTTTGGAGCAGGACCCGAGTTGCCGCTACCCTGCTGGGGAGCGTTGTATGGCTTCTTGATGCCTTGGCCCTGATTTTGGTTTTGCCCGTACTGGGCTCCAGCAGCTTTTTGCCTTTGGCTAGTCCCAGCAGCCGTAGTCACAGCATTCACTTCCTCGGGATCGTACCGGGTATCAATCCGGTCACCTCTGCGCTTGTTACGGAAATCATTGCGCTTGTTGTTGTTGTAGTTCCTTCTCGGCTCAGCAGCGTTCATCAGAGGCTGAGTTGGGTCGCCGAGTGCATACATGTCCGCGATCTTGATGGTCTCAGCAAGAGTACTCGGCATCTCGCGCTGCAGCTTCTGCCACAACATGCTGCCATGCTTGCAGCCCTGAGCAACCCAGGTGATGGCCTGGGCCTCATTCACACCCTCACAGGTGTTTCTCAGAGTGCTCCACCGAGTAAGATACTCGCGGTCAGTCTCCTCTTCCCGCTGCTTGCAAGCGGACAGCTGCTGCGGCCTATTCGGCCTCTGGTAGGTGTTGGTGAAGTTGCTGACGAAGGCTTCCGAGAAGTCTAGCCAACAGTTGATGTTGTGCTTGGGCAAGTTGTTGAGCCAAGTTCTTGCGGGTCCCTCTAGCATCTGCGGCACATACCGCACAACCCATCTCCGATTGCCGCCCGCAATGTGCACTGCTGTGACATAATCATTCAGCTAGTCTTCTGGCTTGGTGCTCCCATTGTAGCACTTGGTTACCCTGGCCAGCTGGAAGTGGCTCACAGATGGCTCATCCATGATGCGGTGACCAAAGCACTCGGGGCCAGGCGGTCCCTTGTTCTCGAGCTGCGCGGACATGTTGATCTGGTCCAACTTGTATCTTGCATCACTGGGCTCCAGCACGCGATCAGCAATGTTTCTTGGGTCAGCATAGCCGGCCAGCCCATCGCCGAGTAGCCATGATCATACCTGTTCTCTTGCACAACCGCGGGTTCCACTACCGGGTTGGCTGCTGGCGCAGCTGCACGCGGCTGCACAGCGGCTGGCTGCTGCGTCCTCTGCCGAGTAGGCTGAGCAGCAGGACGCCGAGAAGGGCTTGCACGATCTCCATCTTGCCTCTTGCTGTGAGCTTTATGGGCTTGATAGCCTGCTCTTGCAGTAGTGTGTTTCTGACCGGACTCTCGCGGCACAGCGTGCTGTTTTGCGGCGAGAGACGGGTCGTACACCTGCATCTGTCTACTCTTTCCAGAGCGCACACTCTGGTCTCTCTCACGGCTGGGATGCGGCGATGAGGCCTGATCCGTAGATCTGACCGCATGCGAGTGCACGACCTGAGAAGCGCCAGCACCCTGATTGGCTTTCCGGAACTCCACATTCTACCTAGCAGCTTCTAGCACTAACTCATTGAGCCTCTCCTGTTGCCTAGCGCGCGCGTCGCCGGCAAGGTTCGGCAACTCAGCAGCCACAGCCTCTGTAGCTCTAAGTGTTTTGGCGGGGGTGCTGTATCTGGGCCTAGTAGCAGTGTTCTGGCTAGCGGTCTGGCTTGGAGCATCACCCACTGTGGCCATATCGGCGCCTAGGTTGCGTCGAGTAGGGCCTAGCCTAATGGGCTTCCTAACAACAGGAGTAAAGCCATGGGCCTTGTTGTACTCGTTCTGGTCTAGACTAAGCTCAAGCCTAACCTTCTGAAGCTCCAGGTTCTCAGCGAGCAGCTCCTGACGCTGCCGGTCGAGCTGCGCCCTCATGGTCAAGAGCTCAAGCTCGGTGGGAGGCGGCATGCCCACCCGCACGGCGGATGCCGGTATCGTCGGTGTCCTAGAAGGAGGAACGTACCCCGGGATGTTCTGGGGTAGCTCATAGGGCTTGTGGGTCCTCTGGGCGCCACTCGGGCCAGCAGGTTCCTCAATGACTCCCGCAGCAGCCGCGCCCTTCCCGGCATCGATAGCCGGGCCGGTCATCATCACCTCCACGCTGTCCGCAGAACAGCCAGTCGACCTTCCGCGGGCAGCGAGCACGGCAGGAGCATCCTCCGCGACCAGCACCTCCTCCGGGAACTCGCGGATGACGGTGGTGGCGACGTAGACGAGGTGCGAGCCGAAGGAGAGCACCGAGCCGCCTGCCGGCATGGGCCTCCCGCCGAAATCTCCGGCGTTGTCGGTGATGAAGTCGAAGGAGCCGAATCTGTGGACAAGGCCACAGACCACGCGCTCCCCAGCAGCAGAAACGAGTCCCGTCCGAACATGGACTCCAGCCAGCGCCTCTTTGTGCCCCACGGTGGGCGCCAACTGTCGTGGTGGTATCACGGCAGATGCCATGGGATGGCTAATTGTTTGGGGTCGATGGACGCTGGAGGTGCTCGGGGAGGGATCACACGGCGAGTAGCCGCGTGTGGGATGAATCTAGCACTGCAAACACCAAGATCTTACCCAGGTTCAGGGCCCTCGTGTGGAGGTAACACCCCTACTCCTGCCTCTCTCTTTATATGTGTGTCACCGAGTAGCCACAGTACAATTAGGCCTTCAGCCGAGTAGCCACTCTTGCTCACTAGTTCTCTCTAAGTGTTGCCTCTGGAATGTATGTAGAATGCGGCGAACCTCTCACAGGAGGGGGCAGGGCACCTTATATACTGGTGCCCAGCCGAATAGAAAACAACTATAAGGTACGACTCGACGTGACAGGAGCACTGCAGAACAGATCACGCCTCCGGCTTCTCGCTGAGGCGGGTGCGGGAAGTCGTCGTGCGCCGTTCTGGGATGGGACCTGTCCACCCTTGTCAGTGAGGTAGGGTAGGCCCCTAGCCCTGTCCTGTCCCCTCCGTCAGTGACAGGACTTGACAGGCGCCTACCGCACTGTAGCCACGCCGTAGCGCGGATAACCACGCGCTCCGTAAGTTGAACCGCACGCCGTACGGACGCAGGATACGCGAGATCCTTTGTCAGAACGGCTCCATTGACTTCTGGCCCGAGTAGGAATCCACTCCCTCTACTCGGACCACTTCCTCTACTCGGAAGAATACAACTTCCCTGATTCTTCCTTCCGGCCATTGGTGTGTACGGCTGGATAGTAGTCGACCGGGTAGCAAGTACCGGGTAGCCAGCTACTCGGCCAAACCTCTCCTTGGACCTTGCCTTTAGCACTTGCCTTACCCCTACTCGGGGGTAACCCCCCGACACCCGCACCCGAAGACGATCGCCACAGTCGTAAGAAAAGAAGGAAGTATTACGATCACGACGACCGAGAAGAACTAATGGTGGAAGAATTCACACAAAATCGCGATAGTGGACGCCGCGGAAATCGCGAATGGAAGCCAAAGGCAGAAGACAAGACTCCCGAGGAGGACCTCGACGGATACTGCACGCTACATCTATTTACAGATAAGCGCACATGCAAAACTAAGGCAATACACCTTCTCAAGGATTGCCGAAAGTTCCTCGATATTCACGAGGCCTTTTCGAAGAAAAACAGAACAACGGTTAGTCAAGGCTACCCGCAGCTTCCAGGAGGAGGACACCAAGGATTCCAACCGCCACAACCCATGCCTCCACCGGGAAACCAAAACGCGGTGCTAGCCGCACTAACTGCGCCGCCCGTCGCCAACGCGGGAGGTAACGCATACCCAAACCCCTCATGACTTTTAGGGATGATACAGAAGGTCTGCCCGTCCCGCAGGGCCCAGAAGACGAACACACGACAGTTATGCATGGCTGTGCAAACCCCACCTACAAGGCCCGAGTACCTGAAGATGGCAGATCAACCAATCACTTTCTCCAGGAAAGACCACCCCCCATGAGTCTATCGACCAGGACACGCTGCCCTAGTAATCCAAGCACAAATTGGCAATTACGAACTGGCTCGCGTATTCATGGATGGGGGCAGCAGCATCAACATCATCTATGCGGACACACTCCGTCGGATGAACAGAAACCTTGACGGACTCGCAGAATCAGAGACATCCTCCCATGGGATCGTTCCAGGAAAGGCGATCCGCCCACTCGGAACAATTAATTTGGAGGTGGTGTTAGGCAACCGACGCAATTACACGAGAGAATTTCTTGACTTCAAAGTAGTCGACTGGCCCTCACAGTACCACGCCATTCTTGGCCGGACAGCTTCGCAAGATTCATGGCATTACCACACTATGCATATCTGAAGCTCAAGCTACCCGGAGAATATGGCACAATCACCATCGACGGTGATTTCCAAAAATCTAACAAGTGCGACATCGAGTTCGCCAAATCTTTCGGGATGCAGTAGGAACTAGAGGAGATAGCAAAAACCACGGACCACTCCGTGATGCCCCTCACGAAGAAGAACGCCCCAGAGCTAGAGTTCAGTGCCAACAGCGATACTCGCAAACACCAAGTGCACCCGACAGATTCTGCGAAAACGGCGATGGTTTCCACTACCCTCTCGCCAGCATAGGAAAGCGCGCTCGTTGAACTCCTCCGTGAGTACTGGGAATTTTCGCCTGGCAGCCCTCAGATATGCCAGGAATACCCAGGGAGTTTGCCGAGCACTCACTCGAATTCTACAAAGACGCCAAACCTATCAAGCATACCACTCGACGGTTCTCAGAGCCCAAGCAGAAAGCGCTCGGAGAAGAACTAAACAGACTGCTCGCAGCAAAATTCATCAGGGAGATAAAAATATCCACTTGGTTAGCAAACCCAGTGCTGGTTCCAAAGAAGAACACTAACATCCTTCGCGTGTGCATCGACTACACGTCGTTGAACAAACACTTCCCCATGGATAACTTTCCCCTCCCGCGGATCGACCAGATCGTGGATTCCACTACAGGCTGCCAACGCCTCTCCTTCCTAGACGCCTACTCGAGATACAACCAGATCAGGATGAAGAAGGAAGACGAGGAAAAGATAGCATTCATTACACCCCATGGTGTATACTGCTACACGACAATGCCTTTCGGGCTAAAAAACACAGGCGCAACATATCATCGCTGCATGCAAAAATGCCTCACCAAGCTCATTGGCAAGAACGTACAAGTGTACGTTGACGACATTGTCATCAAGACTCGAGTAGAGGACACGCTCCTCGAGGATATCAGAGAAACATTTGATGCTCTAAACGCATACAGAATCAAGCTCAACCCGACAAAATGCGTCTTCGGCGTCCCTGCAGGACAACTTCTCAGGTACCTGGTGTCCACTGTAGGAATTGAAGCCAACCCAGAGAAGATACAAGCTATCTTAACAATGAAGGAGCCAACCAATCTTCGCGGCATGCAACAGCTCGCAGGGCGATTAGCCGCCTTGAGCAGATTCATTGCACGATTGGGCGAGCAAGCACTACCCTTCTACAAGCTGTTGAAAAAGACAGATAAATTCGAGTGGACACCCGAAGCAAAAAAGGCATTCCAAAACCTAAAACGAGCATTACAGAGTAGGCGTGTTCTAGCAACGCCACAAGAAAGGGAGCCACTGTAGCTATACCTAGCCGCAACAAATCAAGTCATCAGCACGGCTATTGTGGTCGAGCGACCTGAGGACGGCAAGGCATATGGTGTTCAATGGCCAATCTATTACATCAGCGAGGTACTCTCACCATGCAAACAACGATACCCCCACTACTAGAAGCTCGCGTACGGGGCCGTTCTCACAGCTCGAAAGCTCAAGCATTACTTCCAGGAACATACCGTAAGGGTGGTAAACGACGCATCACTCGGTACCATCATGAACAATCCCATGGCATTCGGAAGAATTGCAAAATGGAGCATCGAGCTAGGCGCCTGGGACATCATATACGCAGGACGCAATTCCGTGAAATCACAGGTACTCGTAGAATTCCTGAGCGAGTGGACAGAATTGCAAACACCTGGACCGCCAGAATACACGAGTAACTGGATCATGTATTTCGATGGGTCCAAAAGGAACGAAGGAGCTGGAGCTGGGATCGTCCTCATATCACTTAGGGGAGACAAGTTGCAGTACATCCTGAGATTGGATTTCCCACCCAACGATCCAGCATCCAACAACGACGCAGAATACGAGGCCCTGTTACATGGCATGAAGATGGCAATCGCATGTGGAGCCACCTGATTGATGATCTATGGCGACTCCAACCTCATCGTACAACAGACAATGAAGGAATGTGATGCTATCGCGGAAAACATGATCGCCTATCGGAACATGTATAATCTACTCCAAGGAAGTTTCAAAGGATATGAGCTGAAACACATCGCAAGATCCAGCAACGAAGAAGCAGATAGGCTGGCAAACATGGGGTCCACAAATACACCCATACCGCCAGGAATATATTCCTAGAGGATGACCAAACGTTCCGTGAAGGTCAAGAAGAGTGCAGAAGCACCCGCAACACTGGAGACAGATGCCAGCCCGCAAGTTGCTATCATCGAGCTAAGCCACGGTATTTCAAGACAAATTTTTCTGGTCGAGCCAGTCTGGACGCAGAAATACCTCGACTATTTGTCCACCAAACAGCTCCCAGCAGACGCTCGCGAGGCTCGACAAATAGTATGACGGAGCAAATCTTTTCGGGTACTCAACGGAGAGTTATACAAACAGAGCATCTCAGGAATACTGCAGAGATGCATAGAACCCGAAGATGACAAAGAATTACTGTGAGACATATATCAAGGAGATTGCGGACACCACGCCAGCTGGAAGGCAATCGTGGGCAAAGATTTTCGAGCAGGATTCTACTGGCTTACAGCAGCCAGAGATGCAAAGGACCTAGTCGATAGGTGCAACGCTTGCCAACGATTTGCGCCCAAACCACACGCCCCTGCCACGGAATTACACATGATACCAATCGCCTGGCCCTTTGCACAATGTGGGCTAGACATGGTAGGTCCATTACGCAAGTCTACACCCGGAGGATATACACACTTGCTTGTTGTAATCGACAAATTTACAAAGTGGATCGAAGCGATTCCAGTCACCTCGGCTAGCGCCCAATGCGCCGTAAAATTCCTCGATTCCATTGTGTGCAGATTTGGCATACCACACAACATCATCACGGACAATGGCAGCAACTTCATGGCCAAGGAAACACAGCAGTTTTGCGAAGAAAAGGGAATCACCTTCAGTTTCGCTTCAGTGGCTCATCCGCAAACCAACGGCCAGGTCAAACGATCCAACGGATTGGTCTCAGCTGGCATAAAGAAACGGCTACTCGACCGCCTACACCCAGCAGCAGGACATTGGGAAGAAGAGCTACCCTCCGTGCTATGGAGCCTCCGCACAACCCCAAATCGATCAACAAAATAAACGCCATTTTTCATGGTATATGGGGTTGAAGCAGTCCTTCCCGAGGATGTCAAATTCAGCGTCCCACGAGTCATTGCTTACAGCGAAGAAACCTCTAACAGGGCACTCGCGGAATATATGGATGCACTCGACGAGATACGCCATATTGCACTCGCAAGATCTGCAGTATACCAACAGTCGTTGCGAAACTATCACAGTCGCCGTATACGCCACAGAGCTTTCGTGGTCGGAGATTTGGTGCTGCGGCTCAAGCAGAAGGATGGACACAAGCTCGGACCACCATGGGAAGGACCCTTCATAATACACGAAGTTATCCCGGGTGGCGCCTATCGACTGAAGAACCCGACGACTGGTGGCATCTACTCCAACCCATGGAACGTTGCACACCTCCGCAAATTCTATCCTTAGGATTATTTCATTCGCAAAAATAAGGATGTATTATCCATCTTGTAGCTTGAAGGAAACACATGGCTTCTCAGTCATTTCAATAAAATACATGGTTTTTCAACCATAGCTACTCACGTTCTTTATCTTTACACGCTGAATAACAGGTATACACCCCAAATACATGGGGGCTACACCTAACTTAGCATCATAAGAAAAATTTCCAGATACAAAGTTATAAACAAGGTTGACACCTTACAAATTTTCGGTACAACTATACAAAGCAACAGGATACATACTTCCTACAATTACATATGGCGACGAGCATTTTCCTCGGCTAACACTCGATTAACCTCCTCAGAAGTCAGTCGAATAATCTCCTCTGCTGCAGGACGAACGACTGTATAATGAGGGGTCATATCGACTGGAGCACTTGGGAGCCTAGCTACAGAGTTGAAATTGACCTCAGGATGCCATAATCGGACAAAGGAGAGTGCTACTACGGACCCGCAAATCAGCTGATTGCGGACGCACTAGCGAATTTCACCTTCTCGATCGAAAGTTCTGAGGAGATGGCTCAAGTATGCTGGACCCCTCTCCAACGGATAGAAAGAGGAGTTCAAAGATATCAGAGCCTCATGACAGGAATTCACGAGTATTTTCGCCTGGACCACTCGATACTTCAACGTAGCTAGGACAAAGCCTCGACTACGGTCGGACCATAAATTGTTTGCATGGGGTTTGGAGCTACCAGCTTCATGAGCAATATGGTTATCTCCCAATGCGCTTCACATTGACCGTCAGGCTCAACAACTGCAAAGAAATCTACAGAGAGTCAGATAAGAAAAGAGGGGCAGTCAAACCAAACGCTAGGGGGCTCACGTGCTTACAAAGCATATCCTTGGCAACACCTGCTAGTTCTTCCATCACAAACTGTTCACGTTCAGCCGCAAGTTTTTGCTTAGACTTGGCCACATCAGCCACTCCACGCAAAGCTTTAAACTTGCGTTCGCCATCAGCGACACGATCACGAAGAGAAGCAAAGGTACTAACAGCAGCAACAAGGCGATCCAATCGTACAGCAGATCCACTCAAAGACTCCGCGGCAGCACCTATTACCTGGAGGGAAATAAGATAAGTTAAGGAAAACTCCAAAGCCACCCCACTCGAGAAATAAACCGCCTATTCGACAGGTACTCGGGGGCTACTCCCATCGGGAGGAATTCATAACAATCAATCGCAAGAAATCACAACTTGGATATCAAAAGGAAATTTTGATTAAAGGCAAAAATACGGGAATACATCCCAAGGTTCATTACATCAGAAGAACAAGATAAACTAAATCTATCCTATGGAACTACAGAAGTGCTGCCACTCGCAATAGGTTGCCCCTTGCGACTAGCACGAGCAAGCAAGGCGGATAGCTTCCGAGCAAGGACTTCAGCCGGGTCGCCAAAAGGACGAAGCGCTACCTTTCTGCCCATGGAAGCATCGACGGGAAGGTTCGAGTACGCTTCGTCCAAACCTTCAACTCCATGCGCCAATACGAACTGGATGGCAGTCTTCGCCCCGCACTCAGATTGGGCAACCGAGTAGGCCTGAAAGAGATCACCCTCCAGAAAGACCTTCAGGAGACCATCCAGCATGGGCGGGACCGCAGCATCCACCAGAAGATGCTCGTGGAATTGCGTCAACACTCGAATGGCATCGCCAACAAGGGAGCAGATCCCGCTCGCATGCTTCCGAAGCTGAGCGCAGGAGTCCGTCAGTGCGTCCACTCGCTGAATCCCGGGCAGCTCCAGCGCAACGCCAAGGACGTCTACAAGGAGACAACATTAATTCCAAAGACATAGCAAGCTAGTCGAAAAACTTGAGAGTTCAAGTGAAACTTACTTGCGAAATTCTGGGCCAGAGGGCGAAGGAAATCAATAAGATTGTTGTCTTGTTTGACACCAGCCTCCTCTAGTTTCTTCAGAGCGTCCTGGGCATCAGCGAGCTTCCCCTCGAAGTCAGTCAACTGCTTGCGAGAGGATTCAAGTTCCTTTCGAGCAGCCTCCAACTCAGCCTCAAGGGTGTTCACCCGAGTGATAGAATCAGTCTTCTCGGCCTTCAGAAGTTTGACTTGGGCTACACAGCAATAAATTTCAAACCCAAAGTAATTCGCACGACCAAAAAGAATAAATAGGAGGAACGGATCAACTTACCTTGGAGAACTTGGCCTTCCGTGACGAGTCGATCACGATCCGCCCGAAGGGTTACACAATCTGCCTCAAGTGAAATTACGCGGCGACCAATGGCTGCGAGAGAGTCAAGAAGAGACAAACACGAAAATGAAGAGGTCAGCGAAAGTGGAAAGAAATTGAGCCTATTCATGACTGTAAACAGTCGAGTATAGCCTCGGGGGCTACTCCCATCGGAAGCACTGTCGTGCACCCGATAAAATCAAGAAAGGAAAGAAGCTTAATTTTTTGAGCCTGCACCCAATCGCAAGCGATTGACCACAGCCTCGGGGGCTACTCCCATCGGGAGCACTGCCGTGCACCGGATAAAATCAAGAAATAAACAAAGTACAGAATATAGGAAAAACGGTAAAGTTTACCTGGCCCTGGGCAATGCACAGAGGATCAGCCGAGCTACCTGACACTTCCTTCGAAGCCGAGGCTCTACCCGCAAATCTAGGAAGCCTATAATCCTTAGCCGCAGCTGTTGGGGCTGGACTCGGCGAGTTCTGGACAGTCCTAGCAGTTGGGGTTTCACCCGCAACATCATCCTTCCTCTTCTCGGGGGGAAGAGAAGAAGCGAACTGGCCGGGGCTGATGGACTGAAGCCTGTCATGAAAAGAAACAACATCATAAGTAAGAGCAAGAAGAAAACTTTTAGTTAGAGCGTTGAAGGAAGGAAGAAACTTACTCATCATCGTCGTCATCCAGCATATCCGCATTCCAGGCGGTTTGGATCTTCGACTTAGGAGCAAGAGGAGCGCGCACACTGAGCGGGGTCGCGATGAGAGGTTCTTTATCAGATCCTCCACCCAAGGAATTATCCTTGGACGTGGCTTCATCGTCTCCCGCCCTACGGCGCTTGCGGTGGCGGAGATCGCTGCCCGATTCCTCCATGTCATCCGAAGAGCCATGATCGGAGCTCGAGTCGGCGTCGGCAACACTGGTGTCAGCAGAGACCTCTAGATTGCTCGCCAACAGGTATGAGGCCTCTTCACCAGAAACTGGCGGGTAGCAGGTTGCTACCTCTAGGCTCTACAGAAGGAAAACAAGCAGAAGAAAAAAGAAGAAACTCAGTCGACAAACTCTCAAACAAAGGGAAAAGTTAGGACAAAAAAAGAATTGAACTTACTTCGGATGGAGGAGGTCTCGATGCTTTGAATGCTGCGATAGGGCAGTCGAGGAAGTCCTCGCCCACTTTCAGCTTGGTGATGGCCGCGATTTTCTTCTCGAATTCAGCATTCGAGAGTTCTTCTCGGCTCACACGGCTGGGGTCTTCGACGCCCTGATACTCCCACATGGTGGAGGGCTTCTCCTGCAGAGGCTGAATCCTGCGCTTGAGGAACACACTCGCCAGATGCAAGCCGTTCAGCACGATCCCTGCGGTTTGGTCGTGGAGGGTTGCCACCTTGGCGAGTAGCGGGGCGACGATTCGGCTTTCTTCAACTGAAAGCTTGTGTGCCCAGAACTTCCACCGCTTCAAGATATCGAACGGATGGAATTCGTGAACTCCACCCGCGCTGTTATCAACAACGTAGAACCACTTCTTCCTCCACCCTTGCGCGGAGTCGATGAGGTGCATGTCGAAGTACAAGCTGTCCGACTTCTCCTGGATTCCGAAGCCGCCGGTGCGCAGCGTCTCTCCGAGCTCGGTCTCTACTTGCGATTTCTTGTGGAAGGCCCGCACCTTGAACAAGGATTTCCAAAGGCCCCAGTGCGGGCGGATGCCCAGGAAGCACTCGCAGAGCACGATGAAGCACGAGATGTGCTGCACCGCGTTTGGAGGCAGGTCGTGGAGCTGTATGCCGTAGACATACAACAATGCCACGAAGAAAGGATGGAGGGGGAGTGAGAGCCCGCGCGAGACGTGATCCGCAAAGATCGCGCGCTCGTTCGCGCGGGTGTTTGGTACCTCTTCTTTTTTTCCGAGGCGAACTCGCTTCTCGGCGTCGGGGGGCAGCAGCCCCTCCCTCTGCATCTCCTTGATGCTTTTTTGCGTCGTATTGGCGCAGAGCCAGTCGCCGGAGCGCGGAGCAGGTGGCGCAGGAACATCTTCCGGCGCCTGCGAGGAGGAAACAGCGGCACTGCGTTTCTTCCCTCCCGCCATGGAAACTGGTGCGAGCTTGCGAAATAAGAGAGGAGCGCGAGGAAGAAAAAGGCTGGGAAGCGAATGACCGGGAATTTTCACTTTCCACCTAAGGATAGTATATATACACGGGGCCACTCGATCCTGGCCGTTCCTCGAGCAACACGGCACCCATCGCGGCTGCCACGTGTGAAGCTGAAACGAAGAGGCGATGAAAGTTGTTTCGTGCCACGATCTTAACAGCAGATCGTGCGCATTTACTGCGCACGGCTCGCGGGAAAACCAGAAACGACTTCTCGTTTCCGGTCAAAGCTGACAAGGTGGGCCAGCGAATCCTTTTTTCACTTCATCACGTCCCATCGGGAGGATTCAGGGCAAACAAAGTGCGCTATGACGTCATTGTAAACATCATCAGGCCCGAAATTCTTTCGGATAAGATCCCAAACACGAATAAACTTCGTATGGGCAAATCGAAACGCGAAAAATCTTTCGCATAAAAACCCCAGACACGAAATTTTCTTCCGTACGGGCACAGCAATTTTCCAGACACGAAAACTCTTTCGTATGGACAGACAACTACAAACACAAAAACCTTTGTGCACAAAACAAGAGGGATTTTTTCTTACTCGGAAAATCTCTAGGCAAAATTCGCTAGTGTGCAGCTCCTGCCACTCTATCATACGATGTACGCACATCACAAACCTGGATCGTTCGGCCGACTAGGCACATCCGGATGCCATATTCTTTCGGATATGAAGGTAAGACCCAAAAGATCTCTCTTGAGGGCCTGGAATCGCACTCAAGCTGCGTCCTCCGGTAAATTTCCGTGTCAACAACACGAAGAAAAATCCTAGCGGACGCGCCAGGTACCCCTATAGGTTAAATTCGACTCGATAAGACCTCTATGACCCAGTCGCAATGATCACCTCATCGGGTTCGAGTCGGATGTCTCGAATTTGTGTAGGCCAGAACTGTTTTTGCCCTAGAAGCAATTAATTGGCCCTGAGTTTTCGGGAGAGCCAAGCAACTAAGCCATATCCTTCTGCGAAAACAGCCAAAAAACACTGACACTTTCATTGCTCGATACTCGGGCATAAAAAACTCATCACACGGGGTATACGCCCTCCAATCGAAAAATGACTAAAACAATCATCTGAAGGAAAGCAGAACAAAACTTTGAGCGTCTACCCGACAGGGAAGTCCCAATCGAGTAAACGCTTGGGGGCTACTGACGAAGGGATGTACCTTGGACCTGTCGAGTAAGGATACCCGGTCCTAGGCCCGGGACTTGAGCCCGAGAGGAGATGCCTTATACTACTCTAGAAGGCCTAGTTGAAGCCCACCCGCAAAGCCTTGCGGGTCAAGTTAGGAAACTTGTAACCAACTTAGGGTTAGAGTTCGAGTCCTCCCCGGGTGTGATTTGAGATCTGGGCACCTATATAAGGCCAGGAGAACCACCAGGAGGAGGACAAGAAATACCGCACCACCAAGCCTTGAGATCGAGATCATACCCTCGACTTGAGCAACCCCCCATTGTAACCGATCTACTCGTGAATACAGATCGACAGAGGCAGGAGTAAGGGTTTACCTCTACGAGGGCCCCGAACCTGGGTAAATCGTGCCCCCTGTCTAGCCGACGATTGTCACCTGCGCCCACAGGTTCTCCTAATGGAAACCCTATGGGTTCACCCGAGGGACTTGTTGAGATGCAGATTCGACAGCTAGCATGTTTTGAGCTTGTAATTCCTGTGAGGGGTAGCATACGTGTTGTTGCAGACAGCTATCGGAGAATGTTCGGACAGCTCAACGAAGGGAGTCGCGTCCCGTTCGATTTGGATGTTGAAGCTATTTCTTTCATGAATGAAGAGTGTATGGTATTGAAGATGCCATTCCCCCCTCATTCAAAGACTGGTGCAAGATGATAGAGGAAATGGGAGCTGTGGTGATCAGCTGCTTCATGTGCCCCACTACAAAGTCCAGCATCACCCCAAGATGCTATGGAGCAATAAAAAACATGGGAAAAGCTTGGGGTTCTAATTTCTGCCAACTTGTCATCGATAAAATTGTCTCAGAAGTGAAAGGGATGGGCTCCGAGATTTTTTTTGTCTGCTACTGTTTATACCATCTAGTGGTAAACATCTCATTTTTGTTCCCACTTTTATGTACAAACTATCATTTAATATAACGAGAGGGGGTGTATCTTGTGCAGATCTTTTACCTTGATTCTCTTGAAGTAGGTGAGGCTCTCCCATAAAAAACTATTGTCCAATACGCGCCGCAGCATGGACAAATCAGCTAATACATGCTATTATTCGAAGGATAAAAAACAAACGGCGGTTCTGGCAAGCTGAAGGTATACGTAACGCATACTCAGTCTTGCTGGGTCTTTTTCCGTGTATGTGTTCTTGCACTACCTACCTGTTGTAGACTATGCTCTTGGTGTTTCATCATTTTCAGTATGCAACTTAGGTTATTTTTGGCACACGACCTAGTTCTATTTTTCCGCAACTTCCAAACAGAAAAGCAACCTAAACACCTAAAGTGATATCAAATTCGCTAAACAACCGACAACAACCTAGCTTGCATACAACTACAATTTCCATCTTTTTTATACTACTTTTTACAACTCCAAGGCATGTAATCTACAACTAGTTTATTATGATCTACAACTCAGCATCTTCTCATCACCTAGTTCCAAAATTGCTTATAACATTTTTTTCTTGCATCGAAACCACCCCTAAAAGACCCAATGACACCAAATCAGCAGTGGATTTCTTCTTCTGCAACTCATGTTAAGCAACATATTTTTTTTACAGAAAGAGATAAGTACCATTTGTCTCTCTTCTGTTCTTGCAGCATAGAACTTGTTCATTATGTTCCCTTGTGTTACATCATTTTGGTCACAACTTTGTTGACATACAACCTAGTTCCTATTTTTCTGCAACTTAGTTCCTATATCACATATCATACATAGAATGCAACCTATATGTTCTGCCTTAAAACTAAAAAGTTTTTAGGCTAGTAACACAAGGAATAGAGGAAACAAAAACATTTTTATCATGGGAACAAGATAAAGCAGGCATATCATCATGTGATTTAGACAAGCAATCTCCACATGATATACAAGGAATATCAACACAAGCATGTAAAATATTTTTGGTGGTAGTTATGTTTAAGTCCATAGATGAGGCATGGCAATAAGATAGAGATGAAGAGTGATCCATAATAAGTTCACTGTGATTATTGCCAAACCTATCACTACTCACCATCTCATTAGTTTGTGGTTTACCACATGTGAAGTAGATGAAGTTGAGAACTCATCACGTCCTGAGGTGGTGTTGATAACAATTATTGTCAACAATATTGGGCACATCCTATTTATCTTGAAGTTTTGTCCAGAAATCATGATCATTCTAAAGATGCATGATTGACCTGATAACTACACGACTCACGCATTAGAAAAAGAATTACTAGCATGAGCATCGAGAAGTAAGGTTTTATCTTTCTCTAAAGATGGATTTTGAGGATCCTTTGGAGGAGAAAACCCATATCTATAATTTGCTCCATATGTGGATTCATGACCAGAAAATATTAAGCACTCGAATTTTCCAAACATCATAATTTGTGCCACCGAATATAAAAGTGGGATCATGCACTAGTTCACTAAGAAACATCTTTAATCTCAAAACAGTGAAGCTTAACAATGAGAGGACCTTGCTCTGATACCAATTGAAAGTACAAGGATGTCACCTAGAGAGGGGGTTGAATAGGTGCTTTAAAATAATACAGTTTAGGCTTGAATAAATGCGGAAAATAACTAACGTTTAATTATCAAGCACAAATCCTAAACAAGTTAGTTTCACCTATATGCACCAACAACTTATGCAAAGAAATATACAACTAAGTAATAGCAACATATATGACTTCAAGCATAATGGCCATCACAAAGGTAAATGCATAAATAAAGGTTCGGGTATAGAGATAACTGATGCTGGCAATGCGTGTTGGGAACCTCAAGAGGAGGGTGTGATGAGCACAACGGTAGGAATTTCCCCTCAGTTAAGAACTAAGGTTATCAATCCAGTAGGAGAAAGAGGATCTTCGGAAGGTTGATGCCACTGACTGTGGTGATGGCGCCTCACCGATGTGAGCAACAACGCGGAACCTGCACACAACACAACCAAAATACTTTGTCCCAACGGTACAGTGAGGTTGTCAATCTCACCGGTCTTGCTAAAAACGAAGATTAGACGTATAGTGTGGAAAATGGTGTATGCTTGCAGTAAGTAAAGAAAAGTAGGAAATTGTAGAGGTTTGTTTAACAATGTAGGAAAATGGACCGGGGTTCATAGGTTCACTAGTGGTGTCTCGCCGTAAAAGATAGCATGTTGGGTGAACAAATTACAGCTGTGCAATTGACAAATAGAGGTTGCACCGTAGTGCACATTCAGGACATGATGACTACTATGATATTTAGTGCGGGAATTACAACAATATAAATAGACCGTAATCCAACTGCATCTATGACTAATAATCCACCCTCAGGTTATCATTCGAACCCCCTTAGGAATTAAGTTGCAAGCAACAGATAATCACATTAAGCAATGTGTGTAATGTAAGCAATGATTGTACACGCGGGCACTCACATCGTTGTTTTCTCCCTAGTGGCAACAACACATCCTCCCTCGTCAAGTTTCTGTCACTCGAGCATAGGCAAAAAGGAGGCATGACCCCATTATCGAGCATAAATACTCCCTGTTGGAGTCAGTAGGAACTACTTGTCCAGAGCAACCACTAGCAACGGAAAGCATGCAAGATCACAAATAACATATGCAATAAAGACTATAATCAACTTGGCATAATTTCAGTATTCATCGGATCCCAGCAAACACAGCACATATAATTACATAAGAACAATCTTGATCATGTTAGGCAGCTCACGAGATCTAAACATTGAGGCATAGGAGGAGAAGACAACCATCTAGCTACTGCTATGGACCCGTAGTCCAAGGATGAACTACTCACGCATCACTCCGGAAGCAGGCATGGTGATGAAGAGGCCTCCAGTGATGATCTCCTCTCTGGCAGGGTGACGGGAGACAGCTTCAGAACCCTCCTGGTCTAGGATTGACGACGATGGCGGCTGCAGAGCTTTTCGGGGATATTTGATCAGGTGCCTAGGGTTTTCCTTTGGAGGGAAAAAATAGGCGAAAGGGCAAAGGCGGTGGAGCCCTGGGGGCCCCACACCACCCCGCGGCGCGGCCAAGGGGGGCGCGCCGCCCTATGGTGTGGGCCCCCTGAGGCCCCCCTCCGGGTCTCTTCGGGACTCCGTGGAACCTTCGAGAATTCTAAGACTTCCGGGCTTCAAATTTTCCAATTCCGAGTATATTTCCAGAACAACTTTTCTGAAACTAAAAACAGCAGAAAACAAGGAACTGGCTCTGTGGCATCTTGTCAATAGGTTAGTCCGGAAAATCGATAAAAATGACATAAAGAAGGGAGAAAACATGTAGCAATTGGCATAATATCATCATGGAACATCAGAAATTATAGATACGTTGGAGACGTATCAAGCATACCCAATCTTAGTTCCTAGTCGTCCTCGAGTAGGTAAACGATAAAAACACAATAATTTCTGAGGTGACATGCTACTAGCATAAACTTGATCATTATAATGTAAAAGCATATGTTATCTGAGATCATAGAACTTTAAACACAAACATGATAAATAGAACTTTAATAATAAATCATAGCAATCACTCTGCATCATGAGAAGTAACTCAAATAAAAGATCATGAATAATAATGCATTGAAAGTTATACATTCGTTTCAGGTATAAAGAAAGCATGGCAAGGTGGTATTTTGTAAGTCCTTAAGAGTGGGACAAAACATAAATGCCAGGACACCTTCAAAGTTCATGAGGAAGACTAGAACAAATAGTTGGAGAACAAGCACTAACGCTTCATGAATCAACTAATGATGTTTATGGGACAGATGCATATAAAACTCAGAATGGCAAAAATGCTCTCTCAATTGTGTATAAAGTTAGAAGATGGAGACTCAACATAAAAGTAAAAGAAAGGCCCTTCGCGGAGGGAAGCAGGGATCACTCATGTGCTAGAGCTTTTATTTTATTAAACAGAGGTATTAAAAGTTTGACACTCATCCCATCCATCTTACACAAACTATGGCTAACCGAATCCTCGGGTGCCTGCCAACAATCACATGCCATGGAGGAGTGTCTATATTTTAAGAGAGGTGTATGCTAGTGTCAATGAATGGTAAACAGAAAATACAATACGTCACAAGCCAACTAGATTTCACAAGAGCGGCTCCCATGTGAAGGACGCATCTGGGTAGAAGGTCATCCCTCTTTCGTTTTTGTTTACACAATTATGCTTTGACTCATAATTCGAGGGCAAAAATAGTGAAGAGAATTTGTTTGCATTAATTTGGGGCTGGGCACCCAGCTGCCAGTTCTTCTATCAATTAGATAAGAGGATGAAGCCACTAGTCGAGGGTGTGAAATCCAATCAACAAGTGAGATAAAATATTCTCTATTGACGTCCTCATGAGCAAAAACAGGAACACAAAACATGAGTAATTTTGAAAGTTTTAAACGTAGCACATGAGCAATTTACTTGGAGTGGTAGTGAAATACCACATGTAGGTAGGTATGGTGGACACAATGGGAAAATTTTGGTTTTAGGGAGCTGGATGCACGAGTAGAGCTCGTACTCAGTACAGGTGGAGGCTAGCAGAAGACTGGGAGCGACAAATCAAGAGAGCATAAGAGCCATAATCATGCATAGCGACATAAACATCATTAATCAAAGCATAAGTGGTATCACAAGTTCAAAAACTAAATGGTCATAGAGGCTATTCGTGACTTGTTAATAGTCATAAACATGGTGTGAGCATGCGCCAAGTCAACCAAATAAAACATTCAAAGGAGGATACCACAAATTTATGATTTAATATGACAAGAACAACTCATGATTCTTTCAATGGCATATTAAACACTCTCAGCTATTTGAGTCTATTCATGCTACCCAATAACCACAAGGCTTTAAAACTAAAATAACATCTAGCATGGCATGAAAAAGTTCTAGCCACAGTCTATACAAGCTTCTACGTGCACCGTTATAAAATCCACCTCAAGCAGCAGTTTCTTTTCCCAACAAACACCATACAAGACATGCTTTAACAAAAATAGTCTACATGATATAGCAAGAAAACATGATATTAATCACATAACACTACTAAAACTAACAGCTCTAATAAGAGATGCATGCAAAAAAAGGAGTTAAATAAATGAAGTAGCCAGACAAAGATTAAGAATACAAAGTATTCTCATGAAAAAGCTGAGCGTGTCACTCTCCAATAAAAGAATGTTGGGATCCAACCAAGCTTATTGAAAAAATAAAAACAAACTGAAAGAAAAAAATAAAAGACGCTTGTCAGACCCCGGACCCAGAGATATACACACTGTTATGTGCTCCTAGCCATGGACTCACAAGGGCTTCAGGGTTACTAGCCCCGGCCGCAACGAACAACGGCAGGCAGACCGGATTCATCGGCACGTAGCCCGGGTCCCCGGTTTACTACTCCTTGTATCCATGCTAGTCATAACCAATTATGCATACCCAAGCATCCACGAGTCGGATGAAACTGAAGGAACGAGACCAAAGTTATACAGAGCTGCTATGTGTCCAGAAAGTGCAACAACAATCGAGGGTTACTGGGGTTACCTCGCCCCAGGCCGATCACATCGACAGGCGGGCTCGGACATGGATCGTCGTCTCCACAACCCCTCGACTACGACAACTATGCAGGCATAGCCAAAACTGTATAACAATGAGCTCGAAACCAACAACCGATCAAAGCAGTACTCTAAACATGAAGCTTTATTGAACAGATGTTACTAGAGTATAGCTTTACAAACAGAGGTCACATGACCCAACATTACATCAGACAACGAAAGGCAAATTATGTTGCTAATCAACAAGAACCAAAAAGGCCTAAAAGGCCGCAACATAAGGCGACGTTCCAGCCCATAGATTCCAGGCTGCTACCTGGGAACCCCGAACTACTCGTCGATGTCCACGTCGAAACACCACCGAACTAAGGAACTCCACCTGAACCAAGTTGAAGCAAACATGAGTACGGGAGGTACTCAACAAGACTTAGTTAACCTATTATATATCTGCTTCTTTAGAAAGAGTTATGAAGGTCGTAAAGCCATCTTTGTTTTCCAAAACGAGGTAGGAGTAGCACGTCTCATAGAGTGTTCTGAAAACAGATGAGAAAGCTATTCAACTACTGATATCATCATCTTTTTAATCCACCAATATCACATCAGCACCTCGTGCTTCAAAGATCACCACCTCAAGTTGTTCCGGTAACTCATGCTACAAGGTAACCCCTCTCGGCATCTCCGAGGAGGCATACTTCATTCGTTATCAGCAAGTTTTAATCATTCCGTTTAAGTTATCTATGATCACAGAATCCGTCACCAAGTCGTCCTTAACCGCGGACACGGCTTTTCGAAAAGATTAAACCCTGCAGGGGTGTACAACTTTAACCACACGCACCAACCAACTCTTAATGCCAGTACATTAGCACTATTCCGGGAAGTGCCGGCAGATGGAGGTTGACCACGACCTTTTCCTTACTTTGCCTATTCCATGAGTCGCTCCGAGTAGAGATGGACCGCTAATAGGGAGTGGCCATCTCCTGCCGGGTCTCTATCGTTGTGCGCAATGCTCGACGGTTACCTACCCGCAGAGCGCCGATACATCACCACGTCCTAGTTTTGAAAACATTTTAATATCCCCAGCAAATCCAAATGGAACGCCCGAACTAGGCAACTCATGGAACAAACTAGGCAAGTTGAGACCGAGGGGAATCCAATCCCTCGTGTGGATGCACGCTCAGTCTTGGCTCGAAGACGAGAACTCGCTCCTAGGGGTATGAACGAGACAACCACCACAGACCCTCTGTGGTCTCTTCATCCACACCTTTAAGTCATGTTAAACAAGATCTTTTAACTTCGCACAACATACTATCATACTAGATTCATTCGCGGCTCTGATTCATCAACCGGATGGAGCAGAGATCAACAGACATGTATGACTAAGCATGGCATATTTGAGGCTCTGGCGATACACACAAACAACTCCTATGTCTGCTAGGAGCATTGAATCATGATATTAGGGTTATGCAAATAAATAGGATAACTCTATCTACTGACTCAAGATACATTGGAATCGAATGCATTTATACGAGAATCAAAAGTCTTTCGAAATCATATATGGGCAGATAAGAGGTTATGCTTGCCTTGCTTCAAGAAAACCAGAGAAAGTCTTCAGGAATAAGTGCTTGACTTGTCGGTTAGGATCAAGTATTCGTCATTGGATTGCTGGCCTTCTCTTCGGAGTCACGTTCTACCGAGGGGGAACAAACACCGAAACAAGAAGAACAACAATCAACACATGGCATCGATGCAATGCGCAATATGTATGCATGAGCAAGTTAATGCACTGAAATAAAGCCCTAAGCATGATCATTGGGTTGCTAGGGTTCATATGGCAGATATGCAATTTTACTGAAATTAGCCCGAAATAGACCCCGGAGGGGGTTTCGGGCGATCTTAGAAGTGAGTACAATTTTTATTGCTCAAATGGGTTTGAAAACATCATGAATAGGTTGCATTTATCATTTTGAGCAAAATGGTATATAACTTTTAATTTTCTAATTTTAATGAAAAAAAACTTAATTTTCTATTTTTAAATGATTAAACAACATTAAATAAATACTCATTTTTGGACTTTGCCAAACATGTGTGAAAATGACATATTTGGATAGAGAATAATTTTCTGAACATTTTGGTACCTCATTTTTATTTTTCTGGGATAGAAAACAAAAGTTATTAATTAAACAAATTTAATCATTTTTCTGGAATATCTAAACAGTAGAGGGCCCACGTGTCAAAATACTATTCATCTCTCAGAATAAAAAGAAAAACGTTTTATGATGTCACCATGACGAAATGGTGACGTCATCGGAGGTCGATTCTCATAGCCGAGCTCGAATTCGATGAATTCGACGAATCTTCCGCGAATTGGACGCACGGGAGAGATGCAGGGGCTCGAGGGGAGCCCGCGGGTGGCGGCGCCGCCCGAAAGGGGTCGCCGGAGCAGCGTCGGCGTGCAGAAACGGCGGCGGCGCTCGTGGCCTACGACGGCATCGACGGAAACATGCCCGATAAAACGAAAGGAGAGCACAGGGAGGGAGCCGAGCTCACCAGGGGCATGTTGCCAGAACCAGGGAGGTGGGGCGGTGAAGGAGCTCGCCGGAATCTCCAATGGAGGCGGCAGCCGGAGCTCGGAAAGATGGCCGTGATTTGCTCGATTGGGGCCATCCCGGCTTCTGATATTTGACGAGGAAGACAAGGGGAGGACGGCGAAGGTGATGGGAGGCTCGGCTGGGCCGCGGATGGCCGGAAACAGCGGCGGCGAGCGGCGGCCGGAGAGGCAGTAACTAGGTTTAGGGTTCGGTTTCGCGCAGAGGAGCAGAGAGAGGGAGGGCACACGAGGAGGGGGTTCTGCGGGGTCTTCACGATCCGGACGTCTCCAAGGGGGTCGTCATCCCCTCGCGACTGGAAGCAGGAGGTGGCATTCGGCCACCTCACCATGGCCCTCGTGTCCTTCTGGCTGGAGCTAGAAGAAAGGGAAAACAAAAGGGAAAATTGCGGAAACCCCCTGAAGTTTTAGGAAAACATAATTAGGTCCTTTTCTTTTAGAAACAGCACTGGTTTTAATATTTTCAGGGCCTATTTGGAAGAATAAAATTTGGCAAAAATACATTTTGAAAACCTTGTAAAATTTGCAAACTCACCATGTACACAATTTGAAAATATTTTTATTTCAAATTTCAGGTGACCACTTTAAGTGGGTTTTGGTCATCCCATTTGTTAATTTTAAATGCAAAATTTTAACCCATGTTTTCATGCATGTATAAGATGCGAACAACACACCAACACCCTAAAGTAGCAAAACAGGGATGTTACAAATCTACCCCCCTTACAAGAATCTCGTCCTGAGATTCCCGAAGGAGAAGAAAGAAGGAACACCGGTTTTGAACGATCTTCTTGAACCTTACGGTTCTTTTCTCGAAGAGGTTGATACGTATCATCGAGTGTTGCTTGGCTACACCTTAGGTGAGAGGGAAAACTCTTAGGAATTGATCTTCATGAAGATCGAGTCTCTAATGGATAACTCGTGATAGGAATGTTCACAAAGAACTTTTGAGTTAACACGCATGAAACACATCAAGATAGCGAAGGGAACTGAGAGAAGGTTTCAAGTTTATGGACGATGGTTCTTGAAAGGATTTAGAATATGAGCTTTGCACAAGACTTTAGATCCCTTTGTAAAAGAAAGGTTGGACAACTTAGGACATCGAGGTTTCCTCAAAACAGAATACCAAGATGGAAAGGATTGTCTTGAATATCACAACATAATATCCACAGACGAGGAAAAACACGAGAAAACACTGTAATCGTGCATCAGAGAAAGTTTGATACAGGATCACGTTCACTCTTCGGAGTGGACGCAGAAGATAATAGAACTTTCAACCATTCCATAACAGTTTCTTGTAATCCTTGCCAAGGATCGGGATGTTATCTCACAACAGAGAAGGAGTAACCAAAAGATGTTGGAACACCGTAATGAAGGAGGAACTCTTGGTCACACCGTAACGATGAATAACCAACGGGGATTGAAACACCGAGAGGAATAAGGAATCTACTTCCTATTGTGGTTTAGACGTAGCAATACATCTACCACATGGTTAAGATCCCATGGCTGAAGTGACTGACAAATTCACACAATGTGTGAGATGAAAACAAATTCAAGTACCCACAACTTGAAAGAGGAACTGATCATTGGCGGTTACAGACACCAAGAGATGTTCTCAGGAGGAACTTGTTTCCACTAGAACAAAGGTTTTGGAAGTTCAACGGAGAGGTATTGGAAAGATCGACTTCCAAGTTATCCTTGATGTTATAGATACAGAGAACAGGCTCACGACAAGCCTTCTGTAGGTCATCAAGTGAAAGTGAAACTCCGGTTTTAAAAGAACGGTGAAGAAACCTTTTAGAATAAGCAACACAAGATTCCTCGCAGAAAGTGGTTGTTCTTACAGATGCAAAGGGATATGACATAAGGCCTTCCGGCTAGTTGTGTCAACCACTACATCAACCATGCCGGATTTTGAAAAGACCTGATTCAATACCCTTGAGGAAACACCAACCATCGTTACTGCTTGAGATTCAGCTCTGGTTAGCGGGTTGATAACTCAGACTCGGTAGGTTTGAGCGAAGAGATTGCACCGGTTACAATTGAGATACCTTTACTGGATTCTCAAGGTATGGACTATGATGTCACACTCAAGAGGATGAGTGAGGTTGCAGAACTCGGGTATTAACAACTTAAGAAAGACGGTTGCACTTACATGGTTTACCTGCGAAGGAACACATCGGAGTCCTTGTTGGGAAGATGATTACAAGGATAACGAAGATCTTAAACTTCTTCTCTTTCACGAAAGATCAGTCAGTGGCTTAGTGTGGGTGCAAACTTTTTCCAAGAAATGGAGGTAACAACCTCCCATCTCAAGAATAGTCCGCACATACATGACCTACTGGAGGTTATTCCCGAGAGAACAATAAAACTTTACTCGGATCCATGGTGACAACTTTCACCGTAAGCACATGAACCGGGTAAGTTACTTCGAACATCCAGAACACAGCTTCGTGATGACACAAAGATGGTTCTCAAAAGTTTCCAATATTAGTGCCAAGTGTTCAACTTGAACCTCTTTTAACTTGGAGATATAAGAATGTCATTGATGGGCTCAACAACACACTTATCAAGACACTCCAGGAAAAGGGACTCATATGATACATGAACGTGGCAAAATGTCGGTTAGGCTAAAGGACATGAAGGTGTACCTAGGAAAAACACCATGAGTGAAAACACCATCAAGATAGCCCTTGGATTTGATCTTGGTTTGACGATAGCCCAAATCAAATCAAGTGTTTGTTAGGTAGCATATCCACGAGGGAGATACTATCCTTCTTCAACACGAGGAAAACTAGACATCCCATTACAAAGGAACAAGTTAAGAAGAGCTCGTGTCTTTCAACTCTCCAAGTTATTGTTTAAGCTCAACCGACTAGTCCAGGATATCCAGCAAAGTTTCTTGGAGAAAAGAGTAGTTCAAACTACCCATTACTTAGACATCACGGTCAGATGACAAACCTGGTGATACTTCTAGAAAGACAACCAGAATATCACAACCTACCGGTATGTCTTAGAGTTCGAAAGGGATCTTGCTTTTCAAAGCAACCGATATAAACATGAGAGCTTCGGCATTAACCAAACTCTCTGACCAAGCATGTGAACCGGAAAGAACGGATTTGGTAACACGGTCAACTTGAAGTAGAGACCGGGTGACCAATAGTGCTAAGAAGGATACAGATGTTTCTTAGATTTTTCAAAGCAATAAGAATTGCTAAGAATAACTGATACACACCTAAATACACACCCAACCTTCTCGGGCATTTCAGACACGGAGGAAGGGTGAGTGAAGACGTGTAAGAGCATCACTTCATCAATAAGGACATGAAACACAACAGAGCCTCTTGATAATAAGAAGTGTGATACCCTGAGGTAGAACAGAATGGAAGCTGATAAAACTTCCTTAATCTGCGAATTACAAAACTTTGACATGGTCCTTAAGATGAACGAGGTACTGGAGTTTGTTTCTCCTGACATTCCAAAGTGGAACGTTCTGACGGAACACAGGAGCAAATGCATTGGAAGACTCCAAGACACCTATGCATCTTATGTTCCAGAACAACAGATGGAGATTTTAGAGCAACTGGAAGATAGGAACATGCTCCAGGAAATCCAGAGGCCATGGGAAATGCACAGGTGATACTCTTTTGTAAAACCCATGCTAGAAAGTTGACATAGCTGAACTAAGAACAAAGATGTGGATTTCATGACGACCACTCTTGTTGTGACCCCTTCTTGATTACAAGAGAAAACCTACGGCTATTGGAGTTGAAACTACCTAGCCATCCTGAGGTAGAAGATATTCCTCAGGATCCAAAGAAACAGAACTTGGGTTAAAGGTCAGCATCCTGTACTGATGGCATGAGCATCACATGGTTGAAAACCACATGAATCAACCCACCACCATTCAGCACATTCCGGGACCTTCGGTTCAAGTCCAAAGGTTAGAAACCGAAAGAAATGAGCAACTACTATCTGAGTGCCTTGAAGGGCACTATGAGTAGCAATCACGGAGTATCTTTCCAAGAAGACATACGTAGCTCCGGAAGAGTTTTGAACAGAGGATAACGGATACATTCGAGATGAGAAGGAAATCTCGAGGTTCAGGATTTGGGACTTTAGAACAGGAGTATGTGGAACCCACACAACTCTGAGAGATTGTGGATGGAAAGGAAATCTCCCAGTTTAAGAGAAACAACGGAGTAAGGAACACACACGACTCTAGAAACTTTAACACTAGGTCAACTTGGGTGAAAACGTCATTGCCAAAGAAGGCACATGAGTTTTGAATGACTAGAAGGATAGCAAAACCTTTTCAAATCAAAACAGGTAAGATGACCCAGAGTCAGAGCGATACCAGGTAAGGAGTAAAAAGAATCCTAAGAAGGTTTTTCACAATCCATTTGGAATTTGAAAGTAGTTTTTCACAAACACTAAACTCGACATCGACCAAGCAGTAAGGTTTTCCTACATGCAGTCCTGCTCTGATACCACTTCTGTCAGACCCCGGACCCAGAGATATACACACTGTTATGTGCTCCTAGCCATGGACTCACAAGGGCTTCAGGGTTACCAGCCCCGGCCGCAACAAAACACGGCAGGCCATACCGATTCAATCGGCACGTAGTCGGTCCCTTGTCTACTACTCCTTGTATTCGCATGCTAGTCATAACCCAATTATGCATACCCAAAGCGTCCCACGAGTAGGATGAACGTAATGGAAACGGGACCAAAGTTATACAGAGCTCTATGGTTCCAGAAAGTGCATACAACAATCGAGGGTTACTGGGGTTACCTCGCCCCAGGCCGATCACATCGACAGGCGGGCTCGGACATGGATCATCGGCTCCACAACCCCTCGACTGCGACAACTATGCAGGCATAGCCAAAACTGTATAACAATGAGCTCGAAACCAAACAACCGATCAAGCAGTACTCTAAACAAGAAGCTTTATTGAACAGATGTTACTAGAGTTATAGCTTTACAAACAGAGGTCACATGACCCAACATTACATCAGACACGGAAGGCAAATTATGTTTCTAATCACAAGAACCAAAAAGGCCTAAGAGGCCGCAACATAAGGCGACGTCCCAGCCCATAGATTCCAGGCTGCTACCTTGGAACCCCGAACTACTCGTCGATGTCCACGTCGAAACACCACCGAACTGAGGAACTCCACCTGAACCAAGTTGAAGCAAACATGAGTACGGGAGGTACTCAACAAGACTTAGTTAACCTATTATATATCTGCTTCTTTAGAAAGAGTTATGAAGGTTATTTGGCGTAAAGCCATCTTTGTTTTCCAAAACGAGGTAGGAGTAGCACGTCTCATAGAGTGTTCTGAAAACAGATGAGAAAGCTATTCAACTACTGATATCATCATCTTTTTAATCCACCAATATCACATCAGCACCTCGTGCTTCAAAGATCACCACCTCAAGTTGTTACGGTAACTCATGCTACAAGGTAACACCTCTTGGCATCTCCGAGGAGGCATCCTTCATTCGTTATCAGCAAGTTTTAATCATTCCGTTTAAGTTATCTATGATCACAGAATCCGTCACCAAGTCGTCCTTAACCGCGGACACGGCTTTTTTCGAAAAGATTAAACCCTGCAGGGGTGGTACAACTTTAACCACACGCACCAACCAACTCTTAATGCCGTACATTAGCACTAGTCCGGAAGTGCCGGCAGATGGAGGTTGACCACGACCTTTCCCTTGCTTTGCCTATTCCATGAGTCGCTCCGAGTAGAGATGGACCGCCAATAGGGAGTGGCCATATCCTGCCGGGTCTCTATCGTTGTGCGCAATGCTCGACGGTTACCTACCCGCAGAGCACCGATACATCACCACGTCCTAGTTTTGAAAACATTTTAATATCCCCAGCAAATCCAAATGGAACGCCCGAACTAGGCAACTCATGGAACAAACTAGGCAAGTTGAGACCGAGGGGAATCCAATCCCTCGTGTGGATGCACGCTCAGTCTTGGCTCGAAGACGAGAACTCGCTCCTAGGGGTATGAACGAGACAACCACCACAGACCCTCTGTGGTCTCGTCATCCACACCTTTAAGTCATGTTAAACAAGATATTTTAACTTCACACAACATACTATCATACTAGATTCATTCGCGGCTCTGATTCATCAACCGGATGGAGCAGAGATCAACAGACATGTATGACTAAGCATGGCATATTTGAGGCTCTGGTGATACACACAAACAACTCTTATGTCTACTAGGAGCATTGAATCATGATATCTGGGTTATGCAAATAAATAGGATAACTCTATCTACTGACTCAAGATACATTGGAATCGAATACATTTATACGAGAATCAAAAGTCTTTCGAAATCATATATGGGAAGATAAGAGGTTATGCTTGCCTTGCTTCAAGAAAACCAGAGAAAGTCTTCAGGAATAAGTGCTTGACTTGTCGGTCAGGATCAAGTATTCGCCATTGGATTGCTGGCCTTCTCTTCGGAGTCACGTTCTACCGAGGGGGAACAAACACCGAAACAAGAAGAAAAACAATCAACACATGGCATCGATGCAATGCGCAATATGTATGCATGAGCAAGTTAATGCACTGAAATAAAGCCCTAAGCATGATCATTGGGTTGCTAGGGTTCATATGGCAGATATGCAATTTTACTGAAATTAGCCCGAAATAGACCCCGGAGGGGGTTTCGGGCGATCTTAGAAGTGAGTACAATTTTTATTGCTCAAATGGGTTTGAAAACATCATGAATAGGTTGCATTTATCATTTTGAGCAAAATGGTATATAACTTTTAATTTTCTAATTTTAATGAAAAAAAACTTAATTTTCTATTTTTAAATGATTAAACAACATTAAATAAATACTCATTTTTGGACTTTGCCAAACATGTGTGAAAATGACATATTTGGATAGAGAATAATTTTCTGAACATTTTGGTACCTCATTTTTATTTTTCTGGGATAGAAAACAAAAGTTATTAATTAAACAAATTTAATCATTTTTCTGGAATATCTAAACAGTAGAGGGCCCACGTGTCAAAATACTATTCATCTCTCAAAATAAAAACAAAAACGTTTTATGATGTCACCATGACGAAAGGGTGGCGTCATCGGAGGTCGATTCTCACAGCCGAGCTCGAATTCGATGAATTCGACGAATCTTCCGCGAATTGGACGCACGGGAGAGATGCAGGGGCTCGAGGGGAGCCCGCGGGTGGCGGCGCCGCCCGAAAGGGGTCGCCGGAGCAGCGCCGGCGTGCAGAAACGGCGGCAACGCTCGCGGCCTACGACGGCGTCGACGGAAACATGCCCGATAAAACGAAAGGAGAGCACAGGGAGGGAGCTGAGCTCACCAGGGGCATGTTGCCGGAACCAGGGAGGTGGGGCGGTGAAGGAGCTCGCCGGAATCTCCAATGGAGGCGGTGGCCGGAGCTCGGAAAGATGGCCGCGATTTCCTCGATTGGGGCCATCCCGGCTTCTGATATTTGACGAGGAAGACAAGGGGAGGACGGCGAAGGTGATGCGAGGCTCGGCGTGGCCACGGATGGCCGGAAACAGCGGCGGTGAGCGGCGGCCGGAGAGGCAGTAACTAGGGTTAGGGTTCGGTTTCGCGCAGAGGAGCAGAGAGAGGGAGGGCACACGAGGAGGGGGTTCTGCGGGGTCTTCACGATCCGGACGTCTCCAAGGGGGTCGTCATCCCCTCGCGACTGGAAGCAGGAGGTGGCATTCGGCCACCTCACCATGGCCCTCGTGTCCTTCTGGCTGGAGCTAGAAGAAAGGGAAAACAAAAGGGAAAATTGCGGAAACCCCCTGCAGTTTTAGGAAAACACAATTAGGTCCTTTTCTTTTAGAAACAACAATGGTTTTAATCTTTTCAGGGCCTATTTGTAAGAATAAAATTTGGCAAAAATACATTTTGAAAACCTTGTAAAATTTGCAAACTCACCATGTAAAGGTTTTCACAATTTGAAAATGTTTTTATTTCAAATTTCAGGTGACCACTTTAAGTGGGTTTTGGTCATCCCATTTGTTAATTTTAAATGCAAAATTTTAACCCATGTTTTCATGCATGTATGAGATGCGAACAACACACCAACACCCTAAAGTAGCAAAACAGGGATGTTACAACGCTCCAAGTAAAGCACATAAGATGTGACCGAATAAAAATATAGTTTCATTAGAAGTGACCTGATAAATTGTCAATGAAGAAGGGGATGCCTTGGGCATCCCCAAGCTTAGACGCTTGAGTCTTCTAGGAATTTGCTGGTATGTACCACCGGGTCATCCCAAAGCTTAGGCTCTTCACCCTTCTTGATCACGTCATATCATCCTCTTCTCTTGACCCTTGAAAACTTCCTTCACACCAAACTTCTCACAATCTTCATTAGCAAAGTTAGTGCAATCGAAATAATAAATTCACATGGTTCAGTTTCAACACAAGTATAACACTCATAAACACATTAGATACTGTCACAACTTATTTTAAAACTCTTTTTATAAAAAGAACACCAAAAGAAAGAGATTAAGATGCAAATGCAATTATTGGCAGAAATCTGTCAAAACAGGACAGTAGGTAAAGATGATTTTTTTCGAAAATCATCTGTTGCTAAAATAAAAAAGTGTTCAAGTAAGAAAAGTTCCATATATAGCCCAGGATTACGCACAAACAAACTCAGGTAATTTTGAATTTTCTATGATTTTATACGAATTTAACAGTGGACAGCAGAAATCTGTTTCCTGCGCAGAAATCCGAAATATAGTCTCAACTTTCCACTAGAGGCTTACTTGGCTCAACAAAGACACAAAAGAAAAGATACAACGAGGTTTCTAAGGAAAGAGAAAACACCCATGAGCAAAGAAAATAAAAATAAACGACGGAAAACGGGTTGAAAACGGAGAAATAAAACGTGTTGTCTCCCGGTAGCGCTTTTCTTTAACGCCTTTCAGCTAGGCACATAAAGCTAGAAAATGCTCACATAAGAAATATGAATTAAGCAAAATAGAGCATCAAGAGGCAAGTATAAAACAAATTTAAGTCTAACCCACTTCCTATGTATAGGAATCTTTTAAAGAAATAAATTAAAGAAGCTCAAACTAGAAATCATGGGAAGGTAGAACAAGAGCAATTTCAAAACTTTCAACAAAAAGAGAGGTGTTTTAGTAACATGAAAATTCCTACAACCATATTTTACTCTCTCATAATAATTTCCAGTAGCGTCATGAACAAACTCAACAACATAATTATCACATGAAGCATTTTTGTCATGGTTTAAAATCACACAATTCATATCAAGCTCAAAAATAGTGGGATCAAAATTTAAAATTAGCTCCTCTTTTTTCCCCACTTTTAGCAACATAAAAACAAGATAATTGATCACTCATAAAAGGTATAGTACACATTATAGCAATCCTATTATCAGTAGCATTATGATTTATAACATCAAGTAACATAGGACCATCATCATAAAAAATTTCTAAGCAAATTTCCTCATTATCATGCATATCAATAGTTGGAATAAATAGAGGATTCACATAGAATTTATCAAAGTAGAATGGATTATCATAAATAACAGTAGAAATATCATTCTCACAAGTTTCATTCATAGTAGTATCAAGATCACAAGTATAGCAAGTATCAATTTCATCAAAAAGGGATGTTTCAAAAGAATCAATAGGATCATCACTTTTATCAAATAATGTATGAGTTAAAGAGTTAATCTCATTGGGAGGTAGACATGGGTTCCATTCTTTCTCCTCTTGATCATCACTCTCCTCCTCTTTTTCATCCAAAGAGCTTCTAGTTTCAACAATTTCTTTTTCCATAGTTTCCTGCATGGCCTTAGTCTCTCCCATGTAGTAATTACAATCCTTGTAATTATCAAAGAAATATTCAAGTATAGCATAAATCTCATATTTATAAGGTGCATCATTAATAATTTCAAGAAAATAGGCAATTTCGAATGCACCCTTCCAAGCAATAAATTCTTCAATTTGTTTCACATCATAAAATTCATAATTTACTTTAACATAAGAAGATATGGTAACATTATCATTATACTCACATTGAAAAGGGAGGTGTTTATACCTCCTACAGCAACGAGATTTATCAAAGCAATAAGTAACATTATAAGTAGAGCGCAAGTTTCTAGCATAGTCATGCAATTTATTAATTTGTTCCCATAAGTGTTTCTCTTTTTGTGACAAGCGATGTTCATTATAATATTTTTGTTGTTCATCTGTGAACCCACCTTGCCTATAAGATCTAGTTTCAAAGACATCAAACATTGATAGCAAGCATGATAAAGCAAAAAAAATAACAACTAGAATGACAACTATTTTTTTTGTGTTTTTAATATAAAGAAGCAAAACAAGAAAAAATTAAAAACAAGACAATAAACAAAAAAAGAGGTTTAGAGTGAGAGACTTCCCTTGCCAGAAGACTTCTTTCTCCTCGTCAACGGCTCCAGAAAAAGTCCTTGATGCTGGCAATCCGTGTTGGGAACCCCAAGAGGAGGGTGTGATGAGCACATCGGTACGAATTTTCCGTCAGTTAAGAACCAAGGTTATCAATCCAGTATGAGAAAGAGGATCTTCAGAAGGTTGATGCCACTGACGGTGGTGATGGCGCCTCACCGGTGTCACCAACAACGCGGAACCTGCACGCAACACAACCAAAATACTTTGTCCCAACGGTACAGTGAGGTTGTCAATCTCACCGGTCTTGCTGAAAACAAAGATTAGACGTATAGTGTGGAAAATGGTGTATACTTACAGTAAGTAAAGGAAAGCAGAAAATTGTAGAGGTTTGTTTAAAAATGTAGAAAAATGGACCGGGGTTCATAGGTTCGCTAGTGGTGTCTCTCCATAAAAGATAGCATGTTGGGTGAACAAATTGGAGCTGTGCAATTGACAAATAGAGGTTGCACCGTAGTGCACATTCATGACATGATGACTACTATGATATTTAGTGCGGGCATTACAACAATATACATAGACCGTAATCAAACTGCATCTATGACTAATAATCCACCCTCAGGTTATCATCCGAACCCCCTTAGATATTAAGTTGCAAGCAACAGATAATCGGATTAAGAAATGTGTGTAATGTAAGCAATGATTGTACACGCGAGCACTCACACCGCTATTTTCTCCCTAGTGGCAACAACACATCCTCTCCCGTCATGTTTCTGTCACTGGAGCACAGGCGAAAAGGAGGCATGAACCCACTATCGAGCATAAATACTCCCTCTTGGAGTAACTAGCAACTACTTGGCCAGAGCAACCACTAGCAACAGAAAAATCATGCAAGATGACAAATAACATATGAAATAAAGACTATAATTAACTTGGCATAAGTTCAATATTCATCGGATCCCAGCAAACACAGCACATAGAATTACATAAGAACAATCTCGATCATGTTAGGCAACACACGAGATCTAAACATTGAGGCATAGGAGGAGAAGAAAACCATCTAGCTACTGTTATGGACTCGTAGTCCAAGGATGAACTACTCACGCATCACTCCGGAGGCATGCATGGTAATGAAGAGGCCTCCGGTGATTATCTCCTCTCCGGCAGGGTGCCGGAAGACAGCTTCAGAACCCCCCTGATCTAGGGTTGACGACGACGGCGGTTGCGGAACTTTTCGGGGTTATTTGATCAGGTGCCTAGGGTTTTCCTTAGAAGGGGAATAAATAGGCGAAACCACCCCTAGGCGCGGCCAAGGGGGGGCGCCGCCCTATGGTGTGGGCCCCCTGAGGCCCCCCTCCGGGTCTCCTCGAGACTACGTGGAACCTTCGGGAATTCTAAGACTTCCTCGGGCTTCGAATTTTCCGATTCCGAGAATATTTCCAGAACAACTTTTCTGAAACTAAATACAACAGAAAACAGGGAAATGGCTCTGTGGCATCTTATCAATAGGTTAGTCCGGAAAATCGATAAAAATGACATAAAGAAGGGAGAACATGTAGCAATTGACATAATATCATCATGTAACATCATAAATTATAGATACGTTGGAGACGTATCAACAACCAAGAGACACGAAGAAAAGAGGTGACTGCTGAAGTTCCTTTCACAATGAAAGTACGTGTTTTTGGAGACGTGTGGAGTCGCCAAGAAACTCCAACGCACGGTTGTGCTCACCCTATTCTCCTTGAGCTTCTCCAGTGAAGGAGATGCTCGTTTTCACTATGAGGTCCTCTTGAAGGAAGTGACCAAACCTCACACGAAGTTGAGGCTATATCCACAACTCAATTGGAGGCTCCCAACAAAGCGTCTTGAAGCAAAGTGGAAGCTCCAAGCACTAATCGTCTAGGGTGTTCAATGAACCCAAGAGAAACAATCTCCTCACAGCCAAGCACCCAAGAGTAATAAGCTCACAAAATTCTATTTCATGAATCACGTGGGGAACTCAAAGCGATGCACCTAGTGCAATGGAAGAACACACAAAGTGATCAACTCCTTCCTCCAAATCTCACCAAAGCAACTAATGTTATGGAGGGAGAAATAACAAGGAAAACAACTAATGAATCCCAAGATATAGATGCAATGGATTCCCCTCACTAAGAGGAGGAATTGACATGTGAAATAATAGATGTAGATATCCTCTCCCTTTTCTCTCAAGTGGAAGCAAGAATCATGGATTGAGAGTAAGGAAGCTTTAGGAAGGTCAACAATGGAGGAGAAAGACTTGCAAAAAAAATGGGGACCAACGGGAAAAAAAGCCCCCCTTAAATAGGTCCCAAAAATGTGACTGTTATGGAAAAACTTGCCAAGGGGAGGTACTACCTCTAGGGCCAGACGTACTATCTCCACGGCCGGTTTTGGTACTATTTCGGGCGGTCGACCCAGTATTACCACTGGACATAAAATTGCGTGGAGGGCGATACAAAACTGATCATAACTTTTGCATCCTGACTCCCTTTTTTAATGATATTTGGCTCATTGGATTCATAACAACGAGATATACAAAATAATGCAGAGAATCGTCATTGTCCAACAAGGTAAGATAAAACTAAATAGGTAAATGTTTGACCTCTCTATAAAGAAAGAATAGGCAAAACCTTCAACATAAAAAACCCAATAAGTTTTTCATATGACAATTGTTTTTTATGAACTTGGGATTGTAATGAAGATCATGAAAAATCACCAAACAAAGATAAATACAAATAATAAACAATAAATATGATGGCAAGGATACAAATGTTTGAGCTCTCTACGAATCATTGGATCAAGATACTAATTTGAGAGCCCCTCTTGATAGTACGATCTATTCTACAACCTGGTCCCCTAACTAACATCATAAGATTAGTAAAATAGAAACCCTATCAAGGTCATACCTTTGTATTCGCAAATCCATTTGAGCTAGATGATGACGATCTTGATTACAGTTCGCTTGGTGAAGATATCCAAATTACTCCCCCATAAACAATTATGGGAAAGCCTCTATTATACACATTTTAACTTGACCCTTATCTTGTATCTTCTTTTATTTATCCATAATATCGATGTCTTGAAGGTAGACATGAATGACCACTCCATCGTGTTCTTCAAGACATACTAGAAGTAAGCTCAACTTCACAATGGTACTACCGCTGCACACTATGGTACTACCGCTGACTGATGTCCTAGCGGTACCTCAAGGTACGGCTAGCTGGGTCCTAGCGGTACTACCACAACCTAGGAGTTGGGGTACCTCTTGAGCCCAGGAGCGGTACTTTCAGTGATCCTACTGGCACTACCGCTGGCCACCATCTTGATTTTAGTTCAAGGTGACTAGCGCTAGTACTAGGTTGGTACCGTTGTGGTACTGCTAGAAATAGAGAAGAAAACTCTGCAGGCGGTACTGCCAGCGGTACTACCGGTTCCTGATGGTAGCGATACCACCGCTGGTCAACCTGGTACTACCGTTGGACAGAGAAAAGACTTCTCGGCCATATCTTTGGATAATCTCTTCATATAGTCTTGTTGAATCTAACACTAGGACTCTAAGATTTTCCTATGGACAATTTCTATAGGAGTATCTCAATGTAAACATTAGTCCATAAGAATTATCATTAATTACCAAAATCACACATGGAGCACCATGCTCTTTCACTTACTTATCCTATTTCCTTATTCATGTCCTTGCAAATATTAGTCTCTTATGCTTGATGGATTGTATATTTATTTTTGAACGGGGAGGGCCCTGAAGGGGCTAGAAGCCTCATGTTATTCCATACATAGGATGTACAAGTGAATTACAAGAGACCACATAAAATAAGAAATAACACATAGGCCCCTAAAAAGTACACAAAAGAGCTAGCTAAAGATGGGACTTTATAATATAGTCCTTCTCTTTTCGCACCGTCGAGCAGGAAGAGGAAGTCAAGCTTGCCGTTTCCTGACACCGTCATGGGGACTACACCACTTGCTTCGATGCCGACTTGAACCCAGGAACAAGTGACTCCAAAAGGGGCCTCACACCGAAGTTTGAAAAAGCGGTGTAGCACACCATCAGTTTCATCAAATCACCATGGACCGTGGATGATGTGCTAAAAGAACCGAAGGCTCCTTTACTCCATAACCTCCACGAAGGACCATCTACTGCAACACCGCACCCCCTTCCAACACCATGTTAACCGGCGAGATGCATAGCAACATAGAAAATACGAAGTCCGAAGCGGTCGAGATCCTCTACCGCCACCCTTTGTTAATGAACGCGCCATCAGAACTCCAATACCTGCCATAGATTAGAGCAGACATGGAAGGAAAATTGGAGCAGCTTCGAATCCGAAGAACGACCTTATTTGCAGAGTAGTTCAGAGTTCCCTACCACGGCGCATGCGGATCCAACCACCGGATCACCACGTCCCGTAGAAGAACCACCCAACAACACCAGATCCGACCAAAAAGGATCCGCACCATCCTCCAGATCGAGCTTATTTGAGGGCGCCTCGGGGAAGATCCACGAGACAGTGGATGGAAGAGCACCACTGCCAGCTAGATTGCCGCCTGAAGCCACCCGGCGCTGCTCGCAAACGCCGACAGCGAACACCCTAGTGGCACAGGGTCAAACACCCTAGCATGAAACCTAGCTTTACTATATACAGGAGGGCCATGAGCACCTCCCCCATCCCGTCTCCAGCCAGCACTGCCGACGGAGACCAGAAGGACACTCAGATTCTCAATGGGGGCAAGGTGGGAGATTGACATGGTCGTAATGGATTGTATGATCATTTATATACATCACATCAGTGCATTTGCTTTTCAAACATGCACCTCATCTCTTACGTGTAAATTTTGGTGTCTATTTGTTCATCAAGCTAAACCTGTTGTACTCTCTCCGCCTCAAAATAATTGTCATTGAGATGGGTGTATCTAGATGTATTCTAGTACTGATACATGTATTTTAAACCATTGCAACGATAATTAATTTGAGACGGATGGGAATATATAGTTCCCACAACGTTTTTGCCGGGATGTAAATGTAAACTTGATCCATAGTTTCTATTATCTTTTTTTTTTCAATGGGCTATGCTATACCCACTTGAAGCAGTCACCTGTCAAGAAAAAAAAAAGCAAACGAAGAAACACCGTGAGTCCGTGATGGGCCAAAATGGCCGTCGCTGAAGGCGGCAAATAAGACCTCCCAGTATCAGCCCAGCCCTCTGTTTCCTCACCTGCTTTCCTTTCACCCCCATGGCGCAGCACACCATCCGTGACGACTAGGGTTCGTCGCCGCCACCATCTCCGGCCGGCCTCCTCCCCTCTATCACCCCGTCGTTCTCCTCGCTAAGCCCCCCGGACCGTCGTCCCCTCCACCCCCAGAACCCTGCCCTCCGCCCCCGTGCTCCCTTCCCCTCCCTTTTTGGCCCCGGCCGCCACCGCAAGCACCTCACCTACGCCGCAGTCTCCTTCTCCCGGTTAATACCGCCACTTGATCGACGCTCCAGGGACTCGCCGACGACCCCGCCGCCAGAATCCTAAACCACGGGCCCGGATCCTCGCTCAGGAAAGGGGAAAGCGGAAAATCGAGCGAGCGAGTGAGGAGGAAAGGAAGACAAGCCCAGAATGGTCATGCAGGATCCCGTCACTGTGCGCGCGCAGATCGCACCGCGCATGGACGAGGCCGTGCGCATCATAACGTCTCAGTTCATGATCTTGGACCCGCTCCGCGACCGCCTCCAAGGCTGCGCCCAGCCCTCGCCGGCGCAGCTCGCCAGCCACCAAGCGGGCACCCAAGGCAGCGCGCAACTCCTGAGGGGCATCATCGCCGTCCTTACCGACTCGATCCCGCAGCTGGACGTCGCCGCTGACCTACTCACCTCGTCTCTGAAGCACGCTCTCGACAGCGGCGCCTCCCGGGACTTGCTGCCCGTCCTCGGCCACGGTCAGTCCCAAGACCAGGTTGCGGCATACCTGCTCGCTCTCCCGCGCACGTTTGAAGCTGCTGGCTTCGACCCCCACGGCTTCCACATCTCCATCCACATCGCACTTTCCTTGCTGCGTCTCGCAACAGACTATCTCAACAGATGCATCTACATTCTCCGCCGTCTCGGCCTACCCGACCGTCGCAACATGCAGTTACAGCCCGTCGACCATGCCATGGTCAACCCACGCGCCTACCTGGCACGGGCATACACCTTGATAGAGGCAGCTATGGGCCACAGCATTGACGCCAACTTTGGTCACTGATGAAACTGTGCGTACCTGCAGATAGGTATGGCTGTAAGGTCTTAACTGCAATTCTTCTTGTCTACCTACATATGCATTGTGCCTCAGTTTAATTGATAATTTAGGGCTCCTTTGATTCATAGGATAGGAAAATGGAGGGTGGGTATGGCCTGCCCACTTGAATCATGTGGGATGCAACTCAACACCAACATAGTATTTCAGTAGCTCCCCAGGTTGCTCGGGTTATACTTAAGATATACATGTTTAGGCTAGAGTCTTTGAAGATGTGTAGTTTAACTTTGCAGTTCTTTCACTACAATTTTAGTGATCTTTTGATTCATAGGATAGGAAAAATGGAGGATTGCTATGGCTGCAGAATACTACCCAAACACTACTTGGTGCATCCACCCTATTTCTCTTGCAGTCCCATCCGAAGCCCCTTTCACAAATATTTCACACTATGTTAGCCTTTCAGATCCTGCTCCTTTTGTTTGACTCCCTTAGCAGTAAATGATCCATCAAACTTTTGATTCAGTCGACAAACAATACACGTCCATGTCTCCTTGCTCCAAGCATTATGTGTTCGAAACAAGGCACATCATGGCCCTTTAGGAGACTAATAAGGAACCATTTCATTTGGCTTGAGGATTACGTTTTGCGATTCCTAAATATTCAACCATAAACGGACAAATTTAGTGTCATCTGCCCGTCTCAAATTGTCTAAATCTGTAACACATCACAAATACATGCACTTGCACATTCTAGTTTATCAATATAATAAAAAATTCAGAGCCCTATCGAGAATTTCAAGAACAGTTTGCCCCTTTGATTTCAAATAATTATCTTGTGGCTCTAAAAGGAGCGCCGGTCAGCCATCTACATGTATTATTTTTGTTAGCATGCATCTTGATATGGTATTGTTAGCATATGATATATGATTAGAGCAACAAATGCTATCTCTGAATAGGATAATTCTTGAAAAGGGAAAAAATTAGTGGCTTGTGCGCAAAACAAAACTCTGGTCAGGGAAAGTTACCATGTTCCTGCAGATTTGCATTGGATATTAACTCAAATGGCGAAGATATGCTGTTCTAATAGCTATGAAGAAAATACTTAGTCCCCGAGCAGTAAGCTAAATCTCAAAATCCGAGAGAATCTACGGAAGATTGCAGGCCAAGACTAATTTATACTAATCAAATCTAAGTCAAGGGCATGAAGCATGGAGGAACAAATCTAGATGTAGGGTTAGCCTCTAAGGTATCTTGTCGTTGGAGATAAAGCGGGAGAAGCAAGGGAGTTCAGCAGGCAGCTGACGAAAGAGTTGAGCAGGAGCCCATGCGGCCATGGAGCAATATGAGTCAGTTGATGTGAATGGCAAGGGGGCAGTGCTGCTTTGAGAAGTGTTCTTCTTTTCTTCTCTAATGGCTACCCTGAGAAGGTACATGAAGCAGTGTTTTGGCGGCAAGCGGAGCGTGCGTATATTTCTTCCCGCCTTGAATTTTTTCAAGAGCTATCTAATGGAAACTTTTACGTGGAATAGACTAAGGACAGTTTCATAGTAAAGAATCCTAAGGATTGTATTCCTGCAAATCCAAAGGCTTCTGTATGAAAAAAATCCATAAGATCACAATTTCATGAAAATCCTATGAATCAAAGGAGTCCATAGTATTTGCTTGTTGCTGTTGGAACTTCAAGCGATATGTTATCTGGAGTGACTTGCATGTATTGATCTCTTAATTCTGGTGCATGCTGAGTGTGTAGAAAATTCTTATCTGATCCTTTTTTTTGTCGCAATGGCTATTTATGCAGATAGGAGGCCTGCAGATGATTAAGTAGTAGAAGTTTGATCGATATTTGCGGGAAGTTTGATCATCGTCAACTCTGGATGACAATTAAGGGAGAGTGAAGACTGTTCGTTTAGTTTCCATGCATGTTTACTTTCATGTTTGGTTATTTGAGGTACCATATCTTTTGTAGACTGTCACTGTAGCGCTGGTAATGGTAGTGACCAGGAGGCCCTTAAATGTTAGTCATTAATATGCTATATTGCAGAGCTTGGCTTGAACTTTTGACCTATCCTTAATGCATGTCAACACAAATTTGTGCAAGTAGCGACTAGCGATATGATAATCAAACCCAATGTTTTTTATTTCTCGACTTATTTATAGTTGGATAATGGTCGGTCTTTTCTATTGGCAACATTTTGTTTACTGATCTTCAGTTTGAAATTTGCTTAATATCTTAAAAGTTGAAAAGAAAAAAAATGACTTCACTACATTGATCAGCCTCTGGGCAACTCGAACTGCATATTTAAATTTGGAATTAAAATTTTAGCATGTAGGATGTTGCCGGTACTTAGTTATACATTCTTTTAAGATCCTGACTTATTTCATAGGATAATAACGGGACAATATGTATTTGGAGCTCGTTTAGTCTTCTAACAGAAGATTTATCTCTGCTCGTTTAAAGAGAATTAGATCTAGACAATATTTTACGGGTTTTTTTTTTTTTGTGTGTGTGTGCGTGTCACAAGACTTGATATTACTGATAGTACAATACTTAACGGCATGCTAGTTCAACAGCTATTAGTGTTCTCTGACAATTTATGTTTGCTGGCGGATCCATTTATTTTGGCTCAACAAATGTGTACGATACTTAACACCATGCTATAGTTCAACAACTATCAACACCATGCATGCTATAGTTCAACAACTATTCTTATTCTACGAGTCTAGACACAATGGAGGTATCATACACTACTATCATGCATATGATGCTACTCCGTATTAGTAGTCCGAGAATGGATAGTAACATTTGTGTGAATCATATGATACTATATTTATTAGATTGTAAACTCGCCTTGTCTTGGAATCTGTTATGTTACGCTATTTAGCTATGATAGCACTACCATCTTGCCACGTGAACATTTTGCCAACATGCCAGCATACCTGCAAAATCGCACAAATGACCTATCTACCCATACACAATAACTCTAGTTACAACTAATGCCCTCCCGCACTGGGACTTCGCCCAGCAATACATAAATTTCCAATTGGAAACAGACTACACAATGATACATGTTGAAACAGGAAGCGATACAGATTTTGAATCCATCGACGCTGGGGCACACCTCCAGGAACTCCATCGTCACCGGATAGGTCGCCCACGTTCCTGGATCATCTCGCACGGTTTCTTCCGCGAGTGGCTGAGCCTCCCTCCTTGCTGGCCCAGGTTCCTGGGATCATCCCGCACAAGTTCTTCTCTGAGCGGCCGAGCCTCCCTCGTGTGCATCTTCCCCACCATCTCCTAGACCATTTCCTCCTCGCACAGATCGTGCTTGCCACTTGCAGATCATGGCCAAGCTCTGTTCCCGGATAATGGCCAAGCTCCACTCCAAGATCGTACCAGATTCCTGCTCAGCAGCGCCCAGATCTTATCAAGACTATCCCATACATGTGCAATTGCACAAATTGCTGTGAACAAACAGAATCAAGGAAACAATTTAAGACTATCCCATACATGTGCAATTGCACACATTGTTGTGAACAAGCAGAATGAAGGCAAAAAGATTTCATATCGGTTTAAAGAAGCGGAACCAAGGCAAAAAGGAGTACCTTTTTCATTTTTGCTTGATTATTTGGGGTACTACTTAAAGAAACAGAAGAGTTTATCCCTTGATACCATGCTCCTTTGAGATTCTCTGCCATTACAAGACCCAATAAATCATTAGATTCTGCCAATAAAACTTCAGCAGTAAAATTTTGCAGTAAACATGAGCATCATGCAAGATTTTCAAATTGAAACTGAAACTTGAAAATTTTGTGTGTAATTAGCTAAGAGTATGTTACTGTTAGTGTTTGTGTGTAAGTTATACTGAAGTCTTGGAGTTTTGTGTGTAAGTTTGTGCAACAGTGCAAGCAAGAATTACAGATATTTACACTCCTAGCTAATGCAAAGAATTGCTCCAATTTGTAATGCAAGCAAGAAATTATTGCGGAAGTACATGAGCCAGTAGCTAATGCCAGCAAGAAATACTCTTTCAGTATACACATCTGAGGGTGATCACACATGCAAATTTCACAGGAAGTTGCACTATCTTCTTGCACCAAACATAAGGTAACCAAGAATGTTACTACACTGCTGCAACTGTAACTTTTCAGGAACTTAATTGCAAAGGAGAATGACAAAGAACCATCTCATTAATTCACACCAAGGCCCCGCTTGGATGACCGTTTAGAAATACCAGCGTGAAAGTCGGTCTCCAGCACTTATCAGATCAAAACCCAGAAACTCACTTGTGGTCCTTCTTCCGATTAACTCGCCTCTCAGCCACACGAGGTCCTAGTTATTTTCCGGCAACTCCACATCACGAGAGGGGGATGGAGGGAGAGGGAAAGAGAGAGACTAGGTAACGGCGGTGAGGATTACGGGTGTAGTAAGCTTTTACCCGGGTTTATATTTCAGACTGTCCAAGCCAGGCCTAAGGAAATACTTTACTCCTACTTACTTCCACATTTATAAGATTTGTCACTGGTAACTGTCAAAGACAGTTTAATTTTAATTACTGCAAGCACAAGAACAGTTTAATTTTAATTTTATAAAAAGTTGCGACACTTAGCAAGCAGTTTTTAGAAAAGGTCATTTATTTTTCAGAAAATCTGCGGCTGCACATACCAAGTTTCTACACTAAATCACTAATGCAAATAGTGTGGTTTTAACGCAACAAGTAGATAGCAGATAATAATATGGAGATAACACTACTTAGGTAACCATATAATATGAAACTTGCTCGAGTAGTTTCAGTTTCAGTTCATGTGCGTTAGCGGTGAGTATTCAAGTTCAGTTCACTTGCCACTGGCAGTAGGAGTATGGCATCGCATGGCATGGATGGAGTATAATCATTGAAGTATACTTAATGGTACAGGAGATGAACATTCAAGTATAATTAAATACTGTAATGAACATTCAAGTATAATTAACTGAGGAACATTCAAGTATAATTAGCCGATGAACCGTTTCATGGTGGTACAAGTAATCGTTCAGGAGTGTAAGTAATGATCCAGGAGAAGAACAGAAAGTCAATAAAATCAAGATTGAAGGACATTTATTGACTACTGCGTGGTTAATCTGCAAGAAGCTGCAGTTGCAATTGCAGTAGCACTACAAACTGAATATTTTGACCTGCGATATTTGCAGTAGTTGCAAGCACTGCACCTACTACTGCACTACGCCAAGGACTACTAACTACCCAATGCTGCCAGTGCTTCAGAGAGACATTGGATAGCCGTGCAATAAACTGTCGAGCTCCAACAGACTGCAGTGGCATAAGCAGACCAAATTAGCGCATGTATTTCGCGTGACGACGGAATTGGCAGCATCGTACTGGGAATAGCAAGAACTTAGAAAATTAAGAGAGAATTACTCCTACAAATACTCCAAATGTGTACGAAGTATTTGAAAACCAAGTTCAACTGCTGCGACTGCAACCCTACTGCTCAACCAACTAATTTCAGTCCCTATTATTGGTGGCACAAAGCATAAAATGCATGAACAAGTCCAGGAATTCGGTTACACGCCACAATTTCATAAGAAAACATGCAGCTCAATCAAATCAAAACATGGTGCAATAGCTATGGAGAACTAACTAATATTACTGACAAACACACACTAATTTACTCCTTGTGTCAATGCAAAATCAATCAAATAAGAACTTCCCCATTTTTTCTGCTCTTGGGGTACAAGCAAACAGGTTTAGATGTAGATGTTTGCCCGATCTTTCATCGCAAGAACCACTGATGATAACTATCCCTCAAATCACTGAGCAATATATGTGCGGTGACCCTGCAGACCACTACATGTGTAGTGCACAAGTCGTTGACATAACACTCACGGAAAGACTTATCCGTAATTATTACATCTCTCGGAGTAGTACAACAGAAATATAGCGGTCCATATATATTACACAATGCTTAATATTACAAACCAAAAAGTGAATAAAGAGTTGAACGTCATCCTCCTCTAAGGGAGGAAGTTCGAGTAGTGCGGTGTTGACGTGTGTCAACCTAGTGCACAAAGATAAAAGTAAACTTTAAACCGTCGAAGCTCATCAACCTAAATAGTACTAGTGTGTCAACCTAGTGCACAAAGGTAAAAGTAAACTTTAAACCGTCGAAGCTCATCAACCTAAATAGTACTAGTCTAGCATTGCTCGGCTTGGTTCTATATCTGGCTAGGTCTAATCCTCCTCATCTTGGTCTTTAGCTCGGTAGGCTATCATGTAGTCGACACCTTCGACGGCACCTGATAGGTCTGGTTCCTCGTAGTAGATCTCATCATCCTGGTAGAATCTGTCGTAATCCTCCGGTAGGTCTTCAAAGTCTAAGTTTTGGGTTCAAATGGGAAGGTATGAGTAACGAGTTTTACTCCGCAAGTTCCTGTAAGTAACAGTGGTATAGTGTATGATGCTCTAGCTACCACCTAAGACCATAGGTCTTTGGTGTAATGCATGTTTCGTAAAACATTTCTTCAAATGTCAAGTTTTACTTCTGAAAAGCTATGTACGCCAGTCCCGCCGGGCATCAGAATCTCATGGGGCTCCTTTCCGGACGTGAACGCAACCCCTCCTGGGACAAGGATGTAGCTGCCACAATTTGTTGTTTTCCCTCTGCAGAGGTGTGCCACTTTACCCAACAGCAGACACAGCCTTCTTACTCTCTCCGCACAACATGTGTGATTTAGCATGGTCAGAGCCACCAAGTCATGTCGAGTACTTCCCCACTCTCCGCATATTTGCTCAATGTGACAAAGCCGGTACGACAACCAATAGCATGTCACCACTCCCGAACTCCTGACCCCCACCCAAGGTCTAACTAGTAAATTATATGTGCTTACTCGCTGTTGGCCGGAACTCGCCGGTCTCAACGGGGCCAATCAGCCGAGGATATGTGAACGTGGAAAGTACCTCTGACTTGCTTATCCATAGTAAGTCTGTTTGATGACACTGTCTATACGGCACACCGATGACATTTGTGAATTAAGTCCTAGGGTATTACTTTACCGTACGATGGAACCTCCACCACATCAATCATTCTGTGGTTCCATCGCCCGCCAACATAGTATATAGCACTTCACATCATTCGAAAGTAGCAATTTATTTAAGTGCAGGTAATATTGTATAATACTTTGCAAGTAAATTGATAAAAGTACTTCAAAGTGGACATGAGCAAGATTGAATTTGCCTTGAGACTGACAAGTAGTGCAGTCTAAAGCTCCCACTGAATCGTGACCCTTGTGTTCTGCAAAAAGCATCATTGTCTTTTAAGACAATGTTTGAAAGATCCAAATTTCATGCCATTATGCATATCGTGAAATGATTTTGGTGTTTTTGGAAACCTTGGTTTACATATTTTAGGGTTTACTAATAATTTGGATTTATTTGAGGTGTTTGTGGAAGCTTTATTCAAAACTTAACTTAATTACCCATATTTGGGAAAATATGAGTTTGAATCAAACAATATTTTGATTTTTGAATTTAGGAAAATATTTGACCATATTATTTTCGTTAACAAAACAATCACCTTAATATTTGAATTCAGGAAGTTTTCCAAATATTTTCCTTTGGCAATATTTCTCAAAGTAATCTTTTTAAATTCTACTTTTGAGTTTTTTTTAAAACCTGAATCCTTAACTCTAAGGATTTATTCCATTTTTGAAAGGTATTATTTCAATCAAGAATTTGGTCATGTCTAAATCCTTTATTTTGAAACAATAATCACTCAAAATTTTACCATGTGGTAAAGTCATAAAAAATTCTACTAAAAATATTTTTGAAAACTAGAAGAAATATAGACATTTAAATTTATTCTTGGTTTGTGGAATATGAGTATTTGGATTTATTTAGATGTGTTTCTATTTATTTAATTTGATTTAGTTTGGTTTTTGGGGGAGAATAATGGTTTTACAAAAATACCCTCGTGTCGGTTGGCTTGAACCCAACCCACTCGGCTTCCTCACAAGTGTGTTGGGTCAAACGTGACCCTAGGCACTCGCTCACTTGCTCTCTCTCCCCGTGCCTCTCTCTCTCTCTCTCTCGCTCGTGCGCGCGACGAACCCGGCGACTCTGGTCGCATCCTCCTCCGCCACATTGTTCCAACCATCTCCAGTGGTCTTGGCTGTTGCCGTTTAGGAAAAAACACTCCCCTCCACTTCCTCTCTCTTCTACCAAGTCGACATGGGTTTCCTCGCCTCTGCGCCTTGCGCGATCAAATCCCTAGTTAGGGTTTCAGATGGCGCGGCTCGCTGGCGTTGATGTGGCTGCGATTGTTCTTTCTCGAGCTAATTCTCCGGGCCTTGTTCGTGCTGCTCTTCATGGCTGGTGCAAGTTGATGTAGCGTCTTCTTGTGTCGCCATGGATATGGTGGCCTTTGATGTTGTTGTTGCTGCTTCTCCTGGCCTGGAGGTGTCACAGATATGCCTTTGTGATGCCTCTGGGTTCTGTTACGGTGTCAAAACTTGTAAGTGTTGATACTTGATATGTTGCAAACGTATCTACAGTTTTTGATGCTCCATGATTGTTTTCGATCCAATACCCCTATGTTATTTTCATTTTTCACATGCTTCCCTCCATTTTCCAGATGTTTTCATCGAATAACCCATTAAAAAGATGCCCTAGGCCAGTTGATGTTTTTTGCTATTTTTTATTTCAGAGAAGTTCTGAAGGAAATATTCTTGAAAAGGGCTGAAAATTCACGGAGATCAATTTTTACCCGGAACAAAGACTGAGTCCAAAGGAGAGGCGAAGTGGTGATAGGGGGTGATAGTGCAGACCTTGCACTCGTTGGGAGACCCCAAGAGGAAGGTGTCAAGAGCACAACAACAAGTTTTCTCCTCAGAAAGAAACCAAGCTTGAATCGACCAGTAGGAGAAAAAAGCAACTTCCGAAGGTTGATGCAGCTAAGGTGGCAGTGCGCACTACCGGTTCAGAAGCAACTTGGAACCTACACAACACAATCAATTCGCTTTGCCCCAATGAAGAAGTGAGATTGTTAATCTCACCGGTTTTGCTGAACACAAAGAGGTTAAACATACCGTGTGGAAAATAATATTTGTTTGCGGTAGATGAAAGAGAACAATGATGGCAGTAGTAAAACAGTAGCAACAGTATGAAAACTGAGATTGCGGTGCTTGTATTACTAGTATGAGGAAAAAGGACCGGGGTCCAAAGTTCACTAGTGGTCTCTCCATAGGAGATAAATAACATGCGTGGTGAACAAATTACAGCTGGGTAATTGACAGATATAAAGACTGCACCGTAGTGCATATGCATGACATGATGATTACTATGTGTTTCATGCGGGCATTACAACAAGACTCATAGACCGTTATCCAACTGCATCTATGACTAATAATCCACCCTCAGTATGTCATCCGAGCAATCCTTGCGTATTAAGTTGCAAGCAACAGATAATCGCATTAAACAAAGTGTGTAATGTAAACAATGTAAACATCGTTGTTTTCTCCCTAATGGCAACAACACATCCTCCATCCGTCACGTTTCTGTCACTGGGGCACATATGCACAGGAGGCATGAACCCACTATCGAGCATAAATAATCCCTCGTGGAGTCACTAGCATCTACTTGGCCAGAGCATCTACTAACAACGGAGAGCGTGCAAGATCATACATACCATTTACATGAAGATAACGTGATAGATTGATAATCAAGAGACAGAACATTCAATATTCATCGGGTCCCAACAAACACAACATGTTGCATTATGATAGATCGAGAGGTTAACTAGAGGGGGGGGGGTGAATATGTTAACTACAAATTTTAACTCTCTTTTTATTTAACAAGAGAGTGCTCAAATATAGATTGTCTAGATTATGAACCTAGGTGAACAATCCTATATGTTGAGAAAATACGACTAGCACAAGGTATATATATGACTAAGCTAGTAGAAACAAGTAAAGGTAAGTTGAGGGATAACCGAACACAATGACGCAGAGATGTATCCCGAAGTTCACCTCCCAATGGAAGCTAATCTTCGTTGGAGCGGTGCGGTGCTACCAAAGTGGAACACCGAGTAGCCCTCAAATGGCACACCGTATCTCCTTCTAGTTCTTCCACCGATGTGTAGAGACTCGAATCACTATGTTGCCGTTGAGGTTGACAACTGCAACCTTTACAAGGATGGTGGCACACTCCTTAACTTTGGAGGGTCCTCACCAAATCCCGGGAACCACCAAGACTCCAGAAACAAGATCCACGAGCACAAGAGCTCCAGAGACATCAACAAGGCTCCAAGCTCCGATGAGCTAAGAGCAACAAGGTTCTTGGCTCCGATGAACTAAGAACAACAAGATCCCTAAAGGATGAGTGGGATGATTTCGAATCGGCTTGGTGGAGTTGTAGATCTAGGTTGTCTCCTCCAAATCCCAAAGAATCAAGAGCTTTGGTTGGGTATTTTGGGAGAAGATTAAGTTTGGATGCGGTCAACAATGGTGGAGATAAAAAGCTTAATTGACCCCTTCAAAAGGTAGGGATGAGTGTTATTTATACTCTTAGAAGAAAACTGTCCGTTGGGGGGGGGGGGAGTATTTTCTTCTGTGAGCCCGGCCAGGCCGGCCTGGACGCAGGGGAGAGGCCGGAGAGCCTAGCCCACCTCGGCCTAGTTCCACAGCGAGGCCGGCTGGAGCCCGGCCTAGGGCCGACGCCCCCACCCCACCTCGGCCTGGAAACGCCTCGAGGCTGGCAAGACCCAGCCAATGGCCGGCTCGTCCCACTAGAGCTGGCCAGGGGTCGGCGTGGATGGGAAACGGGCCCGGGCACAGCTCGAAACACCCGGCCGTGTGCCCGGTTTGGGGCCGGCGTGGGAGAAGATCAGGCCGGGGCACAACCCGAGCCACCCAGCCTCGGAGCCCGGCGAGGCCGGCCGGCTGCCCTCCTTTTCTTGTTTTCTTCTCTGTCTCTTTTCTCCCTTTTGCATTATCTTCAATATTGATTTGTCAAACAAATGGGGATCCTAGGGAACTTGTGTTTGGATTTCTCCATTTTAGAAGTCCCTAGATTTTCATTAGAAAACCTAAACATGCTTAGGGAAAAGATTAGATCGTCCACATGTTGTGATCAAACACCATAATATAAGGAAACAAATGTCCTTGCAATCTCCCCCCTCCCCCCTCCCGTTTGATGATTGATGACAACACACAAATTTGCATTAAAGAAAATTAACATAGATAGAACGATAGGTAGTAGAGACATAGTCTTACAATAACAACGAAGTTCAAACAAACACACAAATATTAAGTTCAACTAAGATCGAAGAAAGCAATAACGATGATAAGACGCAAATGGATGCATGATATGCAATGGTCCTAATGCAAAGCATCGGGGATCCCAATATTTCTCCCCCTTGGCATCAAGACACCAAAAAGGAGACAATGATGCACCACCGATCACTCATCATCATACATCTCCTCATCCTCCGCATTAGCTTCCTCATCATCACTGGGAGGTGCCTGACTGGAGCTGGCCGCAGCTGCAAATGATGCCTCAAATGGCCCAAGAGAACTAGCATCATCACCAAGCCAAAAAGTGTGTGCGGACTTCCATTTTTCCTCAGTGAGCTCCTCCGAGCTAGGAGAGCCTAGTGGAACATTAAGAGCAGTCATGATGGCCCTCTGGTCGCGACGAGAGGCCTTTCCTTTTGCATAGGATTGATAGTCTCGGTGCTACTTGTCAATGAAGAAGCAATTCATCTTATGAAGAACCTTCTTGATTTTGAACTTGCCAGAGGTTGGGACAATACGACCTGGAGAAGGAGAGCGAGTGATACCATGAGATATACTGGGCCCAGTGGAAGGTGTGCGAATGCGCTTGGGCCGGTGGGCAGCGGCCATCTTAGCCACAGCAGCCGTGAGAAGAGCACTCTGTTTGGGGGTCACCATGGAGTAGTTGTTGATGAGACCGTGTGGAATCTTTTGCTCAAAGAGTGTCTGAAGGTACGAGCCATAGATGGAAACCCGCTTATCCCGAACACAGTCTTCATCGCATGCCACATGTAGTCCAAAATATCCAAAGGCTTGTTGTTTTGCTTAGTAGGCCCAATATGATAGAGGAGATTGACTAGCCACTTGCGAACCTCGCCTTTCTCACCAAACTTGACATTGATAGTTGTCGAGACATCGTATCATAGACGGGGGTGCCATGAGACTACTGATAGATACGTGGGGGGACGTGACTGTGCGAAGGACAATGCCACAGGGTTTTTACCCAGGTTTGGTATGACGCAGTAATGCGACGTTCCTACTCCTGCAATCTCACTATTCAGGACTAAAGCCTGTGAATACAGAGTACAATGTGAGGTTCTATTAGCTGCTTGTCAAGGATCAACCTCTTGGCGAGTTTGCCTTTAGCTTCTTGTCTATCTATCATATCTCATGTCCGGCTTTATATAATAGCCGGATTAGGGCATACCGAGTAGGAAACCTAGGAGACTACGACAACTATTAACTTGGAAAGTAAGGAATCCGCCTTCTACTCCAAGCCAGATCACGTGGGCCGTGATCCGGGTTCTCCTAGAATCCGGCTTCTGTGCGTCAGCTTACTGGGCCGCCCAATGGACCGTAGCCCACTACCATTTGGGCCACCCGGGTAATCCGGCACTTTAGACTGCCATCTGATATACCCCTATTCGGTATATATCCGACAGTAGCCCCCAAGAAGGATTAAGACTCTGATTCGCCGTCTTTCGCCAAATGTATATATTCCGAGAAATATCGGCTTGCAGTCTTGATTCTTCTTCTTCTTCTCAAAGGATGCTATAACGCAAAACTCAGAAAATCCGGCTTTTCTTACACGATCCTTCGTGAAGAAGGAACTTCCTACGTCAACGCTTTAATCATGCTGACGTAAGGGACGTTTGGGTTTCAGGCGGGAAACTCAGAAACATATCTCTGACAGATTCTCGCGGGAAACGAGGCGATAGCAATAATCACCCGTCGTTTCATTTCCCGGAATTTCCGGCGAGTGACACGCGTTGATCATCCAACGGTCAAAAGAGCCGTTAGCACGCATCGTGACGGGATTCCGGCTATAAATAGCCGTCTCGTCCTCCCAGCAAACCTTCCGCTTTCACTCGCAGCACCATTCCCAGCGCCCAAGTTCGTAGCAGAGCCACTCCCGAGCGCACGCACGAACGCCACCCAAGACCTCACCGGAGCAGCCGGAACTTCTACGCGCCGCCCACCGATGGCATCCCCGAGCTCCTCACCGGCCCGCTCCATCGCAACGGAGATTGACGAAATCATCAATACGATGGATCCCTTAGTGGATTCACCGGTGCACGCCACCGGCGACAAGCCGACGAAAGCTACTGGCGGCGCGGCGGGCGAGGAAATCCCTCCCGCCGCCGCAGATCTTGCGGGGTCCTCCTCCGCGCCTTCCCCGCCGTTCGCGCCCGAGACGGCGGAAGAGAAAATCACCCTCGTCAGAGACGAGCTCGCGGCCGCGGAGGCCGCAGCGTCCGCCGCCGCCGGAGCAGAAGATGAGGCGGAAACTGCCGGCAATTGGAGCACGAGCAGTATTTCGCCGTCCCTCCTTCCGACAATGGAGAAGGAGGGGCTCGTGCTGAAGGGGAAATGGCGGAGCCCGGAAGACGAATCCGAGCCCGCGCCAAAGGACGGGGAACGTGTTCTCCTTACCTCCCACATTATCGAGAGGTATGGGTTTTCCACCGTCCGCCTTTTTTCTCCAAGTTTTAGCTCACTACAACATCCAACCCCACAATCTGCCTCCAAACTCCATCCTCTACCTAGCCGGATTTCAGGCCCTTTTCGAGGGATATCTAGGTATAGCTCCTAGGTTAGATTTCTGGCTTTATTGCTTTGGGGTTAAGCGGAACTCTTCGGAGGGCGCACTCCCAACTTGTGGGACCATATCCTTTACCCTGCGCAGATTCAGGGAGGATTGGTTCCCCAAGATCAAGACATCGGAATCCGTCAAATTCTGGACGGGTTCCTTCTTCTATCATCCCGACGTTCCCTTCCCTGGGAAAACCACCGGGGTTCCACCTTTCTCGAACATCGCTGCTGTCCCCCAAGAAAACTGGGGAACTGAAGCAGTTCAAACCCTGCCGCCGGATCTTCTCAGGATCAAGCGGCGCATCGCGAAGCTCGTCGCCTCCGATCCGCCTCTAACTGGCATGGACACAGTCCTCTGCTGGTTAGAAAGGCGGATTCAGCCTTTGGCTAATCACGGCACTCGCCTTCTCTGTGATTACACGGGAACCGGCGATGCTATGCGGACCACAAGCAAGATTTGGTCAGCAAAGGATTTGCGGAAACGCGCGAATCAATTGGTCGCCTCCCGCGACCAATATGAAGAAAGCCGGCCAATGTATACAGCTTCGAATCCGGCTCCCAAGGTACAATTCTTTGCCTTTCGGGTTTAGTTCCTTTTTGTTTTCTCGGTTTTGTGTTTTTAACTCGGCTTTTGCCTTTTTAACAGATTACCGAACTTCCTGAGTCGGAACTTGCTTCTGATGCCGAGCTGGAGGCATTGCGTGCCACCTTTGACGGCAGACGTAAGCACAAGAAGATTTCCACCTCACAGGAAATCATTGATCTTGACGGGGTTCCCGTCGTCACCTCCAGGTTTGAACATCTAGGTTCTTTTACTTCATCGGAATTTTCCCTTTTTCTCGGAGTTTTAACTTTCCGGCTTTTCTCTTTTTTAGCCTGGCTCCCTCTACTCTGAAGCCTAAAAAGCTGAAGAGGCACAAAGTTGTGGCCAGCAGAGGCCCACATCCTTCCCCTGCTACTGCTCCGGATACACCGGTAGTAGCAACAGAAGAGCACGCTGCTGCCCCCAGCGTCGAAACCCAGCAGACCAGCCAGCCCATTGTGCCGGAAACGGACACGAGGGAAAGGGCGGTCCCTGAGGTGGGAGGTCCTTCTCGGATAACTGAGGAGGAAATTCCCACCTTTGATAAAGAATTCAAGAATATCAACGAGGGCCTTAGCGCTGCTGGGACACTTTTGGCTGAGTACGCAAGGAGTTCACTGAAAATTTGGCAGGTTTACAGCGGATGAGCCAGGTATTATCTCTAGCCCCCAAGCAATAAGTTAAATGCCTGCTTTTCACTTAATGCTTTCATTATCATGCTTGTTTCTAACTTAAACACGACGTTTCATTTCCGTGTTTCAGCAAAACGCTGAAACTATAAACCGGAAGTTTTCAGCAAACTTACCGTCAAGAATAAGGAGGTTAGAAACCTTCTATCTATTCTTGACGTTAAGGAAGTAGAGTTGGCATCGTCTCAGCTACAGCTGGAGGAAACAACAGGTATACTTTAGTTTTCTTAAGTTCCTTGTCCATAATTTTTTTCTAAGTATTTTTCCGAGTTTTCTTAACCAGCAATTTTTTCCTTGCTTTTCAGTTGCTTTGGCGAAATCCAAACAAGTTGCTGAAGATGCCAGCAACGCCGAGAATCTCCGCCGGGAGAACTTGGACCTTCATAAGGAACTTATGAAGGTTCAGAAAGAGCTGGAAGCCAGCAATTTGGCTCTTGGCATTGCTCAATCCAAGGCCTCCCAACAAGCTGACAAGGACAAGGCAACCATCCAAGATTTGGAGAAAGCCTTGACCCTGCGCTTGGAGGAAGGATTTGAGATGGACAAGATCCTCGGTAAGTTATCAACTTTTATCGGATTTTCCATGTTTCAATTTCTTTCTCAGCTTTTTCGCTAACCCTTCGGTTGTTTTGTCTGAAAAAACAGGAGATAACCCAGAACTTACTCGGATTGAAAAAATCCGAGCTTTTGGGAAGGTATTCACCGCGATCAAAGCTGCGGGAATGTTGCTCATCAACAGATACCTTCCCACAAAGTCTGGGGAACTCTCGGAAGTTGAAAAACTTCCGGGAGCCATCATAGAAATTGCGGATGCCAAGGAATCCACCTTGCGCTCCGCGGCCCAGGGTGGTGCGCGCATGTCTTTAGGGCTTATGCGTATGCATTATCCCAGTGCCAAATCTTGGCGCGTCGCGTCCGGTATTCCTCTTGGATATTCGGAGACCTAGCGGACCACCATCTTTGATGAAATCAAGGGTCACGCCACCAAGATCGCTATGGTGAATATCTCCATCACCTATCCAGAAGAAGAGATTCCAGAAGCCCCCGAGGATGACAGCAGTGAAGAAGACTCGGATACTTGAAGAATTCTCCTTGCCCTGGATAGGAGAAATAGGAAAATAGGAGCATTACTGCACTTTACAATGTAATTTTTATTGTAATGCTTCTATTCGTTTGTATGAACAAGTACTCCGCCTTTTGCAGTTAATATTTATGGAATCTTTTGCAAGTTTTCCGGGTTTTATATTCCTTTATCTTCTAAGTTCTCTGGTTTATGTGCTTTAACTGTCCTTAGTGTTTGAAATGGCTCAGTGGTACTTTAATCTTCATGCCAAATGACTGGGTAAAACCGATCAGTTCAAACTCGGGAACACGGATCATACTAAAGGCATTTTTACTTACTAGTTCGAGTGACCCAGCACATAAACAATCAGATAATACTTAGAGAATAGTAAGGAATTTTTTGAATGAAGCTCAGACACGCAGGCACAATCCGAGTTTCCTTTAACCCTTAGTAGGCTGAAAATCATTCAGTTTTTAAACGCCGAGCACGCATGCACAATTCGGGTTAACATTGAGTAGTTTGTAAGATCATTGGGAAATAAATAAGGCGGAATCATGCTTTGTACTATAATAAACTTGTAAAAACATGGATGTAAGAATTCCGACAACTTTATTTCATGATCTCAAAGATGTTTACATAGAAATTGAACTAAGTATAGAAGGGACGTAACTGCTGGATACTCCAGGGCCTCTTTGTCTCTCCTAGTTCAGCATCTATCTTTCTCTTTCTTTTGCGATTCGTCTTGTCAGGATGGTCTTCCGTATCCAGAATATCTACAAGATAGTATGATCCATTTTTCATAGCTTTGATGATGACGAATGGTCCTTCCCATACTGGGGCCAACTTGTGCTTTCTTTGCTGTACCAATCTTAGCACTAGGTCACCTTCTTTAAAAGAATGATGGCTGATTTTCCGACTATGGTAACGTCGTAAACCTTGCTGGTAAATGGCGGATCTTTGAAGCACAAGCTCTCGTTTCTCTTCTAAGAGATCGGAGGTATCCTGTCGTGCTTTTTCGGCATCCGAGTCGTCGAAATCCTGCACTATTGGGCTATCATGGATCATGTCCGTTGGAAGAATTGCTTCGGCACCATAAACTAGGAAAACGGGGTTTGCCCAGTTGACCTCTTTGGTGTTGTTCAAATATTCCAAAGCACGGAAGGTAGCTCTTCTACCCATGCTCCAGCTGCTCTATGAAGATGAGATTCGAGTCTTGGGTGTATTCCTTGTAAGATTGAGATATTCATTCTTTCAACCTGTCCATTGGATTGCGGGTGTGCCACAGATGCGAGATCTAGGCGAATTCCCGTTTGTCGGCAATATTTTGCCAACTCTCTAATGGAAAAATTTGTCCCGTTGTCGGTTATTATGCTGTGTGGAACGCCATATCTCATGACTACGTCAATGATGAAATTTCTGGCAGTTACACCGTCAAGCTTTTTGATGGGTTTAGCCTCCACCCACTTGGTATATTTATCCACATCTACGATTAGATGTGTAAGTCCGCCTCGTGCAGTTTTGAATGGTCCCATCATGTCTAGACCCCAGACCGCAAACGGCCATGTAATGGGGATAGTTTTGAGTGCTTGGGCTGGCATATTTGTCTGCTTGGCGTAATACTGACACCCCGCACACGTATTAACTATGTGCTCAACGTCTGTCTTGGCTGTTAGCCAGAAAACCCTGCGCGGAATGCTTTTTTGACTATGCTTTTTGATTGAGCATGATGTCCGCAATCTCCGGCATGGATTTCTTGCAGGATTTCTCGTCCTTCTTCTGGTGAAATACAGCGCAGAAAAATTCCGGTAGTACTGCGTTTATACAGGCAATTGTTAATTACCGTGTATCCTTTGCATCGACGCTGAATCTGTCTCTGCAAGACTTCGTCTGCTCCATCCGGGTACTTCTGATCAACTAAGAAGTTTAAATATGGAATTGTCCAAACCGGGTTAACGAGCATTACTTCAATTGACTCGGAAGCCAGAGGATAATCAACATCTCCACCTTTTATCGATGGTTCGTACAAATGTTGGACGAACACACCTGGTGGTAGGATTTTTACCCTTTCTGATCCCATGCGGGCTAATGCATCCGCGTTCCAATTTTCCTCCCTTTTAACATGGAGCATTTCAAATCCGAAGAAACAGATTGCAAACTCGTCCACCGTTCTCCGGTATTCGGCCATTATAGGGCTTTTGGCATCCCAAGTTTGGTTGAGCTGGTGTTGTACCAAATCTGAGTCGCCATAGCATAAGATGCGTTTGACACCTATTTCCTTTGCGATATGCAAGCCGTAAAGCAGAGCTTCGTATTCTGCCACATTATTACTGGCGTTGAAGTGTATTTGTAATACATACTCCATTGTATCTCCTTTAAGGGATTTCAGGACTACACCAGCTCCAGTGCCCTCCTTCATCTTGGATCCGTCAAAGTGCATGATCCAGTATTCGGACTCCGGCATCGGTGTTTTTTCCATTGCTTCCGTCCAGTCGGCAACAAAATCTGCCAGAACCTGAGATTTTATTGCCGTCCTAGGCAGGTACTTAATGTCGAATGATCCTAGCTCGATGCCCCATTTGGCTACTCGGCCAGTCGCCTCCGCATTGTTTATTATATCCCCTAGGGGTGCTTTGCATACCACTGTTATGGAATGTCCTTGGAAGTAATGGCGAAGTTTTCTAGATGCAAAAAATACGCCATATGCCAGTTTTTGATAGTGTGGATACCTTTGTGTGGACTCGGAGAAAACTTCACTTACATAATATACCGGATGCTGATCTGGTATGCTTTGTTCGTCTTTCTTCCTTTCCGCAACAATCACTGCACTAATAACCCGGTTTGTAGCCGTGAGGTACAATAGCATAGGTTCTTTGTCTTTTGGGGATGCAAAAATCGAATCTTTCATCAAGGTTTCTTTCAACTGGGTTAATGCTGCATCTGCCTCTTCGGTCCACTCGAATTTGTCGGATTTTTCCAATAACTTATAAAGTGGTAGGGCTTTGTCCCCCAGCCGGCTAATAAACCTGCTAATGGCTGCAGCAGAACCCGTCAATCTTTGTACATCTTTTACGCACGTAGGCTTGGAGATGTTTAAGATTGCTTTGATCTTTTCTGGGTTGACTTCTATTCCTCTGTGAGAAACGATGAAACCCAGAAGTTTTCCTGAGGGAACCCCGAATACGCACTTTAATGGATTTAACTTCATTTTATAAGTGCGCAAATTTTCGAAAGTTTCTCTTAAATCTTCCAGGAGCGTGTCTTTTTCCTTGGTAACGACAGCAATGTCGTCTACGTAAACATGGACATTTTTGCCAATCTGACTATGCAAACATCGTTGCATGCAACGCTGGTAAGTTGCACCCGCGTTCTTCAGGCCAAATGGCATGGTTATGTAATAGTACGTCTCATATGGGGTTATGAAGGAAGTTTTGATTTGATCTTCTTTCTTCATGCGTATTTGATGATACCCAGAATATGCATCCAAAAAGCATAAAAGCTCAGAGCCTGCAGTGGCATATATTATTTGATCGATTCGCGGTAACGCAAACCTATCTTTTGGACATAGTTTGTTCAAGCTGGTGTAATCTATACACATCCTAAGGGTAGTAGTATCTTTCTTCGGGACTAATACTGGATTTGCAGACCATTTAGTATGTATAACTTCCCGGATAAAATCTGCTGCCAAAAGCCGGATAATTTCCTTGCCAATAGCCTTCCGTCTTCTTCCGTCAAATCGACGGAGACCTTGTTTGACGGGTTTGGATCCTGGAATCACCTTGAGTTGATGCTCAGCAAGTTCCCTGGGTACGCCTGGCATGTTCGCTGGACACCAAGCGAAAATATTCCAGTTCTCACAGAGGAACTTGATGAGCTCTCTTTCCTATTTGTCGGTCATCCCAGTTCCCACTACGACAAATTTTGTCGGATCTTTGGGATCTAGGATTACCTGTCTTGTGTTCTCGGAAGCCTTGAAGCTATCTGCTGGCTTCCGGATTTCTTTTCCTGCCGGCATTTCTGTCGGCGATACCTCTTTGGCCAGCTCTTTCAACTCTTCCTTTGCTATGACTTTCTCAGCGCAAAGGGCGTTTTCTTTTTCCAGCTCGTTTGCCAACTTGAAGTCTCCAGATATGGTGATTACCCCTCCTTTGGGCCCTGGCATCTTCAGCTTGTTATAGATATAATATGATCTTGCCATGAATTTGGCGAAAGCTGGACGTCCGAGTATCGCGTGATACACGCTTTCGAACGGCACCACTTCGAAGGATACTTTTTCCTGACGGAAGTGATCTTTTTCTCCGAAAGTGACATCTAGGGAAATTTCTCCTAGGGATCGTGCTTGTCTGCCAGGAACGATGCCGTGAAAACGTATGTTGCTGTGATTGAGCTGGGTCTCGGAAATTTTCAGATGGTTCAGTGTATCCAGGTACATTATGTTAATACTGGATCCTCCATCCATCAGCACTCTTTTTATCCTAGTGTTCTGGACAATAGGTCTTACAACAAGAGCTTGCGTGCCGGGTTCAGGGATATTTCCGGGATGATCAGACTGATCCCATGTGATTGGTGTGTTTGAATACTTCAAGAATTTCGGGGTTGCCGGAACAACCGCGTTTATTTCTCGAAGCGTTCTCTTTGCCACCTTTGCTGAGGGAGTTGCCAGGAAAGTTAGGTTACATTCTCTATCAACTCTCGGAAACTTGGGCTCGCCTTTTCGCTGTTGTTCCTGGATTTTTTCGTCAGTGTCCGATTCACTGTCTTCTTTCTCAGCTTCTGGCTTTTGCTTGGAAAACTTCCTCTTGGAATTCTTCCCTTTGTTTCCGGATCCTGCACTGCCTTTCATATGCTTGTTCAGCCGGCATTGTGCGTTAGTGTGGGTGGGTTTCCCAAATTGCAAGTGGTGGACGCAGTTTTCCGACTTTATCTTTTCCCACTCTTCCTTGGTGTAATTAATCGGTTCCGTACTGCGTCCTTTCCACCTGTTCCCATTTTCCCTTCCAAAGGCTATGTTAACCTCTTTGGGCTTTTGTGTTGCATCTGGAGTTCCTTTTTTCTCAGAGCGAGGGTTCTTTTTGGTACGTATCAGTGTATCGATATTGCCTCCTCTTTCTCTGATGTCGTCCTCGGCTGCTGCATGTTCATTAGCGGTTGTAAGCATAGATCCGAGATCTTTGTACTTTTTGGAACCGATCATGAACGGTACTAGTCCGGGTTTTAGGCCATTGACAAAAGCATGCATTGCTTGGACGTCAGTTACTCCACAGCAACTATTCTTAATTGTTGTCCATCTTGAGATGAAATCCACGTATGGTTAGGGGAAGAAACTTTACAGCTGTCGACAGTCCTGGAGGGTAGTCCATTGATCCAGTCTCTGGCTCCATCCAGTAACATTAGGGGAAGAAACTTTACAGCTTCCAGGTCTGTCCCGTTGTTGATCTGGACGGCTATGTAGTAGTCTGAAAGCTAGGTATCCGGGTTTGTACTACCGGTATATTTTTGGTACGTTGGACCAACTTTGGCAAAGCCAGAATGCAGAGTTATCCTTCGGATCCTATCTGTGAAGCACTTAGGTCCAAAGTATAAATCATCTCTTTCCGCTCTATCCATGTGTGCGGAGTACCTGCCGGCTGAATGGACAGAAGGGGATATGCTCCTTTCTTTTCCATTGTGGCGCGAACGCGCTTTTCCGGGATCCTCTCTATTTCTTGCGAGGTCATGCCCCTTGGGATAAGGTGGAGTTCTACTCCTGTGTCTTTCCTTATTCCTAGGGGGTGTCCGGGATCTCTCACGCTTGTGAGGTATATCCTGTCTTCCAGCTTTTTCAGCTAGGCGTCTCGGAGGCGACATTGCTTTTCCGTCATTCCGGTTCTTTTCTTCCCGATCGCGAGGATTAAGTCCATCTTTCGGGAGATGGGATCCGGTTCTAGACGCTTCATCCCTATTGTCTGGATTTTTCTTGTCTTTTCTCGGATCTGCTTTCTTTTCTTTTGAATTGCTTGAATCTTTAGGTTCTTCCGGTCCAGGTGCTCCAGCGGCGCATGTAGCTGTTTTGCATAAGGCTGAGTCGTCGTGCAACTTCCCTGATCGCTGCTGCCCCCGCTGTTGTTGTTGCAATGCTTTTCCTAAGAAAGCATACACCCCTTGAAGTTTTTCACCATTGGAGTACATATCATTATTGAGGATGGCAAACGCTGCTTCCGCATTTTCTGCTGCGGTTTTGTATATTGGTTCGCCTCTGGCATCTTTGCCGTTTACTTGCTTTTGCCAAGATGGGTTGTGAAACCTTTCTTTTGGCGGCAGTACTTCCGGTCTTACGATTCCGGGTAACCTTGTAGGTTTGATGCCAGATCTATTCTTTTTCTCGTATTCCTCGATTTCTTCCTTCATGAGCTTGATGTCATCATGGGTTCTTTGGAGGTGTTCTCGAGTTCTGAATAGATGTTGCTGCTGCCTCTGGAGAGCTTGTCTCCTGGCTTCTAGCACTTCAGGGGGTTCGTGAAGTCCCACTGGTGTTTGGAGTAACTCCTGTTCTTCTTGTTCTGTCATTGGCGGAACAAGGATTTCTTTTGTTTTCTTCTCCGGAGGCTTTATTCCGCTTGCATCTTCTACTTCCGGGCTTTCATTGGCTGGATCAGCCGATTTCTTCTTCCGGAGTTTATAGTGGAGCTTTTTAGCGGCTTTGTGCTTTTTCTTGGAAGAGGGAGGTTTTTTGTTTGGTTCTTCCTCTGCCAGTTCTTTGACATCGGGGTATCTTGGAGAAGTTTCTCCGTCTTCTCTCTCTTCCTCTGGCGGAGGAGTTCTAGGGCTTTCCTGGCTGTCGGCATCCGTGTTTTCAGCCGGTTTTGCCATCAGCACTTCATGGAATCCCTCTTGAAGAGATTTAACCTTTCTTTCGAAGGCGTCCCCGTCATCGTCTTCAGAATCAAAATTGTCTGATCCGGTTTCTGACTCCAATCTCGCCTCAATGGCGGCTAACACGGAATCAGCTTCCGAGTTCGTCGTCGTGTTGACGGATGTCGGATCTTCCACCTCAGTTGTGGGTTTGCTGTTTTCTCCCTCTTGCACGGGATTGCCTTCGTCCGTGTTTTCGGCGATCTCGGATTGCACCATACCGACAAAGCGTGATTCACTTATATGTCGGCGACCTGAGCAAAACCCGGCATCATAGTCATCTTCGACTGGGTATAGGGCGGGTGGGATAAATCTACTTCCATCGCAAAACCCCATGGCCTCTGCAGTTAATCCGATAAAGATGTTTGCAGATCCAATCGGTAATACGCATGCACTTACCAGATAATTTTGCGCCGGTATGTATGATCCATTGTCGAGGAAGCGTCCAACGTCGTTGTTGAACTCCAAGCTTCCGACAGTTATGGAACTGCCGATTCCGCCGAGTATCCCAGATCGAAACTTAACGCCTGACGTCGCCGGCCCCACGGTGGGCGCCAACTATCGAGACATCGTAGTAGAATTCATAGACGGGGGTGCCATGAGACTACTGATAGAGACGTGGGGGGACGTGACTGTGCGAAGGACAATGACACAGGGTTTTTACCCAGGTTCGGTACGACGCAGTAATGCGACGTTCCTACTCCTGCAATCTCACTATTCAGGACTAAAGCCTGTGAATACAGAGTACAATGAGGTTCTATTAGCTGGTCGTCAAGGATCAACCTAGGAGACTACGGCAACTATTAACTTGGAAAGTAAGAAATCCGCCTTCTACTCCAAGCCAGATCACGTGGGCCGTGATCCGGTTCTCCTAGAATCCGGCTTCTGTGCGTCAGCTTACTGGGCCGCCCAATGGACCGTAGCCCACTACCATTTGGGCCACCCGGGTAATCCGGCACTTTAGACTTCCATCTGATATACCCCTATTCGGTATATATCCGATAATAGTGTTCCGGAGAATGGTGTGAACAATGTACCAGAAATCAGTGAAGTACTTGACCTTAGGAATACGCTGAGTCCAATACCCTCCGGATAGCAGTGACACAGACCATCCTGAGCCTTGAGAGTTGAGAAGTTGCTTGGAGTCACCATGGATTCTAGTGTGGATCATGGCATGATAAATAACCTCCGGAAGACCCAGAAGAGTTCCAAACGCATCCATGATGGTGGTACATTGAACACCACCACTCATCCAGGTAAGTGTGCGAGGTCCCTCAGTGGAGAAGTGGACAGTCGCATAGAATTACTTAAGCAGTCCAGGAGCAAAGGGTCGGGAGTTCCCCATGAGAGCAGTGATGCCATAAAAGTCCATAAGCTCCATGATCCCAGGCCAATGCTTGTGGGCATTATCCATATCAAAGAAATGCTGATCCACATGAGTGTTCTGAAGTTTACCAAGAAAGAACTCATACACACTCTCATGTATCTTGCACTAGAACCGGGGATCTGCACATGTACTCTGCTAAAGGCATAGGGGTTGAACTTCAGACGCCCATTCTCAAAGTCCTCTGTGCTCAGGAAGCCCCAATTGCGAAACACATGATCTTGTGGATTAACAGGGAGTGGAGCACCCTATCTCAGAGAGGGAGTGGAGCCTACAACCTCAGCGACACTTTTATTGCGGGTACGAGGAGCTTGCTTTCCCTTGTCTTGTGGTGCATATGCATTGCCCGAGAATAATGATGAATGGGTATGGAAAATGACAGTAAGTGCACATGGTCATGGTTTTGAAAATAAAATTGTTCAATTGAGGTGAGTTATGGGAGTAGTTTGTAATTTTATTTTTATCTCTAGCCCTTTGGTGGGCTGTAATGTGAACTCTGACCTATTCTAATACAGTCTACACGTAAAGAAAAAGGTAAATACTATGTAACGGAGTCCGATGGAAACAAAATCCTCGGACCACTCTGAAGACGTCCATCTTCTCGTCCATCCAACGGCCGTATTTCTTTCAATAAAAAAGGCCCATTAATTCCGGCCCCTACCTAGTCTAGTCTTTTCCCAAATATCCGCCTGGATGTGCGCCTCGATCAAATCGTCCGGCCGGCTTGACGCTGTCGCTCTCCACCGCGATTAGATCGCCCCCACTGTAACATCCCAAGTATGAAATCTCCCCCTAGAATGTTTTGTTTCTTGTTTTATTATTGCTTTGCATCATGTCATCATAATTGCCTTTTGTTGCATTTGTTTTGCATTTGAATTGATTTTGTTTCCATCTGTTTTCTATTTTGAATTCCAAAACAAAATTAATTTATTGTCATACTTGTTATGTTACAATGTGTCAACTAAAAACTACAAAACAAACCAACAATTGTTTCCACCAAAATTGTTATCAAAAACTTAATTTGGCTTAACATTCAATTATTTCTTTTTGATACCAAAAATTGCTCAAAATCATTTGATTTCCAAAACAATAACATCAATCAAAATTATTTTGGAAAACAATGGTTGTTTTAAGGTGTTGTTACAAAACAGAGCAATATAAAATTTATTCCAAAATTTTGCTAACTCTAAAACCATTTGTTTATCTCTCTTTATCCAAATCTGCAAAAAAAAAGTAAATAATAGAAAATATTAAAAAGAGAGGGGGGGAAGAGAGCAGCCAGCCCACTTTGGGCCAGCCCAAGTGCCCTAAGGCCCGTACCCCCCCCCCCACGACTTGTCTTCTTCCTCCGTACACTGTACGAACACCATCCAGTGCATCCACGTTCGCAGGTTCATGGAGGGAACGGTCGATCCGCACGTCCACCTCCTCCTCTTAAGCTCCTCGAGCTCCCCTCGCTCCTAACCCTAATTCTCCCTCCTCCTCTTCCTCCCTCGCGCCGCAGCCTCTTCTCTCCTCCTCTCTCGCTGCTCTCTCTCGTTTCTGTAACCACCACCGAAGCTCCTCCACCGCCGCCTCTCTCCGGCGAGGCGCCGCCGCCACGGTGCCCGCCCGGCCGCGCTAGGGCCGGGAACGGAACCGTCCCGGCGTCCTCTTCCTCCCCGTGGCCTCGGTTTCCTCCGAGGTGCACCGAGCCGTCGCCGCCATCCGGTTTTCGTCGCCGGCCGGACCTCACCGTGCGCCTCCATCTCGACAGCAGGTGAGACGCTCCCCGCCTCCGCTCCTTCCCCGCCTCGCCGTCTCGCACGGGCCCACGGCCACCGGCCGCCCGCATCCGCCCCCGGGCGCCCGCATCCGCCCCGGCCGCACGAGCCACCGCGGAGGCCCCCGCACGTCCACGGCGGGGCAGCGCTCTCGCTCGCCCCGGCCCCTGTACGCCATCGCTCTTCTGTACCTGTACGTAAGAGATTCAGAAGTGCAGTTATTTTCAGATCTAGCGTGGTAACGGAACTACAAAACCAAACCTGCTCCTATGTCTAACACAAAACCGAGCATAGCCCAGTGGCTAGCGCCTTGTGCGCGCGACCCAGGGGGTCTCGGGTTCGACCCCCACCCCCCGCGCATTAGCCACCTTTTTTCAGTTTTATTTTTCAGATCTTCACAGGCCCCTAAATTGCACACAGGTCCCTGGATATTTTTCTAGGTCCCTGCAGATTTGTTTTAAGTCCCTAGCAGTGAAATAAATGGCAGATTATCAACCACACTTTAAAAATGCCTAACTAATTATTTACAACTCCAAATTTAACATTTTTTATATGTTTTCAATACCAAATTTAATTCTCTATCTAGTTAAGCCATTTGTTTTCTGTTTTGACCATTGCAAATAATTTCAAATTTCAAATTCAAACTATTTCTTTCACATTTGATAAAATTCATAACTAATTCAATATTAATCCAAATGACCCAAATAAAATATGTTTTCCATGTCAAATTAAACCACCTAACCAAATATAACTTTTGTTTCATGTTTTGAATAATTTAAATTGCCTAAATAATTTAAACCTTGTTTAAATCATTTAAAATTGATAAAATCATAACTTGCTCAAATAAAATTATTTTTGAACATGCAAATATGTTTTCAAACCATCAAAGTGTAAACTTTTCAAATATGAATTTTGTTATTTGTTTTGCACAATTTAAATTGGTGAAAACAACAACTATTTTGTGTAATCCCTTTAAGGAACCAAACATCCCCTAAATTAATAAATAACTTTCTAAATTGGTAAACCCTATTTTAAATTGGTTCTATTGTTGTTATTTTGTCGTTTTCCTCATCCATGCATCATACTAATTCACTCTCATCTGTTGATTAGTTGGGAAACAAATAATCTAACCTAAAATTCATGGGCTTTTCATATGCAACTCAAAATTGCATATGTGTCCATTTAATTTGTGTTACCATGTCAACTAGTTTATTTTGATGCAACTATTAACATGACATGCATCATCCCCATGATTGTGCACTATGCCATGATATTGATTGTCTACCCTTTCTGCATTGTCTGTTTGCTTCTTCTCGGATAGACGACGACGTTGATACCGACGATCCTTACGACACCCCTTCAGAGGTTTTAGCTCAGTACCAGGCTACTGGGTTTGCAGGCAAGTTATCACTCACATGAACCACTGTGTTCCTTTCAACATTGGTTACCGATACTTTCCGTTGTCTTTTCTGCTAGCCATAGTAGTAGTTGCTTCTGTTACGAACCTATCACATGATACCCTTAACCTTGATATTGCCTCACCTCCAGTCCTATAACCCCGTTGTTTGAGCCCGTGTCTTACTAGCATGCTTAGGGTTGTTTCTGCTCGAGTCTGTTACCCGTTACTTTCTGTTATCATATTTCTGTCATGTTCTATGGGCTCGATGTTTAAACAACAACCTGTTAATGCTTGGGTAATAATAATAATTTGAGGTTAAGGCACCGGCAGGAGGCCCGTCGTGGTTTTGAGGCCTGCTAGTGTCGACCCTAATTAGGAAAAGGGTCTTGTCTACTGATCCATGATGAGCGTGCTCACCGCATCCGGGTGGTGGTATGGAACCCCCCTCGGCTTTGATCTGATCCGCAGTTTGTCCGAAGAGCCACACTTAGTTCGGGTGTTCCATTTGGCTCATACGCATAAATGGGTCGCTCCCATGGTTACTGATGATGATGATGACGCACACATATAGGGCGAGGCCTGTAGTGCCGGGGTGTTGTGTCCTGCGGGAGTTTTGCACACCTGCGCTGAGTATTCGGCTGCGTGGCTGGGACCTTATAGCTCCGTGGCTCCTAGGACAGGCTGTAGTGATGGTTCGAGTCGTGTCGAGTCCACCTGAGTTTTAGTTGGTGGCTTGAGTGTGTACGGGTACTGGAGCACACCCTGCAGGGATGAATCTTCTCGAGAAGCCGTGTTGTCCGCGGTTATGTGACGACTTGGTGAAAGTACTGGCTAACAAGTACTCAGACAACTTACACCTAACTATAATAACTTGACTAGTAATAGGTTTATTGACACAATAACCTGAACCATCATTAATCCAACTGTGTGAGTTATCCTTGGATTGCTTCTTTGGATAAGGGGCGAGATCCAGGATGGGTTTGTTTGGTGGTTAGTTATAGTTGGTTACGACGCGCTATCTTATCTTCTTTCTGTTAGCCGGAAGTTGTAGTATGTTCTGTAGTTGGTTAGTGCAGCCAGTTACCGCATCTTTTATATCACCCTTCCTTCCGTTGAACCCAAAGCATCTGTGCTTGGTGTTGACGGGTTACACTTTGGTGAACTGTGAGTCTTGCTTGCCAGTACGTTGTTGTACTGACCCCTTTGGGGCTGTGGTTTACGCAGACGACGATTCCGAGGATCCCCATGGAGGCTACTGCGTGGAGTACGACGACGCTGTTGACGAGTAGGTAGCGGACCCGGGCAGGATCCGAGACTTCGTGGATGGGCTCCGTTTTCCTTTCATTGCCGGCCTCTTAGGCCTATTTGGTTCTTGTCTGTACTCAGACATGTTGAATGCTTCCGCTGTTTTGTAATGATGTATTGTTGGGGCAGGTGCCCTCTGAATGATTGTATTTGCTATCTCTGCTCTAATGAGAGCCATTTGCAACCTTATTTCAATCTTTTGTGTCTTAGAGATATGTTGTGGTATCACTTGTTAAACGCCGTTGACGTACCATGTGTGTATGGTTTGAAGTACGTCGACGGAAGTGCCTTTGATCTCTAGTGGATAGTTTACATCGACGATGGAATAGCAGGGCTTGTGTTGTCGCGCATAAGCGCAGGCCTACCAGGAAGCTGGGACGTGGGAGCAGTTATGCCCCATAATCCAAGCATCTGCTATCCAGTTCGTACGGTGAGTATCCCCTAGAAATCAGGGTGCGACAAATGGTATCAGAGCCTGTCTGCCTGTAGGATCCCTTTTACTGGTCGCAGTTGAGTCTAGAAACTATTTTGTAGCTATATAGGAAAAATGAAACGTGAGAGTAGGAATTCTGCCATTTTATTTCTTTCCCCACCCACCCTCCCTTTTCTGGTAAGGAAGTGCAACGTTGTTTTTCTCTTCTCATCTAAACTTTCAAGTTAGGATTTCACGTGTTCTGGGTTCTTCCGTAGTACCTTAGGAGTTTTGGTCGCGAGTTTCCCGATGTTGCTTCAATATCATGTTTCTCTCAAGAACCTTTCGTCCATTGGTGTATCCATTCCTAGCTATGTTTAGTTATCCTTTCGTACTCAAACCATTTATGGTGAACGTTGAGGGTAGTATATGTTTGATCCATGCTACCTTCTTACCGTCTGAAGTAATCCTTTTAAGCACTTATATTGGATTTTGTTATCCGGTTAGCTGTGTTAATCTTGGTATCCTCTTCAGGATGGAAAGTGGTGACGAAGAACCCACACTGCCACCTGAGATGGGGAAAGTGCTGTCTCAGATGACACAAGTTATAAAGCAGATGCAGCAGAACCAAGACCTTGGGAGTAATGGCAACGCCCGGGTGTCTATTCGGGAGTTCCTTGAGCTCAATCCGCGCACGTTTGATAACTCCTCCGAGCCATTGGATGCTGATGACTGGCTCCGTGAAATGGACCGTACTCTTATGGTAGCTCATGTGGCTGACGAGGACCGTGTTCCTTACGTGACCTACCTTCTCCGTGGACAATCCATGTCTTGGTGGGAGAATTTCCAAGAAATGAGAGGTTCTAGTGTGGCAATCACATGGGAGGATTTCAAGCAAGCCTTCGTGCGCCATCACATTCCCGATGGGCTCATGGAGAAAATGCGTGAGGAATTCTATTCTTTCACACAAGGCAATCTGGACGTTCTCGAATACCAAAGAGAGTTCAATCGTCTGGCTCGCTACGCCGGAGATGAAATCTCCACGGAAGCGAGAAAGATGGCAAAGTTCCGCAGGGGTCTCAACCCGGAACTCAAGTATGCTCTCACCAACGTCAAGGCCAAGAATTTTGAGGACCTCGTCAACATCGCTCTAAATGAAGAGCATGGGCGCAAGTTGGTTGAGGAATCTCGTAAGCACTCTCGTGAACAGGCTAATCTCTCGAAAGCTATCATGCCTCCACAAAAACGAAGAGTTTGGGTTCCATATACCACTCCAACACCGCCCATCTGCTTGCCAAGCCCGGCAGGATTTCTTGCCCTCCCTCCCACCCCAGTGGTATCTTCAGGAGGTGCTCCATCTCAGCCAAGTCAACAGCTCCTCGTTCTGCTAGTACATGCTTCAAGTGCGGTCTATCAGGACACTACTCCTACAAGTGCCCGCAGAACAAGCTACCATCACTACCTACCTCTAAGGTCAATCATGTGATGGTACACACTCCTTCGCCTAGGCCCCGCAACAAGAACAAGTCTGTCTTGAGAACTGTGAAGGTGAACCATGTCAAGGCCCAGGGAGCAGAAGAATCTCCAGAGGTTGTAATGGGCACACTTCTTGTGAACTCGTTTCGTGCTAAAGTCTTGTTCGATTCTGGTGCTTCACACTCTTTCATCTCTCAATGCTTTGCAAACAACAGTGGAATCAACTTCGAACAGTTGTCTATCCCTCTCCTAGTGAAATCACCGGGATCTAGCTGGCAAAGCAATAAAGTTAGCCAGAACATCGAGATCACAATTGGAAACCTTCCATTCCAGGCATCTCTGATAGCTCTCCACTCTTCAGATATTGATGTCATTCTGGGGATGGATTGGTTGGTAGCCAACAAAGCAGTCATTGATTGTCCTGCTAAGTCTGTCAAAATCACACACCCTTCTGGCCAGATAGTCTACTTCCATGCTGAAAATCCAGTTGCTCAACTCTACACTCTCAATGCAAATCCTCTACCATCTATTGAAACTATTCCGGTGGTTTGTGAATTCCCTGATGTCTTTCCAGAAGAATTGCCAGGAATGCCTCCTGACAGAGCAGTTGAGTTCGTGATCGAACTTGAACCAGGCACTGCTCCAATCTCTAAGCATCCATACAAGATAGCTCCTCCTGAACTGAAGTTGTTGAAGGAGCAAATCGATATGTACATGGAGAAAGGTTACATTCAACCTAGTTCCTCCGCTTGGGGTTGCCCAACTCTGTTTGTTGCCGAAGAAGGATCAAACAAAGAGACTCGTGGTTGACTATCGTCCTCTCAACGAGAAAACCATCAAAAACAAGTATCCAATTCCTCGTATCGATGATCTTTTTGATCAACTTGCTGGAGCCTCAATATTCTCCAAGTTGGACTTGAGGATGGGTTACCATCAAATAAAGATCAGAAAGGAAGATATTCCAAAGACAGCTTTCACCACTCGTTACGGTCTATATGAATACACCGTCATGTCCTTTGGTCTCACCAATGCACCGGCGACATTCTCTAGACTCATGAATTCTGTCTTCATGAATACCTCGACAAGTTCGTTGTGGTATATCTTGATGATATTCTTGTCTACTCAAAATCTGAGGAAGAGCATGGAGAACATCTTCGTCTCACTCTCATGAAACTTCGCGAGCATCGTCTGTATGCCAAGTTCTCCAAATGTGAGTTCTGGATTCCAGAAGTTGCTTATCTTGGTCATGTCATCTCTGCCAAGGGCATAGCCATTGATCCAGAAAAGGTTAAGGCAATTGTTGATTGGAAACCTCCTAAGACGGTGAAGCAAGTCAGAAGTTTTCTTGGCTTGGCTAGCTATTGCCGTCGTTTCGTCCAAAACTTCTCCAAGATTGCCAAACCTCTCACTGATCTCACAAAGAAGGACAAGAAGTTCGTTTGGTCTCCACAATGTGATGAAAGTTTCAATCTCCTGAAGACTAAACTCACTTCTACACCAGTTCTGGTTGGCCCAGATACTACCAAACCTTTCCAGATATTCTGTGATGCTTCTCTCCAAGGTCTAGGAGCAGTTCTTATGCAAGAACGTCAAGTTGTGGCTTATGCTTCACGTCAGTTGAACGCACATGAGCAAAACTATCCCACACATGATCTTGAACTTGCAGCAGTTGTGTTTGCCCTCAAGAAATGGAGACAATACTTGTTGGGTAACAAAACTGAAATCTTTTCCGATCATAAGAGTCTGAAATACATCTTCACTCAGCCAGATCTAAACCTCAGGCAAAGGAGATGGATTGAAAAGATCAAAGACTTCGATCTTACCATTTCTTACACTCCAGGCAAGGCTAATGTTATGGCCGATGCTCTCAGTCGCAAGTCGTATTGCAATAATCTCATGATCATGGAAAGCCAACCTCCACTTCATGAAGAATTCCAGAAGCTGAACCTTGGTCTTGTTCCTCAAGGTTATCTTGCGAACTTGACAGCTAGTCCAACTCTCGAGGATAAGATTCGTTCTGAACAACTTCGTGATGCTGAGATCAAGAAGATCGCAAATAACATCAAAGCAGGCAATGTGAAGTATCAGTGCTTCTCAATTGATGACAAGGGAACGGTGTTCTTCGAAGGACGCATTGCGGTTCCTCAAGTTCAAAGTCTCAAAGATGTTATTCTCAAGGAGGCTCATGAAACTCCTCTCTCCATCCACCCTGGAAGTACAAAGATGTACCAGGATCTCAAAACACTGTATTGGTGGTCTGGCATGAAACGTGAAATTGCTAAATACGTTTCTGAATGCGACGTTTGTCAACGTGTTAAGGCAGTTCATCAGAAAACAGCCGGTCTTCTCCAACCTCTGAAAATTCCTGAGTGGAAGTGGGACATGATTGAAATGGACTTCGTCACTGGTTTTCCAAAGTCCAAGAAGGGCAACGATGCAATCTTCGTTGTTATTGATCGTCTCACTAAGGTTGCTCACTTCTATGCTGTCAAAGAAACAATCTCAGCTAGCCAGTTAGCAGAACTCTACACAACAAAGGATTGTTCCTCTTCATGGTGTTCCATTGGAAATAAGCTCAGACCGTGGAAGCATATTCACTTCTCATTTCTGGAAGAGTTTTCAAGAAGCATTGGGCACCAAACTTCTGTTCAGCACAGCTTATCATCCTCAGTCTCAAGGGCAAGTCGAAAGAGTCAATCAGATTCTCGAGGATATGCTCAGAGCATGTGGTCTCTCCTTTGGCATGAAATGGGAGGAATGCCTTCCATATGCTGAATTCTCCTACAACAACAGCTTCCAGGCAAGCCTAGGCATGGCACCGTTTGAAGCACTCTATGGCCGCAGATGCAGGAGTCCAATCAATTGGTCTGGAGCTGGTGAACGTTCACTCTTAGGCCCTGACATTGTTAAGGAAGCCGAAGAGAAAGTTCGAATCATTCGTGACAATCTCAAGATTGCTCAGTCTCGTCAGAAAAGCTACTATGACAGCAAGCACAGGGATATGATTTATGCACCTGGTGACAAGGCATACCTCCGTGTAACTCCCCTCAGAGGCACTCATCGTTTTGGTGTGAAAGGAAAGCTAGCACCGAGATACATTGGTCCGTTCAACATTCTCTCAAGGCGTGCGGAAAATGCCTATCGTCTTGAACTTCCAGAAAAACTATCCAAGGTGCACGATGTGTTTCACGTGTCACAGCTCAAGAAGTGTTTCAAAGATCCAGATCGTGCAGTTGATCATGATTCCATTGAACTGCAAGAAGATCTATCTTATGAGGAGCACCCTGTTCGAATTCTCGATGAGACCGTTCGTAAGACTCGCAACAAGAGCACCAAGTTCTTGAAAGTGCAGTGGTCGCATCATTCCGATAAAGAGGCAACGTGGGAGACCGAAGAGGATCTTCGCAAGAAGTATCCGGACCTTTTCACTACTCAGTAGGAATCTCGGGGCGCGATTCCTTCAAGGGGGGGCGTTTTGTAACATCCCAAGTATGAAATCTCCCCCTAGAATGTTTTGTTTCTTGTTTTATTATTGCTTTGCATCATGTCATCATAATTGCCTTTTGTTGCATTTGTTTTGCATTTGAATTGATTTTGTTTCCATCTGTTTTCTATTTTGAATTCCAAAACAAAATTAAATTATTGTCATACTTGTTATGTTACAATGTGTCAACTAAAAACTACAAAACAAACCAACAATTGTTTCCACCAAAATTGTTATCAAAAACTTAATTTGGCTTAACATTCAATTATTTCTTTTTGATACCAAAAATTGCTCAAAATCATTTGATTTCCAAAACAATAACATCAATCAAAATTATTTTGGAAAACAATGGTTGTTTTAAGGTGTTGTTACAAAACAGAGCAATATAAAATTTATTCCAAAATTTTGCTAACTCTAAAACCATTTGTTTATCTCTCTTTATCCAAATCTGCAAAAAAAAAAAGTAAATAACAGAAAATATTAAAAAGAGAGGGGGGGAAGAGAGCAGCCAGCCCACTTTGGGCCAGCCCAAGTGCCCTAAGGCCCGTACCCCCCCACGACTTGTCTTCTTCCTCCGTACTCTGTACGAACACCATCCAGTGCATCCACGTTCGCAGGTTCATGGAGGGAACGGTCGATCCGCACGTCCACCTCCTCCTCTTAAGCTCCTCGAGCTCCCCTCGCTCCTAACCCTAATTCTCCCTCCTCCTCTTCCTCCCTCGCGCCGCAGCCTCTTCTCTCCTCCTCTCTCGCTGCTCTCTCTCGTTTCTGTAACCACCACCGAAGCTCCTCCACCGCCGCCTCTCTCCGGCGAGGCGCCGCCGCCACGGTGCCCGCCCGGCCGCGCTAGGGCCGGGAACGGAACCGTCCCGGCGTCCTCTTCCTCCCCGTGGCCTCGGTTTCCTCCGAGGTGCACCGAGCCGTCGCCGCCATCCGGTTTTCGTCGCCGGCCGGACCTCACCGTGCGCCTCCATCTCGACAGGAGGTGAGACGCTCCCCGCCTCCGCTCCTTCCCCGCCTCGCCGTCTCGCACGGGCCCACGGCCACCGGCCGCCCGCATCCGCCCCCGGGCGCCCGCATCCGCCCCGGCCGCACGAGCCACCGCGGAGGCCCCCGCACGTCCACGGCGGGGCAGCGCTCTCGCTCGCCCCGGCCCCTGTACGCCATCGCTCTTCTGTACCTGTACGTAAGAGATTCAGAAGTGCAGTTATTTTCAGATCTAGCGTGGTAACGGAACTACAAAACCAAACCTGCTCCTATGTCTAACACAAAACCGAGCATAGCCCAGTGGCTAGCGCCTTGTGCGCGCGACCCAGGGGGTCTCGGGTTCGACCCCCACCCCCCGCGCATTAGCCACCTTTTTTCAGTTTTATTTTTCAGATCTTCACAGGCCCCTAAATTGCACACAGGTCCCTGGATATTTTTCTAGGTCCCTGCAGATTTGTTTTAAGTCCCTAGCTGTGAAATAAATGGCAGATTATCAACCAAACTTTAAAAATGCCTAACTAATTAATTACAACTCCAAATTTAACATTTTTTATATGTTTTCAATACCAAATTTAATTCTCTATCTAATTAAGCCATTTGTTTTCTGTTTTGACCATTGCAAATAATTTCAAATTTCAAATTCAAACTATTCCTTTCACATTTAATAAAATTCATAACTAATTCAATATTAATCCAAATAACACAAATAAAATATGTTTTCCATGTCAAATTAAACCACCTAACCAAATATAAATTTTGTTTCATGATTTGAATAATTGAAATTGCCTAAATAATTTAATCCTTGTTTAATTCATTTAAATTTGATAAAATCATAACTTGCTCAAATTAAATTATTTTTGAACATGCAAAATATGTTTTCAACCTAGAAAAGTATAAACTTTTCAATTATGAATTTTGTTATTTGTTTTGCACAATTTAAATTGGTGAAAACAACAACTATTTTGTGTAATCCCTTTAAGGAACCAAAAATCCCCTAAATTAATAAATAACTTTCTAAATTGGTAAACCCTATTTTAAATTGTTTCTATTGTTGTTATTTTGTTGTTTTCCTCATCCATGCATCATACTAATTCACTTTCATCTGTTGATTAGTTGGAAAACAAATAATCTAACCCAAAATTCATGGGCTTTTCATATGCAACTCAAAATTGCATATGTGTCCCATTAAATTGTGTTACCATGTCAACTAGTTTATTTTGATGCACCTATTAACATGACATGCATCATCCCCATGATTGTGCACTATGCCATGATATTGATTGTCTACCCTTTCTGCATTGTCTGTTTGCTTTTTCTCGGTTAGACGACGACGTTGATACCGACGATCCTTACGACACCCCTTCAGAGGTTTTAGCTCAGTACCAGGCTACTGGGTTTGCAGGCAAGTTATCACTCACATGAACCACTGTGTTCCTTTCAACATTGGTTACCGATACTTTTCCGTTGTCTATTTCTGCTGGCCATATGTATCGTTGCTTCTGTTACGATCCTATCACATGATACCCTGAAACCATGATATTGCCTCACCTCCAGTCCTATAACCCCGTTGTTTGAGCCCGTGTCTTACTAGCATGCTTAGGGTTGTTTCTGCTCGAGTCTGTTACCCGTTACTTTCTGTTATCATATTTCTATTATGTTCTATGGGCTCGATGTTTAAACAACAACCTGTTAATGCTTGGGTAATAATAATAATTTGATGTTAAGGCACCGGCAGGAGGCCCGTCGTGGTTTTGAGGCCTGCTAGTGTCGACCCTAATTAGGAAAAGGGTCTTGTCTACTGATCCATGATGAGCGTGCTCACCGCATCCGGGTGGTGGTATGGAACCCCCCTCGGCTTTGATCTGATCCGCAGTTTGTCCGAAGAGCCACACTTAGTTCGGGTGTTCCATTTGGCTCATACGCATAAATGGGTCGCTCCCATGGTTACTGATGATGATGATGACGCACACATATAGGGCGAGGCCTGTAGTGCCGGGGTGTTGTGTCCTGCGGGAGTTTTGCACACCTGCGCTGAGTATTCGGCTGCGTGGCTGGGACCTTATAGCTCCGTGGCTCCTAGGACAGGCTGTAGTGATGGTTCGAGTCGTGTCGAGTCCACCTAAGTTTAGTTGGTGGCTTGAGTGTGTACGGTACTGGAGCACACCCTGCAGGGATGATCTTCTCGAGAAGCCGTGTTGTCCGCGGTTATGTGACGACTTGGTGAAAGTACTGGCTAACAAGTACTCAGACAACTTACACCTAACTATTATAACTTGACTAGTAATAGGTTTATTGACACAATAACCTGAACCATCATTAATCCAACTGTGTGAGTTATCCTTGGATTGCTTCTTTGGATAAGGGGCGAGATCCAGGATGGGTTTGTTTGGTGGTTAGCTGGTAGTTGGTTACGATACGCTATCTTATCTTCTTTCTGTTAGCCGGAAGTGGTAGTAACTCTGTAGTTGGTTAGAGCAGCCAGTTGCCGCATCTTTTATATCACCCTTTCCTTCCGTTGAACCCAAAGCATCTGTGCTTGGTGTTGACGGGTTACACTTTGGTGAACTGTGAGTCTTGCTTGCCAGTACGTTGGTGTACTGACCCCCTTGGGGCTGTGGTTTACGCAGACGACGATTCCGAGGATCCCCATGGAGGCTACTGCGTGGAGTACGACGACGCTGTTGACGAGTAGGTAGCGGACCCGGGCAGGATCCGAGACTTCGGGGATGGGCTCCGTTTTCCTTTCATTGCCGGCCTCTTAGGCCTATTTGGTTCTTGTCTGTACTCAGACATGTTGAATGCTTCCGCTGTTTTGTAATGATGTATTGTTGGGGCAGGTGCCCTCTGAATGATTGTATTTGCTATCTCCGCTCTAATGAGAGCCATTTGCAACTTATTTCAATCTTTTGTGTCGTAGAGATCTGTTGTGATATCACTTGTTAAACGCCGTTGACGTACCATGTGTGTATGGTTTGAAGTACGTCGACGGAAGTGCCTTTGATCTCTAGTGGATAGTTTACATCGACGATGGAATAGCAGGGCTTGTGTTGTCGCGCATAAGCGCAGGCCTACCAGGAAGCTGGGACGTGGGAGCAGTTATGCCCCATAATCCAAGCATCTGCTATCCAGTTCGTACGGTGAGTATCCCCTAGAAATCAGGGTGCGACACCCACTGCGCCCCTCCTCCTCGAACAACAACTGCGCATGCATGCTGTTCCTCCGTGAGGAATCATCGTCCAGAATCCCTTTTGCCGGCAGACAATTGATAGGTTGGCCGGAGGCTTGGTGGATCTGCAGCACCCCGGAGGCTGCATCAACTGCTCCCTGTACCGTCCCGATCTGTTCAACGACAACACAAATCGAGATAAGGTAACTGCAATTACCTCGTTGGACGACTTATCTCATCAGCGACACAACAACATGCTTGTTGATATTATTTTCTATTCTCTTTTCATTTTTGTAGTAAAATCAGTACCCTGTAACTAACTGAGGTTAATTTTTGCCTTCGACAGATTGCACTTTGTTCCTATCGATTTGTAATGTTGTCTTCTGTTTTCCATATCACAAATAAGTGATTTAGACGAAGCAAATAGTTCCAGATGAAATTGGTTTGTACACGAAAGGAAGATGCACACACGTGCTGGAGGCAAGCATAGTCAGTTCCAATATCAAATATATATGCTTCCAACCCATATGAGTTACATTGTGATAGCACTAATTATGTTCTTTGAAAATCTATGCTTCCAATATAGATTGGCTATATTGAGACAGAACTATTATTTGCTTGAAATACGGTGCTTCCAGTTCTAAATTTCTTTGCTTCCAATAAGAATGCTTTATGTTCAGAAAACACTCATCTTTTGCTTTAGAATATCCATGCTTCCTACTTATGCTATATGTTTTTCTTCGTCTGTGGCATATAACCTTTTTTTTTCATTTCAATATCATTGTAATTTAAATATTGCCCTCATACTACTAGTTATGTTTCAGATTTCTAGCTTACGTTCTGCTAGTTATGTCGAGATAGGATAAAATTGATGCCTCCAAAATATTATGTGTTTCTCGCCCAAAGTTTACCTTTCTTGCATTTGTTGTTTAAATTGTAAATTTCATTTTATTTAAATATTAGCCACAAGCTTCCTACATTTCTCATATACGTTGCTCATAATTTAATTAAGTAAACACACAATAAGCACGCCGAAGCCGTGCTTATTTCATATCTTAACATAATTTTATTTGATTTAAACTTATATGTTCCCAATTAGGTTAGATAAGTTCTGTTGTATATAAAACAATTGCGCACCTAATCTTTTTTTGGAAAAGCATGTTATTTTGCGTTTCCAAATTTCGATGATTCTGTTTCAAATATGTTCTTATAAGAGACGAAGTTTTGCTTATGAAAATTCATGCTTTCGATTAGTATCATATATGCTGTGATGGCTACAGAGTTTTGCTTCGGAGAATCCACCTTCCTAAATCTCATATATATTGTGATAGGAACATGATTATTATTCACATGTCTCTTATATGCATCCATTTATTTCTACTAGAATATGATTGCAGGTTGTTGATGAGCCCTTGTTCGATGTTGCCGTCACTGCTCGTGGACCTTCCTTTGATCTCGTCGACGATCCTTCTCGAAACCATTCTCTCCGCAGCGGTGCCCATGGTCAAGCATGTGTCGTCCGAGCGGACGTGCTTCTATAGTCTAGAGGACATGCACCGCGTCATCTGGACCTACGACTCATTGTTGTGCATCTAAAAAAAAAATCCGATATCTGTATTAGCAAATACTATTTTCTTTGGTTGCAAATTCAGTCCTTTTTGTTCGAATCAATGAAGATAGAAATATATGTTTGTTGTGCTGGAAGCAAACGCTATTTTCCTTGGAAGTAATTTCAAGATATATTGATGGAAACAAATTTTATCTTGTACTATACTGGAAGCAAGCACACTTGTTTCACTGGAAGCAAATTAATGGTCATTTTCGGGACATCTTTTTCAAATCTAGAAATAAAAACTAGATGGAAATAATGAGCAGTCTTCTTGGAAGCAAAGTTGTTGTTCAAACCAAGCAAACATTCTCAGTAGAAATAAAAATTTAGTCGCAGTCAAAATAAATTTGACCACAACAGAAAATAATTTTGTTCATACAGAAGCAATAGTGAGAAATGTTGGAAACACAATTTGATTCGTTCGGAAGCATACTATATGGGCGTGGAATTTGACTTGTCTAGAGTTGTTAGTTCACGTAACTAGAGAAGTACACTTGAGAAGTCAAATTAGAATGGACTAAAGTGATTTACAGGATTTAGCGCAAGCCAATTAAGAGCACACGTTTTCGGTAGAAAAAAGATACCAGCGCATGTGGTTGGGCCATCAGACGGTGGAGGCAAAACAAATCGTGCGACTAGGGACTGGTCCGATCAGAAGCAGATATCGGACGCCGATCGTAGTACTAAAAGAACATCTCAAGGCTAGGCTTATCCCCCCGATTGAGGATCTCGTCCCTAGATCGATCTAGCTCTCTAGGGTAAGATGGGCAGCGGCGGCGGCCGATTCGACGTTACGGCGCTCGACGACCCAGCGACTGTGCTGGCTGCCGTTCGTCGCGGCATCGCCCAAGTCTGCAAGGAACAGTTTGCCGCGGAGCTGGAGCATCTCCGGCCCATCCTCGCCTCCGGCTCCGCCTCCGAGTCCACCGCGGCGCTAGGCGCGACCTCCCTCGTCCTCGCGGAAGCTGCCGCGGTCGTCGCCGAGGCCGACGCCTTCCTCCGCCTCCGGGGTCTCGCGGACGACGAAGAAGCCACGCGGTGGCCGAGCCGCCGGGCCATCCTCGAGCCCCAGATCAAGCAGTGCCAGAGGATTCTAGCCTACATGGAGCGCGCCCCGCCGGAGGAAAGGCGGCGGGTTGGCCCTACTCTGTTTTCGGTCATGACCCTCCTCATTAGGCTCGCCTCCAACTGGTCCCGCAATGTACCGCCGCCGGCCCATCGCGCTCGGCCGGCTTCAACGTCGGCCGTCGTAGACGGCCTAGCCTCGGGGATTGAGGCCGTGCAAGTCTCAGCGCAAGAATAAGATCTTTTTCGGTTTACTGCTAGAAAAAAAAGATCTTTGTTGTAATCTATAAAATCTATTCGAAGTCCAACGTGTTAAAGACTCAAACCTGCTGCCTGCCATGGACAAGTGAGCAGCTGGTGGTCTAGTATGCTGTTGTGAGCCTGAATCGTCTCTCTGAATTGTGCACTTGCTATGTTATCTGTTCATGCACTTTGGCCTTCCATACTTATTGTGCATCTTTGCTTTCATGACAGAGATAGGAGCCCATGACTAATGTAGCACGATGTCATATCCCTGCAATCACTTTGCAATTCAAAATTCTCATATCACAACCAAGACACAGATTGCCATCTGAAGCAAATTGCATCAGGGTGCACTAAAACAGTCATGTCACACAGTTTACCCACAGACTGATCAAAAGAACTATGACTCTTGCATATGATTAATCAGGGCTGCATATCTGGATCAGAAAAACAATGGTCGATATAACAAGAGACCTGTAGCAGCATACAAATGTCAAATGCTGACCAGTTCAATAGAATCCTGCTTTTACGACGAAAAACACTAGACAGGCTAACGGAACAAACAACATTCTCTCAGTACATATATACATACGCATCTTTTCTGTTTACAATGCAGGTGTGACAATAATTATATCATGGTATTTGCTGGCCACAGATGATCGTATGTTTTTCCAAGTACTTTTTTTTTTATGTAAGTACATATATATGAGTGTGCAGACCTGGATTCTGGATCAGCTGATTGGTTGTCTTATTTATGATCTTCTGCCTTGTTGTCTTCTTGTAGAAAATGAGTTCATAGTGTCAATCTTTGAAAGCATTGGAAATGAACCATCAATTGCCTTGAGCTTCCGTTCGATGAGCTGTAAGTTATCTGCTACATGCATTTCTTACCAAGGATTGTGATAGAAAATCATCTCTTGTAGCAAATCACCTCCTGAATCTCCAATCTGTACATGTTAGTTATTAAGTACCTGAGTTTTGGCATTTACTACGGGGCTTTTGAAAATTCCAGGAATTACTGTGTTTAGTGCCATCTTCTTTCAAGAGAAAAAATTGAGGTGAGAGGTGTTTTTAGTTTTAGTTGTCCTTTTAGTTATTTGCAGCACGTTTTTAATTTATGTAAATATGATTGCTAAGAATTGGACATGTATAAATGTATCTTTGATGTGGTTAGTTTCATTGAGATTTGAGAATATTGGTATATCTTCGTTTCTCCAAATTTGTACTCCCTCCGTACCAAAATACCTCCCAAATAAGTGTATGGTATTTTGGGATGGAGGGAATAATAGTTACCAACTGAACATGGATCAAAATATTAAAACTGTGTCACACAACTGGTCTCTACTGTAGAATCAATTACCGTTTTTTGGAAATTCTGAAAGCAACATGTAAACTCCTCAGTTTGAGTACACTACATAATCTGAGATGTATATGTGCTAAGTAGATAAATGACTTTAGAAGAAAAGATCCAGTCCAAGCAATACAGGGGGAATTTATGTAGTGCCTTTGCATAAATGTGATTCTTAAGATTGCTGGTCCAGTTGCTTATGTAGGTAAGTCAAATGTTCGAAATATAAGTGCATTTATAGTCTCTAGAAAGCATGTGATGTATAATATAGTTACCCCGTTGCAGGTTTGAACAAAATGAAGTTGTAATATACCAAGATGAGAAATACATGTTTTTTAGTAGCTGCTCTCGGTTGGCCAACTATCTATTTGACAGGATCTCACATTTTCTCTCCTGGTTTATTAAATATTGTCTTGAATAAATAAGTGATTCATTTCCTTGATCCATATAGTCGCATTTCCGAGTTTGACATTTACTGTTAGATCCATCTGCGTATGAAATCATTAGACTTTGCAAGAATCTGGAGTTAGCTAATTATCAATGCTGTTTCGATCAGAATTTTGGAAGAAATGAAATGACTCCATGAAGAGCATTTATTACAGACTGCCATGGGAGAAATGTCTACTCCTGTGGCCCCAAAGTATCGAACATGGTTATAGGAACTATGGATATTCTGTTTTGACGAACAACAGCTGGGGCAAAACCCTGCGATGATGCCATCCTTTGGCGTGCTCGTGCGCCCCCCCCCCCCTCCCGCATCGCGTAACTTCTGTTGTCACGGATTTCCAACTGTGCATATAAATGGAAAATTCAGGTGGGGGCCTTGTGCCCTCTCCGGTGACTTTTCGAGAAAAAAATACCCTACCTGAACTTTTATTAAAAAGGGGTGAGCTAAGGTGGCTAAGGGTTTTACATGCAAGCAAATTACAGGGAGAGACAGAGGAAACAGAAGAACGCAAAGGCTAATAAATCAGTGTCCAGACCGAGGTTGAACTGCGCAGTTTGATATCCAGATTTGCAAAGCTTCATTTTTCTCCTTTTTAGCTCTTCTTGACCAAAGTCTGCACAGTTTAAAACATTGTTTAACCACCAACTGGACTGGAATTTCATCCACGTCGAAAACCTTTCTATTTCTTGCTAGCCACATTCTCCAAAAGCTACAGAACCCCTGATTCCGTCAACCTGGAGATGGACGTATGCAATTCAATTTGAGGGCTGCACTCGTTCTGTTTACAAAAGGAGTTGGTCTGACACTCGGATGCGACCTTGCGTTGCAAAATCTTCTCCTGGTTAGCTGTGAAAGGCCGATGCTTAACTGCTGACAATGTTCATAAACGGGGATGGCCTTGCAACCCCATCTGCTCTCTTTGCCGCATCCATCCTGAGACAGCTGTGCACTTGTTTGGTCAATGCTCTTTCACTATGGACCTATGGCTTCTGGTATTTGATAAATGCGACCTACCTCACTCGCTGATGACCTTCTCGGATGGATCGGTACTCTCTTGCTGGCCCGACTCCCTGCAATCCATACCATCATTCAAATCGGTTGGTGGCACACCTGGAAAGATAAAACCGTCTCTGTTCTAGACGTCTTCCACAAGATCATTGCCGACCTTTCGCTGTGGCAAACCATCGGGCGCCCAAGAGCTAGGGCCTAATTGAGAGACCCAGAGAACCGGACTTATCTCTTTAACCGGCCTCCTGTCTGACAACCTAAGGTTGTCATTCTTAGATAGCTGTTGTACACACCTGTACCTGTATTGTTCTTCCTTCTTATATATCAATGAAAAACTGTGCTGTGGCCTTCTCGTCACATTCTCCAAAAGGCAGCAGTCGCCACAACTGCCTAGGCAAACTTCTTATTATCCGGGCAACTATTCAAAGCTTCTCCAAAAAAAAATCTTGAGGCCAAGACTGCCCCTCAGTTGGATCCCTAAAAGGGATAGGATATGCATAGACCTCTGACAATCAAAAGCAAAGTGTTCTGCAGTTTCTCTAGCATCGCAACCGAAGGGGCATGATCCATCATCTACAATGCTTTGTTAAAATAAGACAAATCTGACCTTGATTTTTCCTCTGCACAGGATCCAGGCGAACAGTTTTCCCTTTTTCGGAGCAGCGCATTTCCAAATGGCATTGGAAATTGTATCCATGACCCCTCCCTAGTTCATAAACCTGCATAATCTTTTAACTGAGAATTTTTTCTGAGGTATCCATCTCCATCTTCTAGTGTCTTGTAACATCGCAGTTAGAGGGCATGAATTCAGAAAACTGTACAAAACCTCCTTTTCATATTCAGCTATGTCCGAAATGATATGATTTAGAGGAACTTTCCACTCCCCGTTAATCCAGCAATCTGCCATCGAAATGTTCTTTCGGATAGCACGCGAGTACGAAGCTGGGAAGAGTGAGCATAAGGGCCCATTGATTGTCCGTTTGTCTTTCCACAGAGAAGTCCTCCTCCCATTACCAAGATGGCACACAAGAGGTCCATCTGTAGTTATCAATTAGATCAGTGATCTGCGCCCAAGCTCTAGAGTGCGGTACTGACTTGTCACCTAAATCTGTTCCATTTAAATGTGCTAGCTGGACCCATCTTTCACGCCGCCGACCGTGAAAGATGACAGTTTTTCATTCGGCAGGATATGTAGATTCCGAACCATCCAAGGCCTATCTATTTGTGCCCGACAAAGAACAGCACCCACATTCAACCCTCCCTTTTTTCCATTAGCAAGAACTTGTTTCAATGAGAAGGGAAATGTTATGATGTCAGGAGCTGGCCCAACAGAGAACACTGCCTCGTGACTGTTGTTTCTCCATGGTTATGGAAATCAGTTTTATTTATTTTACTTTTGGATGGATGCAATGCCATCCACTGAGCACAGAGGGATGATCCGATTACTCTTTCCTAGTTATGTGTTTCTATATCATCCTTAGGCACTTTGGCATCCCATAGTCCTGTTTTAAGAGCCTTTATTACGTGACGGTTTGCCAGGATAGAACGCCAAGCCAGAATAGCGTGTCTGTACTGTACAGCGCTATCTGAACTAACCGACTCGAAACTGAAACTGCAGGTTTTATAGCTAACAGCAAATACCCCTAGCAATTACTACTACTAGGAGAAGGACCTTCTCCTATGCGATCAGTAGCAGTTTATCTCATCGATCTAGGGTAAATTGCTCTGTACATCATGTCGGCGCCGACGCTCGGTACGGTAGCTACAGGCGGCGGCCGATTCGACATCACGGCGGGCGCCGACTCTGCCAGCGTGCTGGCGGCCGTTCGTAGCAGCATCTTCCAAGTCTGCAAGGAACAGTTCGCCGCGGAGGTGCAGCATCTCCGGCCCGTCCTCGCCTCCGGCACCGCCTCCGAGTCCACCGCGGCGCTCGGCGCGACGTCCCTCGTCCTGGCCGAGGCGTCCGAGGTCGTCGCCTAGGCCGACGCCGTCCTCCGCCTCCGGGGTCTCGCAGACGACGAGGACGGCACGCGATGGCCGAGCCGCCGCTCCATCCTCGAGCGCCAGATCAAGGAGTGCCAGAGGATGCTGGCCACCCTGGAGCGCTCCCCGCCGGAGCAAAGGCGGCTGCATGGCCCTTTCCTGCTGGCGGTCATGTCCCTCATCATCAGGCTCGTTTCCGACTGGTGCCGCACGCCAGTGCCGCCGGCCTATCGCGCCCGGCCGGCCTCGACGTCGGCCGTCGTCGACGACCTAGCCACAGGGATCGAGGCCGTGCAAGTGTCAGCGCAAGAATAAGATCTTCGTTTGTAATCTATCTAATCTACTACTCCTGCCATAGTCTCAAACCTGCCATGGTCAATCATACGAGTACCTTTGTGAACAAGTGAGCAGCTGTGCTCTAGTATGCTGTGAGCCTCAATCAATTGGTGTTCTGCAACAAATTTATGAATTGTCCAGTTGTTGCGGTTTGGCCTTTAATCATTAATTTCCATGTTAATGTTGATGCAAGTGCCAGAACAAGAATAAGATTTCCTCTAATGTGAATCCATCAAACCTATTCGAATTCCAATTTGTTTTTTCAGAATCAAATCTGTTATGGTCAATCATTCGAGGAGTAACTTGTAAACAAGTGAGCCGCTGGTGCTCTAATATGCTGTTGTTGTGAGCCTGAATGGTCTCTCTGAATTGTGCATTTGCTATGTTATTTGCTCATACACTTTGGGCTTTAATACTTATGGTGCATCTTTGATTTCATGAGAGAGATAGGACCCCATGACTAATATAGCACAATTCCGTATCACTCCAAGCACTTTGTAATCCAAAACTCTCATATCACAATCATGACACAGATTACCATCACAAGCAAATTGCGTTAGGGTGCACTAAAACAATCATGTCACACGGTTTAAACGACCAACGAAGTATGGCTCTCGGTATTGTTGCATATGATTAATCCAGGCTGCATATCTGGATCAGAAAAACAATGGTCATCGATAAATGGTGATCAGTTCAATAGAATCCTGCTTTTACGACCAAAAACACTAGACATAGGTTAACAGAACAAACAGCATTCTGCCAGTACATATATACACACACATCTTTCCTGTTTACAATCCAGGTGTGACAATAATTATCTCATGGTATTTGCTATGCAGATGGTAGCATGTTTTTTCCCAATATTTTTTTTTTGTGTAAGTACATATATATGAGTGTGCAGATCTGTATTCTGGATCAGCTGATTGGTTGGCTTATTTATGATCTTATGCCTAGCTGTCTTCTGTAGAAAATGAGTTCATAATGTTAATCTTTGAAAGCGCCGGAAATGAATCATCTTACCTCCAGCTTTCGTTCGATGAGCTGTAAATTATCTATTACATGCAATTCTTACTAAGGATTGTGATAGAAATCATCTCTTGTAGCAAATCACCTCGATTACACAGGTATCTGGAGTCTTGTTGGCCAACCTGAATCTCCAACCTGTGCATGTTAATTGCCAAGAACCTGATTGGCATTTATTGCGGCATTTGGAAATTCCGGGGATTACTGTGTGAAGCGCCCCATGGTAGCGCCATCTTCTTTCAAGAGAAAAAAATGAAGTGAGAAGTGTTTTTTAGTTGTTTCTTTAATTATTTACAGCATGTTATTGATTTATTTAAATATGATTGCTAAGAATTGTACATGTATAAATGTATCTTTGATGTGGTTAGTGTCATTGAGAATATTGGTACGCAGTATTCCCTTCTTTTCTCCAAATTTGTAATTGGTACCAACTGAGCATGGATCAAATATTAAAGCTGTGTCACACATGCTGGTCTCTACTGTAGAATCAATTACCATGTTTCGGAAATTATGAAGCCAACATGTAACCTCCCCAGTTTGAGTAAAATACATAATCTGATATGTATATATTCTAAGAAGATAAATGATTTTGTAAGCACACACACAACTCAAACATTAATTAACAGGGGCTATCGCGCGGGGAGCACCAAGACGGCCGCCGATACCGGGGGATTTTATTATTTGACACACTTTTCTTTTCACTTTTATAATTTGCCACATCATGTGTCACTGACAGGTGGTGGTCAGTGTGGCAAATTATAAAGGATTTGAGAAAAGTGTGGCAAATTATAAATTATCCCGCCGATACCGCCTGACACTGGACTGCGGCGCCGCGCCGGGGATCGATCGATCATCGGCTCCTCCTCCTCATCCCGCCGAGACCGCCGGCCGGCTGGCCGCATCACCGGCGGCGTGAAGAACTCCCGCCATCCTCGGAAGGCGACGAACCGGAAGGCCGCACCTGGGAGCTGGGGAGGGCGAAGGGCCGTGGAGGCTTCCATCGGAGGGCTCGGAGGAGGCGATGGGAGAGGCGTCCGCGGGCGATCCACCCGCTGGCGATCATCGCCGGCGGCTCACTCTGGCACCGGGGGCGCTCCCGCTGTCTGACCGCCAGATCGCCGGCAGGTCCCGATTCGCTGCGCTCGGAGGAGAGGAGGATGGGTTTGCGGTCGAGGGAGATCTTGGCGAGGCGGGGAACACTGCTAGGGAGGCGGCCGAGGAGGTCCTAGAGGATCGATGGTCTATCCCGTCGTCGGAGGTGTGCCGGCCTGTTGTCTCCGACGAGCAACTAGCGGCCGATTTCTGGGCGCGTGCAGGGTACCCATCGGCGGAATCTCGCTTCTGGGAAGGTGGTGGCGCTCCTGATCCCGTGGTTTCGACACCGACGTCGCTGGAGCCCTCTCCGAGCTCCGAGCCGGCGCCGTCGAAGAAGATGGGTGGCCACCGAATTAGGTCACCGCCGGTTCGCGTCGGATGGAGGGGGCCGGTTCCACGTCCACGAGTCACGCCCGCGCCGTGCCTCGGGGACTTCTTCCCGGCCGGCTTCCATGCTCAGGTGACCGGCTCGACGTCGGACGTTCGAGGCGCAGTGGCTTCCGACGTGGTCGAGGCGGAGGCGGAATCCGATCCGCATTTGGCGGATCACGATGCGGCGGATGCGATTCAAAATGGAGGCCCGATGAGTGGGGCCAGAGGAGGGGCCAAGGAGCGACCATGGGCCTACTTCCTAGAGGCCTTCGACTACATGCGGGCTAGGTGCGACAGGCCTAGGGTTCGGTCGAGACCGAAGGCACTCCAGCTTCTGCGTTCGGTTCGACGGCTTCGACGACGCTCGCGATCGTGACTCCCTCGACTACGCCTACCTCGACTACACCCTCGACTACGCCCTCTACGCATCGCCAGCTCCCTGGACGGTCCTTTCTGCAAGCCTTGCTGTCGCCCGACATGGCGGCGCCGCAGCGGCAGGGACATGCGGTGCAGCGGCCCCCGGGTCCGGTTCCTGGAGGTAGGGGACGCGGCGCCAGGCGCGGTGCGCCGGCAGGGGTAGGCAGGCCAACGGCGGGCCCGCCGTTCTTCGCCCCGATGCAGCCAGGTGGGGCTTCCAACCCGCGGCCGGTATTGCTAGTGCTCCCGCAACCGGTGGCGGTTCAGACGGCGGGGGTTGCTCCTGTTGCCATGGGACAGCCCGTGGTGGCGGCGGGTGCTACTCCTGTTGCCGTGGCGCCGATGATGTCGGCATCGGTGGCTGCTCCTGCGGGTCGGTTTGAGGTTGGTACGGTGGCGGCCGGGGGAGCGGGGAAGCGCAAGAACAAGAATAAGAAGGTGACTCCGGCAGCTACGGGTTCTGGGACTTCGCAGGTGGTGGCGGTAGCACCAACTCCCACGGTTGAACAGCAGGCGCTATTCGCCGATGGACCCGGGGAGGTTGACGTTGCCGCAGCTCCGGTGAGGAAGACACGCTGGTGGAAGTGCGAGGTTGATACACATGCCACAAGAGATTGCCCAGTGGATCATTACTGTTATGTCTGTGATTCCAAAAAGCATCCCATGAAGAAGTGTCCCACTCTCAGGCTTCCAAAACTGACAGTGTTTATTGGGGGCGTCGGTAGCAAACACACGATGTTCTCTCAGTTCCCCAATGATCTCTTCCAGGAGGTGGATGCATCCAGTGGACCTGTCGCGCTGGTTATGGTTGTTGGCACCGCCGCTACGGCAAAACAGGTTGAGGTGACGGTGGCTCGTATGTGTTCCACTCCGAGGTGGAAGTGGGAGGCGCTGCCTGCTGGTGAAAACTGGTACAAGGTGGTGTTCCCCTCGCTGGCTGAGTTGGAGAGGTTCGATGGGATGGATTTTGGGGTCCCATCACAGTCTACTAGGCTACTGTTCAGCAAGTGGGTGGCAGAAGACGTTGAGCCAAAGCTTGAGTTCGAACAGTCTTGGGTTCATGTGGAGGGGGTTCCGAACCCTTTGAGACACTTCCTAGGTCTGTGGGCGGTTGGTTCTCTCATCGGCATTACTTTGGACGTGGACTTGTTGGCTCTACGTCGTAGAGGTATCGTTCGTTTGAGGATGGCGCTGTCTGACGATGAGGTGTTCAATAAGGTGGATGATATTGGTCCTTACACAAACACGGATGGTGTGCTACGGCTGAAAGGCTATGGGTTCACTTTCCTTCCAGAGCCCGAGGAATATGTGCCAGAGCCAGATTTTGTGCCTTACGTGTGGGATCTGAAAGTGCCGTCGGAGTCTTCCTCTCGAGGTGTGCAGGATACTGGTGTGCTTGACTCTGCAGCTGTCAACGACGATGACGCGGGTGGGGCAGCGAGTATGGCTATCGATCCGCCCACTACGGGTGGTGGTGATCATGTTCGTGCACAGGCGATGGAGTTATTACAGCATTATGCATTAACGCCAATTAATTTGTCTCCCACTACTCCTAGGAGCAAAGAAATTGTGCGGGCTATGCATTCTACAGGTGGTTCTGTTGCCAGGCTCTCTATGGAGGTCGAGGAGAGGATCGCGGTGTATTCTGGTGGATTGCAGGGTGCAGGTGGCACCCCGCTATCCGTTGCTCAGGCAACACGGTCGGGCGGCGTGACACCTGTCGACGACGACGGTCTGCTGCCGGCGGATGGGCTAGGCGGGCAAGGATTGTCTACCGCCCGGGCGGAAGCTCCAGCTGCTTTCGCCGCGAGGCTGGACGAGGCCTGCTCGCCGGCATGTTCAGCAGCTACCGGGCCTGGTGGCGCGCAGCTACATGCCGCCCAGGCGACGGCGAACGGAGGGCGCGCACCTGCTGCTGCTGTTGGGCCGGGTGGCGCGCAGCTACCTGCCGCCCAGGCGATGGCGACCGTTGGGCGCGCTCCAGCTGTTCCTGTTGGGCCTTTGGAGGAGGTATGCTCGCCGGTCGGCCTGCTTGCCGATGGGCTGGGCGGGGAGCTACCAGTCGCCCAGGCGAAATCGAGCGGTGGTGGAAGGTCTGGGCTGCGGCCCATTGCGTCTGGGTCTGTGGCGGTTGGCTGTGCGGGGCGGGAGTTGCCCGCGCGGCGCGACGCACAGCCTGCTGACGCGCAGGGGGCACCTGCGGCGTGCTCACGCGCCCAGTCTACAGCTCGAGGGACGACGCCGGGGACTCCGTCATCACTTGATCGCAGCGGCACGGACGCGGCGGTTCCTGTCGTGGCGGGTAAGGACATGGTGGTCTGGGGGGTATCTTCTTCGCCATTACCCCCCTCCGCCGTGGCGCCCTCCTCCGTGGTTCTTGGGCAGCCTAAAGGTGGGCTGAGACACAGCGCTCGCCATCTCGTTGCAGCGGATGGGGCTTCATCGACGGACGAGGACGCGTTATCCAAGGCTATGCGACGGAAGGCGGCAATGTACTCAACATCGCCACAGGGTACGGGTTCTAATCATAGATCATTTCTTTCTTTTTCAAATACCAAGTTATCCTCTAGCCTAGGTGTAGTTGGTGTTTCATTAGGGAAGAATGATAAGGAGATCACGTTGTCCACTAATGTGCTGAACCATATGGAATATGATCGTTTAACGGTTAAGCCGACGGTCAATCCGAGTGCTTCTCCCATGGTGGACATACCTCACATGGATGATGATTCAGCGGATGCCTCTTCGTATAGACAACTTTTATCACATCTAGTGGGGGAAGTGACTGAGGTGGGATTGGATGAGGACGGGCTTGGATCTGTATTTGATCTATACGCTTCCGGCCGGAAATCCAAAACTGCTAAACAAAAGAGGAAAAACTCACCGCGAAACACCGCGAGACCGCCTAAAAATCCAATTGTTTCCCGATGAATGGCTTATTCACTAATAGCAGAGGTCTTGGAGACTTGGCTAAACATTTGAATATTGCTCAGTACGTCAGGGTTCACGATTTGGAGTTTCTGGCTATCTCCGAAACAGGGAGGAGAGATTTCCAAGTGAGTGTTCTGAACCGCCTATCAGGTGGTATCGACTTTACTTGGCACTCTATCCCCTCTCGTGGTAGATCGGGTGGCATTTTACTAGGCGTTAAAACTGACTCCTTTGATGTGTTAGCAAGGTCGGATGGTGATTTTCATATTAAATTACACCTCTGTAACCGTGCTGACAATTTCGTATGGAGCTTGGTCGTTGTGTATGGTGCTGCCCAGGAAGAGTTTAAGGAGGCTTTTCTCCGTGAGTTGGTTAACTTGGCTAATAATAATCCACATCCAATTTAATTGGTGGTGATTTTAATTTGCTAAGGTTTCCACATGAGAAAAGTCGGGGGCGGTTTGATGGTCATTGGCCTTTCTTGTTCAACGCTGTCATTGATAGTTTGGATTTGAGAGAGGTTTACATGTCCGGACGATAGTTCACCTGGGCAAATAGTCTGCCGGAGCCTACATACGAAAAGCTAGATCGCGTATTAATGAGTACCGATTGGGAAGATAAGTTCCCTTTGGTAACGGTACGTGCTCTAGAACGTATTGAGTCTCTATCGGACCATGCTCCCCTACTTCTTTCAACTGGCACATCAAGACCAAAAGGCCATACACAGTTCAAATTTGAACTAGGTTGGTTTTTGCGAGATGGTTTTGATGAACTAGTAAAGAAAGTCTGGCACAAACCGGTCTTAGGTGATAACCCAATACGGAGATGGAATAATAAAATGCGCAATATGCGTAAATATCTCCGTGGTTGGGCGAGACATACGACCGGGATGCTAAAGAAGGAGAAAGAGCGTCTTTGTTCCATTATTGATGAGTTAGACCGACTCGCAGAAACTAGGTTGTTATCTCCGCAAGAGGTTGAACTAAAAAGTCAATCTAATGCGGAAGTAGCACAAATGTTGCGGGAAGAGGAACTCAAATGGTATCAGAGATCGAAAGCTCATTCTCGAAGGAGACTCGAATACTCGGTATTTCCATAATGTTGCCAATGGCAGACATAGGAAAAAATGAATTCAAAGTCTCCATCAGGATGAAGGTCTCATTGAGGGACAAGAGTTTCTCAAGGCCTATATCACAAAGTTCTATAAAGATCTGTTTGGGGCTCCTGAAGTAGGTAATATTACCATGGATGAGAGCCGCACAGATGATATTCCCCAAGTTTCAATGGAAGAAAACGCTTTTCTTAATGCTCCCTTCTCTGAAGAGGAGATAAAGAAGGCTATATTCCAAATGGAACATAATAAGGCACCTGGTCCAGATGGTTGTCCGGCGGAGTTCTATCAGCATTTTTGGGAAATCATTAAACATGATCTCATAGAGATGTTTGATTGCTTACAGAGTGGACATCTGGAGTTGTATCGCCTTAATTTTGGGAAAATCGTTTTGCTACCTAAGGTTTTGAACGCAGAAAGGATACAACAGTACCGACCAATCTGCCTTCTTAACGTTAGTTTCAAAATCTTTACAAAGGTTGCAACTATTAGGCTAAATTCAGTGGCAGACCATGTGGTAAAACCTACACATACTGCTTTTATGCAGGGTAGAAACATCCTAGATGGGGTCGTGACTTTACACGAAACCGTACATGAGTTGCACACGAAAAAGCTTAATGGGGTAATTCTTAAAATAGACTTTGAAAAGGCCTATGATAAAGTGAATTGGGAGTTTCTACAACAGACTCTGAGAATGAAAGGATTTTCATAGGAGTGGTGTACTCTAGTTCGCAGTTTCGTAGTTGGAGGTAGCGTTGCTATCAAAGTCAATGATGATGTTGGCCGATACTTCCAAACTAAGAAAGGCTTGAGACAAGGTGATCCGCTATCGCCCGTATTGTTTAATATTGTGGCAGATATGTTAGTAATCATGATTGATCGAGCCAAGGAAAATGGCCTAATTGAGGGAGTAATCCCACATCTAGTCGATGGGGGATTGTCTATCCTTCAATATGCAGATGATACAATTCTCTTTATGGAACACGATTTGGAGAAAGCGGCGAATCTGAAATTAATTCTTTCAGCGTTCGAGCGATTATCCGGATTAAAAATCAATTTCCATAAAAGCGAATTGTTCTGCTTTGGCGAGGCACAAGATGCAGTTGCACAGTATACCGAGCTATTCGGTTGCGAGCAAGGCCAGTTTCCTATTAATTATTTGGGAATACCAATACATTACAGGAGATTGACTAATGCAGAATGGGCTCAAGTCGAAGAGCGTTTGCAGAAAAGGCTAGCTAGTTGGAAAGGAAAATTGTTGTCACTTGGTGGACGACTGGTACTCATTAATTCAGTCCTTACTAATATGGTACTGTATATGATATCATTCTTCGAGTTACCTAAAGGAGTCTTAAAAAAATTAGATTATTTCCGATCAAGATTCTTTTGGCAGGGTGACAACGATAAAAAGAAATATCGATTGGCCAGATGGGATGTAGTTTGTCGTCCACGAGATCAGGGAGGGCTCGGTATTCATGACCTGCAAGTCAAGAATTCAGCCCTACTTGGTAAATGAATTTTTAAACTACTAACCGAAGATGGCGTATGGCAGACCCTCCTGAAACGTAAATATATAGGTTCGAAAGCAATATCACAGGTTATGTGGAAACCAGGTGATTCACACTTTTGGGCTGGACTCATGGCGAACAAAAATAAGTTTTTTTCGCTATGGTGTATTTAAGATTAAGGATGGATCGCAGATACGGTTCTGGGAGGAAAAGTGGCTAGGTAATACCACACTCAGAGAACAGTATCCGGCCTTGTACACGATAGCGCGACATAAGGATGCTACGCTGGCTACGGTCATGCAAACATCACCTCCTAATGTTACGCTCAGACGAGATTTGCTCGGGCCTCGACTTGCGTCTTGGAAAAACCTGGTTGGTAGATTAACGATGGTTATTCTTACACCAGGCGCTGATGAATTTCGTTGGAATATCACTAAGAATGGTATGTTCTCGGTGGATTCCATGTACAGGGCTCTGATCCAATCGGATATGCCAGTCGATATCTTCAAAAATGTATGGCGATTGAAAGTACCACTGAAGATTAAGATCTTCGCGTGGTACCTTCGTAAGGGGGTCATACTCACAAAGGATAATCTTGTCAAACGGAATTGGCATGGGAGTTCTAAGTGTGTTTCTTGTTCTCATCATGAGACAATTAAACACTTATTCTTTGATTGCACATTTGCGCGTTCTATATGGTCCGCTATCCAAATGGTTTCGAATCTATATCAACCTACTTCCGTTGCGAATATATTCGGCAACTGGTTAAATGGGGTTGATAAACGATTTAAGACTATTATTAGGGTAGGAGAGCTTGCGTTATTTGGCCGCTCTGGCTATGTAGAAATGACAAGATTTTCAACGATAAAAACTTTTCTCGTATGCAGGTTCTATTCAGGAGCACAGGTGTTCTCTGTTCGTGGTCCACATTACAGCGAGGGGAGTTACGAGGCCTTTTTACGGAGGCATGTGCACGACTGGAGCAGGTGGCGAGGGATATTTTTTATCCCACATGGATGGCCGCTTGATCTACGGATTGCGGCTCCATAGCATCGACAGTCTACAGCGGATGATTTGTAGCATTGTCGCTCTGTTTATTTTTAGTTTCGGATTCCGGCTGTGTGCATCTCACGATGTAGAGGCCGGGTGTAATGCTTGAACTTTTTGAGTAATAAAGCCCTTTATAAAAAAAAATTATAAGAAAAGATCAAGTCCAAGCAATACTAGGGCCATTTATGTAGTTCCTTGCATAAATGTGATTGTTAAGATATATAGTTGGTACAGTTGCTTATGTAGGGAAGTAGAATATCAGAAATATAAGTGTATTTATAGTCTTTAGAAGGCATGTGATGTGCAATATGTATTCCCTCCTTACCAAATTAAGTGACACGGATTTAGTACAACTTTGTACCAAATTTTTACTTAAATTGTGTCAACTATTTTGGAACGAAGGGGGTACTACATTTCAAATTTGAACAAAATGAAGTTGTGATCCATCCCTCGATTGGCGAAACTATCCATTCGGCTGAATTTTACTTTTCTTTTTGGTGTATTAAATATTTTCTTGAATAAATAAGTGGTCCGTTGCTTTGATCCATGTAACACTAGTAGAGAACCCCCCCCCCTCATCCCGGTTTACAAGGGCTATTCGTCCCGGTTGCCCAACCGGGATGGGGCAGCCGGGACAGATGACCCTCCCCATTTGTCCTGGTTGAGTTACGAACTGGGATGAATTCCTCCTCACCTTTTTTTTCAAAAAAAAATTCATTTTTTTTTCAATTTTTTAACCGGTTAATCCCACTACAGACTCATTATCTCTAACCATTCTTAATTACAATCTAAATTACTCGCCTATAATAACACTTCGCCACAGGTCACCCATCCTAAGACTACTCTACCGGTAGCACGGTTAACTTATTAGTCCTTACCTATGAGCTACCTAGAAAGAGCAGATGCTTACCTGGCAATACTATACTATCAATCCTATTAACCAATAGAATATGATGTCACACAACTATATTTTATGTATCGAAATAATTATTTAAATAAAAAGAAATGAATCATTAATAATAATTTTGAATTAAAATATTATTGAATGCAAATAATAATTAACTTATTTGCTTTTTTCATTTAATATTGAATAATTTATATTTGCAAATCCGTAAATCGAAATTTAACAAATAATATGTCCAAATCGATTAGAAAAATGAGAGAAATGCAAATATGACATCCATATCATCTATAACCAAACTCTTGACAAGTTTTCCTCCGACTTGTCCAATCGGGGACTATCACGCTATAAGTGCATGTAAACTGTCTAGAAAGAAGTGGATGCCGGTGAAGCAGGTCACAACCCCAAGTGCAATTTTTATAAAACAAAATCTATAAAACACTTTTACACATATGGTATGGAACCCGATAGCTTGTGGTGGGAACTCGACGCTCCGGAGCCCCACTCGGGCCAGTGAAACCCTATAGAGAAATGGTTTTTTTTTTTTGCAAAGCACCAACCACAAATATGTTGGAAAATTTGAGACATACATTTTTTGAAAACACTAGACCATGTTATATGCAGAAATAACCAAATTGTTTCCTCTGAAAAGTTTTGCATCCGCCTATTTTGAAAAACACAAGTTTCTGTCGATTCAGCTGGAAACGAGTCAAATTTGAACTACAAGTGCCTCGTAGTTTGCTCATGATTTTTGGCAAAAACCATTTTTAGCTACGCAACTACCTATTTCAACACAGATACACCGAGAGTTTCTCAATATTCAACCCGTAGCTACGAACGACAATGCCCGCCGTCTTGACTTTTCCCTGAAACCGGCTGAGAAAATTCCCGAAAATTCAAAAATAATATATGTCCTAGTATCCACCAAAAATAATAAACTTGGAATACGACAGTTGTCTTGAAAATGTGTTCACAAAAGGAGTTATCTCCTCCGAACATTCTAGGGTTTCGATGCAAATGACTGGTGTTATGGCCAAATCCATGGCATAGTTTCTTTTAATGTGCCCATATTCCACACAAACATGCATCTTCGAAGCGCGGATAATGTTCATGCAGGAAGTTTTCCTTTTAATTGAATAAAAAACATTTTCTTTTTGCCGAGTGTCAAAAGTGGTTTTTTTTGTGAAGGACCTACCACAAATATGTTGCAAAACTTGGGAGCTGCATTTTTTTAATATGCTAGACCATGTTATATGAACAAATAAATAATTTTTTCCTAAGAAAATGTTTCCATCCACCTCTTTTGAAAAACACAAGTTTCTGCCGATTCAGTTGAAAACAAGTCAAATTTGAACTACAAGTGTCTCGTAGTTTGCTCATGATTTTTTTTTAAAAAAATCATTTTTAGCTACACAACTACCTATTTCAACATATATACACCGAGAGTTACTCAATATCCAACCCCTAGCTACGAACGACAATACCCGCTGTCTTGACTTTTTCCTGAAACGGGTTGAGAAAATTCTAGAAAATTCGAAAAAGAAAACCCAAAATGACGCAAGACCTTCGCGTGCTGTCCTCATATATGTCCTAGTATCCACAAAAAATAATAAACTTAGAATACGACAGTTGTGTTGAAAATGTGTTCACAAAAAGAAGCTATCTCCTCCGAACATTATAGGGTTTCGGTGCAAATGATGTGTGTTATGGCCAAATCCATGACATAGTTCTTTTAATGTGACCATATTCAACACAAACATGCATCTTGGAAGCACGAACAATGTTCACGGAGGAAGTTTTCTTTTTATTGAATAAAAAAACCATTGTCTTTTTTTCGAGTGTCAGAAATGGTTTTTTTTTGTGAATGACCTACCACAAATATGTTTCAAAACTTGGGAGCTTCATTTTTTGTGCACAAATAAACAAAGTTTTTTCCTAAGAAAATGTTTCTATCCACTTCTTTTGAAAAACACAAGTTTCTGTCGATTCAGGTGGAAACGGGTCAAATTTGAACTACAGGTGCCTCGTAGTTTGCTCATGATTTTTGAAAAAAATCATTTTTAGCTACACAACTACCTATTTCAACACAGATACACCGAGAGTTTCTAAAATATTCAACCCCTAGCCACGAATGACAATACCCGCTGTCTTGACTTTTCCCTGAAACCGACTAAGAAAATTCCAGAAAATCCAAAAAAACCCCAAAATGACCCAAGACCTTCGCGTGGTGTCCTCATATATGTCCTAGTATCCACAAAAAATAATAAACTTGGAATATTATAGATGTGTTGAAAATCTGTTCACAAAAAGGAGCTATCTCCTCCGAACATTTTAGGGTTTCGGTGCAAATGACAGGTGTTATAGCCAAATCCATGGCATAGTTTCTTTTAATTTGCCCATATTCCACCCAAACATGCATCTTGGAAGCACGGACAATGTTCACGGAGAAAGTTTTCCTTTTTATTGAATAAAAAAACCATTTTCTTTTTTTCGAGAGTCAAAAATGGTTTTTTTTTGTGAAGGACCTACCACAAATATATTGAAAAACTTGGGAGGTGCATTTTTTGCATATACTAGACCATGTTATATTCACAAATAAACAATTTGTTTCCTAAGAAAAGTTTTCCATCCACCTCTTTTGAAAAACACAAGTTTCTGTTGATTCAGCTGGAAACGGGTCAAATTTGAACTACAAGTGCATCGTAGTTTGCTCATGATGTTTGGAAAAAAATCATTTTTAACTACACAACTAACTATTTCAACACAGATACACCGAGAGTTTCTCAATATTCAACCCCTAGCTACGAACGACAATACCCGCCGTCTTGATTTTCCCTAAAACCGGCTGAGAAAATTCCAGAAAATTCAAAACAAAACCAAAATGATGCAAGACCTTCGCATGGTGTCCTCATACATGTCCTAGTATCCACCAAAAATAATAAACTTAAAATACGACAGCTGTGTTGAAAATGTCATCACAAAAAGAGGCTATCTACTCCGAACATTCTAGGGTTTCGGTACAAATGACGGGTGTTATTGCCAAATCCGTGGCATAGTTTCTTTTAATGTGCCCATATTACACACAAACATGCATCCTGGAAGCACGGACAATGTTCACGAAGGAAGTTTTCCTTTTTACTGAATAAAAAAACATTTTCTTTTTTCCGAGTGTCAACAATGGTTTTTTTTATGAAGGACCTACCACAAATATGTTGCAAAACCGGGGCTAGGGTTTCACTAGTGGGGCTCCGGAGCGTCGGATTCCCGCCACAAGCTAGTGGGTGTCATACTATGTGTGTAAAAGTGTGTTATCAGTTTTGGATGGAAAAGATTGCACTCCGGGGTGTGACCTGCTTTCCCGGTTCCAGACACAAACCTTTAGCCCCGGTTCCAGACACGAACCGGGGCTAAAGGGTGCCCATTTATTAATCACACATTATTTGGCATAACTTATAATTATCTTAATGGCATGTATAACTAAATCCAATATGATCAGTACCCATTTATTAATCACACATGCATGAAAATGATGTTTTGTGTTGGACATTTTCTTCCTAAGCATTTTGATATTTTACTTGCAATTTTCTGAGCATTTATGAATATTTGGTGAATATTTTCATATACAACCTGAATCTGCCATTTTTGGGGAATGCAATTTAGTAATGATACCAAAGTTCATTATCGGTTAGAAATGCTTTAAAATAGATAGTAAATGTTCAGATGAACATTTTGAGCCATTAGACATGATTTTCAGAATTATTTGGAATTAATTATTAATTTCCAAAAAGGGATTTAGATTCTGCAATTTTTAGTGTTGTGTTTAAACAGAGCAGAAAAATAACTCAATTATGTACAAATAAAATATGGATGTGTAGAATTTGTTAAGACAAACATTTTTACACCTTATTTGCTCAATTTGGATTAACAGAGCAAAAGTTAGGATTTTCCCAAGTTTTTTTATTAAGCAGTTTCTGTAATTATTAAATAAGTGCCATATAAAATATTTGTCATGTTTCAAAATGACAGAAACATATAGAGCACACATTTTTGAACATTCTGAAATTTGAATCACCCAATTTAGAGCATTTTCAATTAGTTGTGGATTTAACAGATAATCCGTTTTCTCTGAAGTGGGGCATTCATCCCGGCTCGTGGCTTGAACCGGGACAAATGCCCCTGCACAGGCCACATGGTGTCCGGCAGGGCATTGGTTCCGGTTCAAGCCACGAACTGGGACGAATGCCCCCTTACCAACCAGGACGGATGCCCCATGGGGCCTCTATGCGCTCCCGCCCGTTCGAACCGGGACGAATGCATAGCATTCGTGCGGATTCGTGACACAACCGGGATGAATGTCATTTTGGCTCTGGACGAAAGGTGATGTTTCTACTAGTGTAATTTACATTTCAGAGTTTGACATTTACTCTTGGATCCATCTGTGTAGTGAATCATAAGACTTTGCAAGATTTGGAGTTAGCTAACTATCTATGCTTGTTTCGATCAGAATTTTGGAAGAAATGAATTAACTCCATGCAGAGGAGAGATATCCACTCAAGTGGCCCCAAAGGTATCAAGCATGTTAAGGAATTCTTTGCTCGTGGATTTTCTTTCATGCCCCTCTAGATTATTTCCTTGTGTTGAGCTTTTACTTTTGGCAACATATTCTATGCATCCCACCTATAGCGTGTATCCATTCGTCCATTCGTTTCCGGCCAAACGATCTAAATCTGGCGGGCTTTGGCATCCTATAGTCCTTTGCTGCCATGATATTTGTTTTCGTATTGGAACTCTTTCATGACCAGTTTGTTATAGCCTTCCCGAGCCCCATGGATCACAGGTGGACTTTCTTTTAAGAACCTCCGTGTGACTCTGAATTGGTCCTTGTGACACTAACACTATTTTCAAAAGAAAAAACGTAAACTGCTATGTCTTAAAGTGCTTATAAACAACTTAGAGGCACAACCAGCAAACAAAATAAGAAAAGAAGTGCAGCTTGAGACGCCGAGGCCATGATCCATCGTAGAGGCCATAACCGGAGAGGAAGCAGATCTCCGCCACTGAAGAGGGCACATTGCCCTCTCACCCTGGCTCGATGGACACCACACCGTTGGACATCAGACTGGTTCAACCTAGCTAGAATCTGGATGGATATTTGTCACCATGATGCCAATGGAGAAGAACACAAGCGTGCTCAAGACAAAAGTCAAGTTACCAAAAGGACCGCCGCCGCCCATGGATCAATGATGTTCAATTGCCGTAGAGGTGAACCCTTCCCCTCTGGCCCAGGCTCGAGGGCATTGACCCGCGGGCTGGGTGTTTATTTTCTTATTTTGAGGGAAACCACATGGTGGGGCAACAAAAGAAAGGTACTTCAACGCAGAGACTCGTCTCTGATATCAGAGATATGAATTTGTAAGGTTCGTCTCGCATCGAATGGACGGAAATTGCTTATTTTCTTATTTTGAGGGAAGATGATGACTAGGGTTTTGAAAGGTCATAGTTAACATTTGATTGATACGTGCCTCATTGATCAAATAGCAATGATAATCTCGTTGTTCTAAGGTATAGTACTGCTCCATTATGTCAGCGCCGATGGTCGACATGGTGGCTACATGCGGTGGACGATTCGACATCACCACGGACGCATACCCTAGGGCTGTTCTGGCCGCCGTTCGTCGCGGCATCTTTCAAGTCTGCAAGGAACATGTCTCCGTGGAGCTGAAGCGTCTCCAGCCTATCCTCAACTCCGGATCCACCTCGGAGGCCGCCGCGGCGATCCGCTCGGCCACCCTCGTCGTGGCCGAGGACATCCTCGGCCTCCATGGTCTCGCGGACGACGACGCCATGGGATGGTCGAGACGCCGCTGTTATTTTTTATGTGATCCAAATTCACTTGTGATGCTAAAAGACCGAACTTCTGACGGGTAGAGCGGAGCGTCACGGATACGAATTCTACCTTGTCTAGGGTTTACCCCATTTATATACCTCAAATAAACCGCCGTTTAGGATAAGCCGCAAGTTGTAGATCTCCGGTTTTTGTAACCGCACCCGATATAGTGAAGTTATGCTGGCTGGCGCCCATGGTTTTTTCTCTTCCTCATTGGAAGGGTTTTCCACGTGAAATATCTCGTGTCCCCTGTCGTGCTAGATCTATTTTGTTCATTTTTCTGTGCTATCGTTTATAACAACCGCGACCTCATCGAGCTCCACATCAAGCAGTCCCAGATGCTGATGGCCGCCATGGAGCGCGTCGAGCCGAAAAGCAGGTGGTCGTTTGACCTTGGGCCTCATTAGCGGGTTTGCCTCAAACATGTGCCTCACGCCACTGCCGCCGGCCTATGACGCTCCGTCGGCCTCGACATTGGCCGTCGTTGACGACCTAGCCTCCGGGATTGAGGCCGTGCAAGTGTCAACGCAAGAATAAGATCTTGGTTCGTAATCTATTCAAATCCCAACTTGTTTTCCTAGATTCAAACCTGCCATGGTGCCTTTGTGAACAAGTGAGCATGATGTTGTGAGCCTTAATCGTCTCTCTGAATTGTGCATTTGGTATATGATGTGCTCTTGCACTTTGGCCTTTAATCATTATTATTTTACATGTTAATGTTGTTGCAAGTGTCAACACAAAATTAAGATTTCTTTCTATTGTATAATATATCTAAATCTATTCGAATTCGAATGATAGTTGATGATAATGCGTCGGCGTCATCAAGTCTTTCAAGGAGCGGTTAAGCAACAGAGCGTATGTCTACCCTACACAACTTATTCCCAAGTGGAAATAACTTTGTAGATACTCCCTCCGTCTCGAATTAATTAACGTGTATTTGTCAAAATATGGATGTATCTAGACATATTATAGTGTATTGATATATCCATATTTTGACAATTAAAGACGATTAATTTGGGATAGAGGGAATACTAACTAAATGAAATTAAAACAATGCAGTAGACGACACCCATGCTTAGAATTTATTTGTCCTCCCAAGTCAACTCTTGGGGGTTAAGTGTCTGATTTAGCGGACAACGGATTAAATTCCTCAATGATGGAAAGTTTTGGGATGGAGAGCGTCGATAGTTTATCAATTTAAAAACCACTTGGAACTACCGGAATCATGTAGTTTACCGGGTGTCGGGCCCTTTGCCAAGAGCCTTCCATACGACGCTTGAAAAAAGAAAGAGATGTATGCCGAGCGCCCGGTAAAATACACTCGGATAAATATAAGAAAAACACTTTGTATAGAATACTACATGACCAATTTCCGGTTTACTATGGCGCATCAACTGTTTCTGCGAAGGTAAACTACGCACATATACCTACTATGATCGATACAGCCTCCGAACCGCACCGTCTATCTAAGCGTTCACATAGGCAGGGTATTCTAGATAGACCATGAACTGGAAAGTTCTCCATGACAAACGAGTCTAGTCTTGCATTCTATAGGTAGACCATGAATTGGAAAGTTCTCCATGACTAATGGGTCTACCCATTTTTCTTCCATTCTAGGTACACCATGAATTGGGCAGTTCTCACTGACGGTTCTCAATGCCCAGTCCGGTGTAATCTTTCCTGTATCTATACATATCTAGAATATCTGATAGTCCAGACTTAGTACTAGCCCATATGTTGTTCTCCTCCAATATTTTAGATATACTAGCAAAATGCCCGTGCGTTGCCACGGAACAACGAATCAATATATGAAATTAGAATGTTTTTCTTATAGCTTTTCGTTTGACTCTCTTTATCTATGCCACACATCTTTTTTTGAACCCAAAACTTTAGATGACAAGGTATCATATTTCTCCCTATTTGGTCGCTCGTCCCAGTTCGTTTCATGTGTACAACTATATTTAAAGTTAAACATTCACCCTTTCGTGGTAGAGTAATTTCTCATCACGATAACAAAAAGTTGCATGTAAATGTTGACCAATAAGCATAACGACAGTTTCTTAGTTTTGCTTTTGCACTGTCACCGCTACAAATATCTATCGCCCCAAAGAGGCAAAGTGGTTGTGTTAACATAGGAAACATCATTATGGAAAGTCTAAGTACTGCAACACCCTAGCCCCCAGGTACTCTGAAAAGCTCAAATACTTCTCCGTGCTTTGCTGATCTAACCCAAAACAATGACAAGAACAGGAGGATGCCACCTCCACTTGTTGCCATCATGCACGACCGTCTAACCTGAAGAATATCAACAAAGTTGTGTTTATTGTCACTTCCTGCCTAGATAGTGGATACAAGTGAGAAACAATGACATTTATCCCATTTTGTAGTGGATAAGCACATAATTTTTTGCTCTTTCGCAGTCTCCATGATTGGAATTCATCTTGTCATTTACACTGCACTTAAACCTTCAAGCAAATGAGAAAGAAATCATCTATATAGGAAAAAAAACTGGGAGCAGTGTTTGACAACATAACAGAAGGCATATAGAGCATATGGAGATTTAGTCTAGGTTTTAACTTTTAACTGTTTGACCAAATAGAGCTACGATGCACCTACGTGTAACCACACACTACTTTTAAATGGAGGTTCTAACTACATAAAACGGCAAATATGCATTGTAGCAAGCAAAATGTGATGATTAATTTCTATCGTGAAGAAACTTGCGAAGAAACAGCCTTGAGACCACAACCTGAACATGGACCAGATAGCTCGTACCAGGAGGTTGATCTTCAAAGGATGATGAACATTTAACAATCCTGATTTATGTCAGCAGGTAAGGAAAATTTAATATTTTTGAAAGAAACACATATAGAAGACAAGTGGATAAAATGAACAGCAGATCAGATAAGTAGATAAAACGAACGGTGGGTCAAAACTTGGCATATCATAGTCCATTTATGAAAATCAGTGGGTTCTCATGCATATTAGAAAGAGATAATTTCCAGAGCATGTATGAATTCGGTACATTCATTGTGAGCTTCTATACACTTTAGTGCCTTCATTACTTCCTATACAATTATAAGACTTTATTTTTTGAAACATACAATTATAAGATTATAAAGGCCTCAAAGATGAATAAATTAAAGGCAGTACATTCATACTATGGTTATAACACTTTGCCACCGAACAAAATCTGAATAATCCCATGTAAGTAAACAGTGAAAATCATCTGTTCTCTTTCATGCATGTTCTCGAAAACGGAAAATGTTAACTATTGGACGGGAGAAGTTTCTCCCTTACCCTACGAATGAAGAGGAAAAGGAGTAAAAGGGAACTCATCTTACTAAGCTTACTGGCACATTAATCGCTTAATTGACCATCCCAACGAGCTTTTCTTTGTCGTTCAAGCATAGTCACCATCGGAATGCCTATCCAGCGTCTGGCCACCTCGGCGATCTGCTCGGGGCCGACGGTCTAGTTCAGCTTGAGGTCCATTGTGCCACTCGGCCTACTGCAGCGTGAACTGCAGCTTGGTCCTCATGCCGTAGCTTCAGCTTGCAGATCTCGCCGATCCTCTTTTCCAGCAACTGGAAGCCGCAGACTCCTTGCGGCACGAGCCCTTGTGACCGTCCCGCAGCTGCCGCCACTCTCCCGCCATGCTGTAGCCGTCCCGAAGAAGTCTGTTCTCGGCGCCGTGCTTGCACTTGTACTGTAAATATATGTATGTTGCATGCACTTTAGTATGTCAGGCTGCCGTCTAACACGATTTGAATGATAATGGCATATCTGCATTTCGTGTAGAATAGCACCACAATGAACCAATTTCCACTTCAAAACTGCATCCACTCTTTTTGTCAGTCTATCTCAGTGTCAGCGAATCTAGTTAAACGTTATCAACAAAACATTCCAGGATCACAGAAATATGAAAGTTCAGTAAAACAAATTACTACAACTGATCATTTGAGAAGCAAAAACATTATTATATTGAATAATATGATTCAGTAGTTAATTACTTGAATGAAGCATCAACGCAACTCATAATAAGTAAGATGAAACCATTACAGATGATCATAATCATCTCGATAAGGCCGATGGATCAGGAATATTTTTTTGTTCTGCAAACTGTAATCAGTTCAAATGGGGTTCAGAATAGAGGCGGGATCTAAGTATACATTGTTATTTGCTTGTGGAGTTGGAGCAGGATTTATGGGAAAAGAAATTGAATAAGTGGTGTATGAGCAGCTGTGCTATTAGTCCATCGTGTTCATACCATCAGGAGGCTGCCTCAATCCACCGGCACTAAGTACGTGGTTGTTGCTAGATCTGTGATGTCCCGACTGGATTGTTGGAGATAGAAACTCTAGAAGAACTCGTCCGGCGAATAATTAGTGAGACCGGTTTGGGATCGGCGCATACATACCACTAGACGGGGCAGCGCGCTTCGCTGCGCCGGCTGCCATGCGTCTTTGCACTCCATGGTCAACGTGGTCTTTATTTCATTGTTTATCTTAGAGAGTGCATAATTAAGTTGCTGTGGAGCGTTTCATGTACACTGATAGGCACAACGTTGTCTCTATCGTTTCCACGTCCGTAGTTTGCTTCTGTCGGTGTGTTTGCAATGTAATCGTGATGCCTACTGTAGTGGACCTGCACTACTATTGTAAACCGTAAGTGACATATCTTCTCATGCACAATATTTTTAGTAGAGCATACCTATATAAGTTATGGCAGAAACAAATGTTGCATGTCTCACCTCTGAGACTGCCCAAAAACTTTCATAATACTAAGACTGAACCCATGAAATGTCAATAGAGGTCCTAAGACACCGGTACTCTTAAGATAGAAGCCCTAAGGCACAGTGTAAGTAGTCGCTTCTCTCGAGCACCAAAGGCAGACATAGCATGCTTCTATCAACAAAACATGTTGATCCTATAACGGATACACAGACGGTATAGCATGCGCCAGGACATCGCACACAAAGATATCTTTTCAGTAACAAACAATTGGCCCAAGTCTAATTAAGACCAAAATAATAAACTGAAGCAAAAAAACACAATCTATAAATTCTGATAATAATTTGTAATGCAGAGTGCATTTTTCTAGTAATCATTTGAAACCATATCATACAACATGATATGTATACATATGATCTAAAATGCTTAGGCACCAGTTCAGCATAGAGCCGACACTCATATTGTTTAGGCATAGGCATAGCTAGCGTTACTTTTTTTAAATAAGGATTACATCGGGTAAACAATCAGCACAATCTTCCCTAAATACAAACTGAAAGAAGATGCACTACCATTTGGCTATAATAAAAAGTGAAGCCGAATGGTATATGCTGCAGTGAATAACAGTTCTATTAATAACACATTGCCAAATAGAGCAGGGCAGGGTCACCGGCCTAGCCTGAAAATCGCCGACACCATTCTCTCCTATACACCAAGTAACCCTGCAAATCTCCGTTGCTTCTATGGAAGAACACATTCGACAGAGGGTATATATCAACAGCAACATGTCTGAAAGGACGATGTCAACATGATCGGATGGGTAAGCCGAAAACAATACACTAACACCAAGTGACGCAAGCTGAGATGGACCAGCAGAATTGGCATGACCCGGAGAATCTGCATGCAGGGCACAAAGGGAGATCAAGAGTAGAATGACTCCAGGAAGAACAATAATGTATCATGCAAAGAATAAGGAGAAAAGCAATGTCGTCAGAACAACCAACCAACCTATCTCGCCTCAGAAGCACCCACATTAGACCAAACAGCAAACAGAGTAACATCCCAAACAACGAAGACCACCAACAGGAGTAGTACGCGAAGCAAACAGATGGCCAGCCATAGGCAAGATAGTAGAAATCACCCAAGGACCTTGTGAAGGACCTCCAACCACAAAAATAAAGTTAGATAATGATATTTCAAATCACACACTCCACCAAATGAGGGTCGTGTTCTCTTCCAATACAGGAAGCCACGATCAAAGCAAATGTATTTAGAATTGAAAAAAAGCCAACACATGCCAATGCCATGGGATTATAAACCCATAATGGGGAAGAACCTTCACGGCATGCTTAATCTCACAAAAGAGATTAGGTCAACAAGCAAAAAACGAGAAGAATGCGAGGGATTACATGCAATCTCCCGGATGCCAAACTAATGCATACACTTACATTGCTCCTGGAGCTTGTGACACACAAAAAGTGTCCAACTAAAATATTCAGACCTACATGCAATCTCGTGGTTCAACAGAAAACCGAAAATTCATATGCAACATTATATTGCAAGGAGATAACCATGCCTACACAAATAAACAACTACGAAAGTTGCTTATAGACTGAACTAATCGTCAGATAAACTGAACAGTCACAAGAAAATATAAAATTCGTAAAATAATAAGTGCAAAACTGGAGAGAAAGACCCATAAGCAAACCTGTCCCGCATCGCAATAATCTCAGGAATATCAGCATTCATACACACTCAAGGCCCAAAGCAGGCAGACAACTCAAGCGTTGGTGTAAGAGCAATAGACAACACAAAAAACCAGTGTAAGCTGCATTAAGAAACAAAACCATATTAGCATTTGAATCGAACATATATATTCAGTAGCTTACCTACACATGGAAAATGAGGCAACAACTTTCCACCTGTATATTTTCAAATATAACTATTTCAATTTGGATTTCTATGATTAGATATTTTTGTAACCGAAACATAAATCTGTCATCAGTTTGATACTGCTCCTTGAATATTGGTCTAATTGTCTCGTTTGTAGCTAGGACTGCCACAAGAAAATAGTTGCTTCCATCTATGCAAGATGCAAGTTTAAGTGGTAAGAGAAATATTGGATCAACTCAGAGCATGTGGTTTCCTTTCAAAGCAAGGTACAAAAAAGTTAGAATAATTAGTAGTAGATCCGAGCAAGCGAAGTTTGGTTTCTATACCAAAGGTACTGACCAAGTACCATGTTTCAAAAGGTTTTCACGAAATAAAAATCAACTGTGACTTTTTTGAAACTCTAAATACTGAGATACATCAATGTAGCAAACTATGTATTGTGTATAATCAAAGCAACATACCTTGTAAGTTCCGATAGCTCTTTATTAACAGTGTGATGAGGACAAAGAAAAGGGCACTATGAATGGAAAATAATGCACAAGTAGCCAACTTCAAAGAAACTGAAAAGCTAGACAAATAAGAAATCTTAGGTAGTCAGATAGTAAAGTGAGAGTTAGAGTCATGGTTTTCGAGGCGTCAAGCCCCCCCCCCCCCCCCCCCCCCCCCCCCGCTCCGCCTTAGAAAAACGACCGCCTTGCGCCTAGGCGACAAAGCGCCCCCCTCTGCCGTAGGATGCCTTAACGCCTTAAAACCCATGGTTAGAGTACCAAAACGATCAGGCCTAGTCCGATATACTTTGCAAAGACTTTTCAATATCAGTTAACAAGAAAAAATTTCATCATCAAAATTCATAAGACAGATCAATTTGCTCCACTAACCTCACCCGCAAGATACAAAATATATTTTACACCAAAAACAGTCTGAATCAGTTGTTGGTACATTAGATTACTGAATATCGGTCCAGTATTTGACAAACTCAATAATAATCACTAGAGTCTCTAAGCATGATAAGGCACTATACCAAATCCTGAGATAACTCATGTCTTGTCTATGAACATAGGTAAATGACACACAACAAAAGCTGATAAAATTAGCTAAAATATTATGGCTTGATGTGCTCAAGCTATAAGTGCAACAGACGGTCCTTTAAGAAAAAAAAAGCAATGTTTTCGCTAAATCAATGAAACTGACACGACATAAATGGTTGATATACCAAGGACAATGTCAATCAGTTTGTGATAACTATAAAATTATCTCCTATTGTGCAAGAAGCTTCACATTTTTGGAGGTTCAAAACCTCACGTTACATAAATAAATATCATGGAAATTAATATTCCTGAAATAATGTTAAGCCGCAAGTCCACGAGAAAATTTCATCTCGCCAAATACTATGGGCCAACTGCACTATACCATTAACCATAAGAAAGAAAATATTGAAATTTACATGAGAGGCTGTAATAGGGGAATGTATATTTTATAAATGCTCAAGAAGGGACTATCAACCTAGTGGAAGGACTCCCATGAATTTAAAAACTTGGTGTCTAAAGATATAGGTACATCACATGTTTTAAAATTTTCATGAATTTAAAAGCATCTCTTTAAATATATCTTTCTAGATCTAATGTGACTATGGGGTACATATTACATGCACTAACAAATACTCCCAACCCGAATGAGGCTTGTTGTGGGTGAATTTCCGATCAGTGGTGCAAGGATTTGACAAAATGTTCACTGCTACCTCAGTTGATGTGGGCATATTATCACTCTATACTCGCTCGAGCATGCATAGTGTGAAATGCTCCATTATAACCCTTCTAGACCAATTGATTGATAATAGTGCTGGCGCTTAGGTCAGAATTTCAGGCCCAACCTGTCTTCAAGCCACGTCTGAAACACAACACCACTCAATCACCAATCTATCAGGCTAACACAGCTCGAGGTCCCATGGCAAGCCGGACAAAAAGATGGGGCACCACGGGAATCCTAGCATGACACGCGATAAGAGGCGGCAGACAGAAAAAAGGGGAGAAACACTCTTCACATATTTTGACTGGATATCTGCGCTCTTCATGTGATTTACAGATGGAAATATTTCTCTTTGAACTGGGATGCCATCGGAACATATAAATAAGAAAAACAAACTTAAGGGGTAATACGACCTTTTTTAATTTGCAGATATAACACAACAAATTATACATTGTATGGTATACGAGATAAACAATGAATACAGACAGAAAACACCATACATGTGCCTAGACACTCAAATGAAGCACCGTGGTAAATGGGTATACCACCATAAAAACAAACATGAAGTCATACCTGCTTGAACTACATGTTAGTACTGCCGCACAAAAAATCATGAACAGTCATCATTTGTTGCGCTGACTAATGACCGTTGCACAAAGGATCATGCCGCTCGAGCCCCTACGGCCCTTCTCCTCTTCGCATGCCATCGATGATGTGGCCACGGCCGTTTCTGTATTGAACAGGGAACAGATAACTTATCATTAGTCTGGACTGCAGGTACTGGCCAGCCAAGATCGCGACGACTCTGACCATCCCAAGCATGCCCACTACCAGCCATTGCGTCGACGCTGAGAAATAGGCCGGCCTGGTGGCTCTTGTGGAATAGACAACCATGATAAATACAATGGACTGAATTTGCATATATTATAGCACAGAACTTGTCAAGAATTTATAGTTTTATCACATCGAGCAGTATCTACCAACTACAAAAATCCATGGAGCCTCCGAAGAGAAAAAATCATTATGTGAAATAAGGAGATGTACCTAGAGGTCGTCTTCATCTGTCAAAGATGGATCTAGTCCCTCATGGTCTGTAGCATGGACGGTCCTGCAACGGGGACAATAAGCGCATCAACATTGTTAACCTGCTGGTACACCAGGGAGGGGAGCAGCCATGGAGGCCTGGGTCATGGTGGAGGTACCAATGTTGTGCGGTGACCTAGGTGGGTTGTGCGGTGTGGTGTTGGACGCCGGCTTTTCGCCGGCTGCAGATGCGGAAACGGCGGAGGCGGATGGCAACAAAGCAGGCCGCCGTCGTCGTTCCAGAGACCCTCCGCCGGAGGAACAGGTGGGAGGGGAGAACTGGATGGAGGATGGGGCGGGAGAGGGAGGATGAGAGCTTCTGGAGAGGCAGCGGTTCCTGTGCTGCACGACCGCGCGGTGACGGCGGACGGGCGGACGGCGCGGACGACGAACCCTAGATACCTAGCGCGAGCGAGAAACAAGAGATGCTGGACGAGGTGTTGCAGTTGGGGATCAGGGGCGTGCGGGCTATTTTCAGTTTTTGCTAGGTCTGAAAGTGAAAAAATGGCAGCAGGACCCAGAAAGCAGTGGCAGCGGGAGGACAGATGCGCTCAGAAGGCGTCCTCAGCACCCGGGTTAAAGCTATAGGTAATTTGTTTGTCTTGATTCTCAGTGCTTGGCCACGGCGGCGCTGAGCGGAGGATCTGGAGCGTTGGCGATAGAGCTCCACGCCGCCGCCCTCCATCTCGTGCTCCAGCTCCTCGGATGCCTCTGCCACCGCCGCCAGCAGCATCTTCATCCCATGTCGAGCAGCCAACATGAGCTCATCACGGGCGGGCGCGTCAATGGCGGCCTCGAGCCGGCGGCTATGTCATGAGGCGGAACCCTAGCAATTGGTGACTCTGCGCGATATAGGTAGGAAGGGAAATTGAATCGGGGCTCACCGGCTCAGGGCCACCGAATAAATCCTGTATATTGAGCGTTAATTAGTGCTGAATTATGGCTTCTGCCAGAGAAAAAAAAAGGGAAAATTGGAGCGGGAGAAGGTACGACGGGGGGTTGGACAAAAGCGCAACGTATCGCGAGGTGAGCGAAGACGGAACGAAAATTTTCTTTTAAGTAGTAGAGACGTGTTTGGTAGAATGGTTTAACATTTGCAAATCGCAATTCTTGAGTAAGCCTCGAATATGAGTATTTAAACAATGTACGTCATGAACTTATTACTATTGCTCATGCGATTAACACGCAATAAGCCATTTCATGAAGTTCTCACCGTTCTTCGATCTCCAAATAGAAATATAAATTTAGAAATATAAAATGGATACGGGATGATCACATGATTTTCGGTGCATACTTGCATGATAGAAGAGAATATAAACACCTCTCTCATAACTTTCTCAATACTTATCACATGCTGAGCTAACAAAAGCTAACTATGCAGTACAACATATACTCACTTACCTTACATTAGCATGTCAAAAGGTCCAGTGTTACATGAGTTTTTATATGTTTTCTCGCATATTAATTCCAGCTTTTGGAATACTCTGTAATATTGGAGGTTAAAATACATGTACCGGGATATTCAGATTTTAGGAATTGTCCTTCCTCCTCGACTCCACGAGACACCAATTAGACAACGTGTTCATAAACAAACTTTTGTTTTTGTGAGAATAATAGTATTTTATCATTCCAATCAGATTCAACCACCAACAAAGATAAATTTCAATAGAAAATGCACCTGGCTATATTTGGACTAGATATACAAAAAGTTTGTGTATGACTGAGAAAGTGACACTTTTTTTTATTGACATCACAACAACTCATGGAGACCTTTCAACAAAACCACTTTCAAAGGTTTCCTTTTCTTTAGAAAAAGGTGAAAATAGGCACATAGATGACACAATTTGACGAACAAAATACAATACAACTTTCCAACAATACTATTTTCTAAAACTCCTGTCCATGTAACTAGAAACTTCAAGAGAAAATGCACCTCATCATATTCAGACAAGACATATATGTAGGACCACACGGAATATAAGTACAACATTCCAATATGAGGGATACAATCTAAAATTATAAACGGCGAGACCTTCGGGCGCTTTTTGGTAGTCCGATCCAAGCCTTAGCGCGTTCCTGGCCACCCGTCAGGGACGCCTTTATCAATCTGGGCTGAACATGGATTCATGTAAACACTGTGTTCACGTTTTTTCGTGTCTCCCCTCTCGCTGACGATGGTCCCGGACTACTGGGAGCTCACAATGCGGCTTGTGTATGCATGTTTAGTCTGATCCGAGCCTTAGCGCGTTCCTGGCCGCCCGTCAGGACACCTTTGTCAAGCTGGGCTGAACATAGATTCATGTAAACATTGTGTGCACGTTTATTTCGTGTCTCCCCTCTCGCTGACGATGGTCCCGAGCTGATGGGAGCTCACAACACGGCTTGTGTATGCATGTTTAATCCGATCGGAGCCTTAGCGCGTTCCTGGCCACCTGTCAGGGACGCCTTTGTCAAGTTGGGCTGAACATGGATTCATGTAAACACCGCGTGCATGTTTTTCCGTGTCTCTCCTCTCGCTGACGATGGTCCTAGGCTGCTGGGAGCTCACAACGTGGCTTGTGTACGCATGTTTAATCCGATCCGAGCCTTAGCGCGTTCCTGGCCGCCCGTCAGGGACGCCTTTGTCAAGCTGGGATGAACATAGATTCATGTAAACACTGTATGCACGTTTTTTTCGTGTCTCCCCTCTCGCTGACGATGGTCCCGGGCTGCTGGGAGCTCACAATGCGGCTTGTGTACGCATGTTTAACCGGATCCGAGCATTAGCGCGTTCTTGGCCGCCCGTCAGGGACACCTTTGTCAAGTTGGGCTGAACATGGATTCATGTAAACACTGCGTGCACGTTTTTTCGTGTCTCCCCTCTCCCTGACGTTGGTCCCGGTCTGCTGGGAGCTCACAACGCGGCTTGTGTCGCACGTTTAATCCGATCTGATCCTTAGCGCGTTCCTGGCCACCCGTCAGGGACGCCTTTGTCAAGCTGGGTTGTACATGAAGGGGTCGTTTCATAGAAAACAAAAAATTCCTACGCGAGAGACACCCGAAAGGCCAAAATCTAATCTAGGAGACGAAGTGCAACAAGCAACGAGAGGGTTAAGGAGAACACATACCCTCGAAGACACAAAGCGTTACGAGATCCAATCTCGTTGTTGACGTAGTCGTACTCACACCGATCCCGATAGCGAGAAGATGTGCACCGCAATCCGGCGGTGCCTCCGTGATCGGTCACACGTACGATTGATGACGACCTCCGTTCCCTCGATCCAGCGGGGCGCGGAAGTAGAGGATCCCTCAGAATTCCAGCAGCACGACGGCGTGGTGGTGGTGAAGAATCCCACGGTCAGGGCTTCGCCAAGCCGGAAACCATGGAATGGAGCAGCGGGTGGAAAGGGAATGAGGTGGGAAAGTGTGTGTGTGGAGGATGGAGAGCTCTCACCCTCCTTTTATAGGAGAGGGGGGAGGCAGCCCAAGGGGGGTGCGGCCAGCCCCATAGTGTGCCCCCATCTCTTCCTTCATCATGTAAGTGGACACTCCACTCATATCCACTCAATTTCCCTTAAAACTCCACTTAGAAAATCCAGGAGTTTTTTTTAATAAATAAATAAAACATGTTTATTTCTTTATTTCAGCATTTGTTAATTCTATTAACAAACTTTTGCATATAGCACCTCGAATAATTTGTTAATTCTATTAACAACCATTCGATGAAAACCCCCTTGAACTATTTTAATTTTCCCCGAAACAATTTCGGTGCTGCTCAAAATATTCTTCGATATTCCGTATCCTCTCAAACGCGTCATCGAACCTTAAGTGTGTCACCCTACGGTTCACGAATAAGATAGACATGATCGAGACTCCTCTCCGGTCAATAATCAACAGCGGGATCTAGAGATCCGTGATGACTCCTATATATTCAACGATGACTCTCGTGATCGTGTGAACCATCAACGTCGTGACTATTTCCCTTTGTCTCGCGATATTTTACTTGTCAGAGATTCGATCATTGGTATCAACCATACTTTGTTTAATCTCGTTACCGACAAGTACTCTTTTCCCGTTCCCATGATATAACATCCTTGTGATCATATCACGTGCTTGCAAGCGGTGTCGATGTGTGATGGCTAGGTTGAGACTCCAAGTGCAGAGTGTGTAGCTAGTGGCAAGCCTTCTTCCCCACGAGGGTGACTCGAGGGTTTATATCGAACTCTTGGGGAGCCAGTATTTCAGCAGTTGTCTTCCAAGCTTCCTCCAGGATCCTGCAAACAAGTAGAGAATTTTGTGCCCTCAACCTCACCAAGTGGTTGTCAAGCACAATGTGTGAGACTTCTAAATTGCAATGCAAAACTGAAAGTAAATGTGAAATAATTAAATCTACTACTAAATGCAAATGAGAAAATAAATATGCAATGGATTGTTTTTGTATTTTTGTGATGCAAGTGGTGATGGAGATAATATAAATTCGAATTGGAGATGCAAGTAAAGTAAAATACAAGTAAAGTAAATTGCAGTAAAGTAACTAGAGTGTTTTCTTATATTTAAAATAGGACCGGGGTTCATGGTTTCACACTTGCATTCTCTCAAATAAAGTAGACGGTGGACATAAAGAATTACATGTGAGATTACAATAACATGTTTAACATTGAGTACTTTCATATGGGCATCACGTCCTAGCATAGAGATCTCTACGGTCATATTGATCCCTCTTATACTCCACCAAGATGCGAAATAAATCATAACACCTCGATAATTAAGGAAAAACCAGAGTATAGCTTTAAGCAATGTGACATGAAGTTGAAGTAAGAACTTGCTAGATCTAGTCATGGAGATTGATTAGTGTCACTTCAAATCCCCGGTAACAAGGTACTCCTTTTTATCCCTAGTGAGGTAACTAAGAAAGGTTTAACAAAACCTAAGTGGATCGCTGAACTTCTGTCACTTTCACAGCACTAGCCACCCCCCGTTACTCCAACTAATGCACCCATCACCCCGCACACGCTCTCAAGAACTAGATTGATCAAAGCTAGCAAATAAGAACGGGGTACATAAGATACATCTACTCAAATAACTCAAGAGAAACAATTGCAATCTCAGATTCAATAACTCATAGAAAAGATCCACCACATAGGAATTACAACGGTGCCCGTAATCATGTGAGGCAGCTCATACGGATCTAATTAGTGAAGCACATAGAGAGAGAGATACAAGTGCTACTTCCACAAACCCATAGCCCTGGGGTGGACTACTCCCTCTTCATGGAGATGTCGATGGAGATGACGTTGGAGGGGTAGGAGATCACACCGGCGACGCCCCGCCGGAGTTTTCCCCCTCCAATCTGGAACTTCTGGTCTCTGTTTTGGTGTTTCGGTGTTTTGGCGGCGCTCCTCTCCGTAAGGGTACGGGGGATCCTTTTTATAGTCGGTTTTAGATCAAGACGGAGTCGGTAAGTCGAAGATGGAAGGAATTGGGGCCACAGGGGCCAAAAGGTGGCCTCTCACGCGGCCAAGGAATCTGGCCGCGTGGAGGGTCCTCTTTTGGGCCTCCTTGCCCAATTCTCGTGGATCCTTCGCCCGCAAGTCTTCTCCTTCCAAGAAAATTACCCCCGCAGATTTTCAGATGATTTCGCGGAAGTTTGCCCCCTGAAACGTCAAAAATATAGAAAACGGGGTTTCTGACAGGCAGGGTTAATTCCATAAAAGTTGGGGGACTTTGTAATTTAACCCCAAAATACTATAAAACATTGAATTATACCTTTATATGATGCAATATGTAATAGAAAACCATGTGAAAATATGCAAAATTCATCTATGCATTTTACATGCATCAATGTGATATCACCGAGAGGGCCGAGAGTATATCTCTCCGTCATATTGGATGGACAAATCCCACTCTAGATCCATGATCCTCAACTAATAGTTTCTGAATACCTAACAGCACCTTTATAGTCACCCTGTTACGGTGTGACGTTTGATGACATCAAAGCACCCTTCCGGTATCAGTGATTGACATGATCTCATGGTCTAAGGAAAAAAGTTACTTCGTATGTTTGATATAACAATGTAAACCTAGTGACTTGATCGCATTGCTATATTCACTTTGGGTATATGTTCATCACATCATTCTTCTAATGACATGACCCCGTTATTAACAACATCCAATGTTCATGATCAGGAAACCTTGATCATCTATTAATCAACGGGCTAGTTAAAAGAGAGACGTTATAAGAACCATTGTTTGTTTAGTAAACAAACATGTATCAACGTTTCCGGTTAATACGATTCTAGCATGAGAAATAAACTTTCATCATAAACAAGGAATAAGATAATAACCATTTTATTATTGCCTCTCGGGCATATTCCCTTCAGTACATGGATTCATGTAAACATTGCGTGCACGTTTTTTCGTGTCTCACCTCTCGCCGACGATGGCCCCGGGCTGCTGGGAGCTCACAACGTGGCTTGTGTACGCATGTTTAATCGGTATGCACGCTCGCCGACTTGCACTTTGGAGAGAACCCGTTGACTAGCTGCTCCGTTGTGCCGTTATAGGTTTCTTTCGGCCTGGGTGTTGGCGCAACTATTTGTTCCTTCATGTTTATCATTGTTAGTGGGCCCCTCTTATACTTGCTTGTTCTTGCGTGTGTTCTCGTCGTCGTTGTATTTCTATGTGGTCTACCTTTCGAAGGGGGCAGAACTGTTTTTTTGTCCCTTTCGCCTGTTCACTGTCTCGGGGCTCCGTGCGAACGTGCCATTCCTGCTCACCGTTGGTCAACGTGTACGCTCTACTGTCCCCGAAGGCGTGTTGTATCCTACTTTGTCCGACTGTGTACGCACGTCCATTACAAGGCGGGCCCGGCTTGGGCGGTAAGAGGTATGTTGCGTCGTTGTCCTGGACTATGGAGGCATGCCCTCCGGGATTGGGTATGATGGAGTTTTCGCATCTTGGTGTTGGTACCGACGGAAACTCTTTTACAAAATGATTCTCGTGCATCGGTTGTTATCATTGAATCAAGAATGACAAAAATAAAACTATGTCACTTGCTCCTCCGTTACCTCTCCATGAGATGCATGTAACCTTACTAATACATAACAGGTTTACAATCATGGAAGGGCTGCGGTTACATTCTACATATAGTTCCTGTATATTCAAAATACATCGGTACAAAATATCATTAAAAAAAAGCAGAGTTTCTACTAAGATACTAAGACGCATTCTGTTTATCTGATATACTTTTGATCTGTCGTAAAATCTCAAATTTCCTATTAATATCTAATCTAGAAGAGTTGAGAAAAAACGGGCTGAATCCTTACCGACCGTAAAAGCCCCTTCAAATCCTTGTACGCTTGAAGCCGTGGCGGAGCGCACACTGAGCAAGCAGAAAGGGTAATTAAAGAAAAGTTATAAAAATGAATTTTACCAGAATGGACTATTTTTTTTTGGAGCGGCACATCCTGAGCTAAAATCCTGGGTCCGCCACTTGAACAAAGATACATGGCGTGATGGTGAACAATAGAATATCAGGTAGGCAAAAGTATAAAATTACGAATTTTATAACCATGTATGTGTAGTGGGTTCTCCCCGTTATTATCTTTCTGTTACACCAGCTTGTTAAGCTCCTTTCAGGTTACAACTTTTCAAGCATGTGCTTCATGGCCTTTATAAAGAATTGTTGAACTATCTCCCGATCAGTCAAAGACAATAAAACAATTACTGTAGATATTACGAATGTGGATCCAACTCAAACTTCATTCTCACTTATCATGTTCTCGTTGATGCGATTTTAAATGATTGTGTATTATGATATACACATCTCCACAAATTGGCACAAAGGAGAAGAAATAGTTTCCTTGTAGAACATACGATTTGGAACACCTGTTTTGTGAGACTTTGCTCAAATATGCAATTCATTGTCAGGTCCGGTTATATTGACAGCCTGATGATCTGTTTTCTTGGTTAGTTTGGAATTATATGGCGGGGATGAATGCCACCGCTACTCGTGCGGCAGACTCATTTACCGGACGTTTTGTATCAGGATCATGGGGTCTCCAAGATATGTGTTTACAAGCAAAAAAAGAAAATAGTGAGAAAAATTGGATTTTGCATTACTGTCGTTGCAGTATATTGGAAAATTTTGATTCTTCTGAAAATCAAAAGCAGGGATTCTGAAAATTTTGACAACTCTCTATGATTTTCTACTATCGTAAATCTGGGCCAGTTTTCTTGTCAAGCCACCAACCGCGAGAAGACAATTCTCCTCGCGGAGGTGGTGTGGTTTGCCCGGCAGCGCGGACGTACGACACGCGATGTGGTCCGCTTCCTTCCCGTGCCACCTGACTAGCGGTGGTATTTGACTCTCCGCACTTGGTTCCCGGACGGCTAGACTGGGTCTCCTATTTGCCGCCCCGCAGCGGCGCTTCGCGCCCGCCTCCTGCGTGGTGCATCCCCCCTTAAAAAAAATGAACAAAAAAATTGAAAAAAATAAAAGTAAACATAAATAAATTTAGAAAAAAAGTTCTAAACAGAAGAAAATTTGAACACAAATAAATTTGAACAAAAAAAAGGTTAAACAAAAAAAATTGACAAAAATAAACAGAAAATGGACTGGACCCCATAAAATCGTGCCGCCAACGGCGGTAAATAGGAAACGCGGCTAGACTGGGCGTTCTTCGCTCCGCTCGCAGTCAATTTTTCCTTAAAGAGAAAAGAAATAGCTGGAACGGGATTTCGCAGTCAAGAGTGAAAGGCACAGCCACTAGGCTACAATTCACGCTTGTGTATAATACCCTTTTTATGCTTTTTACTGTCTTATTTGTTTCTCTTTTCATTTTTTCCCATTTTTTTTCTATTTCAGTTTTGTTCTTTCTTTTCTGTTTCTTTTTTCTTATTTTCTTATTTATTTTTTTGTTCACTATTATTTTGGTTCTCCATTATTTTTGGTGCATCTGTATTTTCTATTCACGATATTTTTGGTTCACCGATTTATTTTAAAAAGGTTTCAAACTGAAACTTGTTAAAATTTAAAATGTTCAAACTTTAACATTTTCAACTTTATAAATTGTTCAAATTCAAAAATTGTTCGGATAAAAAATGTTCAAATTTTAAAATTGTTCAAACAAAAAAAGTTTAAATTAAAAATTGTCCATATATAAATTTTGTTCATGTTTAAAATCATTTATATTTAAAACTTGAGCCTAATGTATGCAGTTGGGATTGGAGCATAATGTACGCATACATGGAGAAGCAAAAGCGTAAAAAAAAAAGTGGAAGAAAAGAACGCTGCGTGAGCGTACGTGAGAGCTGAAGGTACGTAAATGAAACTTGAGCGAGGCGTGAGCCTGCGTAAAGGTACCTGAGCATTGCAGTTCGCTGAGGCACAATGGGCCACCAGGCCCATGTAACGAGCATGGACTCGTGCTTTTTGCTGGCTCGCGAGCTTGAGCGAGGCGAATCTTACAACTCGCAATAAGCGATACATAGGAGGTCCTGCTTCCTTTCATTTAGGGCCTAGTGCTGCTGCGCTCCTGGGCCTCCTTCACGCCAGCGACCGCGCGTAGGCTGATGGGTCGATGTCATATTCTTGGGCTTCTGATAGGCATGCACCAGCTACTCATACGTGCTTTTTCTTTCTTGAAAAAAAAAAGCTACAAATGTGTAAGCCGCCGTTCTTAAAGTCAAAACCCTCGTCCCCCGTTCAGTCCCGTCCCACCACGGCCTTCCGGGATCGATCGGCCATGAAGCGAAAGAGCAAGGCCACCGGCGGCGACGCCAAGAAGAAAGCCATTGCCGCCTGCCACGCCATCAAGTGGGATTTCCGTTTCTTCCACACCTACGCTCTCAAATCTACTTCCTCCGTCCGGAATTAAATGTCACGAAGTTTGATAAAAATGGATGTATCTAACACTAAATTATGTCTAGATACATCCATTTTTTCTAAACTCTGTGACATTTAATTCCGGACGGAGGGAGTATAAACATATCCCAGATCTTCTACTCGTCCTAATAAAATCTTACTGGATCTGTTGTTTGAAAGGTCTGAATCCGGGCCAGCGTACAAGGAGAAACACCCCAGTGCCCAGGCAACCACTATGGCCGGGCCACCTCACACTACTGTTTTGATCTATGTTTCTGCTTTTCTGTATATATGTATTACGAGTAGTACATGATTGCCTGTCTTCCTTTTGTACCTTATATAGGTTATTAGGAAGGCTGCTAGCCTGGAATTGAAGAAGGCCATGTCCCTGGAAGTAAGTAGTACTCCCTCCGTTCCAAAATAGATGACTTTCATTTGTCCCTACATACATGCATGTATGAAAAATGGAAGTCACCTATTTTGAAACGGAGGGAGTATATACGAATCTTTGCAATGCTCGTACAGTTAGGCTGATTAAATAAAACTTGCCTGGTTTGGATATATACATTGTGTGTACTATCGATCTAGCTAATTGTTACAGCATCCAATCCTCGTATGCATCACACCGAGTTGATATGGCTCATGCATGTTTCTTAATTAGGAGAAGGATTGTTTCCATCGGGAAAAGGTTGCTGCTCCAGAGGAACAAACCCACGCCCCACCGACTAATGTGGTAATTAATAAACGCATCATGGTCTGTCAACTCTCAGTATAGAAATTTTCATATTTGCATGTACCAATTTTATTCCATTCAGGAGAGTAACCACGACGACGACAAGGTTGATCCATCAGTTCCTGATAAAGACCCTTATCACATGCTTGGCAGTGGCATGGTACGTAATGAGACTTAGCCTTACCGTGTTGATCATATTAGTATGTCACTGCCACTTGGATTTGCAACGATTTGCAACGTTTTGTTATTTACGGGAACTTTGTACCTGGCCCACTTTGCAGGGAGATTATGTTGTGCTTAACATTTCAAGCAGGTGCGTATATATGGTATTATTTAGGATTGTATTAGTGTCTTGTTAAAATCTTGAGCAATGCTTATATGCTGCCTTATTAACGGTTTAGGGTTTAGTTCAGAACTGCAGCAATGCCAGGTTCAATTCATAATCACTCTGGACTAAGGGCATCTCCAGCCGTTGCGCCCCCCCAGGGCCCAAAACGCCGCCGTTTTGGTGCCGCCGCGGCGCTAAACGGCGCTATTCTGGAACCTGGGGGGGCTCGTTTCCCAGTCGCGTCCCGAGCCCAACAAATCGGCCCAAACAAACGCAGTTGAAAACTAGTCGAAATTTTATTGAAATCTGAAACTGCGTACATATTCGGCGCGATTTGAAAGCTAAAACGATAAAGTTAAACTAAAAACAGCGGATACTACGCGATGACTACGCCTACGTCTACGCTTCGTCGTCTTCGTCGTGGCGGTGCTGGTTGGAGGGTCCAGCGCCGTCCTGGCTCGCCGCGGCGAGACGGCGCTGCTCCGCCCGCTCCGCTCGGGCCTGCAGGCGCAGCCGGTGCAGCTGCGCCTGCTCAGAGGGCGGGCGGTTGCGCCGCCGCTCACCCTGCAGCGCTAGCTCACGCTGCGCCTCGTAGAGGGCGATGACGCCCTCCTGCTCGACGGAGGCAGCCCGCCGGGCCATCTGGCGGCGCACCTCTCGCGCCGCCTCCTCCCGCTGGTGCGTCTCCAGGGAGGCTCGAACTGCGGCTGCCTCCGCCGCCGCCGCAGCCTGCTCGAGGACGCCGCGCACCTTGCGGTACGAGTCCTCGTTCTGCGAGGTCTCGAAGGAGTGCAGCCCGGCGTGCTGCTCGGGCCACACCGGCTGCCTCCTCACCTCGCGCCTCCAGTGGCGGGCAGCCCGCCGTGCTTCGCGCGCCTCGTCGTGCTCGGGAGGCTGCTCCGGCGCCACCACCTGCGGCTCCGGCTGTAGCTCGTCGTCGCTGGTGGGCCACGCCTCCCAGTGGTTGTCCATTGCGGCGGGGTTCGAAGGTGGAGAAAAGAACGGCGAGGAGGGGGTCGAGAATGGCGTACGGGGAGGGCGCGGCCACCGTTTTTATAGCCTGGCTGGGCCAGTCGCCGCGCCGCGCGTGTCGCCGCTGCCGCACCGCCATTAATCCGGTGGACTTTGACTGGCCACGCGTGTCGCCGCTGCATGCACTGGCCGCCGCCTCCGGCAGCCTTTGACGGCGCGGGCGCCGAGAAGGAAGTCACGGGCGGGGGTTTCCGTTCCCGCGCTTTTTCCCGGCGCGTCACTGACAGCGTTGGCCCGCCCGCGCGGCCTCGCAGTTTTGCCCCCCCAGGCCGAACCCAGCGGGCTGGGTTCGGCCTGGGTGCCGCGGCGCCAAATAGCGCCGAAACGGCGCTATTTGGGCCTCTGGGGGGGGCGAGTGGTGAAGAAGCGGCGCTATTCGCCGCTTCCGCCGCGAAAAAAGCCCCCTGGGGGGGCTCTGGGGGGGACGGCTGGAGATGCCCTAATAACATGCATTTTTCATCGTATTCTTAGAAAATATATTGTACCCTTTTGATTTCCTTATTATGAAGTCAATATTTTATTTTGATATGTGGTAGTAGTTTAAAATATACAGCATGCATGTTTTGATCCTTTCTTAATTTGCAAGGATGTTGTACTGGCTTGAATGGTAGTATTAGAAAGCTATCCACTCCGTTCATATCACATTACGCAAAACTACAGAGTGATCGCCCCCTCCCCCCCCTCTCTCCCGCCCAAACGTTATTATTTTTTAATTACTGGTGAAGACCAAGAATCTGAATCTTGTTAAATTGTTTTAATTCTTGTGCAAATGTTTCGCTGCAGCTACTTTACGGACGGAATTTTGTCACATGCTGATTTTGGCTTCTGACATTGGCACTATGAACTAATGCCAGAAATGTTAGTCGATGTCTCTTGTTAGTTCATGACTGGACTGTAATTCGATGTTGTGAAAGCATCCATGTAAACTTTTATTCTGGTGGGGAAAATGTTGAATCTTATGACATAATGAACTACTCTAAATGAAGTTTTACAGAATTTGTCGTTGTACCAATGATTGTGCGATGTTTATTTGTTAACATATAATTCCAATATGTTTCCTTGCTTTCAGGTAGCCAATTTTTCAGTTGTATTACTGAGGCTGTAATTCGATGTTCTGAGAACATCTGTGTAAAATTTATATTCATGGCAAAAAGATTGAATGGAATTCTACTGAATCTTTCTTTGTGTCGGTGCTTGTGCAATGTTTGTTGCTTAACATATACTTTCAATCTATTTCACAAAAAAAAACTGATGCTTTTTTACATCTTGGATGGGAAGGCCTCACTTCTCAGTATAGGTTCACTTGTTCAACAATGAAGGAGGTGTTGTTGTCATAAGAGCTTCGATAAGTGAGCTCAGTAATGCTAATGAGCACACCGAGCCTTTTACGATAAGATATATGAATTTTTAAAAACTTGATATTCTTAATGCTCTCTCTTGTTATGTTGTTGATGGTGCGTTTCTTCTCTTTGTTTTCCTCCAATACATGAAAAGATGCAATTTTCATTTTTGTTAGGATCAAACTAAAGGCTCGAGAGTCCAATACAGATAAGTATGAAGCGGCCATTTTCAAGCAATGTCGTGACATCGTGATGCACACTCCATAGTCATGTGACAATCTGGGGTCGCAAGAGCTATCGCAAACACGTTTGCATGTTGCAAATTTGGTTACTCATTAGTCATTAATGTTAAAAATTAAAATTTACTGATTGATACAAATAGTTCTTACTTTAGTTGAAAATTTTGACTATTTAGTGCTTGATCCCACTATCTTCCTGATGACCCACAAGTGTAGTGGATCGATCATACCTTTTTCGATAAATAAGTGTGTCAAATCCAACAAGGAGTAGAAGATATTGATAAATAGTTTTGAGCAAGATTCACTATAAACACTGGAGAGGAAATGTTTAGAATTTTTTGTAATGGTAAATAAAGCAATACAAGTAAATAACAATAAAGATAAATAGTTGTTGCAAGTGGCCCAACCCTTTTTAGCTCAAAGGACAAGTCGTGGTGTTTCTTATAATGACTAAAACATTCCTGAGGACACACGGGAGGATTCGTCAAGTTGTTTTCATCACAGGTCGTTGATTAATTTTTATCGTTTTGGTAAGTGTTATGTGGTAGACCTATGCTTCACCGTCACATCCAAGACAAATGCACACTTACGATTACACTACTTACAAGCGTCCGCAACTATAAGATAGCAATTAAGAAATAATCTAATCATAGCAATAAACTCCTGTTATCTACTACTCCCTTATGTAAAGTCTTGCTGAAGTGCTATGTATTCGACGTTCACATAAGCAATCCAATACACACTGAATTTCTCTAGGCCCATAAAGCTGAAGTGCTATGTATTCGACGTTCACATAACACCACTAGAGAAATAGCAACATAACTTAAATATCAAACCGGTAAATATTACTCAACAAACCATGATTACTGGCAACGAGACTTCTCCCATGTTCTCAAGAACTAAATGAACTACTCACAACATATCGGATGGATCATGATCAGAGGTGGGAGAGGTGGTATAATGATGAATAACAATCTGGTCATAAAGAGTAAACACCGATAGTTCTCACAAGCATCAACTAAGAAGGGGTAATCAACACAGGTAGAGGGATCTAATGAAATACTACAAAATAGAAACCTAATTTTTACAGCAAGATGAGATGGGATGATGATGGTGGTGATGATGTTGATGATGATCCCTATGATGCCCGGAGTGATGACGATGACGGCAGTGACGATTTCCCCCTCCGGGAGGGAATTTCCCCTGCGGAATCTCCCTGCTAGGAAAGTCTTTTCTTCTTTGTCTCATCTCCGTTGGGAAGAGATGGCGGAAAAAATCTACGAAGTGGCTCCATGATGTTTTTAGGTCAGGGTAAGTAACTACGCCAAAAGGGAGCCGAAGGTGGATCCCAGGGGCATCATGAAGGTCCTAGGCGCGGCCTAGGGGGAAACCGCCTTTGGTGGGCTCTTTGTGTCCCCCTGGCTCCCCTCCGGGTCTCCTTCGAGCTCCCCTGATGATTTTTGGAGAAACCTCCTTTTCTTTCTGATGTCCGGAAGATACCCCCTCTTACAAGTGATTTTCTCCTCTGAATTCTAGCTCTGGTAAATAATTTTGGAATACTGTAAAACACACATAAAACCATAAAATAACATAAGTATTGCACTCTAATATGAAATATATCAATGAATGAAGAGAATTAACATATAAAGATGCAAAATTGACGTATCATTGCCCCGCATCCCCTCGTCGTTCGAATCAACTAAGACTGCACCTTTTGTGGTTAATCTTGAAAAGAACACATACCATTGAATACTCTCACGGCAACACCCAACAACAATATTGTGACATATCGTACTCCATGTTCACATCTAACAATACCAATCCCCAACTGCATTCATGTGCAACTAAGCTGGTTATCTCATTTGAAGAATCGACATTTTGATATTGTTTTTTTTTTTTTTTGCTGAAATTCAACCCGGGAAGGAAATGTATGTTTGCCAAGAGAACAAATATCCTAGTGTCTTGACTTGCCAATAATTTGTTACCAACAAATCACTTCACTTTTCTCACTGTCCACGGTGCCTTTCACTTCTCTTACTGTCAATATTGCCTTGACAATCTCGACAATAAGGCACAACTTTCCTTTCAAGATACAGATCGAACCAAAATGAACTAACTATGTTGTTATTAGTCAACAAACTGGAGCAGTGCAAAGATCCCAAAAACAAAAGACAATTCATACATCTTGCATAAAGTTTGTATAAATTTCTTCTGACATACCTAACTAATCACCAAGTGGATGAGAATTCATTGAGAAAGCTCCATTTCACAAATATGACTAGGAACAACGGAAACAGAGGTACTAAGAAGATTAAATATTTTAGAACGAAGGCTAGGGTAATACTATGATATCAGGACATCAATTAGTTCCATGACCAAGTTTGCTAGAAGCTTATCAAGAATACACAACTTTGATCTTCCATCTTTTCACTTTAAGCTCATCTCGATCCAAACAACCAGCCTAAAATGTTCTACTAGAAAATATTGTGATTTTGGAAATGTGGTAAAACAAATAATACAGTATTCAAGAACGTGTCAAGACTCAAGAAGTTGGCAAACCATCATAATTAAGAAAGACCAATATTATTATCAAGGATGCAAACATCCACATGAGGCCATCATAAATTGAGAAAACACAACGCAATAGCAAAAATCTAAACATAGTTGCAACTTATAACCTGCCCGGATGTTCACCAAATGCTCGAATAGGAGGACCCTTGTCGATATGAATTGATGAGCATTTTGTCCTTGATCTTCGGTGTCTTCCTCTTCATCACCCGCATCAGAATCCAACTATGTCGAACAGTAGCATCCTGAACAGTTCAAGTGTGCACACGTTGGTCCTTATCTTGTGATTTCCTTGTAAGTAGCAGCCGATGCACATGTTGAGTAACCTTGGAAGTTATCGCCATAGGATGGAAGGGGTCCGTCGAGCTGATAGTCCGATAGCATTTTTAAACAATGAATACTTGTTTTGGGAACATATCTGTATATTCAAATTTTGGCCAAAAGATAAAACACATGCATCGGGGCACTCAATGCATTGAGGACATGCAAGAGCTGCCACCTTCGATTGTTTTTTTTATGGAATTCATCGGTTTATCCCCAACATGAGCAGATCCCCTCTCTTACTTGGTATGTCAGTTGTATTTTTGGAACAATACACCACTGTTACAGTACAATGATTACAGCATTCACCCTGAAGAACAGAGATGCCTAGCAGCGCACGTAAGAAAATAGCTGCCAAAGTGACATAATGCTTATGCAGAAGAGTACAACCGGAGCATGGGAAGCGTTCAGTCAATAACTCCGACTCAACATACCTGCAATCGTACTCTTTAAGGGCCTCTCGCAATCTGACAAACGTAGAGTCAGCTGCTGAACCAACAATCGTGTTGGCATATGCCCATGAGGTACTGGGTGAGCTGAAGATCTAAATGGGCCATCACCGAGCTCAATCCATGAGGTTCTTGACTGTTAAATCTAAGAAACTGCAACAGAGGCGCTCTCACACGACTCCGTCATGTCCCGAAAATTAAGAACACATACTCATCATGCACAATATTTTGCAGTGGATATAATGTGTGACAACCAGACGAATAGCAGTGCAACTCATAGGATGAACTAGTGCTCACTTATCAGCGAGCACGACGAGGCCACCACTGGTGCTGGAGAATCAAAAGTGTCCGCGATGAACAACCTCTCTTGATTGAGCTTTTTTTACTGACCCTGGTGTGACGCCCCGAGATCGGGCACTATGCAGATTTCAGCATTCCCGCCAAAATCCACATAGTAACCGATTCCAGGTTGCCACTTGTGATAACATTACAACAGTTCACGAATATTCCACAATTACAACAGAAACAGATAGATACAAGAGGACTCAAACGAGCCAATGATACAACTGATACAATACAAAGATCCAAATAACAGCGGAAGAAACAAACGTCCGGCTACGGACAAGATACAAATTGGACTAAGAGTCCTGAAGATAACCGAAGGCGTCCAATCCCTGCCCAGGCCAAGCCGGAGGGATTCCCAAGCTAACGTCGTCAGACTTCAAACCTGTTGACTGCAAGTTGGAATTTGCAGCCACGAAAGAGATTCGTGGGTCAGTACGGTTAAGTACTGGCAAGTGGATAAAAACCCATACTCACAACATACCGGCGTAGCCAGTCATCACAAGATACAAATACTTTAGGATCAACGGAAAGGAAGGGGGTTATTGCAAATAAGCGACAGCAGGCTGCACTAATCAACTACAGAGATTCTATTACTTCCAACTATCAGAAAGGAGATAAGATCGAGGATAGTAACCAACTGAAAGTAAATCCAAACAAACCCATCCTGGATCTCGCCCCTTATCCAAAGAAGCAATCCGAGGATAACTCACACAGTTGGATTAATGAATAATGGATCAGGTTGTTGTGTCAATAAGACTATTACTAGTCAATTTATTATCATTAGGTGTAAGTTGTCTGAGTACTTGTTAGCCAGTACTTTCACCAAGTCGTCACATAACCGCGGACAACACGGCTTCTCGAGAAGATTTATCCCTGCAGGGGTGTGCTCCAGTACCCGTACACACTCAAGCCACCAACTAAAACTCAGGTTGGCTTGACACGACCCAAACCATCTCTACAACCCATCCTAGGAGCCACGGAGCTATAAGGTCCCAGCCACGCAGCCGAATACTCAGCGCGGGTGTGCAAAACTCCCGCAGGACACAACACCCCGGCACTACAGGCCTCGCCCTATATGCATCATCATCATAAGTAACCAGTAACCATGGGGGCGCCACCCATTATGCAAAGGAGCAAATGGAACACCCGAACTAAGTGTGGCTCTTCGGACAAGCTGCAGATCAGGTCTAAGTCGAGGGGGGTCCCATACTACCACCCGGATGCGGTGAGCACGCTCATCATGGATCAGTAGACAAGACTCTTTTCCTATTAGGGTCGACACTAGCAGGCCTCAAAACCACAAAGGGCCTCCTGCCGGTGCCTTATCAGCATATTATTAATAACAGGTTGATTGATTAAGATCGAGCCCCCAGAACATAATGAAGTAATAACAGAAAGTAACGGGTAACAGACTCGAGCAGAAACAACCCTAAGCATGCTAGTAAGACACGGGCTCAAACAACGGGGTTATAGGACTGGAGGTGAGGCAATATCATGGTTTCAGGGTAAACAATATAATAGGATCGAGACACAAGCATCGTATCAACAGGCTAGAATAAGAACAACGGAAAGAATCGGTAACAAGTGATGAAAGGCAGCCATATGGCAGCAAGTGAGTATACTTGCCTGAGATCCCGCAAGGTAGCAGAACTTGTCGTTGCTCACATCAGCTCAACGTCCTATCCGGGAAGAAGCAATGAACCTCGAACAAACACCGGATGCAACAATTACTACTACGGCAAAAGATCCAGCATGATCAAGATATGGATGCATGACAATTTAATTGATGCATAGAAATAAACTAGTTGACAAGATAAACAGATTTAAATGAACCCATAGGCAAATTTGAGTTGCATATGAACAGCCCATGAATTTTGGTTAGATTATTTGTTTTCCAACTAATCAACAGATGACGGTGAATTAGTATGATGCATGGATGAGGAAAACAACAAAATAACAACAATAGAACCAATTTAAAATGGGGTTTACCAATTTAGAAATTTATTTAGTAAGTTATGGAATTTTTGGTTCCTTAAAGGGATTACACAAAATAGTTGTTGTTTTCACCAATTTAAATTGTGCAAAACAAATAACAAAATTCATATTTGAAAAGTTTATACTTTTCTAGGTTGAAAACATATTTTGCATGTTCAAAAATAACTTTATTTGAGCAAGTTATGATTTTATCAAATTTAAATGAATTAAACAAGTATTAAATTATTTAGGCAATTTAAATTATTCAAACCAGGAAACAAAGTTTATATTTGAAAAGGTTATTCAAAATGGTATGGAAAACATATTTTATTTGCATTTATTGGATTAATAAATAATTAGTTATGGATTTTAGAATTTTACATTTGAATTATTTGGATTCAAATTTAAATGGCATTTTGAAATTTCAAAACAGGAAACAAATTGCATAGTTGGATAGACAATTTAATTTTGAACAATAAACATATTTAAAGTTTATGATTTGGAGTTAACATGACAAAGTTATAGCATTTACAAAAATAGTGGCATTTTAGGGAAAAGCAATGGCAAAAGAAATAGGGTGCTGCCCGTGGGATTCGAACTTGAGCTGGTTGGATGGGAAAGATTAAGGCACTAGCCACTGGGCTGCTCCACGAGGTTTGTTTAGATACAGAACGAAATGTACATATAGGGTCAGATGCAGTAACTGAAATTAACACAGAACAGGCATTCAGAAATTGTGCCTGCGGGAAACAAAGACAAAAAGGAGGCTTATTGCCTCGAAGGGGACTCGATCCCTGGACGTCGGGCTCGCGCACAAGGCCTGTGCCACTGGGCTATGGTGCTGTTTTGTGATAGGTATAGGGTGCTTATGGTTTTTGAGGTGGGCCGATGCGTAACTACTGAAACTACACGTTATAATACGTCACCTGCATCCTCGATCGACAGCAACCAGAGATGGCCGGCGGCCTGCAGCTCGCTGAGCGGCCCGTGCGCGTGCTTGTGCTGCGTGCTGCGGCGATCGTGCGGGCCGCGCGGAGGGCCACGAACTGAGAGGGGAGGAGGCGAACGAGGAAGGGGGCGAGGCGCACCTGCTCTGTAGTCGTACAGGCGTCGATGGCAGAAACGGCGGGGGGTCTCCGGCGATGGCGCGGCCGGCTCGGGCCTCCTCCCGCCTCCGTTCCTTCACGGAAGTCGACGAGGAACCCACCCCGGTTCCATTCCCGGAGTCAGTTGCCCCTCGAGGTGATCATGGGGGATGGAAGGTGGCAGCCATGGTGGTCTTTTTTTTCGGTGTCGATATTCAGACATTCAGAAAAGCAGTAGCTTTTGGAGATGAGATCGAGGGGGAGAGAGGGTGGCGGCGGCCTGGGGAGGAGAGGGGATTAGGGTTAGGGTTTGGAGGGCCTCGGGACCTTCTTGTAGAGGGGGGAAAAGGAGCAGGGCACATGGGTGCGTGGGGAGGGGTGGTTGACAGCGACCTCTCCCCCTGACCGTACGAGGAAGAAGCTCTCGTTGGGGCTACTGGGCTTAGGTGGGCTGAGGGAGGTGGGCTTTCTCCCTCAGCTCAACTCTTCCCCTTTTTTTTTGTTAATTTATTTTCCTTCTTCTTCTTTTTTTTTGTAAGAGATAAAGAGAGTGAGAAAGGAAGAAGGATTTGGGCCTTTTTATTTTTATGAATAACTTTTTATTAATTTGCAAAACAGTGAGTAGAAACAGTTGTGCACATTAGGTCCAAGAATTTGAAATATTACTTTGGAGTTTTAAATTGTTATTTGAATTTCCATTAGTTTTCCATAAGGATTGATTTTTAAACAACTTATTCAATAACCCCAAACCATTTTTGAGACCTTATTGAATTACTTGTTTGCAAGAATTTGATTTTTTTAAACCCACCATTTGAAACATGCCCAACATGATTGAAAAGATTTGAAATTTAAGTTTAATTGGAAATTTACCATTAGGGTTTTTGAACAACTTAAATTGTTTTGAAGTTTTGATTGGTTTGGAAAACATGATGCAAATGCATATGTGATGCAAGTGATTGCAATGCAAAAAGAAACAACCAATCTACTAAGGGGTAACACCCCAGGTGTTACAGACGACACCACTAACAAGGGATTGCGCCCTCGCAATCCACCTGCTAACCCGGGAGGGGAAAGAAGTCCGACTATCGATTCTTCATGCTTCCAGCTGATCTCCTCGACACCACTAACAAGGGCTTCTCGACACCACTAACAAGGGCTTCTCGACACCACTAACAAGGGATTCTTGCTCGGAGTGACGACGATGTTCTTCCACCAGGAATCTTCCGATGATCGAACCTATTAGGTTAAAGGCTCAGAAAACGTCCACCCACGTAGGATCCTAACACTTTGAAAGATTGAGTACGAGAGTAGACTCCAAAACAAATAAGATGGGAGGGGAAATAGAATAGAGATAAGGAGAAAACAAGAATCCTATTGAGATGTTTTTCCAAAATAGTTTAGCAGAAATAGTTTTTGACACTCTAGAAACAACGACCGTTAGCGAGGTTAACCTACAGGCTTTGCGGACCCGTTGCTTCGATAACCATTCGTATCGAAACAATATCGGGAATCGGAACCAAGGCTCTGATACCATTTGTGACGCCCCGAGATCGGGCACTATGCAGATTTCAGCATTCCCGCCAAAATCCACATAGTAACCGATTCCAGGTTGCCACTTGTGATAACATTACAACAGTTCACGAATATTCCACAATTACAACAGAAACAGATAGATACAAGAGGACTCAAACGAGCCAATGATACAACTGATACAATACAAAGATCCAAATAACAGCGGAAGAAACAAACGTCCGGCTACGGACAAGATACAAATTGGACTAAGAGTCCTGAAGATAACCGAAGGCGTCCAATCCCTGCCCAGGCCAAGCCGGAGGGATTCCCAAGCTAACGTCGTCAGACTTCAAACCTGTTGACTACAAGTTGGAATTTGCAGCCACGAAAGAGATTCGTGGGTCAGTACGGTTAAGTACTGGCAAGTGGATAAAAACCCATACTCACAACATACCGGCGTAGCCAGTCATCACAAGATACAAATACTTTAGGATCAACGGAAAGGAAGGGGGTTATTGCAAATAAGCGACAGCAGGCTGCACTAATCAACTACAGAGATTCTATTACTTCCAACTATCAGAAAGGAGATAAGATCGAGGATAGTAACCAACTGAAAGTAAATCCAAACAAACCCATCCTGGATCTCGCCCCTTATCCAAAGAAGCAATCCGAGGATAACTCACACAGTTGGATTAATGAATAATGGATCAGGTTGTTGTGTCAATAAGACTATTACTAGTCAATTTATTATCATTAGGTGTAAGTTGTCTGAGTACTTGTTAGCCAGTACTTTCACCAAGTCGTCACATAACCGCGGACAACACGGCTTCTCGAGAAGATTTATCCCTGCAGGGGTGTGCTCCAGTACCCGTACACACTCAAGCCACCAACTAAAACTCAGGTTGGCTTGACACGACCCAAACCATCTCTACAACCCATCCTAGGAGCCACGGAGCTATAAGGTCCCAGCCACGCAGCCGAATACTCAGCGCAGGTGTGCAAAACTCCCGCAGGACACAACACCCCGGCACTACAGGCCTCGCCCTATATGCATCATCATCATAAGTAACCAGTAACCATGGGGGCGCCACCCATTATGCAAAGGAGCAAATGGAACACCCGAACTAAGTGTGGCTCTTCGGACAAGCTGCAGATCAGGTCTAAGTCGAGGGGGGTCCCATACTACCACCCGGATGCGGTGAGCACGCTCATCATGGATCAGTAGACAAGACTCTTTTCCTATTAGGGTCGACACTAGCAGGCCTCAAAACCACAAAGGGCCTCCTGCCGGTGCCTTATCAGCATATTATTAATAACAGGTTGATTGATTAAGATCGAGCCCCCAGAACATAATGAAGTAATAACAGAAAGTAACGGGTAACAGACTCGAGCAGAAACAACCCTAAGCATGCTAGTAAGACACGGGCTCAAACAACGGGGTTATAGGACTGGAGGTGAGGCAATATCATGGTTTCAGGGTAAACAATATAATAGGATCGAGACACAAGCATCGTATCAACAGGCTAGAATAAGAACAACGGAAAGAATCGGTAACAAGTGATGAAAGGCAGCCATATGGCAGCAAGTGAGTATACTTGCCTGAGATCCTGCAAGGTAGCAGAACTTGTCGTTGCTCACATCAGCTCAACGTCCTATCCGGGAAGAAGCAATGAACCTCGAACAAACACCGGATGCAACAATTACTACTACGGCAAAAGATCCAGCATGATCAAGATATGGATGCATGACAATTTAATTGATGCATAGAAATAAACTAGTTGACAAGATAAACAGATTTAAATGAACCCATAGGCAAATTTGAGTTGCATATGAACAGCCCATGAATTTTGGTTAGATTATTTGTTTTCCAACTAATCAACAGATGACGGTGAATTAGTATGATGCATGGATGAGGAAAACAACAAAATAACAACAATAGAACCAATTTAAAATGGGGTTTACCAATTTAGAAATTTATTTAGTAAGTTATGGAATTTTTGGTTCCTTAAAGGGATTACACAAAATAGTTGTTGTTTTCACCAATTTAAATTGTGCAAAACAAATAACAAAATTCATATTTGAAAAGTTTATACTTTTCTAGGTTGAAAACATATTTTGCATGTTCAAAAATAACTTTATTTGAGCAAGTTATGATTTTATCAAATTTAAATGAATTAAACAAGTATTAAATTATTTAGGCAATTTAAATTATTCAAACCAGGAAACAAAGTTTATATTTGAAAAGGTTATTCAAAATGGTATGGAAAACATATTTTATTTGCATTTATTGGATTAATAAATAATTAGTTATGGATTTTAGAATTTTGCATTTGAATTATTTGGATTCAAATTTAAATGGCATTTTGAAATTTCAAAACAGGAAACAAATTGCGTAGTTGGATAGACAATTTAATTTTGAACAATAAACATATTTAAAGTTTATGATTTGGAGTTAACATGACAAAGTTATAGCATTTACAAAAATAGTGGCATTTTAGGGAAAAGCAATGGCAAAAGAAATAGGGTGCTGCCCGTGGGATTCGAACTTGAGCTGGTTGGATGGGAAAGATTAAGGCACTAGCCACTGGGCTGCTCCACGAGGTTTGTTTAGATACAGAACGAAATGTACATATAGGGTCAGATGCAGTAACTGAAATTAACACAGAACAGGCATTCAGAAATTGTGCCTGCGGGAAACAAAGACAAAAAGGAGGCTTATTGCCTCGAAGGGGACTCGATCCCTGGACGTCGGGCTCGCGCACAAGGCCTGTGCCACTGGGCTATGGTGCTGTTTTGTGATAGGTATAGGGTGCTTATGGTTTTTGAGGTGGGCCGATGCGTAACTACTGAAACTACACGTTATAATACGTCACCTGCATCCTCGATCGACAGCAACCAGAGATGGCCGGCGGCCTGCAGCTCGCTGAGCGGCCCGTGCGCGTGCTTGTGCTGCGTGCTGCGGCGATCGTGCGGGCCGCGCGGAGGGCCACGAACTGAGAGGGGAGGAGGCGAACGAGGAAGGGGGCGAGGCGCACCTGCTCTGTAGTCGTACAGGCGTCGATGGCAGAAACGGCGGGGGGTCTCCGGCGATGACGCGGCCGGCTCGGGCCTCCTCCCGCCTCCGTTCCTTCACGGAAGTCGACGAGGAACCCACCCCGGTTCCATTCCCGGAGTCAGTTGCCCCTCGAGGTGATCATGGGGGATGGAAGGTGGCAGCCATGGTGGTCTTTTTTTTCGGTGTCGATATTCAGACATTCAGAAAAGCAGTAGCTTTTGGAGATGAGATCGAGGGGGAGAGAGGGTGGCGGCGGCCTGGGGAGGAGAGGGGATTAGGGTTAGGGTTTGGAGGGCCTCGGGACCTTCTTGTAGAGGGGGGAAAAGGAGCAGGGCACATGGGTGCGTGGGGAGGGGTGGTTGACAGCGACCTCTCCCCCTGACCGTACGAGGAAGAAGCTCTCGTTGGGGCTACTGGGCTTAGGTGGGCTGAGGGAGGTGGGCTTTCTCCCTCAGCTCAACTCTTCCCCTTTTTTTTTGTTAATTTATTTTCCTTCTTCTTCTTTTTTTTTGTAAGAGATAAAGAGAGTGAGAAAGGAAGAAGGATTTGGGCCTTTTTATTTTTATGAATAACTTTTTATTAATTCGCAAAACAGTGAGTAGAAACAGTTGTGCACATTAGGTCCAAGAATTTGAAATATTACTTTGGAGTTTTAAATTGTTATTTGAATTTCCATTAGTTTTCCATAAGGATTGATTTTTAAACAACTTATTCAATAACCCCAAACCATTTTTGAGACCTTATTGAATTACTTGTTTGCAAGAATTTGATTTTTTTAAACCCACCATTTGAAACATGCCCAACATGATTGAAAAGATTTGAAATTTAAGTTTAATTGGAAATTTACCATTAGGGTTTTTGAACAACTTAAATTGTTTTGAAGTTTTGATTGGTTTGGAAAACATGATGCAAATGCATATGTGATGCAAGTGATTGCAATGCAAAAAGAAACAACCAATCTACTAAGGGGTAACACCCCAGGTGTTACACCTGGTTGCTTTCCCTTATGTGTGAGCATAATAATTCTGCCGTGCCAATTATACCAACCATGTTCCACCAACTCACATTCTCAACTAAATCCACTTCAAGTTTAAGCAACGAACATCTTTAATAATAGGCCCAACACATGATTCAAAGATCTCCACCAATTTATGATGCGAAACCAATTTTTCATACTCATAAATGGAGATCTTGGCCGGCTTGAGGCATCTTGAGAGAATTGATGCAGAGGGATCAGAACGGGCAGCATATTGGCACCGATGTTCTCATCGGTCCTCCGGGCATTGCCCACACAAACATATTGACGCGAATGGTCAGTGGTGACAGCAGAAAATCGAGCTAAAAACACATAACAGAGCATGGTGCCCCGTTGTGCATATCAACTTATCAAGGAGCAAAACCTCTAGCCTCCAGCTCGATCTCGAAGTCCAAACCGTCAACATGTCGTGAACAAGATGCAGGAGGTCGTGGTGGAACCATCCACTACCGACACACCCACCCCCTTCTTCTTCTCTGCGGTCTTCACAGTATGCAGCAGCAACGTCCATATCCAAAACCAGGCCATGGAGACCACAACAACCGAGGCCTCCATCGTCCCCGGGAGCACTAGGACCGTAGATGGCGCGTACGTCGAGACGTTGTAGACTAACACAAGCCTCTGCCTCAAGCCGGACCTAGGCATGGTGTTGGACGCCTTGAGGACTCCATCCCCAGGGAATGATTCCAATCTGGGCATGGCAGCCTAGCTCCGAGTTGAATACCTCCTCACACCCACGATATGCTGGCCGCTAGAGAGGATTAACAGGAGGTGGAGGAGAAAGTTAATCCCTATATTTACTTTATTTGGAGGAAAGAGAAACCTATAAACATAAACTATCATCCAGACCTCTCTCCCTTTCGCCGCTAGCCACCTTGACCGCCGACGATGGAGGAGAGAGAGGGCGGAATCAGGATCGGAGGGGGTATCAAGAAGAGGCGCAATAGGTGCAGTCTCCGCAAGGGACATGTCTATCTGACCCACCTTGGTTTAGGGTGTATGTCAGTTTGTTTGGTTGAAATCTACCAAATAATTTGCTAGAGAAGATTGTGATTTCCACGGCAGTGTGTTAGAATGCAAAGTATGTGTACGAGTAGTAGTAGACGAGGACTCCTATACATTCTTGTAACCCAAGTATACCCCTTTGTGTACCTCTTTATAGTTTATATACCCCAAACAACAAAATATTAGGGTTTCATATTTTCTACATGGCATCAGAGCACCTCATGCCGCTGATTTTAGATTTCTCCACTACTTCCGCAAAGCCAGCAGCAACGTCCATATCCAAAACCAGGCCATGGAGACCACAACAACCGAGGCCTCCATCGTCCCCGGGAGCACTAGGACCGTAGATGGCGCGTACGTCGAGACGTTGTAGACTAACACAAGCCTCTGCCTCAAGCCGGACCTAGGCATGGTGTTGGACGCCTTGAGGACTCCATCCCCAGGGAATGATTCCAATCTGGGCATGGCAGCCTAGCTCCGAGTTGAATACCTCCTCACACCCACGATATGCTGGCCGCTAGAGAGGATTAACAGGAGGTGGAGGAGAAAGTTAATCCCTATATTTACTTTATTTGGAGGAAAGAGAAACCTATAAACATAAACTATCATCCAGACCTCTCTCCCTTTCGCCGCTAGCCACCTTGACCGCCGACGATGGAGGAGAGAGAGGGCGGAATCAGGATCAGAGGGGGTATCAAGAAGAGGCGCAATAGGTGCAGTCTCCGCAAGGGACATGTCTATCTGACCCACCTTGGTTTAGGGTGTATGTCAGTTTGTTTGGTTGAAATCTACCAAATAATTTGCTAGAGAAGATTGTGATTTCCACGACAGTGTGTTAGAATGCAAAGTATGTGTACGAGTAGTAGTAGACGAGGACTCCTATACATTCTTGTAACCCAAGTATACCCCTTTGTGTACCTCTTTATAGTTTATATACCCCAAACAACAAAATATTAGGGTTTCATATTTTCTACATGGCATCAGAGCACCTCATGCCGCTGATTTTAGATTTCTCCACTACTTCCGCAAAGCCCCCCCCCCCCCCCCCCCCCCCCCGGAGATCAATCTTCTCTCGCTGGGATCGCGGCACCCAGTTTCCATCAAAGATTGGATCGATTCTAAATCAAAATTTGAAATTCCAATATATATTACATGTAGATAGACAGAAAAAAAAATTCCATAGGACAAGACTTCAAAATTCTAGTTAAATTCTGGCGCGCAGCTTTTGCGAACCTGGCGGACAACCTCAACATGATCAAGCTTGCCTAATCCGCTCAGCAACGCATCCAATCTGCTGGCCAGCTGTGTTGCCCGCACATGGAAAATTAGGAGTGAGCTTTAATCCTTATTTTCCATCTTAGCTTTGATGAGAGCGATAGGACCCATGACTAATTCAACAATCTCACATCCCGACCATAACTCATGTTATCATCAGAAGCAAATTGCATTAGGCCGCACCGAAACCATCATGCCACATGGTTTATCTACAGACCGATCGATGAACAATGACTATTGGTATTGTTTCATTTGATTAATCAAGGCTACATGTATTGATCAGGACAAAAGGGTGAAAATAACAAGAAACCTATACAAGCATCGACAAATAGTGTTCAGTTTAACAGAGCGCCCCTAGCTACGATAAAAAAAACCCTATAGATAGTTAAATGAACAAAGAACATTCTGTCGATACATATATACACACCCATCTTTTCTGCTTACAATGCAGGTGTAATAACAACTATCTCATGGTATTTGCTAGCCCGACCCGGGTGGCAGCTTGGTGTCGTTGACGACCTAGCCTTGGGGATTGAGGCCGTGCAAAGTGTCGACACAAGATTAAGATTTTTCAGTTCATCGCGCCAAAACAATAATGCCACACGGTTTACCAACAAGAAGGATTGACGAACTATTGACTGTTGCCATTGTTGCATTTGCTTAATCAAGGCTACATATCTTGATCGGGAAAACAATGGTCAAAGTAACAAGGAGACCTATACCAGCATAACAAATGGTGACCAGTTTAATGGATGGATTCCTTCTACGACCAAAAAACAGAACACTAGGGAGATAACAGGTTAACAGAACAAACAACATTCTGCCAGTACATATATACACACACAGATACACATCTTTTTGGCGCGGCCTAATGCTGACTGAGGTGGCCATAACATGCTTTGCTTTTGCTCTATTTACCATGTATATCTTTTCCAAAACGGCCAGCTGATTATTCCAGGGGAGACGAGGTGCATTATGACAGGGGCAGTCACAACCCCAGCAGCATCTCCTGATCTGGATACAATGTCTGCACGACACATGTAAAATGCCTTGTTATACAACTGGAAAACAAACTACCATTACAAGTCATATTGCCATGTAAAGAGATATAGTGGAATTACCAATATGTTTGTTGCCTATGACCCTAAGGCTTGGCTAGAAACAAATGGAAGCGCTGCACTTTTGCAGAATATCTTTTTGAAGTCTGCAAATTGTCAGGCACGATTCCACCAGGAGAAAGTCTCCTCCGCTTTCTTAACCGAAACAAGAAATCTTCAGTGTCAAGGACATAGGAAACCTGCATATATGACATCATAAGATACACTGACTGATATCCCAGTAAAAAAATTAAGCCGTCGAATTCCCAACTATCTAAACATGCAAACCTTAGAGGTCTTGCAGGATATCTTGCATTCAAGACCATTGGCAACTTGGACACCATCCATTGCCTTCAATGAATCCGAAGCCTCATCGCTGCTTGAAATTTTTCGCTTATTCCTGGAAGAACAGTATGAGATGATGGATCAAGACATGAGAAACGGAATCAGGAGCTTCAATTTGACTGCGGCGGTGCGGATGGGGGATACCTTCCAAGGAAGACACCATCAGACATCATTGTGTCCGACAAACTTGACAAGAAGTCACTAAAAAGATATGAGGAAAAATTTGGATCGATCGATACTGCTGTCACTTCAGGCTTTTCATGGCCATATTCCATCAGCTGAACCGACAACCTCGTTGGATTTGAGCACTGTAAGTTGGAAGATAAACTGAAATTTAGCATTCTATGACAACTAGGAAGATCGCATTACAAGCAAACCAGTTCAATTGTAAGACAAATGGAATGGCATTATCTATAAATAATCACGGAGGATGCAAATCAGAATGGGGCTTACGCATTCAAATCGGTACATGCTCTCATCATGGAGTAGGACACGGGCATTTTCATGATAAACTAGATCAAAGAACCTCCCAGGAGATCTTGATTTTTCATATAAATAAAGCTGGAGAAGCTTGTTGTCCATTTCATCGGTTGCTATAGCTTGAAGCTGATGCCAGGGAAGTTAAAAGAATGAGTGCACCAGCCAACCCAGAGTGACATAATAGAGCAGGGGATGAGTCAACTTACCTGCTTGACAACTTTGTATATCAGTTTATCCAAAGTAAAGAGAACATACGACTGAGTACCAATAATAGCACGGCAGTCATCCTCAAACTTGGTATTGTCAGAAGAACCATCGAGTAAGTTGTAGAGTGCATTCACGAACCTTCATCAAAAGGACACATCAATTATGACCATGTGTATGGGGAAGATGCAGTAGAAGCAACTAAACACTGTGATAAGGCAGCATTACTTTGCATATAGGTCAGGGGGGTTTGTATCCTTGGAGGTTCTCCATTTCTTTTCAGCACTCGAAGAGTTTGTCTTTGCTGAAAGCAATCTCTCATACAACATCTGCAATTGATAAGTTTAGCAAAGGAAGGCACGTGCAAATACATAGGGTCAAGACTACTGTAAAGCTCACCTGGTGCAGCCTGAACAAGACATAAAATGAATCATTCCCATAGAATATATGTGAGGATTTCTCTTCTCGATCATGTAAGGACGTGGGTACATGCTTGGCCAGTGGTTTAGCCGAGTACAGAAAGCGTTCTGATACAGGTAATGATATGCCTCCTTCAACATCATGTGTCTCAGTTGTCCCCTCTGCTTCACCCTCACTTTCTGCCTTTGTATCCTGATCATCATGATCCATATCTTCTTCCTCATCGTGATCTTCACGAGAACACTGCTCACCATCACCAGATTCACTTCCTGACGCATCTTCACCAGCCTCAGAAGCATTTTCACTGTCCTCAGTAGACCTTTGAGTGCTTTCCTCACCCTCATCATCAGCCTCATTCTCGCCAGCTGCCTCAGGTTCTACTTCACCAGGTCTAACCTTGAATGTTCTGCTTGTAGAACCTTCCTTAGTTTTCGATGCTCCATCTACAGCACCACCTTCAAAGGGCATAAAATTATCCTCTTCAAAATCTCCATTAGGAGATAATTCACCCTCTTCTCTTTCAACTTTCAAGATATTGTGTGATGCAGCAGGTTCATTTAATAAGCGCCCTTTATTACCCTCACTGGTTCCTCCACCAATTAAAGATGATGCCAGCCTGCCCGTCTCTCCACTCTGTCAATGAGAATAGAAACATATGAGCATGCTGTTGGACGCCATCTATGAGGAAAAGAGTGCCTCACATGATTGCGTACAATTGTCATCAACTGAACAGCAGACAGGTAAAATGTGGTAGTGAAACAAGACCACCAGAAATAAAGGGAAAAAACACATGGGAGAAGACACCCTTTTAAGAAAATAAAGTTTTAAAGTAAAAAATCCAGTCCTGGCACCAGCAGCCATACCAACTCCATCTTGATAACTGATGGTAATACTTTATGGGAAGTCCTTGCACATTTACCAGAGGTGGAAAAATAAATTGAGATCTCAAGACGTTCTATACCTCCATAGATGGTAATACTTCACTACTGCTAGCCCGGGCACCACCAGCCACACTAACTCCAGCATGTGAACTTCTAGAAGCATTCACTCCTAGCAGCCAGGCAAGACAAATCATAAGCGTTGGCCAAAAGTAACCTAAACAAGTTGTATATTATAATAAATACAAAGTATTGAGTTAGCAGAAATGCAAACCTGGTGCAACTTCCGAGTTTCCCTTAATAGTGTTATGTTGTCCTGCTGATCTCTCAGTAGGCATGTTCTGAGTACTTGCTGCAGATATCTCACCTGTGATGCAGGCAGCAGCTTGCACTCTTCCATTTGGTGCAATATTTGATGCTTCCTCATCTCTACGAGCAGTTCGATCTGCGTCATGGGAACCATTTTGAGAGTCTGCAGGAGCTCCTTTACCCAATCGCACCAACCTAACCACTGCTGATGGTGCTTGATCCTGTTGCATGCTTTCATCACCACGGCCTTGCTGGGCAGCAACTCCGTCTGTAGTATTGCTTTGCCCCAAAGTTGCAGTACTTGATTTTGCAATTCCACTCTTGGGTTTAATTGCATCTGCATCATTGGTACCGTGGGATCGAGGCTGAACACCCAAAATTGGCTCCAGAAAAGTTGTCCAAATTTTCATCACTTTGTCTAGTTGGTCTGAGGAGCTGCAGACTTCTCCACACGAGTACTTGACGATCTTATAAAGATCTTCATGGACTTTTGAATCTACAAACTCAAATGACATATTGGGAACTATAGGCCGCCTATTTCCAGCAGCGATAGCAATGAGTACATCATCTTCCTTTCTTTTCTTCTCATTGATTTCTTTAATCTCGGTCAATAGAGCTACACAAGCAACAAAAAAGAATTAAGCAAAATTAGGTAACTAAGCATATAGCTGGAACCATGAAAAATATTTGCATGCATAGAAAGTGTATATACATTTTACGCTCAGGTTCTTCGAGTCTTGCTGCTTGAAATAGAAGCTGCGGTGATCAAGTGACTTATGATAATTTTTGGCATAAATTTCAGCCCAAACCTTGTTGAAATCTGATCGGCACCTAGACCATTCCTCCTGCTTTTGTTTTAGCCTAGTCAAGATAACTGGCAGTGCAACACTAGCATTTCTCCGAAGAACGTCCATCACATCCAGGCCATGGTCACCGTATAACCGTTCAATGCACCTTAGGTTCAAAGCTGTAAAGCAATGGTAAATAAGCCAAAAGGACAGTCAAGCTCCATTTGGTTCAAGCTTTACCAAACAATATTAACACACGCTGAACACAGGTGTACATACGAGTTAAATGCTCGTCGGTGCGTAACGGGCTTTCTGGTTTGACCGAATTATCTTGCATTTTTTCTATCAACTCCTCGACACGCTTAGTTGCTGCATTGACTGATTCCAACAGCATATCCAGCTCAAACCTGAAAAGGTTCAGACCAAGATGTAACCAGCATGATTAGACAATTCAACAAGAAAGGAGTAATTCACATAGGATAATACAAATCATATTACATTCATTAGTCATAGCCCCAGTTGCTCTATACTATGCTTAAGTGCCTGAATGAATTTTACCCCATGGCTCCACCATATGCAACAATTACACAATTTGTGATATTGGAGATAAATACAAGCGGCGCAAATAACACTGCAAACATGGATCTCCCAATGGTTTACTGTATGCAAGTCCTAGAACATAATCAAGCCTGCCTACAGGCATATCAAGGTACCAATCGAGCAGGCTACTGATAGCAAAATATATGGAAAAAAAAAACTCTGTGAAACTGTGACTTAGTTCAAGTTTCTACAAATATCAGTGGTTATTATAATTTCCATCAAGCATTTAAGTACAGGTTCGTCAGCATCAAGGCAATTAAAGCACTTTGTCTATTCAGTGAAGAATTAGAGTGGTCAACAACAAAAACGTTTTTTGTGAATGGATTGTGTACAATCATTTGAGCAAGCCAGGAACAATACAGCCTGCTAACAAAGCTCTTTTCAGAACACTGCAATCCTCTTTAGTTCTTTGCTTTTCAGATCATCTAGATGCTAATTGACATTGTCCATCTATGGATCCCAAAATGATTCTAGCTGAAACAAGCAACCCAGGACACAAGTCCATATTTTGATCAGATAACAAACACCACTGCAATTAGTCACTATTAAGTGCTGACTTGAGAAGCTAACTAAAACATCGTTGACTATTGTGAGTGCACAGATTTCTATTACTGTGTGTTTGCAGCCCTATGTAAGAAAGAACCAAGTCGCAGCTGTCAACGGAAGATCAAAACATAAACCAACCAAATACTCCCTCCGTTCCAAAATAGATGACTTCCATTTGTCCATACGTATGTAGACACTAAAACATGTCTAGATACATGTATGTTTAGACAAATGAAAGTCATCTATTTTGGAACGGAGGGAGTATAAGTTACTACTTATGCAATGTTCAGGTACATAATATCAATACTAGCCCTGTTATCCACAGGAGCCTCCCTCTAAACCCTAGTACACAAGAAGCACATAAAATAGCATCAAGCATCGATGGTAGGCCTGTAAACCCTGATTAATTTTTTTTTTAAATAGTGTAAGGTTACTCTTGTCAAAGTGCGAAGCTACATCATATGTCCAGCTAACATAAAATAGCATGTTAATGTCATTCTGACTAGCAAAGTAAATGAGCACCTGTCATCTTCACATCTAAATAAACTTTCTTCATACTGATTCTTCCGCATGTGCTTGAAGGAATAGTCCTCACTTCCTGATGTCACTGATACCCAGTGATCATTAAGAACTGAGGCTCCAAGATCAGTCTTGTTGCCTGCCGGAGGCATTGGGTACTGAAAACAGATTTAAACCAAATGTTATATAAAACAAAAATTGAAAATGACAGCACGGAAGATAGTATCTTACATTTTTAGGTAGAAGCCGGTAACTTGGAGTGCATCGCTGACAATTTGAGAGATCGAGCTCTGAAATTGGTTTGGATAGATACTTGTCTTTGGTAACAGAAGGTTTCTGGCTAGCACCTTCCTTAAGTCTTTCCCGTTCCTTTTCTCTTTCCCTGTCCCGGTCTCTGTTCCTATCCTCCCTCTCATGTTCCTTATCTCTTTCTTTATCCTCAGCTTTAACTAGCCGTCCAGGTTGCTCTGCAGTCCAGATAACCAGTGTTAACAAGGAATATCAAAATGAACTACAAAAAGGGGATACAAAGTTTGAAGCAAATCATTACATACTTTTACTGAAGACTCCAGCCAAAAATCCATCTGCATCATGGGGAGAAAAACTCAGATAGAAATACATGAATTTTAAAATCAGCGACTAGATCCTGCAAGATTGCCATCCATATTACATTAGATATGCCGCGTACCTATATTTTCACAATGATCCAAGAATTCATTGAATCCATCCATAAGATCTGGGTAGTGTTGTAGTATATCGTTTACCTGTAAATCAGAGAGGATATGCATGATTCACGCCTAACTAATTAGGACCAAACAAATAACCAAAAGAGTGAAGCAACTAAAGTTTAAATACTGAATCAGCACAACTCCAGCAGAAACCCACCAAGTTCTTCAATTCACTTCTCGTAATAATTTCCTGGCTGTATATGTTAAGACATTTCAAGAACTCCTGATAAGCTTCATATTCCAGCTTCTCCTTGACTTTCTCACAAAAATGGAACTCCTGTGCATATACACCTAATATTGCAAGGAAAACTTGTGAATGTAAGTAATAGGCAAGTGGAAAGCAGTAAAGCACATAAAGTTCTCCAGATATGAAGACAAAATTACTAAATTCAACCATATAAAATCAACAAGCGAACACATCTGTGCATTGTTTCTGATTGTTTAACACGGCCATGTATTCAAGAGATGTATTCAACAGAAGGCATATCTGTAAGGGCATGTATTTTAAGATCATGGAGCATTGATGTTGTATCCTAGTGGAGTACTTAACAATTAATATTTGCAGAAACTTACTCTTCAATGCATCCTTATTATCATACGATGAGGCAGAGGCATGATTCTCCGGGAGGCCTCCTTGGTGTGCCTCAGCACCTGTAAGGTTTGCACTCGGAAAAGGTTTACGCTTACGCTGTACAGCATCCATGTCTCTGCTGTCCTGTTCAACATCCTTCTCATCCCTCTCATAATCTCTCTTATCTCTTTCTGCCTTCCGTTCCTTGTCCGGACGTCTTCTCTGGCGGTCATGCTCCACATCAGGACGATCCACACTGGTGTCACGGTCAGCATGTGATTGATAAGCCCTAGGCTGAGAAAAAAGAGAAATAAGATGAAGGGTCAGCTAACAGTATACAATAGTTAGCTCATGGTTGTCATATTGATGCACAAAAGGATGCCAGATAGATACAGAAATACGATTGATCTCATGTTGACCTCAGCCTGATCCCATCAACAGAAAACATTAAAATACCTTGGGTTCAGATATTTAGTTAACAGACGTAAAACTAAATGAACTGAATGAGTATTCTCTATTCTGCAAAATTTAAGAGGCCGCATTTGTAAAATATCTAAGCATTTTCACCTACATGAAAGCCATGGATGCAATAGTGGATAAACCTCTAAATGGCATATTCCACTGATAAAAAAATGTCACCCTGGTATTTCATGAATTCCCAGACATGTGCACAAGCAAAAAAAAAACAATTGTTGCCTTCCTTTTTTTACTCGTTGCATTAAAACATTTGATTCGTACAGCACAATTCAGGTAACTACATCCCCAAAAGTCTCAGGCTCCTTCCCTCGTAATATATGACACTATTTTCTGCCAACTACTTAACTAGTCGCCAAAAAAGCTTACGACACAATGACAGGTCGTTTATACCTTTTCACTCCTACTAACAGGAGGCATTAAAGAGGCTTCCCGCTTAACCAAAGCGCCTCTTGGAGCAGCTCCTGCTTGCGGAGACACTGAGGTATCAGGCAAGAAGTGTTGGAATTCTTCAAGCAAATCTTTATGGTCACTGAACAGCACAGCAACCTGCCAAAAAAGACACGGTAAAATCAAAAGAGTGCAACAGAAGAAGCTGACATAAAATAAAATAAAATAAAATAAACCGGAAACGAAAGAAAATGGGCACCTCATGGTAAACATCTTGGATGGACTTATTATCCTTGCGGTACATGTTGAGAATGTCCAGGAAAGACTTGTAGACATGCTCCTCATGCTGGAACCGATTCTGTAGAAGGGGAAACTTCGGATTAATACATCACATGTATCAAAGCTTTTACATGACAGATCATCCTCTGTGTGTGTATACCTTTATCTTGTTCACGAAATTGATGGCTTCCACGAAATCAACAGGCTTCTTGTCCTTGTCATCCTGCAGCCTGATTGCAAAGCCCTTGGGCAGGAAGGTGTTGAATCCAAGGATGAGCTCAGGGTACCCGTTAAAAAGGGTCTTCACACGGATAATTACTCCGTTAGTATCAATCCTGCATCCAAAAAAATTCAGCACGCCGCAGCAACCAGAGGCATCAGTGTCTCGGTTCAGGGGAATTTATGTAAAATGGTATGGATCCGACCGGGAAAGGGACCAGCGTGGACCAACCTCTCGCTCTTGAAGTCGCGCATCACCTCGAGGAACTCCTCGTACTTGGCGCGGTTGTCCTGGAACTTATCCTTGACGGCCTTGAGGTAGACGAGCGCGTCGTTGGTCGTCAGCTTCTGCCCTGCAGCAGCGGCAGCCGCCGCCGCGGAACCGCCGGACAGCTGCGCCGGGGCAGCAGCCGCGGCCAGAGCCGGCGGCGCTGCCGCGGGTGGTGCCCCCGCCGGAGGCATGGGCTGCGGCTGCGCCGACCTACACGAGGGGAGGGGATAGAGACGAAACCGTTAGATCACGGGATAAAACCGTAGAAAAAAAAATCCGTGCCCCCAAAAAAACAAAACACCATTTTTGACGACCGCGGACTTCGAATTGGAAGGGACGAACACGAATTCGGCGCTAAAAACCGAGCGAATCCGAACCAAAGCCCCGAATTCCTCCCGCGTGCACGAGCTATTCTCGCAGACCACGTCAAACACGAAACCCCTCCCCACACAGAACGAACTGGACGATAATAATACTTAAGAGAAATAAAAACAGAAAAAAACGAAACCGCGGACCGCGAAACGCGACGGCGAGGAGCGGGGAACGGAGGAGGGCGGCGGGCTACTCACGGATCGGATCGAGCGGCGACGGTGGGGCGCTTGAGCTGCTGTGACCCCGCGGCGAGCGCGTCCTCTCTGGAACGCTTCATCCCTGCACCATGCACCGGCCTCCACTCCTACTCCTCCACCGGCTCCCGAACCGGCACCGAATTCGTCCTTCGCCGCCTCCCGAACGCTGCCGCCGCCGATCTCCGCCGAGCCTCCTCGGCCGGCGCCGACACCGGATCTACCCGTTCCCACTCGCAGCGTACTCCACGCTCCCAGAGATGCCACACGAGACGGCGAGCGCTAGCGAGGCGGCGAGGGCGAGGGCGAGCGCGAGAGCTAATCGCTTCGAGGGAAAGGAGACGAGAGACGAAGCGGGGCGAGACGATGGAGAGGAGCGAAGCGAGGGGCAAAGGAACGGCTTAAGAATATGGGGGAGGCCGAGTAAACCTACCGGGTCGAGAGCTCGGCCTATCTCCGCCGTCCGACGGAGGATAAGGGCCAAGCGGACGGCCACGATAGGAAGGAGTAAGGGTGAGGGGCCGGGTTAGCGGCGGTGATCTCACCGCCACCTTCTCTCTCTGTGTGCTGTGCCTGTGGGTAAAGTAAAACGCGAAACGCGCAGCAGCAGCGGCGCACGGGTACACCGCCCTGCCTAGCCAGCCACCCGTTCGACTCGGATTTCGGATTTCCAATTAGGGTCATCAAAGTTTCTGAAAATTTTGAAATCTGGGACAGGTAGATGACTAGGATATGCTTTATTGACATGGTTATACTAGGAGGAGAAATGAAAGAAAAATAACATTCAAGATAAATGAAGGAAAATCACATACAAGAATGTTTGTGTTGGGTCTCATTTGTATCGCGTCGATTTTGTCGCTCCACGTGTCTCGTGTTTCCTATTATTGTTATCTACGCATGGTATATCCGAGTTCACCGAGAGTCACGTTAACGCCAACATTGCTTGTGTCACTCGAAGATAAAAGATAAAGAAAATTGCGGTATCCTCACCGGATGCCCGAACAAATCTCTGGGAGACAGTAAACGGCTTGTCCCCCTCGCGCACGCAAAGTCGCTAGGCGTTACCACAGGTTTGCTCGATCAGAAATATTAGTTACTACCGTATTTGTCTCAAACAAGGGAAGCGACAAAGCGCAAGCCCGGCTTCGTTGAGCTCAAGCTGGCGTGGTAGTAAAAGCTAAGCCCGAGTTCGCCGAGTACCACGCTAACGACGACATTGCTTGTGTCACTCGGAAAAAGGCCAAACAAAATAGCGGTATAGTCACCGGAAGTCCGAAGGAAGACAGTAAACAGATTGTCCCCCCTCGTGCACCATGCCCGTAAAGCCGTTACTCGTTACCATAGATTTGCTCGATGATAAATAAGCTACTACCATATTTGTCTCAAGGACAAAGCGGATGCCCGCGCCAATCTTGAGTTGGCGTAGTGATAAAAGCTAGGGGCTAGTCGCTGAGTGATGATGGTATGTGGTGGATGACTTTGGGTCTGGGGCTTGCTCGCTCTTGCAACATTGAGGCTTTCGGCGAGCTAGAATAGTCATGAAGCATCTGTCACTCGGAAAGGTCCAAAACATATATCTCCTAGATTTGCTACCGAGTCGCCGAGCATTTTCCGTTATGCTATTAGTGTAACGTATATCCAAGTTCACCGAGCATCACGCTAGCACACAAACATTGCTTGTATCACTCGAAAATGTAAAATAAAAAAGAAATAGCAGAGATGTCCGAACAAAATTCTCGAAAAAGATTGTCACTTCCGCGCCCTATTCGCGAGCAAAGTCGTTACCGCAGGTTGCTCGATGACAAATAATTCTTTCTTACCAATTCTTTCTTACCGCAGGTTGCTCGATGACAAATAAGGGAACTGACAGATTCACGACGACGTTGCGGCTCGGGTTGGCGTGGTGACAAAAGCTGGGAGTAGTCGCCTAGTGACGATAGCAGGCCATGGCGGATGACTTTGGGCCCTTTGAATATGGCCGGGTTGTGGCCCCTTCGGCGAACGATGTTTATCGGCGGTGAGCCCATAGAGCTAAGTTTTCGGCCCCCATAAATATTGGTTACTAAACATTCTCATGTGTTGATGTTCCACAATTTGTTTAGTCATGTTGCAAGCTAGTGTAAGTTGTGTTGCATGCATATAGTACAGTGTTGCCATGGTTTTGGGCCTTATACTACAAAGCTTGTGTTTCATGTTGCAAGTACACATGGCTCGTTTCTATAGTGCGTATATCTGCATCGTCCAATTGTCTCCACATTTTCGCTCAACAAAAAAACACGGATTTGGTGTACAAATGAAAATATACAAATCTATGTGTGTGAAATGTTGAGTGTTTACATTACACCTGGTTGGACAGAGCGTAAGAAAAAAAAAACGTTATAAGCGCCATGGAGTCTGCTGCACGCGGGTTAGAAAGGGGCACCGGATGATTATAGAACACGGCAGGCATCCAGTACCTTTTGTACTGGAGGACAATCAATGGCAAACAGTGTACGCTGTATGGTATGCCACGTAGGTGCCTCGAAAACTCAACTGAAAATGTAGTACGTATATTAACTTGAGTATACAGAAGCATACAGCCTACAGACACGGCGTATGTGGTGGTGATTTTTGGTTCCTCTCGTCGTAGCACGCATGATGTACGTACGTACGTAGCTGGCTGGCCAAGGCTCGGAGCGTATGTGGTGTGATTTTTGGAAGCTCATTAATCTGCGTGCTGCCTTTTGCGTGTTCGCGGACGCCAAATTGAGAAGGAAAAAAACAAAAAGGTAAAACAGATTTGTTGGAAGCAAATGGTTTCCATGTACACGTATACGCGCGGATCTACATGCACGACGATGATGCAAGGAATGCCCGTCGATGTGATTTTCGGGCTTGGAGCTGGAGCACGGGCTCGATGCCCGTCCTCGCGGCACCAGCTGCGTACGTGCGTGACGAGTCCTCGACTCTTCTACTGTTTAAAAAAAAAATGTGGAGTCTTCTATCGTTCCTTAGTGTTTTTTTTTTTTTTGACACCCAGCAAAACAAAATTGACAGAGAACAAGCAATTAGTACTCCTCCCAAAACACCCCACCTTGTAGGCACATTAGCATTTAATTCTATCTTTTTCCTTTTTCACCAATGCATGCAGGGTTTTATCCTCTATCAATTAGCACTTTGGTTAACATAGGTACTCCCTCTTTGGAGTAGTAACTTCAGTGCCACGTAAGCAAAAAAAAAAAGATGACGTGAAGGCTAATTAATAAAGAGGGAGTCAAATAGAGTAACATAGCTACTACTGTAACATCACACATATCAAGATAATAAGAGTCTATAATACAATAAATGGACGCTTGCTTGACACCATTTATAAGCTATGAAAATGTGATGTTACTAGTGTACTCCCTCCGTCCACGATTAAGTGTACTTTTTCCTTTTTCGACGGTCAAATTTATTAAACTTTGACTAACTTTATTGAAAAAAGTATTACCATTTATGGCACCAAATTGGTATCAATAGATTTATCTTGGCATGAAGTTTTAAAATATATCATTTTGATGTCATATATTGCTACAATTTTCTATAAATTTGGTCACAGTTTAAAAAGTTTGACTAAGTGTAAAAGTAGATGTACATTTATTCGTGAACGGAGTGAGTATGTTACTCCCCATATTAACTAGCCTAAGTGCGTATTATACACCAGGACGGGAGAAGTATTTGCCTTGAGTGGACCTGTGCGTCAAATTAAGAAGGAAAACAACAAAACCAAAACAAATTTTGTCAAAAATGTGTTTCCTTTGCACTTACGGTGATTTGTGTGTCTTCTTCTGGACAATACACTTATCGCCAGGAATTATGACAACATATGTGCAATTTTTTAAAAAAAAAAATTGGGGAATTTACACTTGAGTCCTGCAATAAAAGTATTTTTCTAAAATAAGTACCGCGCGCAAGTATTACAACTTACGTGCAAAATTTCTGAAAATTTTCAAAAAGCGTACAACAGTTTTTTTTAGGGGTTCATGTCTATATCATGTAAGAACATCATCTTTCCTTGATATCTTCCCCACCGTATTGTATCTTAACTCATCATCCTTGATAGTGGTGTATTTTGAGAGACAACGCCCCCCTCCTCCTCCCCCCCCCCCCCCCCCAAATACATTTTTCTTGTCTCTGGCTGAGTAAGATATGATTATTCTAGGAGGAGAAACTAAAGAAAAAACTTTCAAAAGGAAAATCGCATATGAATTCTTGTGTTAGGGTCTAGTTTGGATTGTGATATTTTTTTTTACCCCCACGTGTCTCGCATTCCTCGTTAATGTTTTATCCATACCTATTCGAGTTCGTCGACAATCATGCTAGCGACAACATTGCTTGTGTCACTCGAGGAAAGGCCAAAGAAAATGGCGGTATCATCATCGGATGTCCGAACAAAACCTCGGGAGACAGTAAATAGTTTGTCCTCCCTTGCGCTAGTTGTTACCACATATTTGACCGACGATAAATACTACTTACTACCATATTTACCAAAAAAAAGTGAGCCAGCTCACTTGGTTAGCGAAGTGGATGTACAACCCAGCCACCCAGGTTAAGTCCTTAGGGACGTAGACTTGGGTTCTTCTTATTTAAAAACAAATCGTTGTAGGTTAAGTGATGATGATGTTATCATGCATCCAGTGAGACAGTTTCCTCCAGTGTTAAGTCCTGCAAAGTCAAGCAGAGTTGTTCACGAAGAGCAAGAACAGACTGCTAGCCAAGATGAGATGCAAGGTCTTGTACCAATACAAGTTGTTTATCCAGAGAATTGTGTGTCTAATGAAGATACACTTGCTGGTAGAACTAGACAGAGAAAGAAGAACAGAGTGGAGGAAGGCTCTGCTTCTGAACCTGAGGACAAGGAACCTGACAGTGATGCTGATTCAGATTATGATCCAAAAGACATGCAAGATTCAGACTTTGACATTAGTGATGGTGATGATGACTTATATGCTCAGAACATTGATGATGAGGAGTCAAAGGATAAGAAACCAGAAGATATCGGGGAAGGCAAAGGGAAGTCTTGCAAAGAAGAGGATTCAGAGGGAGAGGACCTATGAGGAGAAGACTGTGATGATGATACATTGCCACTAAGGTTCACGACATTCAGAGATGATGACTTGAAAGATCCAAAATTTCATGTAGACCAGATATTTGACAATGTGGACATGGTGAGGAAAGCCATTGTTGCCTACAGTTGTGTGGACATAGTTGACATCAAGTTGACAATGAATGACAAGAAGAGGGTGAAAGGGTTATGTGAATCAGATTGTACCTGGTACTTTTGGGCTTCCTATGACAGTAGGACAAAGTTTTTCATGGCAAAGAAATTTGTAGGTGATCATAGTTGTAGCAAGAAATAGATGGTGCATGGGTTCACAGCCAATTTTCTGGCAGAGTACTACTTGGATTGCTTTAGGGCTGACTAAGACATGAGTATGAGCAATTTGAAGAGAATTATACAAAAGTATTGGAACATGAAACCAGGGCCAGCAAAGCTGCAGAGAACTAAAAGGCTTGCAATGAAGATAATAATGGTGATGAAGAGGGACAATACAATGTGCTATGGGACTTTGCAAATGAAATCAGAAGGAGCAATCCAAGTTTAAGAGATGCTACATGAGCCTTGAAGCTTGCAAGTTAGGATTTCTAAAAAGATGCAGGCCAGTTATCTTTCTGGATGGATGCCACGTCAAGACTAGGTACAGGGGACAACTCCTAACAGTTGTGGGCATAGATCCTAATGACTGTATCTTCCCAATAGCAATTGCTGCAGTTGAAGTGGAGGACACCGTGAATTGGACATGGTTTCTACATACATTGAAGACTGATCTCCAAATTATGAACACAAACCCCTGGACCATAATGTCAGACAAGCAGAAGGTTTGACTTTCCATTTACCTACAACTTGACCTCCATTTTGTTAACTCCAAATAGAAACATAGAGACTCAATTTTTTAACTTGGCTTCCATTTTGTTAACTACAGGGACTAGTAACTGTTGTGAAAGATGTATTATGTGACTCAGAACTTAGGTTCCGTGTGAGACATTTGTGGCAAAATTTCCATCAAACATTCAGAGGTGATGTTTTGAAGAACCCGTTGTGGAAAATAGCAAAAATCAACACAGTAGCAAGGTATGAGGTGCACATGGAAGGTATGAAGGGACTCAATCCAGATGCTCATGCTTGGCTGAATGATATGGATCCAAAAACTTGGGTTAGGGCATTTCAGAGTGACTTGACCAAGTGTGACATCCTTCTCAACAATAGTTCTGAAGTTTTGAACAAGTAAGAATCATTCTTACTTAATCTAGCTAGCTTTGAAATTTGTGTGCACTATTATGTAGCTGACATCATTTATGTTGTGCCAAACATATACATTCTTGAGGCTAGGGAGCTCCCTGTGCTATCCATGTTAGAGAAGGTGAAGTCCAGCTATAGGTTAGGCATTACAACAAACAAAATGAGTAGGCTAACTGGAGTGGACCTGTTTTCCCTAAGATTAGGAAGAAAGTGGACAAAAATGCTGAGTTGGCAAACAACTGCTTTGCTAATGGAGCAGGGGATGGAGTCTTTAGTGTTTCAGAGTTGCTTGGCTCAACTCCGGTGGATTACATTGTTGATTTGAAGAGCAAAACATGCAGCTGCAACAGATGGACAAAAACTGGCATCACATGCTCACATGTCATCTCTTGTTTAAGGAATGAGAGGATTGATCCCATGATCGTTGTTGACAAGTGCTACTTAGTGGAGGTGCACAAAAAAGCATATGCTCACATTGTGTACAACTGCAAAGATAGATCTGAGTGGCCGAAGATGAACCTCACTCCTATTCTTCCTCCTGCCTACCAAAAACATGTTGGAAGGCCTACCAAGAAGAGAAGGAGGGCACATGGTGAGGTTGATGCAAGAGGAGGTGGGAAAAAATGTCAAGGAATGGTGTTATCATGCATTGCAGCTACTATGGAGGCCCTGACCATAACAGGAATGGATGCTACTGGTTGAAGAATGGACTGCCCCCACCCACTGCAGCTGAGATAAACATGCCACCTCCCATTGCAACAAGGGCACCAGAGGTGAATATGCCTCCTCCTCAACCAACACAGGTGCAACTCCTTTACTGAAACTTCATATTATCTGCAACATCATGACTGAAACTTAATCTTATGTGCAACAGGAGCAAGAAGAGGCGGGAAGCAGTTCACAAGCAAGAACAGGACCTAACCTTGTTGATATCATGGCCCAGCAGGTAATGTCTTATTCACAAGCCCTCACCCTCTTTTGTCTTGCTCGGCTACTAAGCTATGTTAAATGAACAATTGTAGACACCAATTGGAAGAAACATGGAAGCAGAGCATGTTCCCCACTCAACTTTCTTAACAGCTGCTCGGAACTTAGTCAATCAGCCAATGCCAAAAGCTAACACAGTTATGCCCAATGAGCTAGCTCAACACTTACTGGCCATACAAGCAGATAAGAACAGAGCCCTGTATGACAGGAAGATAGCAATTCTGGAGGCTAGATACACAACACAATTGCAGAAACAAGAGGAACAAGCTAAGAAGAAACTAGAGGCTAAGAAGAAAGAAGAGGAGCTAGCACAAGCTAGGGCAGTTGAACTTGCAGCTAACATAGAGAAGAAGAGAGAACGAGTTGCAATCAAAAGACAAGCTAAGTTAGAGGCTGAGAAGATATGTGCACAACTCACCAAAGAAAGTAAAGAACAGAAAAGAAAAGAGACAACAGAGAAGAAGCTTGTTGAGAAGAAACTTGCAGCTGAGAAAAAACTTGATGACAAGAAGCTTGAAGCTGAGAAAAAACTTGCTGACAAGAAGCTTGAAGATGAGAAAAGACAAGCAGAGGCTAGGAAGATATGTGCCCAGCAATCTGCGGGTTCAAACCAGCATTTGGACCAAGATGAAGATGCTTTTGATCCTCCAAGGACCAACATGGTGAATATGTTTGATGAGCTTAGGTAGTTGCTCGTGGCATGATCCTATTTAGAACCAGTTATATCATTTTGGCAAAATTGCCAGGTTCCCAGCTCATGTAACCTGTGACAATGCTCATGAAGTATACATTTTGTGTAACCAAACGGCTCTGTTGCCATCATAAACCTGTAATCTATATTGTCAGACATAAACTTGTTATCTAGCTATTCTAGCTAGGCATAAACCTGTTATCTAGCTATTCTAGCTATTCCAAATGTCATCAGTGTAGTTATAGCTAGCTATTCTGTCCTAGCATAAACCTGTTGTCTATGTTATGTAGCTATTCCAGCTCAGAACCACATGACACAGAACCAAATGACACTCAATAAAACACAAATATAGATAATTCAACTGAAACATTGGTTCATTACATTGACACAGACTGATTATCTCGACAACATTTAACTGTAAACATTGGTTCATTACATTGAAACATACCATAGCAGTACCAAGGTCAGACATTTCGCTTACAAATCTTTCCAAAATTGGTCACAACCAAAATACAGCTACAACTAAACAACTACAGACCCAAAAGGACATCTACCTAATCATGCCTTCATCCTGAAGGGAATATGCCCGAGAGGTAATAATAAAGTGTTTATTATGTTATTCCTTGTTTATGATAGATGTTTATTTCTCATGCTAAAATTGTATTAACCGGAAACGTTAATACATGTGTGATTAATAAACAAACCAACGTTCCTAGTGAAGCCTCTCTTTTAACTAGCTCGTTGATTAACACATGATCAAGGTTTCCTGATCATAGACATTGGATGTTGTTAATAACGGGGTCATGTCATTAGGGGAATGAATTGATGAACTTAGACCCTAACTAAGTATAACAATACGATCAAGTCATTTAGTTCTGTTGTTATGTCTTACATTCGGAGTAACATTGTTCCTTAGACCATGAGATCATGTTAATCACTAATACCGAAAGAATACTTTGATGACATCAAACGTCACACCGTAACCGGGTGACTATAAAGGTGGTGTTAGGTATTCGGAAAGTGTTAGTTGAAGCTCATGGATCAAGAGTGGATTTGTCCATCTAATATGACGGAGAGATATACTCAGGCCCTCTCGGTGATATCACATCGACACCGCTTGCAAGCACGTGATATGATCACAAGGATGTTATATCACGGGAACGAGAAAAGAGTACTTGTTGGGTAACGAGATCGAACAAGGTATGGTTGATACCGATGATCAGATCTCGGACAAGTAAAATATCACGAGACATAGGGAAATCGTTACGATGTTGAAAGGTTCACACGATTACGAGAGTCATCGTTGAATACATAGGAGTCATCACGGATCTCCAGATCCAGCTGTTGATTATTGATCGGAGAGGAGTCTTGATCATGTCTACATTATTCGCGAACCGTAGGGTGACACACTTAAGGTTCGATGAAGCGTTTGATAGGATACGGAATACCGAAGAATGTTTTGGGCAGCTCCGAAATTGTTTCGGGGAAAATTGAAATAGTTCAAGGGTTTTTTTGTCGAATGGTTGTTAATAGAATTAACAAATGATTTGAGGTGCTGCATGAAAATGTTTGTTAATGGAATTAACAAATATAAATAAAGTAATAAAAATGTTTTATTTATTTATTAAAGAAAAACCTTTGGATTTTCTAAGTGGAAAATTAAGGGAGCATGAGTGGGTGTGAGTGGGGCTTCCACTCACATGAAGAGGGGAAGAGGTGGGGGACCCCAAGAGAAGGTATGAAGAGCACAGTAGCAAGTTTCCCTCAGAAAGAAACCAAGTTTGAATCGACCAGTAGGAGAAAGGAGTAACATCAGAAGGTTGATGCAGCTGAGATGGCAGGGCGCACTACCGGTTCAGCAGCAACGTGGAACCTACACAACACAAACAATTCACTTTGCCCCAACGAAGCAGTGAGGTTGTCAATCTTACCGATTTTGCTGATAACAAAGAGGTTAAATGTATGGTGTGGAAAACGGTACGAGAATAGTATGAAAACAGTAGCAGCAATGTGAAAACAGTGGAAGCAGTGTGAAAACAATGGAAACAATGTGTGTATTATCAGTATGAGAAAATAGACCGGGGGTCCATAGTTCACTAGAGGTGTCTCTCCATGAAAGATATCTAACATGCGTGGTGAACAAATTACAGCTGGGCAATTGAGAGATAAAGAACATGCATGACATAAAGATTACTATGAGATTCATGCAGGCATTACAACAAGATACATAGATCGTCACCCAACTGCATCTATGACTAATAATCCACCCTTCGAATATCATCCGAACAAACGTTGGGTATTAAGTTGCAAGAAAAGGATAATCGTAGTAAGAGAAGTGTGTAATGTAAACAATGTAAACGAAGTAAACATCGTTGTTTTCTCCCTAATGGCAACATCACATCCTCCATTCGTCACATTTCTGTCACTCGAGCACAGATACAAAGGAGGCATGAACCCACTATCGAGCATAAATACTCCTTCTTGGAGTCACTAGCATCTACTTGGACAGAGCATCTACTAACACGGAGAGCATGCAAGATCATAAATAACATACACATGAAGATAACATGATAGATTGATAATACACAGACATAGGATTCAATAATCATCGGATCCCAGCAAACACAACATGTAGCATTACAAATAGATGATCTCGATCATGTGAGGCAGCTCACGAGATCTAAACATGAGGCATAAGGTGGAGAGTACAACCTTCTAGCTACCGCTATGGACCTGTAGTCCACGGATGAACTACTCACGCATCACTCCGGAGGCGGGCATGGTGGTGTAGACCCCTCCGGTGATGAATTCCACTCCCGGCAGGGTGCCGGGGAGAGCTCCAGAACCCTCCCGATCTCGGGTTGACGATGACGGCGGCCTTGGGTGTTTCTCGGAAAAAAGTGGTATATTTTTACGGTTGACGTATCAGGGGGAATAAATAGGCGAAAGGGCGATGGCGGTGGATGCCCGATGTCTATGCACGCTTCTATTCTTGTAGAAAGTATTGGGCCTCCAAGCGCGGAGGTTTTAGAACAACAACAAGTTTCACTTAAGTGGATCACCCAAGGTTTATCGAACCCAGGGAGAAAGAGGTCAAAGATATCACTCTCAAGCAACCCTGCAATTACAATACAAGAAGTCTCTTGTGTTCCCAACACACCTAATACAATTGTCAGCTGTATAGGTGCACAAGTTCAGCGTAGAGAGAGAGAGAGAGAGTAAAATACAAGTGATATGGATGATTATAAGTGATAATAGCAATCTGAAAAAAATGGCAGCAAGAAAACATGTAGTAGAACAGGTTGTAAATGGTGTTTCAATGCTTAGAAATATGTTCTAGGGATCCTACTTTGACGAAATAGGCTTGCGCCCCGCTATATTAATATAGCAACCACACCCAACAGTTGTGAGACCAATGCTGGGGCAAACAGCACAATCCAGCCCAAAAGAAACAACAAAAGAAAGAGAAAAGAAAGAAATGCCAGCAACACCAGCTCGACGAAAACGAGGATGGCCTGCAACTGCTGTGCCCACCGGAGAATTCCCACCACTGTCCTAAGCCACTAAAAAGGCGTGTATCAAGCAACACCTCCAAGAAGGACTGCGACGACGCCGCCGCTGCTGCCCAGACTACTCCTAGGATTTCTCCCAGTACGCTGAGGGGAATGAGGTAGGGGGATCCCCGACGCCCTTCATGAAGGTCAGCGGCGCCCACAGGCGTCGCCGCGCCGGTGCCGAGAATGCCAGCAAGGATTTCTCCCGATCCCCAACATCCGATTCCCCTAACTACTTCAATAGCTCCTCCGAACTCACCGCCCGCCAACATTCGCCACCACAATCGCGAGGTCACCATCACCGTCAAACTAAGACAACTTTTTGAGGTCGGCCGGACCGAGAAGAAACCACCGAAGATCGGGGACATCGGGACAGCAGCCGCGTGGGAGGGATCGACCTCCACCGCCAAAGGCAGTAGCAGACCGGACGCAGCAGCAGGAGCACACCAGACCCTCAGGTCCGGCCGGGCCCGGGGCGGGCCCGTGAAGCTCCCGCCACCGCGCTGCAGCAGACGCACTGTCGTCGCCTCCTCCCCCTACCCGAGTTTCTTCTTAGTCCAGCAGAAGGTGGCCCGCGAAAACCCTAGCTAGCCCAATCAAACCCAGACCGGGCCCAAAGGGGCCCAGATCTGGGCCCAAATGGCGCCGGCGAGATCCAGCGCACCACCACCGCTGCCAATAGGCAGCGCCTCTACACCATCGCCATCCAAGCAGGAGCGCCGCCCGCCGAGGAGCACCGCCGCCGAGGAGCGCCGCCCGAGCCTCGCGCCGACGCCGGGGAGAGGAAGGCCCGCCGCCGCCGGCCCCGCCATGGAACCACGCGGGCAACGCCCGGCGGCGGCGCGTGAGGTGGAGAGGGGCGCGGGGGGAGGGCCGCCCCGGTCGCCTCGCTCGGGGAGGCGACGCGGGACGCGGGTCGAGAGGGTCCTTCTCCCTCTCGTGAGAATCCCGAGAGAATCCCGCATTTGGGGAGAGCCTAGGGATCCTACTTTCACTAGTGGATACTCTCAACAATTATAACACAATTGAATCCATAAATATCTCTCTTCACTATTCTACTCTGAACCACTCTCGGATCAGATAACAAACACCAATTCATTGCGTAGGGCTCTAACAACACTCCTCAAAGTCGCATTCCCATGTCTAGTTAACCCCATGTTGTCACTATGAGCGCCCTAGAAGGTACTAGACAAACACCACAATTTCATAGGGTCATCCAACACAAGATATAAATATCATGCTAAACCACACGGTGCACACACTGTCACCTTTACACCGTGATCAAAGTGTCTACGGAGATTTCATAATAAAAACACTCGAGTAGCATAACAGATGAAGAGTAACATCTAATATTCAACTAGATTACAAAGCTCACGATCACATAAAGATCACACCATGGGAGAGAGAGATGAAACACATAGCTACCGGTAGAGCCCTTAGCCCCGGGGGAGAACTACTCCCTCCTCATCATAGGAGACAACAACGACGATGAAGATGGCGGTGGAGTCGATGGAGATGTCTCCGGGGGCACTTCCTCGTCCCGACAGGGTGTCGAAACAGAGATTTATGCCCCCCGAAACTTGTCAGCGGCGGCGACGGAGCTACGAAACTTTTCGTGGAAAAAAGGCTGATTGATTTCGGGTTTATGCATTGGAGGGCATATATAGGTGAAAGGCCGATGTCGGTGGGTGGCCAGGGGGCCCACACCACCTGGTGGGGCGGCCAGGGGGTAGGCCTTGCCACCCTGTGGCCCTCCTCCGGGTCTCTTCGGGACTCCGTGGACCCCCCGGGAATTCTAAGAATTCTGGCTTTTGAATTGCCCAATTCCGAGAATATTTCTAGAACAACTTTTCTGAAACTAAAAACAACAGAAAACATGAACTTGCTCCGTGGCATCTTGTCAATAGGTTAGTCCTGGGAAATCGATAAAAAACACATAAAGTGTAAGGAAAACATGTAGCATATGGCATGAAAACAACATAGAACATCAGAACTTAAGGATACGTTTATGACGTATCAACATCCCCAAGCTTAGTTCCTACTCGTCCTCGAGTAGGTAAATGATAAAACACATAATTTATAAGATGACATGCTACCAACATAAACTTGATCATCATAGTAATGTAAAGCATGTAAACTAGGATCAAATGAATAAAGGTTGTGGTTTATAGTTGATATCAAAGAGTAATGTATAAACCATTAGGAATAACAAAGTAAAACCTTTCAACAAATCAATACTAAAAGACAATCCACTGTGCAAAGTATATTAAAGATGATTTCAGCTTCAAGAACAACAATATAATCATCCAAGGAATAAAATTCTCACAACAACTCCTGTTAGGATCAAGTCAAGTGACAATAATATGCACATAGGAAAATCATTCAAATAATTGTGCACTCAAAACAAGCAAGCATTCAGTATTGGTTCCTAGCACCGGGATGTTGTGGCTAAAAGAACATTATGGGGGGGGGGGGGTTGGATGGTCAATGGAAGAAAGTCTCACACAACTGAAAGTGATCATTAGACAAGAGAAAGTCTTATAATTGAAGTTATGCAAGGAGTAGTGATTGCCACATAATGGATGCAAATAGAGCTATAAGTGTATAAAAGCTCTCCAATGGAACTAGTGGGGTTGTATCCAACCTTCTTGCTCACGAAGACCTAGAGCTCTTTTGAGGAGGCTCATCATTGGAATATACAAGCCAAGTTCTACAATGTAAGTTCCCCACATAGTTATGCAAGTCATAATACGAAAACTCTCTCCAAACTGAAGTAATGATGCTAAACAAAGCACAAGTGTAGAATAAATGATAGTAATGTTGCCCCTCTCTATTTATTCTCTCTCTTTTGCCTCTTTTTTTTATTTTGGGCCTTTTCTCTTTTATTTTTTATTTTTTTGATATATAACCTCACTGGTAGGGGAAACACTCTATTTTACAATGAATCAACACACTTTTAGTACTCATAACTCAAACTGAAATATCTCTGATGTATAAAACTAAATGCTCCTGCCAGTTTAGCAGTATGCAAAATAACAATGAAGCATGACAAGTAACATAATGATGATGGATGTTGTATGGAAATATATCTTGAAATGGCTATGGAAATGCCATGGTAGGTGGGTATGGTGGATGTTTTGAGGAAGATAAATTTTGGCTTATGTGTAGAAAAATAAAGTTCTCCCATGAGGTTTGGATGTACTGGCAAACTTTGCACCAACTCTCAATGTGAGAATGAGCAATACACAATACCGAAGAGGCTAGCAAATATGGATGGTGGAATTGTCAGAAAACCGCAATATAGAACGCACAAGTTTAAAGATTCCAAATAAAATCATGATATCACAAGGCATAATGAAAATCACTCCAAGAGGGTCCGTGGTAGTTACAAGTCACTCTTAGCTACCCCGATTGTAGCGCGTAACAAAAAGCCATTACGATTACTATCAGCAAAGAAATTCATATACCATTATCCTATCAACTAGTTATTTGAGTGTGGCACAGTTTCAAGCTTCTAGACCAACCATTAATTGTTTTTACTCTACTAAACCAGAAAGTTTACCATTAAGAAAATTAATATCTCAAAATAACAGCAAATAATCAAGTGAACCAGTTTAATGGTCTACAAGAATATGCAAGCTTTTTCATTATACCATCTACCACACGTAGCATTTTACACCAAACACCAAACAACAAAAACTCTCCAAGATATATAGCAATGAAACAAGAGAGTACTAAAACAACTCTACTAAAACTAACAGCTCTAAATAAGAGATGCAAGAAAAACATGAGCTAAACAGGAATTTTGCAGCAACTAGAAGAAAAACTAAGAATACGAGCATAAGAAGTATTCAAATGAAAAAGCTAAGCGTGTATCTCTCCCACACAAAGAATCCTAGGTTACACATAAATTATTGCAGCAAAGAAAACAAAGGAAAACAAAAGAAAAACAAACATACGCTCCAAGTAAACTTCATATGATGTGACCGAATAAAAATATAATTTCACTAGAAGTGACCTGATAAATTGTTGATGAAGAAGGGGATGCCTTAGGCATCCCAAAGCTTAGATGCTTGAGTATTCTTAAAATTTGCTTGGATGAACCACAGGGGCAACCCCAAGCTTTGACCTTGCACTCTTCTTGATCACATATATCACCCTCTTCTCTTGACCCCTTGAAAACTCCCTTCACACCACACTCAAAGAGTAATTCGCATTAGAGGGCTAGTGCAACAATAAAAAATCCATGGGTTATGCATGGGCACAATTTCTATTGATACTTTTAAACATTAGCTACAGCCACTGATGTTTCGTGAAGCAAATAAATCCACTTGACATCGTAAAAGAGCAAATGCAAAAAAATGGCAGAATCTGCCAAAACCAGAACAGTCTGTAGAGACGAATTTTTTCGGGGCAGTTACGTTGCTCATATAGAAAAAAAAAGAATGAAAAAGTTTCGTAATTAGCTGAGGAATAAGAACAAAAAATTTCAGGTCATTCTGATTTTTATGGATTTTATACGATTTTTTACGGTGGATAGCAGAAATCTGTTTCCTGCACAGAAATCCAAAACCAACTCCAACTTTCATCAGAAACTTTACTTGGCACAACTAAAGCATGAAAATAAAGCTACAAAGGATTTTCTACAGAAGTATAAAACTCCTTGACTCAAATAAAACATAGAAAAACAAAGAAAAAAATAAAACCATGGGTTATCTCCCTAGAAGTGATTTTCTTTAAAGCATTTTAGCTAGGTATGATAATTCGAGAAGATGCTCAAATGAGAAATATGAATTAAAGCAAAAGAGAACATCATGAAGAAAACATAAAACAAAAAAATTAAGTCTAACCCATTTCCTATGAAAAAGAATCTTGTAGAAGAACAAGTCAATGAAGCACAAAGTGGCTAGCATAGGAAAGCAAAACAAGTTCAACTTTAAAAATTTCAACATAAAGAGAGGAAACTTGATATTCTTGAGATGCATAAGACTATATTTACCTCTCTCATAATAACTTTCAGTAGCATCATGAATAAAACTAACAATATAACTATCACATAAAACATTCTTATCATGAGCCACATGCATAAAAGAATTAATACTCTCCACATAAGCATAGTCATTCCTATTAATAGCAGTGGGAGAAAATTCAACAAAATAGCATATCATTATCATTCTCATCACCATAATCATCAAATATAGGAGGCATATTGTAACCATAATTAGTTTTCTCCTCAATAGTAGGTGGACTGAAAATAGCATGTTCATCATTGTAAATATCATATATAGAAGGCATATCATGACCACAATAAAATTTGTCATCAATAGTAGGTGGAACTAGAATACCGCAATCATTATAATCATCATATATTGGAGGCAAAGTATCATCAAAGTAATTTTTTTTCTCCGTGCTTGGGGGACTAAAAAGATCATTTTCATAAAAACTAGCTTCCCCAAACTTAGATTTTTCCACAGCATTAGCAATAATGGTGTTCAAAGAATTTATACTAATAACATTGCTACTAGCATGCAACTAAAGTTCCATATGTTTTTTTAATTTTCTCTTCAAACACTTCATGTCCTAACTCAAGATAAAGATTATAAAGTTCTCTCATATTTTTGTTGTTTTCCATTAAGCCTAACTAGTAAAAATTAAAAACATGAACAAGTAAAAATAAGCATATCTAGTGAAAACAAGAAACAAAAAGATATAATTGCAGAATCTAAAGGAAATAACTTCGAGCACTCACATAGGATGTGAGAACCTTTTACATTACCTCCCCGGCAACGGCGCTAGAAAAGAGCTTGATGTCTACGCACGCTTCTATTCTTTTAGACAGTGTTCGACCTCCAAGTGCAGAGGTTTGTAGAACAGCAAAAAGTTTCCCTTAAGTGGATCACCCAAGGTTTATCGAACTTAGGGAGGAAGAGGTCAAAGATATCCCTCTCAAGCAACCATGCAATTACGATACAAGAAGTCTCATGTGTCCCCAACACACCTAATACAACTGTCAGGTTGTATAGGTGCACTAGTTCGGCGAAGAGAGAGTAAAATACAAGTGATACAGATGATTATAAGTGATAATAGCAATCTGAAATAAAAATGGCAGCAAGCAAACATGTAGCAGAACAGGTTGTAAATGGTGTTTCAATGCTTAGAAACAAGGCCTAGGGATCCTACTTTCACTAGTGGACACTCTCAACAATAATAACATAATTGAATGCATAAATATCTCTCTTCACTATGCTACTCCGAACCACTCTCCGGTCGGATAACAAACACCAATTCATTGCGTACGGCTGTAACAACACTCCTCAAAGTCGCATTCCCATGTCTAGTTAACCCCACACTGTCACTATGAGCGCCCTAGAAGGTACTAGACAAACACCACAATTTCATAGGGTCATCCAACACAAGATATAAATATCATGCTAAACCACACGGTACACACACTGTCACCTTTACACCGTGATCAAAGTGTGTACGGAGATTTCACAATAAAACCACTCGAGTAGCATAACAGATGAAGAGTAACATCTAATATCCAACTATATTACAAAGCTCACGATCACATAAAGATCACACCATGGGAGAGAGAGATGAAACACATAGCTACCGGCAGAGCCCTCGGCCCCGGGGGAGAACTACTCACTCCTCATCATAAGAGACAACAACGACGATAAAGATGGCGGTGGAGTCGATGGAGATGGCTCCGGGGGCACTTCCCCGTCCCGGTAGAGTGTCGGAACAGAGATTTATGTCCCCCGAAACTTGTCGGCGGTGGCGGCGGAGCTAAGGAACTTTTCATGGAAAAAAGGCTGATTGATTCAGGGTTTATGCATCGGGGGGCATATATAGGTGAAAGGGAGATGTCAGTGGTTGGCCAGGGGGCCCACACCACCTGGTGGGGCGGCCAGGGGGTAGGCCGCGCCACCCTATGGTGTGGCCACCCCGTGACCCCCCCTCCGGGTCTCTTCGGGACTCCATGGACCCTCCGGGAATTCTAAGACTTCTGGCTTTTGAATCGGCCAAATTCGATAATATTTCCAGAACAACTTTTTTGAAACTAAAAACAGCAGAAAACAGGAACTAGCTTTGTGGCATCTTGTCAATAGGTTAGTCCCGAGAAATCGATAAAAATGACATAAAATGCAAGGAAACCATGTAGCATATGGCATGAAAACAACATGGAACATCAGAAATTAAGGATACGTTTATGATGTATCAATGCCAGAGGGGCTCACACCACCCCCAGGCGCGGCCAGGGGGCACGCCGCCCTATGGAGTGGCCCCCTCCGGGCCTCTTCGGGACTCCGTGGAACCTTCGGGAATTCTAAGACTTCCGGGCTTCGAATTTTCCAATTCCGAGAATATTTCCAAAACAACTTTTTTGAAACTAAAAACAGAGAAAACAGGGAACTGCCTCTGTAGCATCTTGTCAATAGGTTAGTCTCGGGAAATAAATAAAAATGACATAAAGTGTAAGCAAAATATGTAGCATATGGCATAAAAACAACATGGAACATCAAAAATAATAGATACGTTTATTACGTATCAGCTGTTTAAGTAGCTGGGTAGCATATACCTTTGAAGAACCAGTGAACTAACTCTTTATCTTATCAAGAAACTCCCCTATGGAAGTATACTCTGCAATTGAGCCCACAATAGCATCCTGAATTGTGTTCTTTATGAAAGACATGCACTTTTTATTGGCTGTGAGCCACTTTTGATTGTCTAGGGTGTATGACACCTCCAATGGAGCATAATCCCTTTTGTTTTTCTCCCAAGCAACATCATCATCAGCTGCATCTTTGACTGGATCTGTTGGCTTAAATGGCTGTGGAGTCTCCACAATCCAGTCCACCTTAGAACAAACGAATACCGAATCCATCTTCTTTCTCCATTCAATGTAGTTATCACCTTTGAGGGTTGGAACATTCTTGACGCAACTCATCAAGTAGTACCCTCCCGAAACCCACAATAAAGTGAGATCATAACAACAACTACATGTAATAATCAAACACAGGTCAAAATTAAAATATACAACTGTCTATGCAATTAAAATTATATCACTGTTGGGCAGAAAATAGCAATAAAAACACATATCTAACAATACTAATAAATCATGATTATGTTATTAACAACCTTAGTCATAAAATAACAAAATCACAATTATCACTTTAACATGCTGTTTTACTTTTTAATTCTCGAGTTGCGACTCAAGGAGCACAGAATGTAAACAGGCAAGTACCCGCTGTTGATGCATCGTCGGAGTAGGAAAGGGAAAGCCCTCGAGCTCTAGCAGCTGTCCCGCGGGGTCCTCCTCCGAACGCGAAGGAGTGGGATTTTCCACCCCCGTTCCCCCCATGGTCGCACATCGCTCCTGCCCACTCCAGATTGCGTAGAGAATGTGCCACAGATCTAAATACTACAGTAAAACTATCACGAGTACGGGAAGAAAATCTCAGTTCATTGGTCGCATCGCCATTTTTTTACAGAAAGCTCTCCAGAAACTTCCCCGTGCTCTGGCTGGCCTCGCCTGATCCGTCCGGGCTGGCGGAAAGCACGCACGGGTGTCGCGTGACGGGAGGAAGCTCCAGCCGGCGAGACGAAACTGATGGATCCATTTTATTTATTTGCAGCGGAAAGCATGAATAAAAAAATTCATGAACTTTATACTTTTTAGAAGTGCTTCTTTTACTTTCATATTCTCTAAAACAAAATTCCGTTGGATAATTTTGAACATGGAAAAAACTAGATCAAATTTGCGCAAAACTGGACAAAAAACTATTAATTATGCTTCTAAAAAAAACACAAAAAACAGCCTGGCCGGCCTGGCCCACGACCTTCTCTGTGGCCTGGCCCATGGCCTGCCTTTCGCTCCCGCGAAGTCTGTTAGCGCCCTGCGCACGAGGCCTATCGAGCCCAGCCTAGCGGCCCAGTACGACCCGCTCGGCTTGCTGCGCTCTCTTCTGCGCGCGCTTTCTCACTCCGCCAAGGCCCAACCCAGTGGCCCTTTCTTTCTCTCGGGCCACGGCCTGGCAGTGAGTTAGGGATTCGATCCCTGCTGTTGACTCGTATCGGACGGTTGTCTGCGCTGCTCGACGGAACAAAACCGGGCGACTGCAGCGGCCGGGAAAAAAACCTAGCTCATCCTCCCGGCCCCGCGCCTCTCTCTCGTCCCCGAGCTTCCTCGCGTGCGGCGACGGCGGTTAGGTCCGACGACGGCACTAAACGCCACCGTGCTCGGGGACACACACACACACACACACACACACACACACACACACACACACACAGAGAGAGAGAGGGAGAGGGAGAGAGAGAGAGAGAGAGAGAGAGAGAGAGAGAGAGAGCCACGGGAGAGTTTCCTTTCCTCGGATTTTGCGGGAGGGATTCTTTCTCTGTTATTCTTGCTACGGAAAAAAAAACTAGATACTAGCATTGCTCTGATACCAATGTTGATCCCCAAGACCATCTAGTCTAGATTCAATTCGGTAGCATTGGTTCTACTACGTCTCTGTGATGGTGGATGGAGAGGGAGAGGGGACAAACAGAGATGGGAGGAAGGGGTGGCTTCTCCTTTGCTCTGTGAGCTCGACAGAATCGACATGGTGAAGTGAGCAGTGGGGTGGCGGCACTTCTCGTCACTCTACGCTAACCCTAGACCGGATTGGTCGTGTTGGTGGGGTTTGTGGTGGCGCGAACCTCGTAGCTCGTGCCCCGGCCCTACCTCTGTTTCTATAGCGCATGCGACAGGGCCATCAACAAGAGGAGGTTGGGCGTCCCCGATCAGAACGCGTTGACCAAGGATCCGGTAGGCCGTTGGGCTTACGCGGAGGAGATCATCCTAACACTACACATGTATTGCGTCTCTCGGACACGAATTGCTCATGTATATGTAGATCCCACCGCGTGTGATTTTTGGCGTGGAGTCTTGCACGGTAGCTTGCAGAGCTGCAACGATGCATGGTCACGTCACACGAGGTGTAACGTTGGTGCGTGATGCGTCCTGGATTCCTAAACGTAGTAGACGTTGTTTTTTTTTACATAAACCACACTTTATTGATTAACTCATAACATTACACATAGTTCCCCGGATGTAATCCGGAACTGAATGAAACACCTCACTAGACGAAAAGGAAAAACAGGACTTAGCTAAAGCATGTGCTAACACATTGGAGCTACGCTTCACGTGAACGAAGGAAACCGAGGCAAAGGATCTGGTCAAGGATTTGATGCCACTGACTATCAGCCCTACTGCCGATCTGTCCAGTGCCGCCGAGTTCATTCGTTGAATCAGTGAAAGGCAATCCGAAGCGAAGATGACTTTACCGAGACCTTCCGCCCGAGCCAAAGAAACAGCTTGTCGCAGAGCAAGAGCTTCTGCTTCTTCTGGGGATAGAAACCCCTGCAGATGGTGACGACACGCGGCAACACAGTTACCAGCATGATCACGGATCACTACACCTGCTCCCATTGTGCGCGAACTTTCGAATAGCGCTGCATCCGAGTTCACAAAGACCACACCCAGCGGCGGTGGAGACCAAATCTGTGGGGTCTCAGTCTCACACCTGTGAGCTCTGGCATGATTAGTCCTCTGTGATTGAATCAGTTCAACGTAGGCAATCGTTTTCGCCACACAACCCCTTGGGTCAGGCCTCTCCTTTGAGTTCCTCAACTGATTACGAGCTTCCCAAATATGCCAAAAGCAAACCGCCAAAGTAGTTGCTTGTAAATCACTTGCTCGATCCAGGAAATCGAATAACCATTGAGATGGTGTGGCATAGCTTTTGCGCTGTAGGCGCAGAAAGTACTGTTGTTTCACTTCCCGCCACACCGTTCGAGCGAACTGGCAAGTGAGCATGGCGTGCTCAATGCCTTCCAGCCGCCCACAAAAGACACATAATCCTGCATTTGGAATCCTTCTCGTCAGTAACTGGATTCCGCTCGGCAGGCAGTCATGTGCGAAACGCCAAAGATGTATCTTCATCTTGCCTGGTGCGTTGATGCTCCATAGTTTCTTCCACTGTTTGTCATCCGACAACGCATGCGATGACATTCCCTGGCCCGTTCTGCTTCTCCATCGAGTGAAACTAGCAGATTTCGCAAGGTTATACCCGGAGCGCACCGAGTAGACACCCTGCTTCGTGAACGGCCAGCACGGAAAGTCTTCCCCAACATGTTTTAGAATCAGAATCTGAACAATCCGATCTGCAACTGTTGGTTCGAAGAACGCGTACACATTTTCCAGGTTCCACGATCCAGCCTCTTCATCCAACAGACAACTCACCGTCGCTGTAGCCGGAATGGGCGAGATAGGCTTGAGTAGCTCTGGAGGTGATCGTGGAATCCAATTATCCTTCGTGATTTTGATCAGTTTTCCATCTCCAATGCCCCATCTGATACCACTGTGAAGTAATTCTCTTCCATGCAGAATGCTTCTCCAGGTATACGAGGCAGTCCTCGGTTTCTGCGCGTGCCAAAAGTCCGAATCCGGGAAATACCGACCCTTAAGGACACGCGCACAGAGGGAGTTCGGATCATTGAGAAGTCGCCATCCTTGGCTAACATGGCCTGGTTGAACAGCGCCAGATCGCGAAACCCCATCCCACCCAACGATTTTGGTGTAGAAAGCCACGACCACGAACGCCAGTGGAGTTTCTTCCTCCCTTCCTCTACGCCCCACCATCTGTTAGCTATAATCGTTTTGATATGATCACATGTGGCTTGGGGAAGTTGGAAACAGCTCATAACAAAAGTCGGAATTGCCTGTACCACTACCTTCAAGAGGGTTTCATTGCCCGCCCTCGACAACGGTCTTCCAGATAGTCCATTAAGATATTTCCAAATTTTGTCATATAAGAACCTGAAGGTGTCAATTTGGGACCGACCCACCGCAGTGGGCATACCAAGATAAAAATCATTGAGGACTTCACTTTGCACCTCCAATTTACCCTTCACCCTGTCCTTAACTTGGTCTGACACATGCCTACCAAAAAAGACCGATGATTTCTCAAGATTAATGCTTTGACCAGAGCCATCACAGTACGTCTTGAGTGTATTTTTCAGAGCCTCCACACTCCTATCATCACTTCTTGCGAAGAAGATACTATCATCTGCAAACAGAAGATGGGATATAGAGGGGCCGAGTCTACCATTATGAATTCCATAGATCTCACCTCGGGCCTCCCTTTGTTTCAACAGACTTGACAAACCTTCCGTACAAAGAAGAAAAAGATAAGGACTGATTGGATCTCCTTGTCGAATGCCCCTCGATGGTACCACTGGTTCTGTCAACTCACCATTCACTCTAACAGCATAACGAACACAAGTCACACACCGCATCACCGTCAGTATCCACGAGGGCTCAAAACCAAGCTTGTAAAGACATCCATGTAGATAATTCCACTCCACCCTATCATATGCCTTCATCATGTCAATTTTCAAAGCAAAGAAGGGTTTTTTGGCATTCTGATTACGGATTGTATGCAGGCACTCATAGGCTATCAAGGCATTATCGGTAATGAGTCTACCCGGGACAAAAGCACTTTGTTCTTCAGAGATGATCTCCGGGAGGAATACTTTCAACCTGTTTGCCAATACCTTGGAAGCAATCTTGTAGAGGACGTTACATAAACTGATAGGCCTGAAATTCTTCAATAGCTTTGGTTTGGCAACCTTCGGGATCAACACAATGATCGAGTCACACAAACCCTCTGGCACTTCTCCTCCACTCAGAAAACTTCTGACCGCATTGCAAATATCAGTTTTAAAGAACTCCCAATGGGTCTGATAAAATAACGCCGGGAATCCATCGGGCCCGGGGGCCTTTGTTGGTCCCATTTGAAAAAGAGCAGATTCAATCTCCTTATCCGTATAGGGTTTACACAAGTCCCTGTTCATGTCAGCTGTAACCCTAACCGGAATGGACTCAAGAACTGCATCAATCAAATCACAATTATCAGCAGAAAAAAGTTGTTCATAGAACTGCTGAACCATACCTTTGATCTCCACTTGAGAATCACACTTGGAGCCATCCTCACGTAACAGACAAGAGATTCTATTTGTTCTTTTACGCGCGGATGCCTTTGAATGGAAGAAAGACGTGTTGCGTTCCCCCTCACGGAGCCACTCCACACGTGATCGTTGCCGAGCCATAATTTCCTCACACTCAAACAAGTCACACAACTGCGTCTCAATCTGTCGTTCCTCCATTACTTTGTCATCCGAAAATGGCTGGTTCCGTAGGTAGAGAAGATGCCTCTCTAACCGGCGAATTTTCTTTTGAACCGAACCAAACGTGGATTGTCCCCAATCTTTTAGTTTAGGGGCCAACCCGTTCAGTTTCATCCATGTCGAATGAAGAGAGGAAGTCCCCTGGCCGCTCGCAGCCCAAGTTGACTCCACCAGCTCCTTATAATCGGGAGCTCTACGCCACATCGCTTCATACTTGAAGCTCGACGAGACTGGTAGCCTTCTAAGCCTCGGTTCCTTGATAAGAGATATTAAAATGGCATAGTGATCTGACGAAGAAGCCACAATGTTGTCCACTTTGCAGTCACCAAAGAGCTGGGTGAACGCAATGTTTGCTACTGCTCTATCCAACCGCACCCGAACATGATTATCCGCCTCCTGCCGGTTGGACCATGTGAATTTAGGACCTTCGTACCCCAGGTCCATCAGATCGCAGTCCTGTAAGCAGTCACGAAAGGCTGTAATCTGTGAGTCAGTCCTATCTCTCGGACCAATATGTTCATCTTGATGCAACACTTCGTTGAAATCTCCGCAACATATCCATGGACCACTCCAAGAATTGCACATGGTACGAAGGAGATCCCAGAACTCATGTCTATGATCACGTCTGGGCTCCCCATACACAAAGGTAGAACGCCATGTCACCCCACCATCCGCCGAGATGATTGTGTCAATGCATCTATTATTAAAGCCACGAATGGATACTGACACCGACGATAACCAAAAGAGACCCATACCACCACTGAGTCCCACACTACTAACAGCGAAACAGCCAGAATAGCCCAAAGACCACATAAAACTTTTAACTCTGGCATCCCTCATCTTTGTTTCATACAGGAAGAGGAGGGCGGGACGGTGAGTCTTCACCAACCAGCGAAGCTCGCCTACTGTCGTGTCCGTCCCAAGACCGCGACAGTTCCAACATAAATAAATCATTGCGTGCAGCGGGTCTGCTCTGCAGTACCCGCTAGATCCGCCGATCGTGTATCTTTCGCCTGTTTCCGCTTCTTAACTGAATCCGTGCTCTGGTCCTCCTCAGATGCCGACTCTATGAGGTTCTGACCATGGACGCCTTGGTGCACCACCATAGCAAAGAGGTTCTCTGGTTCATCATTTCGTTCCGGGGTTTTTGCTCTATAAACCTGGGATTTTCTTTTCTGACCGATAGTCAAACTTCCCCCACCGAGATCAAGTTCTTTGCCTCTACCATGATTCTTCCCAGCCTTGGTGTTTGCGGTAAGGTTGCGTGGCGCTTTCTTTTTGACAGGTGAGGTAACCTCTGTCTCCTTTCTCTGCCGCCGCAACGCTCCACCCCTAGCAGCAGATTGGTGTGCTTTCTCTGTCGCATTGTGGGACGCCCGAGAATGCTCAGTAGAGAAGGACTCGCTGGAGGAACGTGCCGCTGTGTTTTTCTTCCTTCTCTCATCTGGAGCTAGCAACCGATCAGCAGAGTACGGGAGCCTGCCCAATTCATCTCGCTCCCCCGGGGTTTTACACTCCATCGAGGAATGACCTACCACTCCACACGACAAGCAGTAATGAGGTAGATGTTCATATTGGACCTCAAACCAGTCTGTCGCATTGCGGCGTTGAGAGAAGACCGTGACTCCCCGTAATAACGGTTTGTCAACGTCGACCTCCACTCTAACCCGCATGAAACTGCCCCAGCATCTGCCGGAGGCATAGCAGTCCACCACTGGTGTACTGCCGTCAATGCCGAGAGAAGCAGCAATTCTCGAACCGCACTGTCCATTCATGTACCCAAAAGGTAGATTGATGATCCGAGCCCAAATCTTTAAACCATTGAACGCCATCTCTCTAGGCTTCAGATCTGGATCAAACTCGCGTAAGAGCACTGCATGCTTTCCGACGACCCAAGGCGGGCCATCCATCACACGGGTTTTATCAGCCTTCGAACCAAATTCAGCGACAAAAAGATTGTCGCCAGCGGGGTTTAGCAGTAGTCCTCGCGGATTACCCCACGCCGGTCGCAGCGCCGCAGCAATGGTACTGATGTGCAACGTGTTAGGAGCCAAAACCTTGCCGACGATCGCCCATTGAGAGTACACTGGGACCCCATCCGCTCCATCATCCAGCACCACCGCCGCCGCTTCCGTCGCCGTGAGTCTAAGCCGCTGCATCATGTCCGCCACGTGATCCTCGGATCTCGTCGCCGTCACATCCGGAGGAGAGGCCGAATTCGTAGCCCCTCCTTGCGTTGCGTCCGGTCCCTCCACAGGGGCCGTCGTTGCCTTGCCTCCATCCTCCAATCTCAGCGTGCCCGTCATCTTTGATCAGTCCAGTTCTCGTTACCGGCCAAGGGCGGGCGGCAGTCCAAGGAAAGCCCCGTGATCGCCCCGAACCGATGTAGAGATGGAAGGAGAGATCTTCTAGGGCACCCGAGGCGGAGAGGAAGACAGCAGAGGAAGATCGCCCGCGCACGAGCGACTCAAAGATGGATTCTAACCCTAGGCGGCGGCTATCGCCATTGGGGTCGCCAACCCTAGGAGAGAGAAACAGACTCGACGGTCAGATACAATGTCGGAGTAGATGTTGTTTAGCTGAAGTAGTAGTAGTAGTAATTTGGAGGCGAATAAGGGTCCCACTAATTAATCCCTGCGTGCGTGTGCGTCGAATCATCGATTAATCCCTGCGTGCGTGTGCCGTAGCCTCTTTTCCACTTTTTCTGTAGCGCGGGATAGGAATAGGATGACAACGTCCTGCTGTTTCCGTGAGATTTTCTAATAATCTAAAAAGAATAAAAAACGTGCAAGCAAAAGGCATAGAAATCAAATGGTCTTGCTGGGATTTCCAGGATTGTAGGTTAATGGATTTGGCCCATGAGTTCTGACATAGGCTTAATGAGAGTTCGTGTTGGGCTGTTCTCAGCAGGGCCGGTCGAGGCGAGTATATCTTTCAAGCTTGCAAAAGCATTGCGCCAACGATGATGCTGTACCACTTGACTTCGATGGTTGAGTCGAGATGAGCCTATGAAGGTAAACCCGGCCGTGTTTCTACCTCGCACACCGGCACACCGGTTCGCAGGTAAGGGCATCTACAGCCGTTCGCCCCCCTCTCCCCCATTTTAGTTCGGCGTTTTTTAGCGATAACGCCGTCCCGCACCAAAAATCGGGGGGGGGGGGGGGGGGGGGGGGGGGACGATTTTACCAGCCGTTCGGCGACCCAGAAAACAAAACGACAAATAATTTTTAAAAGTTCCTCTTCCCGCCCTAAAATAGAGCCCGAGTTCGGCGATCACAGCAGCCATAGTTTGGTCAATCATATTACAAAAAATGCCACAGTTGGACGATCAAATAGTCTCGATCAAACCACAGTCGGGCGCGCGCGGCGTGCCACATTCGACACAGTTGGGCGATCAGGCAGAGGCCTCGGCCGGTGTCGAAGCTGGCGCCGAGCTCGGCGCGGCATCCTCCAGATCGACGACAGGCGTGGCATCCTCCAGGTCCACGACGGGAGCTGCATCCTCCAGGTCGACGACGGGCGTGACATCCTTGTCGACGACGGGCGCGGAATCCTCCAGGTCGACGACGGGCGTGGCATCCTCCAGGTCGATGTGCGTGCTAGGCGGCGTAGTGGCGTAGCTCATGTCGTCCGACGTGGTCGGGGCCGGAGCCGGGCTGATGTCGCTCAGGATGAGATTACACTGCGCTAGGAACCATGCTCTCACCTCGGGGGTCATCGCGGCCGGGTCACCCCCCGTGAGGAAGGCGAGGTCGTTGTTCCTCTTCTTCTCCGCGGTGCCAGTCCTGAGGAGGTCGATCTTGACCTGGGAGTTGGCCATGAGCGCCGCCCATCTCTGCTGGCGGCTTCTCCTTCGGCGCTCTCGGCTTGCGCGACTTCTTGCCGAGCTCGGAGGTCGCGGGGATGGCAACGGCGACGACGGTTGCGCGGGATCCTATGAATCGGGCGGGAGCCATGGCGGCTAGATCTGGGGGGAAATGACGGGAATGGAGTGGGGAAGAGGCATATGTGGGAAGAAAAGTGGAGGGAAACGCCGGAAAATGGAGGGAAATCGTCTTCCGTCGCCGACAAGTCGGGCCCATGCACGCATTTTTCCTCCAAGCCGAACCCAGCGCGCTGGGTTTGGGCTGGGTTCGCCGGCACGAAACGGCGGAAAAAACGGCGGAAAGCGGCGTTAAACCGAGTCCTGGGAGGGCGACTGGTGTCTTTTCGGCGCTAAAAAGGCCACCTGGGGGCGCTGGGGACGGCTGGAGATGCCCTAAAGTCATCACGCAATGCATATGGTTCTGCCAGTTCTGAAGCAAATGTTTTTTTTACAAGGACAAATACCATCACACCAGAAATTGAACACGGCATAACCAGCGAAACGCTTTCCTTCCGGCGGTAGGTGGACAGATCACAAACGAGAAAGATTCTACGTGAAGGACTAAATTAGTACTGTAGTACTGCGTATACAGACGCGGATATAGAAACAGCCGCGACATGCACGTCCGTCGTCCCATTTTTGGTGCATCAAGTCCCGTAATCGTACGAACGCATACTGGGTAACCCCACTATGTGTACGATGCGTCCTGGATTCCTTCCTCCACTATTCTTTGGTACTGGGTTAATCATCGCATATTAATTTTGAAACTTAGTAGTATTAAAGATTGATCGTACGTGGTTAAAGATGGCCACGTCCTTAATTAATCAGCGTACTGCATTGTGTGGGCGCGTGCGTCAAATCAAAGAAAGGAAAAACTGGAATAGATTTTTTTTCTAAACGGAGCAAAAACTTTTCCCCATCTATTAATTAAGAAGAATAGATTTGTCAAGTTAATCTACGAAAAACCGGGAGAAAACTGATACACACTGACCAGACCGAACTACTAATCTAAACCAATATAAAAGGAGCGAGAGGGGGGCACATCTAAACCGTCTAACAAACATATCAACGACACACGTTGTTTCCGTGTTTTGCGGTAAAACATTAGCCCTAACCATACTTGCCGCTAATCAGGTCGATCACACGTTATCCGCTGGGATGCACCGGATCTCCCAAATCACTGCCGCTAATCCTCTAATCATCTCGCACGACCCGGCTATTTCGAATTCTGCTGCCTCGCCACAGATGCCGTCACGGGTCTACAACAAATTATCCTGCAACGCCACATTTTAGCCACATTCGAGTATGGACAACTGAGCCCTGCCTCTGCACTAGCACTGGGCGGCGACCCTCGCGATGCCGCCGACCCATTGGCGCTGCCGACGCCCAGTACGTTGTTAACAACACCTATGATGACAAGGAGCATTGGGACGACGTGGAAAGGGAGAAGAGGTCAAGATAGCAGAGAAAGAGATACCCGGCGAGCACCTGGACCCACTAGACAGGTGGCAGTTGGCAATTGGAGGGATATATATATATGCGGCGTCGACAGAAGATTAGGTGGCGATGATTTGGTGGCTTCGGCCAACCTCCTTCCTCTTTTCGTTTCCCCCGCCTTCGAAAGGAAGTGCAACTTTGTAATTCGAATTAGAGTGGATTTGGTTCCCAAACTCCTGTAGCTTGAGATCATCGAGTGGAATCGAGTAGTGCATGCGTCTCTAACAATTGGTATCTAGAGCCAGATTTTTTTTCCACCTTCCGATCTGGAGACTAGATCTCGTCTGGCGGCGGAGCGAGCTCGAGCCGCAACCATGGAGGCGCTCACGGGGGAGGGCCATGCGATCTACGATGCGGTGGTGAAGGAGGCAGAGGCGCGGCATGAGCGTCACCACCACGAGCTTCGGGAGCTGATTACCAAGTCCGTCAACGATGCCATGGATGCGGTGATCGATCGCTGGATCGAGCCGATGATTCGAGGCTATACATCCAAGGTCCAGTCGGACATGCAAATTTATGCCGACGGGGTGGAGACGGGCCTCCAGCAGAGCTTGGATGGAATCCGTGCTCATGTGGGTCTCGCCACTGCCGAGGATCCCGAGCCTCAACGGACCACGGCGGCTGACGCGGAGACCGGCCCAGATGGGCGCCGTTCGTCCACAACTACACGGAGGCCGGGTGTAGGGGCCTCTGGTCTCTACGTGCCGCCTCCAGCAAGAGGTATAAAATCACAACAGAACACGACACATGGTCCTCGTTCATTCTATTTAGATGATGATACTGCTGAGAATTCCTCTGTTCGATATCGCATGCCTCGAATGGATGTCCCAAAATTTGACGGTGACCAACCAAAGCTCTGGCAGATACAGTGTGAAGATTACTTTGAGATGTACAACACACCTCCTTCGCTCTGGGTTCGATTAGCTTCTCTTCAGTTCACAGGACCCGCGGCTCGCTGGCTCTCGTCGATACAGAGTAGCATTCGCAAGTATACCTGGAGTGAATTTGGTCAGGAAGTGGTATTGAGGTTTGGAAAGAATCAGCAGCAGTCCCTGATTCGTCGCCTGTACAAATTGGTACAGACTTCCACAGTGGAACAATATGTGAAAGAATTTGCAGAGCTTATTGACCAGTTGGCAGCTTATGAAATGGCGCCGAATACACTACATTATGTGACACGTTTCATGGATGGACTTAAACCGGCTGTTAGAATGTTGGTAGCAGTACAACTACCTCCTGATCTAGATACAACGTACACCATTGCACTGGTGCAAGAAGAAGTTGGTGAAGGGTTGAACACTTCTCAAGTGGGCGCAATTCAGACGCGTAGAGTCCAAACAGTTCCTCAGTTTCAGTATCGTGGCACGGACGAGCGCAAGAGCATTGCAAGTGTTAAGTCCACTGATTCCAGTAAAAGCAATGATGATAAACTAGTTGCTCTGAGGAATTACAGGAGAGCAAAAGGATTATGCTTCACATGTGCTGAACGATGGTCCAAAGATCATGTGTGTGCGCCTACAGTACAGCTGCATGTGGTACAAGAAATGGTGGATTTCTTACAGTATGATGAATCAGCTCCACCATCTCCTTCAGAGGCGTCTGATGACATGGATGTGAATCTAATGCAAATAAATGGCGCAATATCTCCAGAAATAACACCTGGAAAATCTATTATTCTCCAATGCTCTGTTAATGGTAAAGATGTCTTGTTTCTCTTGGATTCTGGAAGCAGTAATTCGTTCTTAAGCAATGTTTTGGCAGATGAGGTTGGGGGCAGTGAGGCATTGCATACACCTGGGAGAGTAAAAGTAGCTGGTGGTGGCATATTGCAATGCACACATGTTATTCCACAATGCAAGTGGGGTATGTGTCTCTCATGGATTTTCATCCGGTTTCAAGATATTGTCATTACAAGGTTATGATGGTATTGTGGGCATGGACTGGTTGGCTGCACATAGCCCTCAGTTAGTGGATTGGAAACAAAAGTGGTTAGCAATTCAGCATCAAGGGAAATGGAATTGTTTGCAAGGTCAATTGCCATCTGAATTTTCTTGTGCTATCGTTCAGTTACAGTTACTGTCTGAAGAGGTTGTGGCAGCAGTACAATTGCCAGTGAAAATTCAAGAGTTGTTGGAAGCTTACCCTCAAGTGTTTTCTGAACCAACTGGATTGCCTCTAAGAAGACAAGTGTCACACTCCATTCCCCTACTTCCTGGTGCCAGACCAGTGCAAATCAGGCCATATCGATTTGCACCTGCTCTGAAAGATGAGATTGAGAAGCAGGTGTCGGAAATGCTACAGTCAGGAGTTATAAGGCCAAGCACCAGCAGTTTTGCTTCACCTCTGTTAATGGTTAAAAAGAAGGATCATACATGGAGACCTTATGTGGATTACATGCATCTTAATGCACTAACACAGAAAGGGAAGTACCTATTGCCAGTGATTGATGAGCTACTAGATGAATTGCATGGAGCCTGTTATTTCTCTAAATTGTACCTTCGAGCTGGTTATCATCAAATTAGATTGACAGAAGGAGATGAGTACAAAACTGCTTTCCACACGCATAATGGCCACTTTGAATTTACTGTCATGGCTTTTGGGTTGACTGGGGCCCCTGCCACATTCCAGGCTGAAATGAACGTGACTCTATCCCCCTGCTGAGGCATTGTGCATTAGTTTTCTTTGACGATATACTGATATATATAGCAGCACATATGAGGACCATCTAATTCATCTGAAACAAGTACTGCAATTATTGTCAGATAATCAGTGGAAAGTAAAGTTATCCAAGTGTGCATTTGCTCAGCAAAGTATTCACTACTTAGGCCATGTCATTTCTGCTCAAGGAGTAGCTACGGATGAGTCCAAGATTGTTGTTGTCAGGGACTTGGCAGTACCCAAGGATGCTAAGCAATTAAGGAGTTTTCTGGGTCTAGCGGGTTATTACAGAAAATATGTGCGAAATTATGGATCTATCAGCAAGCCATTGACAATACTGCTCCATAAGCATACTCCTTACGTATGGACAAGTGAATCTCAATTGGCATTTGATACACTGAAAATAGCACTGATTTTAGCACTCGTTTTGGCTCTGCCTAATTTTGATTATCCTTTTGTCGTGGAAACTGATGCATGTGACTTAGGTATTGGGGCTGTGTTATTACAGAAAGAGCATCCTCTTGCGTTTGTTAGTAAGGCGTTGGGCCCGCGTAATCAAGGTCTCAGTACGCATGAAAAAGAATATATGGCAATTCTATCAGCGGTGGACCAGTGGAGGTCTTACTTGCAACACGGTGAGTTCATCATCAGAACTGATCAGGCGAGCTTAGCACACCTCACAGATCAAAGACTGCATACACCATGGAAGCATAAGGTTTTCACCAAATTACTGGGCCTTCAGTATAAAACTGTGTACAAGAAAGGAATTGAGAATAAGGTGGCTGATGTTATCTCGAGAAGGCCTCATCCGGATATGACCTTGTGTGCTATTTAAAAATGTCAACCAACATGGCTTGTTGCAGTGGTGGATTCCTATCAACAGGATCCTGCTGCCTTGGAACTATTGCAACAGTTAGTGGTTGTCCCAGATGGAGAACAAGGTTTTACCTTGAAGGATGGTGTTATTCGCAAACATGGTAAGATATGGATACCAGCTGTACCGGAATTGCAACAATCTATAGTGCGAGAACTGCATGCTACTCTTATTGGTGGACACTCGGGTATTCCAGTAACTCTTGCGAAAATTGAAGCAATCGTTCTATTGGAGAGGCATGTCTCGTACTGTTCGTGAACTTGTCAAAAATTGCAATGTGTGCCAACAAGCAAAGCCTGACAGATCTCATTATCCTGGTCTTCTCCAGCCCTTACCAGTACCAGACTCGGCATGACATGTAATATCCATGGATTTCGTGGAAGGTTTGCCTCGATCTGGCCGCTTTAACTGCATTTTGGTGGTAGTGGATAAGTTCAGCAGATATGCCCATTTTATTCCATTAGCACACCCCTTTTCTGCTCCTGATGTGGCTGAAGCATTTATGCACAATGTGTTTAAGCTTCATAGTTTGCCAGAACAAATTATCTATGACCGTGATAAGATTTTCAATAGCTTGTTCTGGAGGCAGCTGTTTAATCTCACTGGTACAAGCTTGAAGATGAGTTCTTCTTATCATCCAGAAACTGATGGTCAGACAGAAAGAGTTAATCAATGTTTGGAAGGATATTTGAGATGTTTTGTGCATGCTTGCACGACAAAATGGGTACACTGTCTCTCCTTGGCTGAATACTGGTATAACACAAGCATCCACTCTGCCTTGGGGAAATCTCCTTTTGAAGTGTTGTATGCTCATCCACCTAGACATTTTGGTGTTTCTGTTGATCATGCTTGCTCACAGCCAGACTTACAGAAATGGCTGGAGGATAGACAAGTAATGCAAGCTTTGTTGAAGCAGCACTTGGAACGTGTGAGAATGCGCATGAAACATCAAGCAGATAAGAAAAGGAGTGAAAGGTCGTTTAATGTTGGAGAACTGGTGTATCTGAAACTACAGCCATATGTGCAATCGTCAGTAGCCCCCCGTGCTCATCACAAGCTACTGTTCAAATACTATGGACCTTATGAAGTGTTGGAACGCATTGGTGAAGTGGCTTACAGATTGAACTTGCCACCAACAAGCCGTATTCATCCAGTGACCCATGTGGCACAGTTGAAGAGAGCTATTGGACATCGTGTGGTGCTACAATCTGCATTGCCATCACCCCTGGACGTGTTACAGGTGCCTGCAAGGATTTTACAGAAGCGATTCCTTCAGCAAGGCCCAGTTTCAGTGGCGCAAGTGCTGGTTCAATGGTCGGGGCAGCCGGAGTCATTGGCCACCTGGGAGGATATGGATGAACTGCGTCAACAGTTTCCTCGCTCACCGGCTTGGGGTCAAGCCACTAGTGGAAACAACCCCTTTCGTCCAGGGGGCCAGGGGGCACCTGTCCCGGTTGCAACAAAATCCGGAACAAATGCTATGCATTAGTCCCGGTTTGTGTGCCCGGGGCAACAGAAATCGCCTGGGGGCATTGGTCCTGGTGCGTGGGGAGATATTGGTCCCGGTTCGTGCCACGGACCGGGACCAATGCCTAGCCACAAGCCACGTGGCACGCGCATGAGCATTGGTCCCGGTTCAGGCCACGAACCGGGACCAATGTCCCCCCTTCCCCTATATATACTGCCCCAGCCCCCCTTCCATCTTTTTTTTTGCTTGGAGGTGTGAGAGAGGTGGGTGTTAGTGTGTTTTATTTTACTATGCACACGAGGTGTTCGACGAAATTCCCGAGCCACACATAAGCTCACTGAAAATGGTATCTTCGACCGAGGTTAACAAACTTATCTTTTTCATCTGTAACTGATACATAAAAAAGTAATATTTGTCGATGTACTGTGGTCATTTATGTATTAATATGTTATTGTAATGTATTTTGATAAACTTAATTATACGATGCAGATGGATGCACGACAGCGATGGATGTACGGTGACCGACGCACTTCCGTGTATATGGCAGGCCTGAATGCATTTCTTGCTGTAGCTCAGGCGAACAAAGATAATGGCTTCATGTGTTGCCCATGTGTTGATTGTCGGAACGTCAGAGAGCACTCTTCCGAAAGAATCCTTCACGGGCATCTACTTCAGAGAGGTTTCATGCCCAGCTATAATTGCTGGACCAAGCATGGAGAAAGAGGGGTTGTGATGGAAGATGATGATGAAGAAGAAGATCCTTTGTTCCCTGAATACGACGATACTGCAATGGAAGAGAATGCAGAAGAAGGAGGTGATCAAGAACAGACATCAGAAGAGCCTGATGATGATCTTGGCCGAGTTATTGCTGATGCAAGGGAAGACTATGAAAATAAATTGGAGAGGTTGAAGCTGGACAACATGTTACAGGATCACAAAAAGTTGTTGTACCCAAATTGCGAAGATGGTAGCACAAAGCTCGGTACCACACTGGAGTTGCTGAAATGGAAGGCACACAATGGTGTGACTGACAAGGCATTTGAGAGTTTACTTCAACTAATGAAGCCAAAACTTTCAAAGGATAACGAATTGCCTGAGAGTACGTACGAAGCAAAGAAAGCTCTCTGCCCTCTAGGATTAGATGTGCAGAAGATACATGCATGCATTAATGACTGCATCCTCTACCGCGGTGAGAAGTACGAGAATTTGGATGAATGTCGGGTATGCACTGCACTGCGGTATAATATCAGAGCAGATGACCCTGGTGATGTTGACGGCGAGCCCCCCGTAAGAGGGTTCCTGCTAAGGTAATGTGGTATGCTCCTATAATACCACGGTTGAAACGTCTGTTTAGAAACAAAGAGCATGCTAGGTTGTTGGGATGGCACAAAGAAGACCGTAAGAAAGACGGAAAGTTGAGACACCCCGCCGATGGATCGCAGTGGAGAAAGATCGAGAGAGACTTCCCAGACTTTACAGGAGAGGCGAGAAACTTATGGTTTGGTCTAAGTACAGATGGCTTTAATCCTTTTGGGGAGCAGAGCTCCAGTCATAGCACCTGGCCTGTAACTCTTTGTATGTACAACCTTCCTCCTTGGTTGTGCATGAAGCGCAAGTTCATTATGATGCCAGTTCTCATCCAAGGCCCGAGCCAACCTGGCAACGACATTGATGTGTATCTAAGACCATTAGTGGAAGAACTCTTACAATTGTGGGGCAAACCAGGTGTACGTGTGTGGGATGAGAACGAACAAAAGCCATTTGACCTACGGGCGTTGCTTTTCGTAACCATCAATGATTGGCCTGCTCTTAGTAACATTTCCGGACATACAAACAAGGGATACAATGCATGCACACACTGTTTAGATAAGACTGACAATGTTTTTTTGGATAAATGTAAAAATGTTGTATACCTGGGGCATCGTAGATTTCTTTCGATCAAGCATCCCGTAAGAAAGAAAGGAGAGAAGCATTTCAGAGGTGAGGCAGATAACCGGAAGAAGTCTGAGCTCCGTAGTGGTAATGATATATTCGATATGATCAAGGACCTAGAAGTAATCTTTGGTAAGGCTGCTGGCAGCCAACCAGTTCCGTACGACCCTGGTAAGCGCGCACCCATGTGGAAGAAGAAATCTATACTTTGGTAGCTACCTTATTGGAAAGTTTTAGAGGTCCGGTCTTCGATCGACGTGATGAACGTGACAAAGAATCTCTGTGTCAATCTGCTATGCTTCCTGGGCGTGTATGGGAAGTCAAAAGATACGCCAGAAGCACGGGAGGACCAACAACGTATGAAAGACCCAAGCAACAAGCACCCAGATACAGGGCGCCATTACTTAAGCAGCTACACTCTTACTAAAGCAGAGAAGGAAATATTCTTTGAAGTCCTTTACATTATCAAGGTTCCGTCTGGCTTCTCGTCGAATATAAAGGGGATAATAAACATGGCAGAGAAAAAATTCCAAAACCTGAAGTCTCATGACTGCCACGTGATTATGACGCAGTTGCTTCCGATTGCATTGAGGGGGCTTCTACCGGAAAATGTTCGAGTACCCATTGTGAAGCTATGTGCATTCATGAACGCAATATCTCATAAGGTAATCGATCCAGAAATTCTGACAAGATTACAGAGGGATGTGGTCTAGCGTCTTGTTAGTTTTGAGTTGGTGTTCCCACCATCCTTCTTCAACATTATGACTCATCTCCTGGTTCACCTATGTGAAGAGATTCATATTCTCGGTCCGGTATTTCTACACAATATGTTCTCCTTTGAGAGGTTCTTGGGAGTCTTGAAGAAATATGTTCATAACCGTGCTAGGCCAGAAGGAAGCATCTCGAAGGGCTATGGAACAGAGGAGGTCATTGGTTTCTGTGTTGACTTTATTCCTGACCTTAAGACGATTGGTGTTCCTGAATCGCGACATGAGGGGAGACTGAGGGGAAAAGGAACGCTGGGAAAGAAAACAATGATACCCAGGGACGGGCATTCTTTCACCAAAGCACACTACACAGTTCTACAAAATTCTATGTTCGTGGCTCCGTATCTCGAGGAACACAAGAATATTGTACGCTCCACAAACCCGGGGAAGGATGACTCATGGATTAAAGGCAAACACATGGAGACTTTTGGAAGTTGGTTGCAAACACATCTTATAAATGACACCACTGTTGAAGATCAGCTGTACATGTTGGCCGGGTCACCATCTTCGACTATTGGGAGTTTTCAAGGGTACGAGATAAATGGGAATACATTTTACACGAGCTCCCAAGATAAGAAGAGCACCAACCAAAACAGTGGTGTCCGCTTTGATACAACAAACGAGAATGGAAAAAATGACACATACTATGGTTACATAGAGGAGATATGGGAACTTGACTATGGACCTTCTTTTAAGGTCCCTTTGTTCAAGTGCAAATGGTTCAACCTGAATGGAGAAGGGGTAAAGGTAGACCCGCTTTATGGAATGACAACAGTGGATCTCAATAATATTGGTTACAATGACGAACCATTCGTCCTAGCCAATGATGTGGCTCAGGTCTTCTATGTGAAGGACATGTCCTCCAGACCGAAAAAAAAAGAAAAAATAAGCAAACAAATTCATCATACGATGAGCCGAAGCGTCACATAGTTCTTTCAGGGAAAAGAAACATCATGGGAATCGAGGACAGGACAGACATGTCAGAAGATTATAGTAAGTTTGTTGAAATTCCACCCTTCACAGTGAAAGCTGACCCCACCATCCCGTTAAATAATAAAGATGCTCCATGGTTACGGCCGAAGCGATCATAAGCAAGGGAGAATTCAGAAGACTAGATAGGGATGTTGTTGGTGATGTGCAATAATAAACGTGGAATACATGATCATAGTTCTGTTTGACCAGTAATTTGTATTGACCGGTGAAAAGCTGACAACTATGACCAGCCTGATTTCATTATTATCCCAACCAGCGGCACACCCACCCACTTTTCTGTTTCTCTCTCCTCTGTTTGTTGGTGATGTGTAATAATAAACGTCGAATACATGATCATATAGTTCTATAATAATAAAGCTGACAACTATGACCCATATCCGAGTATGAGATAACTGTAGTCAGATAGTGCAGGCACACTTCGAAGTGATAGTACGGATACCATCCTGACAGATATCCTTAAAACAGAAATAGATCTTCGGTACTTCTTTAACAAATATGATAAATTTTTGGAGGAGAAATGTCTAGCTGAACAACAAGCTGACTACCTTGGAGTTCAAATGACGCAGAGGGTTACACCTCTGCGGTTACTTTGACAAGCTGCTAATGCATACACTCCTGCACTGTTTGAGATGTTCAGATTAGAATTTGAACTGATCTTGGATTGCGTGGTCTATAACTGTGGCGAAATTGGACCCATATCCGAGTATGAGATAATTGTCAAAAACAGTCGTCGGGGTCATTTTGTTAGATTCGACTCATCAGAATATATTGTCGTTTGTAGCTGCAAGAAGTTTAAAAATGTAGGTCTTCCGTGTTGCCATGTACTAAAGGTTCTTGAGATCAGAAATATCAAAGAAATTTCACCACACTATGTTTTGAAAAGATGGCGAAAGGGTGCTCAGAGTGAACCTTCGAAGGAGAACTATGGTTTTTCTGTTGTAGACGAAGATCCCAAATTCTCCGTGTCAAAAAGGTACAACTCGCTTTATCGAACTTTATATAAAGTTGCAGCAAAGGCTACAGAAAATGTTGAAGCTCATGCATTCATGGAGAGCCAATATGATCAGCTCCTAGAGCAAGTTGATCTTATTTTGCAAGCAAAACTGCATGACAAACCTTCCTTGAGCACTATCTTGAAAAGTCATCAGCAAAATCTGGTTCAGAACAATGTTACCAACAGTGAACCTCGCAGAGGAAGTAGTAAATTGTTCCGACCGTTCTTTTGATTCGCCATCATATGTCCGACTGTTTTGTTCTACATCCCTCTTAAAGGTTCATCGACGGAATACAAATCACCCGGATGCCTTGTATGCTCTGGACTCACTCGGAAGATCACAAGAGAAAACAAAAATTATAAGATATTTATATTCAAATTATATGAAAATAGTAAAATAATTAATAGTTTTAATAGTTAGAATAATTATTTAGTTAAACAAAAAATGGATTTGAATTAGTTATACAAATTCAAGCACTTTTCATGTTGAAATTTTTGTCAAATTCGAAAGTATATAGAAGTTATTAATGTGCATACTTAAACAATTTTCAAATTCTGGCGCTAAAAAATTTGGGCGCGCAGGGTGGTACCAAATTTCGAAATAGGTTTTGGTCACAGCCCGTGCCACCAACTGGGACCAAAGGGGGTACCTCTAGTCCCGGTTGGTGGCACGGGCCGGGACTAGAGGCCCATTTGTATAAATATCTCGGCCCTCTCTCCAGGACGAGCAACCACCCAGGACCGAGCAGAGTAGCCTTGGCGAAGCCCTGCCGGCGGCGGGAATGGACACGAAGATCCCACCGGTGCTGGTTCCGCCGGCGGGGACAAACTAGGATGTAGATTGGCGGGGGGGAGGGGGACGATTGTTGAACGGAAATGCATTATATTGAAAAGGTGATTACATCCAGGGGGCGGCGCGGCCACAGGCGGCCGGCCGTGTTTCTTGACGACGGCCCTATTGGCCGTCCTTACATGCATCGGGGCGGCGGCGCGGACACAGGAGGCCGGCCGTTTATGGGGGGGGGGGGTAGCCTAGGTACTACATAGGTGGCCGGGGGGCGCTGGCGTTGGCCTAGTCTTCCTCGTCGGAGGAGATGCAGTGGTAGGGCGGCTGCTGCCACAAGTGGGCAGGCAGCTGAGGGGCGCCCGCCGGTGGCTGGGGAGGCATCGGGGGCGCGTTCTCCGGTGGCGTCGGCAGCTCCTCTGGCGGCGTCGGCAGCTCCTCCGGCGCCCATTCACCGCCGGTCCAGGTGAACGGACAACGACGTCGCCTAGAGGGGGGGTGAATAGGCGATTAAAACTTTTCCGGTTAAGACTTGCTAAATGCGGAAATAAACTAGGTGTTTAAATTAACAAGCATACAACCTAAATATTCTATGGTCAACTAGATGCACCAACAACTTATGCTACGCAAGACAAGTAACAAAGTGATAGCAAGATATATAACTTCAAGCGCGAAGGCTATCACAATGTAAATTGCATAAGTAAAAAGCTCGGGTATAGAAATAACCGAGGCACACGGAGACGATGATGTATTCCCGAGTTCCTCCCACAAAGGGGAGTACGTCTCGTTGGAGGGGTGTGAGCACGCCACGAAGGCCTACTCAACGCCACGAAGTCCTCACCCTATTCTCCGATGAACCCCGCCACAAAGGCCTAGTTCACCTTCCACTATTGGCAACCTTCAAACCCGAGGCACGCATCCACAACTCAATTGGAGGCTCTCGGTGTCACCACAATCTTGGGGCACACATCCACAACTCAATTGGAGGCTCCCAAGAACACCACAAGTCGTCTAGGGTCCAAGACCCAAGAGTAACAAGCTCACAATCTTTCACTTCCACGAATCCTCGTGGAGAGACCAAACCGATGCAACCGATGCAAATGGCAAGAGCACAAGTGCTCAAATCCTCCACTCTCAAATTCCAACAAAGCAACAAATGCTTATGGGGGAATAAGAGAGGAAGAACAATGGAGAAACACCAAGAACTCCAAGATCAAGATCTACTAGGTTTCCCTCACTAAGAAGGAGGATGGATTGGTGGAAATGTAGATCTCGATCTCCTCTAACTTCTCCCTTAAAGATATGCAAGAATCATTGGAGGGATTGAGAGAGGAGCAGGCTTTGCAAAGTCAACAATGGTGGAGAGAAAGAGGAAAAACGGGTTGGGGAAGGCTTAGGAGCTTTGGGGAAGAAAACCCCTTAAATAGGGGCTCAAAACTAGCCGTTTTCTGCCCAAAACGCGTCCAGGCCGGATTGGTCCGGAATATTCCGGACCCCCGGAATATTCCGGATGCAAACAGAGCTTTTTCCCATTATGGCCGGAATGGCCCGGAATATTCCGGATGCAAAAAGTGAGACTGACAACCGATACGAGAAATGCTATAACTTTTGCATATGGACTCCGTTTTCGATGTTCTTGGGCTCGTTGAAATCGCAACGACGAGCACTACAAGAATATGCAGAGAAACATTATTGTTCATGAATGGAATATAAAACGAAATGGGTAAAGGTTTAGACCTCTCAAATAGGAACACCCGGTAAAACCTCCAACACGAAAACACACATAACTTTTGCGAATGAACTCCGAATAAGGTGAATCCAAATGGGTTGGAAAAGTAATAACAAGGACTATCCAAAAAAAAGGAAATGGAGAAGTTACCACACATGGAAGATGTGGAAACATTCTCAAAACTGAACCGGATATTTTCACCACCGAAAACGCAACAAGTTTTTCTTACCAAAACCGTTTTCGATAAACCTTGGCTTGCCATGAAGATCACGACAAGCGCTAGAACCCAAAGGATACAAAATCCAAATAAGAACCAAGAAAGATGATATGCAAAGTATGCAAAGGTTTGAGCTCTCCACAACAATTCGATCACGTTACTCACTTGAGAGCCCCTCTTGATAGTACGACTATCTATCCTATAACCCGGTCTCCCGAAGACACGAGACCGGTAAAATAGAAAACCTATCAAGATTATACCTTTTCCTTGAGCATTCCACTTGAGCAAGATGATGACGATCTTGACTCTCTCAAGTTGGATCTTCTTTCTTGATTGCGCTTGCTAGCACAAACTCCGCTTGATGAAGACTTGCAAGTTGCTCCCCCATACACCATTATGGGAGAGACCCTTCGGCAAATCTTCACAAGGCCACAATCTCCAAAAGGGTGGCAAGCATCAAGAATAGGATATCTTCTAGATGCTTCACTTGAGCTTCCACGTCAAGCTAGATGACAAACACCGCTTGACGACGACATAGACCATGGGCTATAAGAAATCTTCCTTTTGGTTCATGCCCATGGAAAGATACCTAACCACACATAGAGATGCGACACACACATATCATGGGTTAGTTCACAAAGCTATATTGATAATTGCTTACCATACCATGAGATACACAATCCCACTTGGTACAACTTGTAGCTTTGTGTGTTGATCGCTTGCTTGATCAACCTTGTATCTTTGCTTCTCACTTCTAAAGATGATGTAATTGATTGTCATTAATTACCAAAACCACATATGGGGGAACCATGCACTTTCAATCTCCCCCATTTTGGTAATTGATGACAATCCCTTTTTACGAGGGTTTATATGATGAATAAAGCAAACATGCTAAACAAGAGCAAGGACGCAATAGCATGGAAAGGAAAAAGCTTAAGAACGAAACTAAAGCATAAACCAAATTCCCTTAAACCCTCTAAACTTCTCCCCCATTGGCATCCATTGCCGAAATGGGAAAAAAGATTCAAAAGCCAATATAGTAAGAGCTCCCCCATAGTGTATGCATTCCTCATGATATGAGTGAAATCAAGTGCATATCTCCAACTATGAATAGATGGAGGGAGATCAAACTATATTGAGGATCCAAAGATTTACAAGAAAAGTCAAATTAAAGGACACTTTCACAAAGAAGCAACCAACCAAAGGATCCGAAACACCGATTGACCAAAATCAATAATTTGATAAGATCAACCAAGTGTTCTAGAAAATCAAGAGGGAACTCCCCAAGGTACATGCACAATGTTAGATTTGATTACTATATAATGTGCACAACATGGAATCATCACTCCCTTCTAGATAATTTTGAACACAAACAAGAGCAAGAGAATAGATTGGAGATTAAGCAAAGCAACTTGTAAACAAAGAAAAGTTGAGCAATGAAGATCAAGAAGTGACAAATAAAGACTTACTCAACCGAAATAGATGCGTGTGACAAGGAAAAACATTTTTAGGAGACTAATAGGATGATAGAATCATCAACATAGTCTCTCAATATAGGAGGCACATAGTGCATATCATGTCTTTCCCATACACACAAACCATCAAATGATAAAACACATAGGTCCACAAGCTTATTAAGATGCAAAAGGAATACCAAAACAAAAGCAAAGCTTGTGCCTTTTAGGAACCACCAAGGAATATAAAGCAATAAAAAGTGGTCACTAAAGAAATAGAATATCAAAAAAGATGTAACTATTATCGTGTGTATAAGTTTCTAAGTGGACAACAATCACAAAGATATATATCCACAAAGAAACATGCACACACAAAATAGGTACAAATGTGAAGAACATGATATCCAAGAGAGGTTCATAAATATACCAATAAGATTTTTGCTTGAAAGCAAAGCACTAAGCTTAGTTTAATCTTAAGGGGATATGGATGAACAAACAAAACTCATCAAAGCATTAAAAATATCACAAGGGAAAAGTGATAGTTGGAATGCTTCGAGAAAGGTAACGCATATCACAAAAGATTCAAATGGTTTTTGAGAATTCATCAATATTGCATATGAGATACTTCAAGAAGAAGTTGCTAGATTAAACTACTTGGGATTGGTGAATCATGGAAATGATTATAAATATCCCCTTAGTATGTAATCATCCCGGCTTACTCATAGTTGCAATAAAGATGCTTTTGATAAGACATTTGCAAGAACCAAATGAAATGCAACAAAGGGAAATCATGCGAAGATGCAACCTACACAAGGTTGAAAGCTAGAAATGTATGCATGAGATAGATACTTGTTACCGAGACGACATTGGTGATGAAGAGGATGCGAGTTTGATAATCATCGAAGCTTGACTCCTATAAAACCATGTTGAGAACACCTTCCTTATGAATGGAGCAAGCAACCAATGTATCTCCAGTGTACCTAAAAACAAAATTCAAGTACAAAATGGTACCCAAACTCATTGGGTCCGAAGTAGTTAGAACAACTACAATACATAGGACAAACTCCAAATAAATATGTGCATATTAATATGAATTTGAATTTCATGCACATCTTAGCCATTTAGGATTTGATGGAGTTTATCCTATATATTGGATCAACGAAAGTAAGCATGCCAAAAGATATACATAGTAAATATGCATGCACAAAACTTTCAAGAACCAAAACAAGATACAAATTGGACAAGGAACTAATGAAACCAAGAAGCCACTCACAAGAGTGAAAAGAAAGAGAATTGTCAAAAATATATCAAGACCCAAATCAACACATGATTGAGGAAACCAACATAGAGAGGATACCAAAAAAAAACATAAAAGAGTGAACAAACCCTCTACACTTTTCATGATAGCACACAAAGTACCAAGACGAAAAGTGTTTGTCTTCCAAAGAGACAAGTCATTGGGAAAACAACCAAATTTAAAGACAACAAGTGTTCAAACGCATATAGGATAGTTCTTCCAATAATAGTGCATTATTTATGATCTTGCATTTGAATACAAAATGCACACAATGGAATCATTACTCTCCATATATATTATTCAAACATTAGTCATGTTTAAATAAAACCAATTAGATGCAATACCAATTTAAAGAATGGTGATCTACTCAATGTAGGATAGCTTCCCCAAGAATAGTGAAACCCAAAGAAATATGACTTTGAACACAAGTGCACAAGTATGGGATCATTGCTTTTCCTAACTGAAGAAAGCATAAAACAAATTTTGAGTAGAGCAAGGAAGACACAAAGGAGTTTGAACCAAACAAAATCCTTGGCAAGAAACAAGGCAATATTAGAGCAATGGCCAAAGTAAATATGATCAATAAACTCACCACAAATTAATATAACTTGTCAAAGACAAGAGATGTATGGAGATATTTCTCGGCGGTAGATTTGTTCATAATCATATTCACAAAACATAAGCATGTGGTAAAAAATAGGAATAAAAAAACATGCTTAGATAGAGATTCTTGAAGGCTTCAAATAAAACTCGAAAAAGCAGGGCAACAAGAAACTCTCTTACAAACAAGATACCAAAGAAGAGAGACACAAGATATTTTAAGAAAATATGGAACTTGTTTGAGAAACATGCCACTTAGGAACAAGATAACTAGAATATCAACTCTAGGTGGCAATACCTCACATGTTCACATTTTCTAGGCTTGTAATATGCACATAGCTTATTACTCCCCTATAATGTGATAATCCATTTTTTTTAACAAGAGGCAAAGAAAATAAATTCAACTAGAGAAAGTTAATGGACATTTAGAAATGAATTTCTCACGAGAATGACATACCACATAGAGAATAGATAATATTGATATATCAACACTAAGTGGTATTCCTCATGTACACACATTTTAGGATAGTAAAGTGCAAAGCATATTACTCCCCCAAAATGGGATAGTCCATTAATCTCCCAAAGAGCCAACTAAGATAAGCAATGAAAGCAATGAAGGCTCAACACAAAGAACACAAGTACATGGAGTGCAAACCAACAAACATAACTAGATTACTCAAGATAGGTAAGTAGGAAGCACAACATATACAAACACATGCTAGAAACAAAACTAACATATGCAAGGGAGCAAGCAACTTTCAATGTATATAGAATTAAATACAAGTTACCGCTTGGAGGAACAATGGGCAAGAGATATATATAATCCAAGTGACTTGGCTTGAGGAAATATAATTGATGAAGATCCCTTAATTCTTCATAAAATAGCCAAGTCTCCAATGCCCTCCAACTCCACCTATTGATCAAGTTTGAGCTTGTTGGTCCCCAACCAAGTTGGGTCCTAAGAGGTTAGTCACAATAGGTTTGGCAACCCAAATGGTTCTTTTCTTGACACCACTTGGAGCACCAACATACTTGGCAAACACATTGCCCACATTATCCTTCCGAATGGAATAGGCATTATCAACAAGGATAGGGTTGGAGAATGTACCATTAGTGCATGAAGAAGCAAAGTGTCCCTTCTTGCGACAAAGGTAGCAACATCGACTCTTTTCTTTCTTCTCAATAGGCTTCTCAACAAGAGGAGCATTGGCTTGAGTTTTGTTAGGAGGTGGCCGTTGTTCAACTTGTGGTTGAGCATGAGATTGAACAAGAGGCCGCTTCCCTAGTTGCTTCTCACTAAGAGGCTTCTTCTTCAAAGGGCAAGATCTAACATGGTGCCCTTCAATCTTGCACTTGAAGCAAATAATCTTGGTCGAATCTTTTTCTTGTTCTTGGCCCTTCTTCTTGTCAATAATGGACTTGTTCTTGAGATTGGAGTTGAATCCAAGTCCACTCTTGTCATTGGGAAGTCTTCGCACTCTTAACATCTTGTCAAGTGTGGAACTCCCTTCATGACACTTTTCCAAGTCTTTCTTCAAAGAAGTGACTTGGGCCTTGAGCTCTTTATTTTCCTCTACATGGTTAGAAACAACACAAGAGCTAGAGGAAGTAGATGCTTCATTGTTAGAGCAACAAGGCAAGGAAAGCAACTCATCACAAGATGTAGAAACATTATGAGAGGATGAGTTACTAATACTAGCACAAGTCAATATAGCATTATTAGAAGATATTGTGCTAGTAACCATATGAGGCTCACAAGATGTTACCTTTGTAGTGATAGCCTCAAGAGATAATTTTAGCTTGGTATGGGATTCTAGAAGATCCTCATGAGATCTAGATAGCTTTTCATGACTTTCTTCCAATTTCCCATACTTGCTAGTCATTAGCTCAAGTTGAGCCCTTAGCTCAACATTCTCCTTCAAAATAGATGCTTCACAAGATGTGGAGCTAGTAGCACAAGCATCGTTAGAAATAGAAGAAGATAACTTGGCAAGCTCATTATTTAACCTAGAGTTTTCCTCAATTAGATTAGCATTGCCAAAAACAAATTGAACCTTTTCATTTTTAAGAAATTTATATTTAGCATTGGTATGGTCACGTGCTTTAGTGAGATAGGCTATTTGTCCATTATAGAGCTCCTCGATAGATTCAAGTTTCTCCTCAAGAGTAACTCGGAGCTCATACTCTTCCTCAAGAGACATAGTGAGGGATGCCTTTTCATTGGCATCACTTCTTTCAATCTCACCTTTCTTTTCAATGATTTTAGCGCTATAAATAGCAAAAGCCAATATTTCACTAAAAGGAGTGATAGCTTTACTACCTTTAGGGAGATCTAGAAGAACCAACTCACCCTTCTCCATTAAAGAGACTTCATCCTCATACTCTCCATAAAATATATCCTCATCCTCATCCTCATCCTCATCATCACAAGATGTAGTGGGTTCCAAAGGTGGAGATACCTTTGAATCCCTAGCCATAAGGCACATATGAGAAATGGATGGCGATGATGAAGATATACTCGAAGCGCCATTAAGGTCCATGTCTTGTTCCACCAAAAAATGGGATTCCTCTACATTGTTAGTCACACAAGTACTAGAGGAAATGGAAGCATTGTTTTCATGAAAACAAGACATAGGAAGCATATCATCATAAGATTTAGTTAAACAACTATTACATGATATGCAAGGACTATAAATACTAGCATGTACGGAATTTTGAGTGCTAGAAGATATTAAGTCCAAAGATAGATCATTGCAATGGGATAGAGATGAAGTATAGTCAACAGCAAATTCACTATCCACAATGCAATTTCTATCACCACTCACCATATCATTACTTTGTGACAAATCACATGTCGGTGGAGTGGATAAAGATGTGAGCTCATCACGGCCGGAAATGGATGGAGAACAATCATCCTCAATAATGTTGGACACATCATATATATCTTGAAGTTTTGTCCATAGCTCATGAGCGTTCCGAAAAGGCATGATTGATTGAATAACTACATCGCTCAAAACGCACAAGAGACCATTAGATACAAGAGTATCGAGATAAGAGTTTTCCTCATCCTCTAAAGATAAATCTTGAGAATCCTTTGGAGGAGGAAAATCCATATCTACAATTCTCTTAAGATACTTTGGACCCATGTCCGTAAGAAAATTAAGAATGCGAATTTTCCAAACATCATAATTTCTACCATAGAATATAAAAGCGGGATCATGCTCTATTTCTCTAAACGACATCATACTCTCTAGGATGTAAAGCCTAATAAAGAGAGACGAGGCTCTGATACCAATAGAACGGACAACGACGTCGCCTAGAGGGGGGGTGAATAGGCGATTAAAACTTTTCCGGTTAAGACTTGCTAAATGCGGAAATAAACTAGGTGTTTAAATTAACAAGCATACAACCTAAATATTCTATGGTCAACTAGATGCACCAACAACTTATGCTACGCAAGACAAGTAACAAAGTGATAGCAAGATATATAACTTCAAGCGCGAAGGCTATCACAATGTAAATTGCATAAGTAAAAAGCTCGGGTATAGAAATAACCGAGGCACACGGAGACGATGATGTATTCCCGAGTTCCTCCCACAAAGGGGAGTACGTCTCGTTGGAGGGGTGTGAGCACGCCACGAAGGCCTACTCAACGCCACGAAGGCCTCACCCTATTCTCCGATGAACCCCGCCACAAAGGCCTAGTTCACCTTCCACTATTGGCAACCTTCAAACCCGAGGCACGCATCCACAACTCAATTGGAGGCTCTCGGTGTCACCACAATCTTGGGGCACACATCCACAACTCAATTGGAGGCTCCCAAGAACACCACAAGTCGTCTAGGGTCCAAGACCCAAGAGTAACAAGCTCACAATCTTTCACTTCCACGAATCCTCGTGGAGAGACCAAACCGATGCAACCGATGCAAATGGCAAGAGCACAAGTGCTCAAATCCTCCACTCTCAAATTCCAACAAAGCAACAAATGCTTATGGGGGAATAAGAGAGGAAGAACAATGGAGAAACACCAAGAACTCCAAGATCAAGATCTACTAGGTTTCCCTCACTAAGAAGGAGGATGGATTGGTGGAAATGTAGATCTCGATCTCCTCTAACTTCTCCCTTAAAGATATGCAAGAATCATTGGAGGGATTGAGAGAGGAGCAAGCTTTGCAAAGTCAACAATGGTGGAGAGAAAGAGGAAAAACGGGTTGGGGAAGGCTTAGGAGCTTTGGGGAAGAAAACCCCTTAAATAGGGGCTCAAAACTAGCCGTTTTCTGCCCAAAACGCGTCCAGGCCGGATTGGTCCGGAATATTCCGGACCCCCGGAATATTCCGGATGCAAACAGAGCTTTTTCCCATTATGGCCAGAATGGCCCGGAATATTCCGGATGCAAAAAGTGAGACTGACAACCGATACGAGAAATGCTATAACTTTTGCATATGGACTCCGTTTTCGATGTTCTTGGGCTCGTTGAAATCGTAACAACGAGCACTACAAGAATATTCAGAGAAACATCATTGTCCATGAATGGAATATAAAACGAAATGGGTAAAGGTTTAGACCTCACAAATAGGAACACCCGGTAAAACCTCCAACACGAAAACACACATAACTTTTGCGAATGAACTCCGAATAAGGTGAATCCAAATGGGTTGGAAAAGTAATAACAAGGACTATCCAAACAAAAAGGAATGGAGAAGTTACCACACATGGAAGGTGTGGAAACATTCTCAAAGCTGAACCGGATATTTTCACCACCGAAAACGCAACAAGTTTTTCTTACCAAAACCGTTTTCGATAAACCTTGGCTTGCCATGAAGATCACGACAAGCGCTAGAACCCAAAGGATACAAAATCCAAATAAGAACCAAGAAAGATGATATGCAAAGTATGCAAAGGTTTGAGCTCTCCACAACAATTCGATCACGTTACTCACTTGAGAGCCCCTCTTGATAGTACGACTATCTATCCTATAACCCGGTCTCCCGAAGACACGAGACCGGTAAAATAGAAAACCTATCAAGATTATACCTTTTCCTTGAGCATTCCACTTGAGCTAGATGATGACGATCTTGACTCTCTCAAGTTGGATCTTCTTTCTTGATTGCGCTTGCTAGCACAAACTCCGCTTGATGAAGACTTGCAAGTTGCTCCCCCATACACCATTATGGGAGAGACTAGCTCCCCCATACACCATTATGGGAGAGACCCTTCGGCAAATCTTCACAAGGCCACAATCTCCAAAAGGGTGGCAAGCATCAAGCATAGGATATCTTCTAGATGCTTCACTTGAGCTTCCACGTCAAGCTAGATGACAAACACCGCTTGACAACGACATAGACCATGGGCTATAAGAAATCTTCCTTTTGGTTCATGCCCATGGAAAGATACCTAACCACACATAGAGATGCGACACACACATATCATGGGTTAGTTCACAAAGCTATATTGATAATTGCTTACCATACCATGAGATACACAATCCCACTTGGTACAACTTGTAGCTTTGTGTGTTGATCGCTTGCTTGATCAACCTTGTATCTTTGCTTCTCACTTCTAAAGATGATGTCTTGAAGATGATAATGAAAGATCACCTAATCCTTTTCTTCAAGACACACTAGTAATAAGCTCAACTCAAACCATGACCATTCTTGATATAAATCCTTGAATGTAACAATGGCCATCAAGGAAGCTAATAGAGTTCAACACATGAACTCCATTATTTCCTATGGACAAGATCTACAAAGATAACTCAATGCAAACATTAGTCCATAAGGATTATCATTAATTACCAAAACCACATATGGGGGAACCATGCACTTTCACCAGGCCCAGGACATCCTGTACTCCAGGCCGGGGGGCAGCGGCTGTGGCGGCGGCTGGTCCTCCGACGCCTCCATGGCGGCGTTCATCGTCTGCCACCACGGCCCCGGCGGTGGAGGGGGCGGCATCGCGTCGGCGTCGGCGGCCGCGCTGGCCAGGACCTGCTCCCACCGCTTGATCTCGACCTCGACGAGGGTGCGGCGGGAGGCCTCGTAGGCGGCCTCCAATCCGGCCTGGAGCTCGGGGTCCTCCTCGTCCTCGAGGATGTCCTCCTCGATCCATAGCTCCGGCTCGCTGCCGGACGGTGGCGCTGGGTAGGTGTCGGCGGACTCCTCCGGGGCGCTGGGAAGTAGGAGCGGCGGCGCTCCTCGTGCTCCTGCTGGAACCAGGCGGCCCAGTGCGGGGAGCTCCGCGCGTACGCGCGGTCCCTGAGGAGGTGGGCCGGCAGGAGCGCGCGCCGGCGGTTGATCTCCTCGCGGGCAGCTTCGTTGGACGGGGGCGGCGGCACCGGGATCCTCTGGGGGTTGAGGTGCCAGCCGTCCGGGAGGTGGACGTCCGGCCAGAAGACCGGCGTGGCGTGGTCCCAGTGCCACGTCGTCTCCTCCTTCCGCACGTAGCGGCGGAGCCTCTTGCCTGGCGCGGCGCGAGGCGGCGGGTTGCGCGCTGCCGGAGGCGGTGCGGGGACGCGCGGGCCGCCCCCGATCCGGATGCCGCCCGGCCCGAAGCCGAAAGCCTCCTGCGGCGGCGGGGGAACGCCGGTACCTCTCCGTCCGGCGCTGCTGGAGGACCCGGCCTCGTGCTCGTTCTTTGCGCGCTTGAACCAGCGGCGGGGCGACATGGTGGCTAGGGTTCTTGGTGCTGGGAGTGGGGTGTGCGGCGTGTACGGGGCGGCGGAGGCCCTTTAAAAAGGACCCGGGCGGGGTTGGCATGCCAACCGGCGGCGAGAACGTGGCGGCGGTTGCAGGCGGCCATGAATGCGCGGGGGAGGAAGCCGAGGTATGGCCTGACCGTTCGTGGGGAAGTGGAGGCGCGGGGAAGCCGAGGCGGCCGCTGGGGTCGCTGGCCAGTGGGCCCTTTGACCGCGCGCGGCTGCGGTTATGGTATTACTTAAAGACGTGGGGACGTGGAACCACTAGGTCGCCGACCAGTGGCCCCTTTGACCCCCGCGTGGCCAGTGGGCCCTTTGACCGAATGTGGCCAGTGGGCTTAATTAAAGACGCGGCCAGTGGGCCCTTTGACCAAATGTGGCCAGTGGGCTTAATTAAAGACGTGGGCCAGTGGACGCGGTTCGGGAAGGGGAGGCCGGTTGGGCTTTACGAGGCAGGCATCGTAAATTGAAAAAAAAAATGTGGAAAAAAAAACCTGCCGCGGTAGAGAAAGTGGCCAAGCTGCTGCCTTTTCAGAGGACGCATTCATCCCGGTTCCTAACACGAGCCGGGACTACCTCCCCTGGCCAGGTTCGCCACGTGGACAGTCCCATTTGCCCCGGGTCCTGGCGCAACCGGGACCAATGGGGCAGATGCATTTGTCCCGGCTGGCCCATCCCGGTTGCACAACCGGGACAAATGGGCCTTAACAACCGGGACTAGTGCCCGTGTTTCCACTAGTGAGCCGCCGATAAAGGAGGAGGGAATGTTAACAACACCTATGATGACAAGGAGCATTGGGCCGACGTGGAAAGGGAGAAGAGGTCAAGACAACAGAGCAAGAGATACCCGGCGAGCACCTGGACCCACTAGACAGGTGGCCGTTGGCAATTGGAGGGATAGATATACGCGGCGTCGACAGAAGATTAGGTGGCGCTGATTTGGTGGCTTCGGTCAACCTCCTTCCTCTTTTCGTTTTCCCCCGCCTTCGAAAGGAAGTGCAACTTTGTAATTCAAATTAGAGTGGATTTGGTTCCCAAACTCCTGTAGCTTGAGATCATCGAGTGGAATCGAGTAGTGCCTCTCTAACATACGTCCTCCGCAGCGATGAAGCATCCCATCACCAGCAGGCCCTTCCGACCGGCGCACCGCTTCCCGACACTCATCGGCAGCCGCACCACGCCTTCCTGCTCTTGACGCCGACAACGCAGCCGGCTTCCAGCTCCCGATGCCGACAACAGCGCTAACCTGCACTCAAGCGTATGCGTGCTCTTGATCAGCGCCTCCACGGCCAACGCACTCGCCAAGCTCCGGCCCGACCTAAACATCCTCATCGGCAACATGAACCGTACTTCCACGTGGTTGAGTTAAGTCACATCCTATCTACTTGAAGTGGGAGCATTTTTCCTCTGTTTATTTGTGTTTTAATAGGCCAGGGAGAAAGGCGAGTCTTTGGCATCTAAATTCGGTCACCAATCTGGGCTTGTGGAAAACTAGAAATATGTAGCTGTACTTGGTGGCGGTGCTCATGCATATGCTAAGATGTTTTGGCTCTTTTGAGCTGCAAAATTCATCAATCTTGGAGTGACATTGATGCCCATCTTACAAGGAATCCATAGATATTTAAGTCAATTTTCAGTGCAAAAGAGTAATGTTGTTCATCCATTTTTCAGTTGTATTTCCTCTTTAAAGAATTGCAGTGTGCTTTCTAGAACAAGCCTTCAAACTGCAAATCAGGGCTTTAATGTTGCTATGTACAAGGCATTGGAACAATCATCTTGAAAACATATACAGTGGTAGTGAAGCACGGTTTCTTAAGCTGCATCACGACCTCTCTTCCTTTGGTGAGAAAAAGCCTCATTAGAAGTGACTTTATATCCATAATTAATTGTCAAGTAATGTCCATTTTTCAGCTGCACATGGATGTGGCTGTTGGGGTGGCTTTGATTTAATCGTGTAGATAGCTTAAAGATCAAAGGACACATGCGTTATCTTATCTCGGCTGAGTCAAGTGTTGCACATGCAGATGATTTCTATGTTAGATATGCTTTGAATTTAAAAAGGATCAATTTTAGATGCTAAACTCTCTCTTTGTAATATGTGCTGACGGGATGAGCAATGAATTATGAACTATGGAGGAACACTGAGTGCATCTTAATTTATGTGCAGCAAGTTAAATTTTAATTATTTTTTGCATCTAAACTCCAGGAGAGGATTGTGGAACACTTTGCCTTACTTGACTCAAGGGTCCTAAGCATTCAATCTGCGTTAAATTTTAATTATTTCTTGCATGTTCTACTTTCTGCTGAAATTTTTGTGCAGCAAGTTTGTAAAAATAATTATTTATCATTTAACATCCTTTATTTCATTAGCAATCTTTATTTTCCAATATGCTTATGGCACCATTGATCGAATCGTAACACATGTACACAATTCAATCATTTTGCATAACAGGTCTAGGAAATGCAATATGTTTGGTTAACTCTTGTGCTTAATCACTCTTCCATTTCTTGCAATAGCACTGGACGAGAGGAAGGAGAGACCTGATTATCCATACATTTGTAATTGTTGCAGACTAACATCAATTGGGTTGCTGTGGGAACCATTTGAAGTACTGTTATATAAAATAAAAAAGGTGCTTAAATATTGAGTTCTAGGCCGTTCTCTCCAGCTTCGCTACGAGGTAAACAATCACATAAATGTTTTGCATCTTCACACGATACAAAATATTATGAGATTGTGCTTGAAATTATATATTTTCATGGGCTATATAATCTCCAGCTTCCTTACAGTGAGAAGTCTTTGAGAATACATTGGAGAATTGGAGCTTCACAATTAGAGCATCAAGAATGGGTTATGGACTAGAGTACTTATCAGACGTGCATACTGGATACTGCATACTAGATATATCTGACAAAAAAAGGCCTACCATTATTTGTAGTAGATACTCTATTTGAGTGAATGATGAACATTTATTAACATTTTTATGCCTGTATACATCACTAAATTTATCTTAATCGATACGTGCATTGCACGTGCACTTTTACTAGTAAAGAAAGAAAACCACATGGCCATGACAACCCGACAAACTCTCTAAACACACAACAATCACCACCACTACCACTTGAACAACGGAAATGAAGTCGTCGATGATAACACCAAACTCCCATAAGGACCCAACCCAAGAGGACGAGCAGAGATACCAAAATCATCCATCAACCCCTCAGAGACGCCTTTCCAATAGCACCATTCTTTTTGTCTTTGCACTTGAGCGACTTCTCCTTCCGGGTGTTGGTACGAGGACAATCACCCACTTTGCTCTTGCGGTTGGTTGCTGACCCTGTTAGGAGACAAGCAAAGCCCTTCCACATCCAGGAATCGCAGCCTCCAAACCGCTGAGCAAGTCGCAAACCTCTTTTGCAAGAAGATCATCAGATTTATGCACCGGCAGGAGTGGAATGGACTCCAAAACCACATCTGATTGCTCAGGCAAGGTTGATGTCCCCGGCGAGTCTACCTTCATCTCTACTGACAGAGGCAAAACATGGCTCGCACAGAGCTCCTCAAGATCAGGCATGATCTGGAACACCGGAGTCACGACTGCGACACTATCCTCAACCTCAGAGGTCGTGGAAAATGAGGACAAGCTGGACGGCGGCGACGAACAATCCCCCACACAAGGGGAGAAACAACCATAGAGCTCCACTTCCCCGACCTCTGCTGAGCCAACATCAACCTCACTAGGAGGACACTGCTTAGGAGTGGTCTTCAACACAGCAGGCGGAAGAGAGAGCCCGCATAGAGCAGCCTACGCCCGCTCCAGAAATCTACCAACCTGCGCCAGACAGCCTTGCATCTAGCTTCCGGTTTACCTTTTTCTTTCGTCACAAACGTGTTTACTTGCGCTAGCTTCCGGTTTTTTTTCCGGTTTACCTTTTTTTTTTTTTTGATGGTCACCGGGGGGGCGCGAACGCCCCACCTGAATTTTTCATATATATGAACTGAAGAAGGCTCAGAACAGCCGTATGAGTTACAGAGAGGACGTGTCAAAGGCCGCCGCTGCTTAGGCATTCTGCCCAGATCGCGGCATCGCCTCTGCGCGCCAACGACAGGCGTACGCGCCAAAGCAGCGCCTCACACCTACAATTCTTTCTAAGAAGGGCAAGACATGGTCGTTGTTCCCGGAACGCCACCGCGTTTCGGTGCTTCCGCAGCTCCCAACAGCACAGCAAGGTGAAGGTGTTCGCCGTCGCGACCGGCACCGCCGCAGGCGCCTCGTACCCGTGCAGCTCGCGGACGTCCGCCCCGGCGGGGAAGGAGACCCCGACAGAAGCCCAGAACCTCACCGCGAACCTGCACCCAAAGATGATGTGATTCGCGGTCTCTTCGGCCGCACCGCAGATGGGACACCGAGCTTCATCGGGCGTCAGCACACACTTGCGAAGCAACGCACTCCGCGACTGAATGCGGCCCTTCGTCAGCAACCAAGCAAAAAACTGAACCTTCGACGGCGCCCAGTTCTTCCAGGCGAACTCAGCCGAAGCTGTCTCAACCCCCCCCCCCCCCCCCAGGTTCGGAGACGGTAGAGCCCAGCTGCGTCCAGCGAGCCGTCCTTCTTCGCGCAGCGCGTGAGCGTCCTGACATCGCACTCGTCAGAGAGGGTGACCACGTCCAGAATCGTGGCCAGGTCGGAGAGCTGCCCAGCGGCCACCGTGCTGAGCCGCGGAGCAAGTGAGCGCCGCACGCCGCGCCTCAACACGTCCATCACAGTGGCCTCGCAGTCCGTCTCGTGCGAGAACAGGGCCCCCATGCGTGTGCAGAGTGCCCCGCCCGGCAGCCAGGTGTCTCGCCAGAAGGAGGTACGCCGCCCGTCGCCCACCGCAACCTGCGTGATGTCGCGGTAGATGGGAAGAAGAGTCTCCAGGCGGCTCCAATGGGGGCCAAGGCCCTGCCGTCCACCGGTAGAGCCCCAAACCCAGCGCGGCCACGGCACCGTGGGGTGCGCGTAGACGCGGTGGAGTAGCTTCATCTGCAGGCAGTCGTTTTTGGCGGCGAGCTGCTTGACGCCGAGCCCCCCTCAAGCTTGGAGCGACAGACCGCGTCCCAGGCGACAAGGCAGCGCACGCCGCTAGGACGGTCCTTGACGTCCCATAGGAAAGATCGCCGGAGCCCCTCAATGGCGCGAAGGAGGGCCGGGGGCAACGCCACCGCGCCCATGGCGAAGGTGGGGAGGGCGTCTAGCACCGCGTTCAGGAGCACCACGCGGCCGCCGGCGGAGAGAAGAAGGGCGCTCCACCCCGATAGGAACCTGTCGACCTTGGTGATCAACGGCGCGAAGTGCTCCAGCGACAGCTTCCCAGCCGTGAGCGGAAGGCCAAGGTACACCTGCGGAAAACCCTCCACTCGACAGCCCAACACCTCCTTGATAGCATCCAAGTCTTGGTCGGGAACATTCATGGGGACGAGGGTGCTTTTGCTGAAGTTTATAACCAGGCCCGTGGCAGCGGCGAAGCTGTCCAGCAGGTTCTTCAGGCGACGAGCAGCAGGAACAGAGGCCCGCAGGATGACAAGTGTGTCATCCGCGTATTGGAGTACAGGGCAGGGGGCGCTGCTCACCAGAGGATGACGGAGCAGCGGATCCAACCGGATCATTCGTTGGAGGACATCAGCCACGAGCAAGAACAGATACGGCGATTGCGGGTCTCCCTGCCTGAGACCACGCTTGCAGTCGATCCAGGGCCCAGGTACCCCGTTCAGCATGATCGCGGACTTGGACGACGATAGTATGCAGTCCATCCAATCGCACCACGCCTCGGGGAAGCCACGGGCACGCATCACCTTGCGGAGACACCCCCAATCAATGGAGTCGAACGCCTTGGAGAAATCCAGCTTCAGAACTAGCGTGGGGGCGAGTCGTTTGTGGCAGCACTGAACCAGCTCAGTGGCAAAGACGAACGTCTCAGAGATGCTCCTGCCGGAGAGGAACCCCGACTGGTTCTCATCCACCAGCCCGCCCATCTGCGCCTGGAGCCGCGAGGTTAGCGTCTTGCAGAGAATCTTGACGGAGCAATTCTGAAGGGACACCGGACGGAAATCGCCAGGGCCAGGTGCACCAGAGGTTTTCGGAAGGAGGACCACATGAGCCCTGTTGATCGGGCTCAGATCAGCCTCGCCGTTGTGCACCGCACGGAAGAAGCGGAGCACAGCCGGCTGCACCGTAGACCACGCGGCACGGTAGAAGGAGGGGCCGAGCCCGTCAGGCCCGGGGGCGCTGGAGCGATCCATCCCATCTATCGCGTCCTTGATCTCCTTAGGCTCGAAGGCGGCGACAAGGGCCTCCCCAACCACCTGCCTGCACCCACGGTACAGGTCCTGGAGCTTGAAGGACCAGCTCGTGGGCCGAGCCTGCCCCAGCAGGTCGTGGAAGAAACGATGGAGCGCGCGCTCCTTCCCGGCATGATCGACCAGCTGATCACCGGCCACAACGAGCTCGCGGATGTGGTTTCCGCGGAGACGCTGCGAGGCGCGGGCATGGAAGAAACGAGAGTTCTCGCCCCCCTCCAAGACCGCGCGGTACTTCCCCCGCTGCTTCCAGTGCGCCGCCGTCTGCTGGATTGCGTCAATAAGCCGATCGCGGGCCTCGACACGCAGCAGAAGCTCTGGAACTGAAAGAGGACGATCTTCCTCACAGAGATCAAGCAAGTCAACTAGAAAACGACAATTATTTTGGAGGAGAGGGAGAAAACGGTGCCCTTTTTTCCATACCTTGGCGCCGGCCCGATAGCTTTTTATGCAGGCTGCGAGATCGAGTACAGCACCCCGGCCATCTCCACGGCACGCCCAGAGCGGGAGAGTTTCAGACAGGAACGACTGGTTCAACAACCACACATTTTCAAAACGAAAACGAGCGTTTTTGGGGATGGAGGTGGTGGCCGTAACCAGGAGGGGGTGGTGATCGGAGGTGGGTCTGGGGAGCGAGCTAAGAGCCGAGCTAGGGAGCGAGAGGTTCCAATCGAGGTTGAAGAAAGCCCTGTCCAGACGAGCAAGGACCGGCACGGCCTGTCCGTTGGACCAGGTGAAGAGGCGATCACTAAGCGGCAGCTCGAGCCAGCCAACGTCCCTGATCAGAGCGTTGAACGCCGCAGCCAGGTTGCGGTCGAACCGCGGTGTGTTCTTCTCCTCAGGATATCTGATGAGGTTGAAATCACCGACGATCAACCACGGGCCGCAGACAGTAGTGGCTAGCGCGAGCATCTCCCCAACGAACGCGGAAGTGAGGGAATGGTCGGAGGGGGCGTAGATGTTGGTAATCGTGAAGGAGAGATCCGACGAGGTGGAGGAAAGGGCGGTGGTAAGGCTGAACGTGCGACGATCGAGCGCGGCGAGCGAAAACTAATGAGCATCCCAGGCCGTGAGCATGCCGCCGCGGCTACCGTTCGCATCGACCGTGGCGAAGCCCGAGAGCTGAGAGGGGAGGAAAGAGCGGGCTTTCGCAGCGTCAGTAAGAGACAGCTTCGTCTCCTGCAGGCAGCAGATAGCGAGGCCAGGTGTCGAAGAGTCGTGTCGACAAATCCCTCGGATGAACCGGTAGGGTTTCGAGTAGAGGAACGATGTACGCGCTGGTGACCTCGACGGCTAACAAGGAGAAAGATTTACCCAGGTTCGGGGCCCTCGTAGAGGTAAAACCCTTACTCCTGCTTGTCTGTTCTGTATTATGATGAGATAGTCGAGATGTTACAATGGCGATGCCATGGTGAGGCGTACGGGGTATCCCGTGTATTGCCTAGTCTAGTTGTGGCTTGTATCTTCCTCTCTCTAGATTGAATTCCTAGATTCGTCTCCCCTTTTTCTCTCCTCCCTCCTCGCTTTATATATGCAGCCAGGAGGGGGTTACATGAGTCCTAGTAGATTACGTATAGGAGTTCTTGTCTTGACCCGCAAGTCTTGCGGGTGGGCTTCACGTGGGCCTTCTAGAATACTCCAAGGGCTCCTCTTCTTGGGCCTTAACCTTGGACCTGAGACGGGGTGTCCTTACCCGCAGGGTCCAGGATCCATATCTTCGTCAGTAGCCCCCGAGTGTTTATTCGACTGAGAATAGTCGGGTAAGCACTCAAAGTCCGTTCTTGATTTCTTCGATTGGTCATTCAATCGCCTGTTTTTGAGGGTGTATACCCTGTGCGTGAAGCGCTTCTGTACTCGAGCATCGAGTGTTAAATGTGCCTTGTGTTGGCTGTTTTCGTAGAAGGATGTGGCTCAGTCGCTTGGCTCTCCCGAAAGATCAGGGCCAATTAATTGCATCTAGGGCAAACACGGTTCTGGCCTACACGAGTTCGAGACCTCCGACTCGAATTCGGCGAGGTGATCGTTGCGACTGGGCCGTGGAGGTCTTACCGAGTCGAACTCAACCTAAAGGGGTACCCGGCGCGTCCGCTAGGATTTTTCTTCGTGTTGTTGACACGGAAAGTTTACCGGAGGACGCAGCTTGAGTGCGATTCCAGGCCCAAAAGAGAGATCCTTGGGTCTTACCTTCGTACTCGGAAGAATACGGCATCCGGATGTGCCTAGTCGGCTGAACAATCCAGGTTTATGATGTGCAAACATCATGTGAATGAATAGCAGGTTCTGCCTACTCGAGTAGTTTTATCCATACGAAAGAGTTTTCGTGTTAGGAGTTTTATACCCATATGAAAGAGTTTTCATGTTTGGGATGTTGTGCCCATACGAAAGAGTTTTCGTGTGTAGGGTATTTTTTCCTGTGAAAGAGATTTCACGTCATGATGTTCCCATACGAAAGAGATTTCGTGTCCATGCGAAAGAGATTTCGTGTCAGGGTGACTGTGCGAAAGAAATTTCGCGTCCATACGAAAGAGATTTCGTGTCAGGGTGCTTATGCGAAAGAAATTTCGCGTCTTGATTATGCCCATACGAAAGAGATTTCGTGTTAGGGTGTTTATGCGAAAGAGATTCCGCGTCTTTGATGTGCCCATACGAAAGAGATTTCGTGTTAGGGAGCTTATGCGAAAGAGATTTCGCGTCTTTGATGTGCCCATACGAAAGAAATTTCGTGTTAGGGACCTTATGCGAAAGATATTTCGCGTCTTGATATGCCCATACGAAAGAAATTTCGTGTTAGGGAGCTTATGCGAAAGAGATTTCGCGTCTTGATATGCCCATACGAAAGAAATTTCGTGTTAGGGACCTTATGCGAAAGATATTTCGCGTCTTGATATGCCCATACGAAAGAAATTTCGTGTTAGGGAGCTTATGCGAAAGAGATTTCGCGTCTTCGATGTGCCCATACGAAAGAGATTTCGTGTTAGGGAGCTTATGCGAAAGAGATTTCGCGTCTTTGATGTGCCCATACGAAAGAAATTTCGTGTTAGGGACCTTATGCGAAAGATATTTCGCGTCTTGATATGCCCATACGAAAGAAATTTCGTGTTAGGGAGCTTATGCGAAAGAGATTTCGCGTCTTCGATGTGCCCATACGAAAGAAATTTCGTGTTAGGGACCTTATGCGAAAGATATTTCGCGTCTTGATTTTCTTTTGGACGCGTAACAAGTGATGTCTTTTTGTTTCGAGTGATGTGTCTGTACATCGTAGTGTGGAGTCGTGGTTTTTGCGGGAGCCGCATACTCACAATCTTCTCCCCGCTGCGTGGCGAGTGTCTTTTTGTTTGAAGATTCCGAAGAGACATAAGCCTGATGGCTGACAGTCGCGTGATGTCGTGGTGCACTGAGCACTTGTTCTGCCTCCCGATGGGACGTGGCGAGAAGTGTCAGAGACTAGACATGTCGGAGTCGACGCGGTGGAGGAGTACTCGACACGGCGGACGGAGTCGACGCGGAAGTCGTGTAGTCGACGAGGACGTGGCGGAGTCGCACGACGACGTGGAAGTCGTGTAGTTGACGCGGACGCTCAGCCACCGAGTCCACAAAAGAAGATGGAGCCGAAAAGTCTTCAAGATGTTCTGATTTCGCGAATTGGCCCGCGCTGTCGTATGTGTCTCGTCGAGACGGACAAGTTTGATGTTTTGCTTTTCTTCATCCGAATTAATATGCGGTTTGTACGACCACAATAAGGACCTGGACGAAGATATCTGACAGAGCTCCTCAGATACGCGTCCAACGTGTTAGATGCTTACGACGTGGTAGTATGTTGAGTGCGCGTGTAGCGCTCGTCGGTTGCGCGGCCAGCGCTCCCGATGGGAGTAGCCCCCGAGTCTATGTGCGACTCGCAGAGTCGGGCATAGGCTCAAGTTGTTCTGAAGCTAACCCCGTGTGCTTGTCTTCTGTTGGCTCGCGGAGGAGGACATGCGTCGACTCCCGGAGTAGGATATGCGTCGACTCCGAGCGAAGGATATGTGTCGACTCCGAGCGGAGGATTGTGTCGATTGTCGACTCCGAGCGGAGGATATGTGTCGACTGTCGAAGTTGCAGCCGACGTTGTGGTTTTTATCTTTGTATGACACTGTCGTGGTCGGCGAGGCGGTGCTGAGTGATATTGCCGGAATCGATGAACCGAACTCGTGTGTCGAGTGCGGCTGTTTCGCGCCTCAGCCCCCGAGTGTCGAGTGCGGCTGCGGCGAATTCTCGAGTGCGTCTACTTTGCAGCGTAGCCCCCGAGCAACGAGTGTGGCTGCGGCGAAGGACAGCCCCGAGAAGCTTAGTCGAGAGAATTCGATGTAGCGGAGTTGTGCGGCGGAGTCGCGATGTTTCTTGGAAGGACCCGACGAGGCGGACAAAGTCGACGAGGTGGAGTCGCGATATTTGTCCGAAGGACTCGATGCGGCGGACCGAGTCGACGCGGCGGAGTCGCGATGTTTGCCCGAAGGACTTCGACGCGGCGGACCGAGTCGTTGCGGCGGAGTCGCGATGTTTATCCGAAGGACTCGACACGGCGGATCGAGTCGACGCGGCGGAGTCGTGATGTTTGTCCGAAGGACTCGACGCGGCGGACCGAGTCGACGCGGCGGAGTCGTGATGTTTGTCCGAAGGACTCGACGCGGCGGACCGAGTCGACGCGGCGGAGTCGCGATGTTTGCTCGAAGGACTCGACGCGGCGGACCGAGTCGACGCGGCGGAGTCGTGATGTTTGTCCGAAGGACTCGACACGGCGGACCCATGTTTGCCCGAAGGACTCGACACGGCGGAGTCGCGATGTTCATCGAAAGGACTCGACGCGGCGGGCCGAGTCGACGCGGCGGAGTCGCGATGTTTGCCCGAAGGACTCGACACGGCGGACCCATGTTTGCCCGAAGGACTCGACGCGGCGGACCGAGTTGACGCGGCGGAGTCGCGATGTTTGCTCGAAGGACTCGACGCGGCGGACCGAGTCGACGCGGCGGAGTCGTGACGTTTGTCCGAAGGACTCGACACGGCGGACCCATGTTTGCCCGAAGGACTCGACGCGGCGGACCGAGTTGACGCGGCGGAGTCGCGATGTTCATCGGAAGGACTCGACGCGGCGGACCGAGTCGACGCGGCGGAGTCGCGATGTTTGCCCGAAGGACTCGACACGGCGGACCCATGTTTGCCCGAAGGACTCGACGCGGCGGACCGAGTTGACGCGGCGGAGTCGCGATGTTTGCTCGAAGGACTCGACGCGGCGGACCGAGTCGACGCGGCGGAGTCGTGACGTTTGTCCGAAGGACTCGACACGGCGGACCCATGTTTGCCCGAAGGACTCGACGCGGCGGACCGAGTTGACGCGGCGGAGTCGCGATGTTCATCGGAAGGACTCGACGCGGCGGACCGAGTCGACGCGGCGGAGTCGCGATGTTTGCCCGAAGGACTCGACACGGCGGACCCATGTTTGCCCGAAGGACTCGACGCGGCGGACCGAGTTGACGCGGCGGAGTCGCGATGTTTATCGGAAGGACTCGACGCGGCGGACCGAGTCGACGCGGCGGAGTCGCGATGTTTGCCCGAAGGACTCGACGCGGCGGACCGAGTCGATGCGGCGGAGTCGCGATGTTCATCGGAAGAACTCGACGCGGCGGACCAAGTCGACGCGGCGGAGTCGCGATATTTGCTCGAATGACTCGACGCGGCGGACCGAGTCGACGCGGTGGAGTCGCGATGTTTGTTGTGTGTACACGGAGGGCAATGTTGATGTCGAGCCCCCGGGCACTATTATGGCGAGTCGCCATGTTTTGTTGATTGACCTTTGTGTCGACTCGCAGATTGACGAAAACGGATTTGCGACTTGAATTCGCGGACTCGCAGAGATCCAAAACGTGTCGCAGTGCGCGAGCCGCTGACGGAGATCTAACCGTTGGAATTGACTCAAAAAAGACGGAGTGGTGCGGGATTATATTCCGCAGCTGTTCAACGGTTTGATTGTCGAATTGATTTCCGAGTCGACTGTGAGAATTGTTTTCCCGAAGTCGCGCGGAGTTCCGTCAGATTCTGACAGGGCTTCGGTGTTCGGGTCATCCACGGAGATCTAACCGTCGGAATTCGCCGATTCTTTTTGGAGACTGTAGATAATTTGATTGCGCATCTGTCCACCGAAGGAATTTTTCAGATGAGTTTCGAGCCGCCGTTGATGGCGTCCGCAATATGTACGTTGCTGCTGTCCTGCAGCCTGCGCGTGAAGAACGGTGTTGATTTTCGATTGTAGATGATGAAAGCCGTGCGCGAGGCCGGCGAGTGCTCGATGAAGTTGAAGGAGCCGAAAGTAGATAGAATCCATGGGGTCGAGGACCCGAAGCTTGACGTAGATGAGGCCGGCGAGACCGTAGATCCAACGCGTGTCGTTCCCACAGACGGCGCCAATTGTCGAAGAGTCGTGTCGACAAATCCCTCGGATGAACCGGTAGGGTTTCGAGTAGAGGAACGATGTACGCGCTGGTGACCTCGACGGCTAACAAGGAGAAAGATTTACCCAGGTTCGGGGCCCTCGTAGAGGTAAAACCCTTACTCCTGCTTGTCTGTTCTGTATTATGATGAGATAGTCGAGATGTTACAATGGCGATGCCATGGTGAGGCGTACGGGGTATCCCGTGTATTGCCTAGTCTAGTTGTGGCTTGTATCTTCCTCTCTCTAGATTGAATTCCTAGATTCGTCTCCCCTTTTTCTCTCCTCCCTCCTCGCTTTATATATGCAGCCAGGAGGGGGTTACATGAGTCCTAGTAGATTACGTATAGGAGTTCTTGTCTTGACCCGCAAGTCTTGCGGGTGGGCTTCACGTGGGCCTTCTAGAATACTCCAAGGGCTCCTCTTCTTGGGCCTTAACCTTGGACCTGAGACGGGGTGTCCTTACCCGCAGGGTCCAGGATCCATATCTTCGTCACCAGGGGCGGAAAGGGCGTCTCTCACCACGGGGCACTTGCTGTCATCCCCAAGACCCCTAACGTTCCAGGACGCAATCGAAAGACGAACGCGGTCACGGGGAGAACGGGGACAGCAGGAGCGCGGCGGACAACGCCGACTACTTTGATTAACAGGGGGGTTTACAGGAGGGTTACGGCGCGCGGACATCAGCGGCACCGCCGTTCTACTGGGCGTCGAGGACGCACTAATCATCAGCACCCAAAGGCACCTGGTCGCAAGGGCCAAAGGCCGCAGCGCGGATTTCGGACACAGACTTCATCCCCGCCAGCGGCACGCCGTCCAGCAGCCCCGTACTCTTGACCTGAGCCTGGAGTTTAGCCGAGCACCCCTTGAGCGAATCCTTAAGCTCGCGGAGCTTCACTGCCTTGGTGGTCATGTCCAAGCGGAACGCCGGCTCCTTGCCGGCGAGACGGGAGCTCTTCCTAGCTTCGATCACCTCGCCGGCCTTCTTCGGCCTCCCGGCGCCCTTCCGGTTGCGGGGCGCGCCCACAACAGTCCAGGGCGCGTCATCACCGCCAGCAGCCGAGACATCTATCTCCGGTCCGCTGCGCGGGGCCCTATCCAGCACCGCCATCGTCGCGGGAGGGACCGAGTGATCGTCGCACGAAGTAACCGTAGAGGACGCCGAGAATCCACCGGGGGAAGGGGTAGACTCCGAGGAGACGGAGGCGTGCTTGGGTGGCTCCGAAGAGAGCGGAGACGGCGGCGGAGGGGTGGACGCAGGACGCGCCCGCGGGGGGCGGGACGTGGGCGTTGCCGCGCCGTGGCCCGTGTCAGGAAGCAGGCGGAGCTGCACTCCACCATGGCGGCCACGCGATCCAGGGGCAGCGCCCCCAGCACCGTAAGGAACTGGGGAAAACCCGGCCGCGGCGTCGCGCAGAGCAGCTCCAATAGCGGGAGGCGGGAGGAGGGAATGGCGAAAAGGTGGGGGGGCGGTGGGGCAAAGAAAGGACGGTAGGCTCCGTCCACTAGGGCATCCTCCAGGCTCCACACCTGCGCCACCTCGAGCTGCACCACCCTGGCCTTGCCAGAGCCGCCATGCGGCCAGACGTCGTTGGGGATGGTCCGGGCATCGGGGACCAGCAGAACTGCCTTGACCGAGGTCATGTCCCCCCCTGGAGGCAAACAGGATCGATCTCAAGCACCTCGCCAAAACGCGCAAAGAGCGTCGTGATGCCCTCAGGGTTCACGTACTCCACAGCGAGGGGGAGGCCTACACGAGAGCGCACACGCTGGCCTGCATCGGAGTCCTGCCGGCGTCTTCTTCGCGCTCAAGGGAGATGCGAACATCATCGTGCATGACGAACTGCACAGTGAGCGCCATCTCCCTGGTGGCGTGTGACCTGAAGCGCACATACGCGGCCCCGATCCCCGACGGCACGAGCTCGAACTGCAGGTGGGGGTTTACCTTTTTCTTTCACCACAATCTACTTCCCGCAAGCAAGTGTATAAAAGTGTCCGTGCAACCTTTCCAAAAAATGTTTTTGGAAGATTACACTTGGATGCTCCTGACCTATACAGCACAAATTTTCTACTCCCTCTGTCTCAAATTAATTGTCTCAAAGCCGCAGCATACGCATGTCGTGTGCAGTTTACAAGCTGAGGTTAGGTCAAACAAGTACGTGGACCAAACGAGTCTCCCGTATCATGCCACGGCATATGCGTTTTCTTCCACTTTGACCAGTTTCATTTAGATCTCACAACGGACATCATTTCGGAGTTTCCCTTGACATGCACACATCTTCAGAAACTCAGGCAATTTACGCTACTGGCCTACAGCCTAGTCGATCTTACAGCGATCTCACAGGTGCAGACACTTCAAACTCTGATAGGCAGTAGTACAATCCCATCACGTAAAATGATATGCGATGGGAGATTCATCCAGTACTTGAGAGCATACACCAGCGCATAATTGTTTGTCTCACAGCTCAGCAAAGTTCGTCACTAAAAATTTCTTTCCAGTGCCTACCTGATGTCCCCGAAATTACCACCAATTTCCGTTCTTTCCAAGATGTTGCTCTAAAACTATATATACACCACACGCACGATCTCACGAGCCGACGTGTCAATTTAATTACATTATTGGATGATGATGATGGGATAAATGTGACCAGCCAAGGAGCTACTACATTGTATATACCGAATGCCGGTTCAGAATCAAGCCGCCGTCTTCATCTTCTCGCCGAGCGTCTGCTGGACGAACCACAGCACCGGGTTCCCCAGCGCCGGGATCAGGCTCACCGCGACCAGCGGGACCGCGCACACGAGGACCCAGGGCCAGATGTTGTTCGGCGCCTGCTTCATGGGCACGGGGGGTCTGAACCTCTCCAGCTCTTCGCACAGGTCGGGGTGCTCCCGAAACAGCAGCTGCAACTGCAGAGCAGACAGATGTTACTCAGAGGGTTCATTGGTGATCTTAGGAGTCGGTGGGAAGAGAGAGAGAATGGCATTCATACTGCTCGGTAGGCCTCCAGCTGGGACAAGTCCATTCTGCCAAGAATGTCGAACAATGACAGGTATAACATGTGGTTCCGAGCCTGAGAAACAAGGAACATGATCATGAGGTGAAGCATTGGGAAACGACACATTACTGGGCAGAGTGTTAAGTAAACTACACTCCTGAATTCCGATGAAATAGGACATAGCTGAGTTCTAAACAGTGTGAGTTCAAGGTGGATGCAGTATTCAGGTCAGTTGCCAGATTATATTGTATAAGATACTGATGCAGACACGAAGGTCTGATTCAGCAAACCCCACACATAATGACAGTTAATTGATTAATAATATTATAATTTTGTTTAAAGCGTACTAAAACCACCACACTGGTTTGTAATATTGTTCCTAGTGACTGTACCAAAAGTATTTATCTAGCCTAGCCCATGGCCCATTCTTAATTCCCTCCTCTCTCACACCCTTGTTGCATTTTCTAGGTCTATACAAGTCACTTGAAAACCATCGAGTGAAAAAAGAGTTACCCCTGGTTCTAACTATGGTGTGTTCATGACTTAGAAAATATATAAACTGAGGCATCAGTAAGGAATTCAAGATCTCACAAGGTGGAGTTCTTGCAATCAAGAAAAACTTGGATAATTGAATACATCAACAGACTTTATCATGAAATGAAGTAAAAATGAGAGTTGACTGAGCAGAGTTTATACCATAACCCGCTAGATACCTCAACTGGCAATTTAGCAGGCATGTTCAAAGTGGTTAGGAAACTACACTTCTGAATTCTGATGAAATAGGATATGAGTTCTAAACAGTGTTAGTTGAGGGTGGATTCAGTATTCAGATTCTTTCAGTTGCCAGATTATACCGTATGGTATGGTATTCTGGTGCAGACACAAATTCTGATTCCATAAAATCCAGACATAATGACAGTTGCTTGGCTAGATGTACTCAGTATAATGTTTGTTTCAAAGCAGACTAAAGTCACCTGTAATACTGGGGATAAAGAAAGATCAAAGTAAAGTTTGTAATGCAGTCTCCTATGATTGTGCCAATAGGTTTTACTTTTTAGCTGACCTATCCTATGATCCATTCTTAACTCCCCATCTCATTGCGTTGTTTTACTTTCTAGAGTTAGCACAGGTTTAAAGTATGGTGTGTTCGCGACTTTATAATTATACAAACTGAGGTACTTATAAGGAATTCAAGATCTTATAAGGTGGAGTTCTTGGAAGCAGAAAAACATAGATAACTGAATACATCAAAACACAAACAAGAAAAATATAGTGTCAGTTAGAAATTTAAGTTAAGCAGTGGACAATACCAGCTAATTTACAACCTTAGTAGACAGATGAAGTATTGATGCAAGATACACATTACAATCACAAGGATGTAGTAAAACCATGGTATTATGGCATATACAAACATACCTTCACTTTCTTGACAAACGCGAGGGAATCGTCAAACGTGAGTGGCTCCGATTTAGATGTTACAACACCAAAGAACACGGTGACTCTCGAGTCTGCCCTAAACGCCTCATCTGCTCTAGACATAGTAACTCCGTTGCCCCTGTGATGCAAGACAACCACCAATCACACCATGATTGCAGTAAGTTCACTGACAGATATATTCTTAGATAACAAGCAGTCCAACCACAAACCAACAGCTACCGTATAACTAGGCCCTGAACTACAAACCAATAGAAAAAAGGCAAAACAACATCAACCACCACGAAACTCCATCTATTGTTATGTGGCTATCCAAACCCACCAGACTAGTGTAGAATTTCAGTGCATGCCAACCGAAACATTTCAGTACATGCCAACAGAAACGGCCACCAAACTCGAAAAGATAAGCACCACCTGCAATTCTTTCCTTCCATGACGTAGGGGCACTCTGTCTTGATGGAAAGTGAGCATTTTAGCTTCAAATTACCATGGATCGACAATTTAGAAGAAGCAATCGAATTAAAAGTATACCAGCGGCCAAGAAGGAGCCAATTTTTTGGTGGACAAAATCCAGGAGGAATAAACAGGTTTATTATGAAGGAAGCTCTAGCTCATACAGTAGAAGACTACTAAAATCCTAATCATGGGCTGGGGAAAAGAAACAAAAACGAATTGCATCAACAATCGTTGAATCTGCAAACAACAACGGAACGCAAACTGAAGCGCAAATGGAGTGCCGGCAGCACCACAACCTAAAATCTGCTACGAGATGCAGCGAAATGGTAGGTACAGGTTCTACAGCCAGCCCCAAAATGACATTCGATGCACAAGCGGCACGACTGAATAAACGTTGATTAAACTACAGCCTAGGCAAAACCAAAAAAAAAAAAAAAAAAGGACGAGGAAGCCAATCAAATGCAGATGGCTGGTATTCAGCTCGAGCCCGGAGTCCAATTCCCAGAACTGGCCGCGGAATCACTCAAACAGCGCCTTGAAATGAATCGGGCCGCACGCGCAAAACGCCTACAGCTGAAATGCTAGTAGTCAGGGTCGGGGCAGGAGGAAGCAAGGCTCGCACGCACCTGTCGCCCAATCGACGATGGAGGAAGAATTAGGGTTCGGGGCTCCTCCGACCTGGACTCCGCCTCCTCGCCGCCGCAAGTCGCAAGCTTGGAATATTCGGCGGGCGGTGGGAGGGGAGGGGAAAGGCGACGACGAAGCGGTGGGGGAGGGATCCCGTCGTCCCCGCAACGCACGTGAGTAAAGTGTTGGCGTGATTGTGACAGGTGGGTCCTGGCGGGAAGGAGGCCCCTGTGTCAGTGTATGTGGAGGAATCAGGCGGTAGGTGTCGTCGGATTCTTATGTGATGGGGTCAACCACAAACAGGGAACAGGTTGTGTGGCGGGTCCTAGCACGCTGATGGGTTATCCGGTTCCTGAGATCCTACCATCAGGCCCAGGCCCGGAATGAGGTTACGAAGCATGTGACAAAGCCCAAATTCTATTAAAAAAAATGAACTGGTGCAGACACCCTTGAAAACAAAAAAAATTACAACAAGGTCCTAGGGAATGGCAGCCGCTTCTACCATCAACACAGGCCGAAGGCACGCCGCTGCCATCATCGCTCCAGAGGAGCTTTGCGGAGGCCAGCAGCTGGAAGTCCTTTATGCTAGAGGCCTTGGAGGACCTACGCATTGGGGGAGAAGCCATCATCATCGAACTCATCGTCAGCGGACTCCCGCGAAATCTGAGCCCGACTCATGTAGAAGGGTGACAACGATCTGGAGGATCAGATCCGGCACCAGCACCATCCACCTCCACAAGCCCTCCACCGTCGCTGGAGGACCTTAATTCGGCACCCAGCAGCTCCATCCTCGCCACAACACCACTGGCACGACAAGAACTTAGACTAAGACACACACAACCTCTGTCGGATATATACCAATTAGGGGTATGTCAGATGGTGTCCTAAAGTGCCGATTACCAGGGTGGCCTGAATGGTAATGGATTACGGTCCATTAGGCGGCCCAGTAAGCTGACGCGCAGAAGCCGGATTCTAGAAGAACCCGGACCACGGCCCATGTGGTACGGCTTGGAGTAGAAGACGAATTCTTGCCTTCCAAGTTAGGACTTACCGTAGTCTTCTAGGTTTCCTTTTCTGTAAGCCCTAACCCGACTAATATATAAAGTCGGACGGGAGATAAGAAAGAGAGAGACAATAAGCTAGAAGCTAACTCGCCGAGAGGTTGATCCTTGTCGAGTAGCTAAACCTAACTCACTTTGTACTTTGTATACTTCAGACTTCAGTCCTGATTTAGTGAGATTGCAGGAATAGGAACGCCGCCTAATTGTGACGTACCGAACCTGGGTAAAACCCTGGTGTCATTGTTCGTCATACTACCACGTCCTCCCACGTCTCTATCAGTAGTCTCATGGCACCCCCGTCTATGAATTCTACTACGATGTCTCGACAATTGGCGCCCACCGTGGGGCCAGCGACGTCAGGCGTTATGTTTTGATCGGGGATACTCGGCGGGATTGGCAGTACCATAACTATCGGAAGCCTGGAATTCGACAACGACGTTGGGCGCTTCCTCGACAACGGATCGTACATGCCAGCACAGGATCATCTGGTAAGTTGCGTTTTACCGATTGGATCTGCAAACATCTTTATCGGATTAACTGCAGAGGCAATAGGATTTTGTGGTGGAAGCAAATTTATCCCACCCGCCCTATACCCAGTCGAAGAAGACTACGACGCCGGATTTTGCTCAGATCGCCAATATTATGCTGAATTGCACTTTATCGGTATGGTGCAATCTGCGATCGCCGAAAACACGGACGAAAGCAATCCCGTGGAAGAGGCAGAAGACAACAGTCCCACAATAGAGGTGGAAGATCCGACATCTATCAATCTAACGACGAACTCGGAAGATGATTCTTTGTTAGCCGCCATAGAGGCGAGATTAGAATCGGAACCCAGATCGGACCACTTCGATTTCGAAGACGAAGATGAAGACGCTTTCGAAAGAAAGGTCTGATCCTTCCAAGAGGGATTCCACGAAGTACTGATGGCAAAAATCGGCTGAAAACACGGATGCCGAAAGTCGGGAAAGCCCTAGAACACCTCCGCCAGATGAGGAAAGAGAAGAGGGGGAAACCACTCCAACATACCCGGATGTCAAGGAATTGACAGAGGACGAACCTGGTAAAAAACCTCCCTCTTCCAAGAAAAAACACAAAGCTTCCAAGAAACTCCAATACAAGCTCAGGAAGAAAAAACTGGCTGATCCAGCCAATGAAAACCTGGAAGAAGGAGGAGGAAGTGGAGTTAAGCCCGTGGAGAAGAAAGCGAAGGAAATCTCTGTTCCTCCAATGTTAGAACAGGACGAACAAGATCTACTTCAAACATCAGTAGGACCTCACGAACCCCCTGAAGTGCTGGAAGCCAGGAGACAAGATCTCCAACGACAACAGCAACATCTATTCAGAACTCGAGAACACCTCCAGAAAACCCAAGCAGACATTAAGTTAAAGCAGGAAAAATCGAGGAGTATGAGAGAAGGAATAGATCTGGCATTAAACCCATACAGTTTCCCGGAATCGCAAGACCGGAAGTACTGCCGCCATAGGAACGGTTTCAAAACCCGGCCTGGCAAAAGCAAGTAAACGACACAGATGCCAGGGGCGAACCTATATACAAAACGGCAGCAGAAAACGCGGAGGCCGCGTTCGCCATCCTCAACAATGACATGTACTCCAATGGCGAAAAACTTCAAGGGGTGTATGCTTTCTTAGGAAAGGCATTGCAACAGCAACAGCGAGGACAAGCAAGATCATGGAAGTTGCATGACGACTCATCCCTATGCAAAACAACTACTTGCGCCGCTGGAGCACCTGGACCTAAAGAACCCGGAGATTCAAGTAATTCGAAAGAGAAGAAAGGAGATCCGAGAAAGGACAAGAAAAAACCCGATAATAAGGATGCAGCGTCCAGAACCGGATCCCATCTGCCGAAAGATGGAATTAACCCCCGAGATCGGGAGGAACAAAACCGGAAGGACGGAAAAGCAATATCGCCTCCGAGACGCCCTGCTGAGAAAGCCGGAAGACATGACATTCCTCAGAGGCGTGAGAGATCCCGTACACCCCCTAGGAATAAGGAAAGACACATGAGTAGAACTCCACCTTATCCCAAAGGGCATGATAACGGAGGAAATAGAGACAATCCCGGAAAAGCGCGCCCGCGGACAATGGAAAAGAAAGGAGTAGATCCCCTTCTATCCATTCAACCGGTAGATACTCCGCACACATCGATAGAGCGGAAAGAGACGATCTATACTTCGGACCTAAGTGTTTCACTGACAGAATCCGAAGAATAAATCTACATTCTGGCTTCGCCAAAGTTGGTCCAACATATCAAAAATATACCGGTAGCACAAACCCGGATACCTGGCTCTCAGACTATTACACAACCGTCCAGATTAACAATCGGACAGACTTAGAGGCAGTAAAATTCCTCCCCCTTATGTTACTGGATTGAGCCAGAGATTGGATCAACAGGCTTTCGTCAAGAACTGTTGATAGCTGGGACGATATAGCTAGAGTTTTTACTCAGCATTTTCGGGGAACGTACAAACGCCCAAACAACATCAACCAGCTAAACCGCTGCACCCAGTTTGAAGATGAGCCATACGTGGACTTTATCTCAAGGTGGACTGCAATGAAAAAACAACTGCTCTGGAGTAACTGACGTACACGAAATGTATGCTTTCGTCAATAGCTTAAAACCCGGACTCGTACCGTTCATGATCGGTTCAAAAAAGCACAAAGATCTCGGATCTATGCTTACAACCGCAAATGAGCACGCAACGGCCAAAGACGACATCAGAGCGAGAGGTGGAAATATCGACACTTTGATTCAAGCCAAAAAGACCCGTCGTCCTGAGAAAAAAACAACTCCAGAAGTACAGCAAAAGCCCAAAGAAGTTAACATAGCCTTTGGAAGAGAAAATGAGAGCAAATGGAAAGGATGAAGCACAGAACCGATCGCCTACACAAAAGAAGAGTGCGAAAGAATTAAGTCGGAAAACTGTGTCCACCATTCGCAATTTGGGAAACCCACCCACACTAACGCACAATGCCGGCTTAACAAGCATATGAAAGGCAGTGCAGGATCCGGAAGAAAAGGGAAGAGTTCCAAGAGGAAATTCTCAAAGCAAAAGCCAAAAGCTGAAAAAGAAGACAGTGAATCGGACACCGATGAAACAATCCAAGAGCAACAGCGAAAAGGCGAGACTAAGTTTCCGAGGGTTGACGGAGAATGCAACTTAACTTTCCTGGCAACTACCTCAGCAAAGGTGGCAAAGAAAACACTTCGAGAAATAAACGCGGTTGTCCCATCAACCCCGAAATTCTTGAAGTACTCAAACACACCAATTACCTGGGATCAGTCTGCTCATCCCGGAAACATCCCAGAACCTGGCACACAAGCTCTGGTTGTAAGTCTTATTGTTCAAAACACTAGGCTAAAAAGAGTGCTGATGGATGGAGGATCCAACATCAACATAATGTACCTGGATACATTGAAGCATCTGCGAATCTCCGAGACCCAGCTCAATCACAACAACATACGTTTTCACGACATCGTTCCTGGCAGGCAAGCACGATCCCTAGGAGAAATTTCCCTAGACGTAACCTTTGGAGAGAAAGAACATTTCCGTCAGGAAAAAGTATCCTTCGAGGTTGTGCCGTTCGAAAGCGTGTATCACGCAATACTCGGACGTCCAGCTTTCGCCAAGTTCATGGCAAGATCATGTTACATCTATAACAAGCTGAAGATGCCAGGGTTAAAAGGAGGAGTAATCACCATAAAGGGAGACTTCAAATTGGCAAACGAGCTGGAAAAGGAAAATGCCCTCTGCACAGAAAAAGGTAATAGCAAAGGAAGAACTGAAGGAGCTGGCAAAAGAAGTATCGCCAACAGAAATGCCGGCAGGAAAAGAAAACCGAAAGCCGACAGATAGCTTCAAAGCTTCCAAGAATACCATACAGGTTATCTTAGATCCCAAAGATCCGACAAAGTTTGTCGTAGTGGGAACTAGCATGACCGACAAATAGGAAAGCGAGCTCATGAAGTTCCTCTGTGAGAACTGGGATATTTTCGCATGGTGTCCAGCTGACATGCTAGGCGTACCCAGGGAACTTGCTGAGCACCAACTCAAGGTAATTCCAAGATCTAAACCCGTCAAACAAGGTCTCCGTCGATTTGACGGAAGAAGACGGAAGGCTATTGGCAAGGAAATTATCCGGCTATTGGCAGCTGACTTTATCCGGGAAGTTATACATACTTAATGGTCTTCAAACCCAGTATTAGTCCCGAAGAAAGATAGTACTATTCTTAGTATGTGTATAGATTACACCGGCCTGAACAAGTTGTGTCCAAAAGATAGATTTGCGCTACCACGAATCGATCAAATATTAGATGCCACTGCTGGCTCCGAGCTTTTATGCTTTTTGGACGCTTATTCCGGGTACCATAAAAAACGTATGAAGGAAGAAGACCAAATCAAAACCTCCTTCATAACCCCATATGGAACATACTACTACATAACCATGTCTTTTGTCCTGAAGAACGCAGGTGCAACTTACCAGCGTTGCATGCAATGATGTTTGCATAGTCAGATTAGCAAAAATGTTCACGTTTACGTGGACGACATTGCCGTCGTTTCCAAGGAAAAGGACATGCTCCTTGAAGATTTGCAAGAAATCTTCGAAAATTTGCGCACTTATAAAATGAAGTTGAACCCATTGAAGTGCGTATTCGGGGTTCCCTCAGGAAAAATTCTGGGTTTCATCGTTTCTCATAGAGGAATAGAAGTAAACCCGGAAAAGATCAAGGCAATCCTAAACATCTCAAGGCCTACATGCTTAAAAGATGTACAAAGGTTGACGGGTTCCACAGCTACCGTCAGCAGGTTTATAAGCCGGCTAGGAGACAAAGCTCTGCCATTATACAAATTGTTGAAGAAATCTGACAAATTTGAATGGACAGAAGAGGCGGACGAAGCATTAACCCAGTTAAAAGAAACCTTGATGAAATCTCCGATTTTGGCGTCACCAAAAGACGAAGAACCCATGTTATTGTACCTCACGGCGACAAACAGGGTTATCAGCGCAGTGATAGTTGTGGAAAGGCGGAAAGACGAGAAAACCATACCAGATCAACATCCGGTGTATTATGTAAGTGAAGTTTTTTCTGAGTCTAAGCAAAGATACCCGCACTATCAAAAACTGGCATATGGCGTATTTTTCGCATCTCGAAAACTCCGTCATTACTTCCAGGGACATTCCATAACAGTGGTATGCAAAGCACCTCTAGGGGATATAATCAACAATGCGGACGCAACATGCCGAGTAGCCAAATGGGGCATCGAGTTGGCTGCGTTCAACATTAAGTACCAACCCCGGACGGCAATAAAATCCCAGGTGTTGGCAGATTTCGTCGCTGACTGGACAGAAGCGATGGAAAATACACCAATGCCGGAGTCAGAATACTGGGTTATGCATTTTGATGGATCCAAGATGAAGGAAGGCGCTAGAGCTGGTGTAGTCCTAAAATCCCCCAAGGGAGATACAATGGAGTATGTATTACAAATACACTTCAATGCCAGCAATAATGTGGCAGAATACGAAGCTTTGCTTCATGGCTTGCATATTGCAAAAGAAATAGGTGTCAAACGCATCTTATGCTATGGTGACTCAGATTTGGTACAACATCAGCTCAACCAAACATGTGACGCTAAAAGCCCCATCATGGCCGAATATCAGAGAACGGTGGACGAGTTTGCAATTTGCTTCCCGGGATTTGAAGTACTTCATGTCAAAAGGGAAGAAAATTGGAACGCGGACGCATTAGCCCGCATGGGCTCGGAAAGAGTGAAAAACCTACCACTAGGTGTATTTGTCCAACATTTGCATGAACCATCCATAAAAGGTGGAGATGTCGACTATCCTCTAGTTTCCGAGTCAATCGAAGTCCTGCTCGTCAACCCGGATTGGACAAATCCATATCTAAACTTCTTAGTAGATCAGAAGTACCCGGATGGAGCAGGCGAGGTCTTGTAAATACAAATAAAACGTCGATGCAAAGGATACACGGTAATCAATGGTTCCCTGTATAAACGCAACACTACTGGAATTTTTCTGCGATGTATTTTGCCAGAAGAAGGCCGAGAAATTCTACAAGAAATCCATGCTGGAGATTACGGACATCATGCTCAATCAAAAAGCATAGTGAAGAAAGCATTTCGGGCAGGGTTTTTCTGGCTAACAACCAAGACAGACGCCAAACACATAGTCAATACATGTGCCGGATATCAGTATTACGCCAAGCAGACGAATATGCCAGCCCAATCACTCAAAACTATCCCTATTACATGGCCGTTTGCGGTCTGGGGGCTAGATATGATGGGACCATTCAAAACTGCAAGAGGTGGACTTACACATCTACTCGTTGCAGTGGATAAGTATACCAAGTGGGTGGAGGCAAAACCCATCAAAAAGCTTGACGGTGTAACTGCCAGAAATTTCATCATTGACATAGTCATGAGGTACGGCGTTCCACACAACATAATAACCGACAACGGGACAAATTTCTCTATTGGAGAGTTGGCAAAATATTGCCGACAAACGAGAATACGCCTAGATCTTGCATCTGTGGCACACCCGCAATCCAATGGGCAGGTTGAAAGAATGAATAGTTCCATCCTGCAAGGAATACGTCCAAGACTCGAATCTCCTCTTCATAGAGCAGCTGGAGCATGGGTGGAAGAGTTACCCTCTGTGCTTTGGAGTATTCGAACGACGCCAAATAGGTCAACAGGGCAAACCCTGTTTTTCCTAGTTTATGACGCGGAAGCAGTCCTTCCAATGGACATGATCCATGATAGCCCAAAAGTGCAGGCTTTCGATGAATCGGATGCCGAAAGTGCACGACAGGATGTCGTAGATTTCCTAGAGAAAGAACGAGAACTTGTACTTCAAAGATCTGCCATTTATCAGCAAGGTTTATGACGTTACCATAGTCGGAAAATCAGACATCGTTCTTTTAAAGAAGGTGACTTAGTGCTAAGATTGGTTCAACAAAGAAAGCACAAATTAGCTCCAGTTTAGGAAGGGCCATTTGTCATCAGCAAGGCTATGAAAAATGCATCATACTATCTTGTAGATATTCGAGACACGGAAGATGATCCCGAAAAGCCGAATCGCAAAAGAAAGAGAAAGATAGATGATGAACTAGGGGAGACCAAAAGACCCTGAAGCATCCAGCAGTTACGTCTCTTCTATACTTAGTTCAATTTCTATGTAAACATCTTTGAGATCATGAAATAAAGTTGTCGGAATTCGTACATCTGTGTTTTTACATGTTTATTATAGTATAAAGCATAATTCCATCTTATCTATTTCCCAATGATCTTTCAAAATACTCAATGTTAACCCGAATTGTGCCTGCGTGCTCGGTGTTAAAAAACTGAATGATTTTCAGCCTAAAAAGGCTTAAGGAAACCTAGATTGTGCCTGCGTGTCTGAGTTTCATTCAAAAAATTCCTTACTGTTCTCTAAGTATTATCTGATTGTTTTTATGTTGGGTCACTGAAGTTAGTAAGTAAAAATTCCTTTAGTATAATCCATGTTTCCGAGTTTCGACTGATTGGTTATACCCAGTCACTTGGCACGAAGATTAAAATACTATCGAGCCATTTCAAACACTAAGGACAGTTAAAACATATAAACCAGAGAACTTAGAAGATAAAGGAATAAATCTCGGAAAACTTGCAAAGATTAAATAATATTACTGCAATAGGCGGAGTACTTGTTTATATAAAAGAATAGAAAGCATTACAATAAGTTTACATTGTAAGATCAGTAATGCTTCTATTTCGTATCTCCTTCCCAGGACCAGGCAGCTTCCTTCAGGCATCCGAGTCGTCTTCGCTTATGGATTCCTCGGGAATTTGCGGAATAGTTTCCTCCGGATAGAAGATGGAGACGTTCACCATGTTGGCAATCTTGGTGGCGTGACCTTTGATTTCATCAAAGATGCTGGCCCTCTGCGCCTCCGTGTATCCTTGAGGGATGCCGGATGCTACGCGCCAAAATTTGGCAGTTGGGTAGTGCATGCGCATGAGCCCTAGAGCCATGCGCGCACCACCACGTGTCGCGAAGCGAAGGGTGGACTCCCTGGACTCCTCCACCTCCACGATGTCTTCCGAAAGTTTTGCAATTTCCGAGAACTCCCCAGACCTATAAGGAAGGCATTTGTTGACCAGCAACATCCCCGCAGTCTTGATTGCGGTGAATACCTTTCCAAAAGCTCGGATTTTCTCAATCCGAGTAAGCTGGGGGCTATCTCCTGTTTCAGTAAAACACAAAAGTGTTAGAGAAATCAGAGAAAGATGTAAACATGGAAAATCCGGTAAAAGGTAAAGTACTTACCGAGAATCTTGTCCATCTCGGAGCCCTCCTCCAAGCGCTGGTTCAAGGCATTCTCCAAACCTTGGATGGTGTCCTTTTCCTTGGCTGCTTGGTTGGAGGCATTGGACTCGGCAATGCCAACGGCCAATTGGCTGGCCTCCAGGTCCTGCTGCAACTTCACAGTAAGCTTGTGAAGTTCCAGGTTTTCTCGGCGGAGGTTTTCGGCGTTGCCGGCATCTTCAGCAATTTGTTTGGCTTTCGCCAAAGAAGCTGGAAAGCAAGTAAAAAAGATGAGTTAGAAAACTCGGAAAAATATTTAGAAAAAAAATTACACAACTGGAAACAGAAAAATATCTTACCTGCTGATTCCTTCAGCTGCTGCTGAGTGGATGCTAGTTCTGCCTCTTTACCCTCAAGAATCGAAAGAAGGGATTTCACTTCCTTGTTCTTGATGGTAAGTTTGTTGAAAACTTCCATGTTGATGTTCTCAGTAGTTTGCTGAAACACGGAAAGGATCCAAAAATGCTTAAGTTAAAAACAAGCATAAAAGTGAAAAAAGCATTAAGGCAAAAACATGCATTTGACTTATTGCTTGGGGGCTAGAGGTATTACCTGGCTCATCTGCTGCAAACCTGACCAGGTTTCGTTGAACTCTTTTGCAAACTCTGCAAAAAGAGTCCCGACATTGATAAGGCCCTCATGAATGACCTTGAAATCCTTATCAAAAGTGGGAATGGGATCTTCCTCAGCTGGCTGAGAAGGACCTCCCATTTCCAGGGCCGCCCTTTCCCTCGTGTCCGTTCCGGCACAATGGGATGCCTGGTCTGCTGGGTTTCTTCGTTCGTAGCAGCAGTATGCTCTTCTGCAGTAGCAACTGGAGTATCTGGGGCAGTTGCAGGAGAAGGATGTGGCCCTCTTTTGGCCACAGATTTCCTTTTTTTAGCTTTTTGGGCTTCAAGGTTATGGGAGCCAGGCTAAAAAGAGAATTATCGGGGAATTAAAAAACTGAGACAAAGGAAGAAATTTCTGACAAAAATAGCAAACCCGGAAGTTAAACCTGGAGGTAGTGACGGGAACCCCGTCAAGATCGATTATTTCCTGGGAGACGGAAGTCTTCTTGCGTTTCCACCCACCTGCAAAGTTGGCACGCAGTGCGTCCAACTCGACATCAGTTGCGAGGTCCGTCTCAGGAAGATCAAAAATCTGTCAAACAAGGCAAAGTTCGGGTTAATACAATTATCCGAGAAAGAAAAAACACAAAACCCAAAATGTAAAAGATTTACCTTTGGGGCTGGGTTAGTCGCCGTGTACATCGGCCGTCTTTCCTCATATTGGTCGCGTGCTGCGACCAACTGGTTCACACGCTTTAGCAAATCCTTTGCCGCCAAGGATTTGTTCGTCGTCCTCATGGCGTCCGCGGTTCCCGTATAGTCGCATAAGAGCCGGGGACCGTGGTCAGCCAAAGGCTGAATTCGCCTCTCTAATCAGCATAGAACTGTATCCATGCCGGTCAGAGGTGGATCGGAAGTGACTAGTTTGGCGATGCATCGCTTAATTCTAAGAAGATCCGACGGCAGAGTCTGCACTGCTTCAGTTGCCCAGTTTTCCTGGGGAGTGGCGGCAGTGTTGGCGAAAGGTGGAATCCCCGTTGTTTTTCCAGGAAATGAGACGTCTGGGTGATAGAAAATAGAACCCGTCCAGAATTTGACGGATTCTGAGGTTTTTATCTTGGGGAACCAATCTTCCCTGAATCTACGCAGGGTAAAAGATATGGTCCCGCAAGTCGGGAGTGCGCCCTCAGAGGGGTTTTGCTTAACCCCGAAACAGTACATCCAGAAATCTAACCTAGGGGCTAAACCTAGATACCCTTCGAAGAGGGCCTAGAACCCGGCTAAGTATAGAATGGACTTAGGTGGCAAGTTGTGAGGCTGGATGTTGTAGTGATTGAGTACGTGGAGGAAGAAGGCGGATGGCGGAAATCCCATACCTCGTGAGATTTGAGAAGTGAGGAGAACCCGCTCTCCGGCCTTAGGTGAAGGCTCGGACTCTTCTTCCTCGTACCGCCACTTTCCCTTCCCAATCAACCCCTCATTCTACATTGTCGGAAAAAGGGAGGAGGGAATGATGCTCCGGCTCCAATTGCCAGAAGTTTCGCCTTCGTCCTAGGCTCCAGCGGCGGCGGCCGCGGCGGCGAGCTCCTCTCCGACGAGGATGACTTTTTCCTTCGCCGTTTCGGGAGCGAGAGGCGGAGGCGGCGCAGAGGAAGATGCGGCCAGGTTATCGGCCGCGAGATGTAGATCCTCGTGGGCCTGGCTGCCGGAAACGTTCTCCGGCGCGTCGACGGTGGCGCGGCTCGGCGAGTCGAGCTGCGGATCCATCATGTTGATGATGTCGTCGATGTCTGCGGCGATGGAGTGCTCCTGGGAAGCGCGTGGAGAGTCCATGGTTTGGCGGCATGGTGAGGACCACGAGCTCCCGACGAGAAGTCCGGGAACGTTGCTTGGATTGGTACGTGCTCTGCTCTGTTCTTGCTGGTGGCTCGGGGGCAATGGCGCTTGAGCTAGAAGGTGAGAAGAGAGCGGAAGGATTGCCGGAGGGCACGAAGAGGGCTATTTATAGCCGAAAATCCTTTACGATGCGCGCTAACGGCTCTTTAGACCGTTGGATTATCAACGCGTGCCACTCTTCGGCAAATCTGGGAAAAGAATCGACATGTGATTATTGCTATCTCCTCATTTCCCGCGAGAATCTGTCAGAGATACGTTTCAGGGTTTCACACTCGAAACCCAAACGTCCCTGATGTCAGCACGATTTCATCGCTGACGTAGAAAGTTCCTTCTCCACAAAGACTCGTGGAAGAAAAAGGCGGATTTCCCGAAATCTGAGTTTCGCGTTAAAGCATGATTTGAAGGAAAAGAAGAATCAAGACGAAGAGCCGACATTTCTCGAAAAGAATGCGAATTTGACGAAAGACGGCGATTTGAAGTCTTAATCCTTCTTGGGGGCTACTGTCGGATATATACCAATTAGGGGTATGTCAGATGGTGCCCTAAAGTGCCGATTACCAGGGTGGCCTGAATGGTAATGGATTACGGTCCATTAGGCGGCCTAGTAAGCTGACGCGCAGAAGACGGATTCTAGAAAAACCCGGACCACGACCCATGTGGTACGGCTTGGAGTAGAAGGCAGATTCAGTAAGGGTGACTTATCTGTCGACTTTTCCACTATCAACCCCAAAAAACCCAACTCTGCCTTACGTAAAGTTGCCAGAGTACGATTAACCTCTGGATTTGAAATCACTGCTTATATACCTGGTATTGGCCATAATTTACAAGAACATTCTATAGTATTAGTAAGAGGAGGAAGGGTTAAGGATTTACCCGGTGTGAGATATCGCATTATTCGAGGAACCCTAGATGCTGTCGCAGTAAAGAATCGTCAACAAGGGCGTTCTAGTGCGTTGTAGATTCTTATCCAAGACTTGTATCATTTGATGACCTAAGTAGAGAACTGTTACAAATAAAGAGGAAACTAATAAATTTAGGTAAGAAACAAGATAAAATAAAGCATATTTTATACCCGAATATTCGGTTTGATAACCTGCTACTAATTCTTCTTCTGCTTCTGGTAAATCAAAGGGTAATCTTTCACATTCTGCCAAAGAAGAAATTAGAAAAACCATAAAACCTATAGGCTGGCGCCAAATATTCCATCCAAAAAACCGTATTCTTCTAGGTTTCCTTTTCTGTAAGCCCTAACCCGACTATTATATAAAGCCGGGCGGGAGATAAGAAAAAGAGAGACAATAAGCTAGAAGCTAACTCGCCGAGAGGTTGATCCTTGTCGAGTAGCTAAACCTAACTCACTTTGTACTTTGTATACTTTAGGCTTCAGTCCTGATTTAGTGAGATTGTAGGAGTAGGAACGCCGCCTAGTTGCGACGTACCGAACCTGGGTAAAACCCTGGTGTCATTGTTCGTCATACTACCACGTCCCCCACGTCTCTATCAGTAGTCTCATGGCACCTCCGTCTATGAATTCTACTACGGTGTCTCGATAACCTCCCTCCCTCCCACCTGACCTCCCATCGGCAACACCGGCGGAGACGAGAGGGAGAGGAGCGGCCACAATTTTACGACACTAGGGAAAGAGAAGGGGTGGGACTCCATCAAGGGTGTTGGTCTTCTCACATGACATAGTACACCTTATAGTAATAAAACGTAAGGAAAAGAAGAGGCCTTAGGGGCATTTTGGCTCGCTGGTGCACGGTAACTAAAGATGTATTTTAAATAAAATTCAATTTTTTTCTTCAAATTGTTAAGAAATATCCTCTCAGAAATTTTAACATTTTATGTGTTCAAGAAATCGGTTCACGGAATATCGATATTTTTGCTAGACTGTTGGACGATGTTGGCGTTCTATTTTATTTCAATAAAAATGGAACGGGAAACCCCTATTTTATTAAAAGTTTTTTTTAATCTTTTTTATACATGACACATTAATGTTTTTTTCCGCGAAACATATTTGTAAACGCATACAATGTGAAGATGACTCCACGAAATTTTATTTCGAATTTTTTCTACATTTCAAAACTTGTTTTTTACATAAAAGATCTGATTTTTAAATAAGTGGATTTCACGGGACCCTGTTATTATTGTGCTCCCTTTTACATTTTGCAAATATCTGAATTGTTATTTAATAAATTTAATAATAAATATCGAGTTTTTTTTTATTCCGTGAAATATGTTTCACCATCTATAAGAAATGTCTATCTATGTTCACATACCTTCTAATTCTTCTTCAAACCAAACAAATGTTTCTTGAAATACCTTCCATCTCATGTGAAAAATCATGTGTGCTGCATAGAATGTTCATGCTACTTATAAAAAGTATATTGAAAGATGAAATATTCTCTATGGAAACATAATTTTATTTACATGTATATTCCACCACTCATAAAATTCTTTACATATGTATATATGAGAAAACTATTTGTGAAACTCAATAAGTATGTTGTCTATTCCATGAACAAAGATGATAAACTCTACTTAGTTCCAAGACAAATAGTTGCTAATGAAACAAATAATATAGGATGGTCATGCTTAGTAGAGTTGCTTGATTATCCGCTAATTTTGATAATGCTTTATCTAAATTCAAAGATTGAAGTTGCAATCCTTTAATATCACTACTAATGGATGCAATAGACTTATTTAAATCATGTATCATAGCATTGTGACTAGCAACTTGTTCCATAAGCAATTTATTAGATTCAGAAATTTCACTAGAAGGCTTCCACTTATTTTCATTAGCATTAGGATATGGAACAAAAGGTTTATTTGACACATAAGGAGGTTTACTATAAGAATTGTAAGCATTACCAAAACCATTGCTACCATAATTCCTAACAAAATTAGCATCCATACTTTCAGACTTATTACCAACTAGCTCCTGCAAAGGCACATTCTCCATATTTTGTTTATTAATAAAAGCAAGAATAGTGTCCATTTTATAAGACAAATCATTGGTTTTTTCAATTGAGTTTATTTTCTTAGTGGGATTGGGTGCTCTTTCAGTATTCCATTGACTATAATTTTGCAATATGCTTTCTAATATGCTCTTAGCCTCTCCTATAGTTTTACTCATAAAGGCACCTCCAGCAGCAGAATCAAGTATATTTCTAGACATGTAGTTTAGACCATTATAAAAAGAGTGTAGTATGGTCCATTCATTTACTCCATGTGATGGGCCTGTTCTAATCATTAATTTATTTCTATCCCATGCCATGGCTACATGTTCATTATCATTTTGCCTAAATGAGAGGATGTTATTCCTATTTTGCAAAATTTTAACGGGAGGATAATATTTATTAATGAAAGCTTCTTTTAAATCATCCCAATACTTTATACTAGCTGTAGGTAGTGAAAGTAACCATTCTTTAGCGTTTCCTCTAAGTGAAAAAGGAAATAATTTCAGTTTTAAAACACTACTTTCCACATTTTTAAATTTTTGCATATCACATATTTCCATGAAATCATGAAGATGCATAGAGGCATCCTCCATAGCACTACCACCAAATTGCTCTCTAGTAATTAAATTCAATAAACTATGACTTACTTCATAGCTTTCAGCTTGAATTTCAGGTGTAGTAATTGGCCTAGCAATGAATTGGTCATTGGGTGTATTTGTGTAGTCACTTAATTTAGTTCTATCACCCATTTTAACAGTTTTTACGTAATTTTTAATTTTTTATGCAAAGCAAAAGTAAAGTAACTAGGCAAATTAAAAATACTAAAATAAACTAGATAACTAAATACAAAACTAAAATGCAAACTAAAATAAAATATGCAAGACAAAACAAAAACAAAACAAAAACAAAAACAAGACAAGAAACAAAACAATATACTTGAAAGAAGGTGGAGATAGAAAGGACGGTACTCACGTAGGTGCAACCTCCCCAAGCTTAGGTGTTTGCACACCTTGTTGGTGATGAAGACTTCTTGTGAGCTCCCTTGGACAACTCCTTCACCTATGGCTCCCCGGCAACGGTGCCAGAAAAACGCTTGATGGCTAGGTTGAGACTCCAAGTGCAGAGTGTGTAGCTAGTGGCAAGCCTTCTTCCCCACGAGGGTGACTCGAGGGTTTATATCGAACTCTTGGGGAGCCAGTATTTCAGCAGTTGTCTTCCAAGCTTCCTCCAGGATCCTGCAAACAAGTAGAGAATTTTGTGCCCTCAACCTCACCAAGTGGTTGTCAAGCACAAGGTGTGAGACTTCTAAATTGCAATGCAAAACTGAAAGTAAATGTGCAATAATTAAATCTACTACTAAATGCAAATGAGAAAATAAATATGCAATGGATTGTTTTTGTATTTTTGTGATGCAAGTAAAGTAAAGTGGAAGTAAAGTAAATTGCAGCAAAGTAACTAGAGTGTTTTCTTATAATTAAAATAGGACCGGGGTTCATGGTTTCACACTTGCATTCTCTCAAATAAAGTAGTAGACGGTGGACATAAAGAATTACATGTGAGATTACAATAACATGTTTAACATTGAGTACTTTCATATGGGCATCACGTCCTAGAATAGAGATCTCTACGGTCATATTGATCCCTCTTATACTCCACCAAAATGCGAAATAAATCATAACACCTCGATAATTAAGGAAAAACCAGAGTATAGCTTTAAGAAATGTGACATGAAGTTGAAGTAAGAACTTGCTAGATCTAGTCATGGAGATTGATTAGTGTCACTTCAAATCCCCGGTAACAAGGTACTCCTTTTTATCCCTAGTGAGGTAACTAAGAAAGGTTTAACAAAACCTAAGTGGATCGCTGAACTTCTATCACTTTCACAGCACTAGCCACCCCCCGTTACTCCAACTAATGCACCCATCACCCCACACACGCTCTCAAGAACTAGATTGATCAAAGCTAGCAAATAAGAACGGGGTACATAAGATACATCTACTCAAATAACTCAAGAGAAACAATTGCAATCTCAGATTCAATAACTCATAGAAAAGATCCACCACATAGAAATTACACAGTGCCCGTAATCATGTGAGGCAGCTCATACGGATCTAATTAGTGAAGCACATAGAGAGAGAGAGAGAGAGAGAGAGAGAGATAGAGAGATACAAGTGCTACTTCCACAAACCCATAGCCCTGGGGTGGACTACTCCCTCTTCATGGAGATGTCGATGGTGATGACGTTGGAGGAGTAGGAGATCACACCGGCGGCGCCCCACCGGAGTTTTCCCCCTCCAATCCGGAACTTCTGGTCTCTGTTTCGGTGTTTCGGCGGCGCTCTCCTCCGTAAGGGTACGGGGACCCTTTTTATAGTCGGTTTTAGGTCAAGACGGAGTCGGTAAGTCGAAGATGGAAGGAATTGGGGCCACAGGGGCCAAAAGGGGGCCTCTCACGCGGCCAAGGAATCTGGCCGCGTGGAGGGTCCTCTTTTGGGCCTCCTTTCCCAATTCTCGTGGATCCTTCGCCCGCAAGTCTTCTCCTTCCAAGAAAATGACCCCCGCAGATTTTCAGGTGATTTCGCGGAAGTTTGCCCCCTGAAACGTCAAAAATATAGAAAACGGGGTTTCTGACAGGCAGGGTTAATTCCATAAAAGTTGGGGGACTTCGTAATTTAACCCCAAAATACTATAAAACATTGAATTATACCCTTATATTATGCAATATGCAATAGAAAACCATGTGAAAATATGCAAAATTCATCTATACATTTTACATGCATCAAATACCAATCAATTTTTCTGTACTAAAACCCTTTTGTGTAGAGAAACATGTGGCGGAAAGAGGTTTACAACACAAACTTATCATTAACATAAAAACATGATGAATCAATTCAGAAGCACTCAAATCTATCACACTTCTACTAAAATAACAACAATCGATCTTTTTTTATGATAGAAACTTCTATACACAGAAACATTTGGAAGAAAATTTTATTCAAATATTTTGTTAAGTGCTACCCTAACAATATGATGAATCAATTCATAATCAGACTAATCTAAAAAAAACTGCTTCTAAAACAACACAAAACGACCTTGTTGTACTAAATAAATCCTTCTGTACACAGAAACAAGTTTACAAGACCAGCTCATTTTACCCTCGGTGTATAGAGAACCGCTAGCATCTCTATTGCCAAGTGGCTGAGGGAAGCGGGCAAAGTTAGGGCGAGAGGTCTGGCAATTCCGTGTCTGCAAAAGAGAGTATGGCCATTCAGAATAAAATGAACAATATAAAAACTAGAACACCATATACCTCACACGTGAGAGTTGGCAGGAAAATAAAAAATATAAAAACCCGATGGTATCACTTACGACGCATCCTTTGACATCCGCGAGAAGTACCTGACAGTAGCCTCTGAAGGGAATATGCCCGAGAGGAAATAATAATGTGGTTATTATCTTATTCCTTTTTTATGATAAATATTTATTTCTCATGCTAGAATTGTGTTAACCGAAAACGTTAATACATGTGTGTCTAATAAACATACAATAGTTTCTAGTAATGCCTCTCATTTAACTAGCTCGTTGATTGACAGATGATTAAGGTTCCCTAATCATGAACATTGGATGTTGTCAATAACGGGATCACGTCATTAGGAGAATGATGTGATGAACACACACCCATAGTAAGTATAGCAATGCGATCAAGTCATTAAGTTTACATTGTTATATCAAACACATACGAAGTAACTCCAATCCTTAGACCATGAGATCATGTCAATCACTAACACCGGAAGAGTGCTTAGATGACATGAAATGTCACACCGTAACAGGGTGACTATAAAGGTGGCGTTGGGTACTCCAAAAGTATTAGGAGAGGCTCATAGATCAAGAGTGGGATTTGTCCATCCAAATTACGGAGAGATATACTCTGTGCCCTCTCGGTGATATCACGTTGACACCGCTTGCAAGCACGCGACTAGGTCACAAGGATGTCATATCACGAAACGAATAAAGAGTACTTGTCGGAAACGAGATCGAACTAGGTATAGTTGATACCGATGATCGGATTTTGGACAAGTAAAATATCGTGAGACAAAAGGAATTGGTTACGATGTTTATGGTTCACACGATCAGAAGGTCATCGTTGAATATGTAGGAGTCATTATGGATATCCAGATCTCGCTGTTGACTATTGATCAGAGAGGTGTCTCGATCATGTCTGCATTATTCGCGAACCGTAGGGTGACACACTTAAACTTCGTTGATGCTTAGGGTACATATGGGAATATGAGTTGGAGTCCGAATATTGTTCGGAGTCTCGGATGAAATACTAGACATCACGAGGAGCTCCGGAAGGGTCCGGAGGTAAAGATTCATATATGGCAAAGTGGTTTCAGGATTTCGGAAAAAGTTCGGGATTTTTGGCAGAGTGTCGGAATGTTCTAGAAGGTTCCGGAGGGTCCCACTATGGGGCCCACATATCCATCTCGACCAAGAGTGGCCCACTGGTCCATTTGACCAGGCCTAATTGGTCCATGCAGCCATTCAATTGGTAGCCCTTTAAAAGAGGAGTTACCACTCTTGAAAGAAGGGGTTACCACTCTTGAATGAGGGGGTTACCACCCTAGTTATTGATGTGGCTGCAGCTCCTTGCCTATAAAAGGAGAAGGGGAGGCACAACAAGATGTAGCACATCTCTCCCTTGTTGACACCTCCCTCCTCCACTTCTACCCTGCACCGGCTTGGCGAAGCCCTACAGGAATTTCTCCAACACCACCACCACACCTCGTGCTGCTGGGATTCCCGGAGGATCTACTACATCCGCTGCCTTGCTGGAACGGGGAGAGGACGTCATCAACAACCGTACGTGTGACCGAGTAGGGAAGTGCTGCCTCTTGTAGCACTGGAACTATCGTCCACATGATCTTGAGATTGGCGAGTGTTCGACTACATCATCCACGAGATTTGATCTCGTAACATTTTCGATCTTCGAGAGTTAGATCTTCTAAGACGCTTTCTCCCCGTTGCTTTCATCTCCTAGCTAGATTAGATCTTTGGCCCTTCGGGTGTCTACCGGGTAGGATTTTTTTTGTTTTCTATGCTACGAACCCATCAGCCTCAAGGTGTAAAATGTCGGCCCAATGGTACATTGGGACCTCCACAAGGTGTGCAAAACGACCACGATTGCAATTGTCATACACATCACACAATTTTTTGTGTGTGCCTCGGACGCTCACGGCTGCACCGACTAGAACTATAACTAGTAGTATATCAATAATTGACCATGGACACATCACGATCTGCTAAATCGACATCGACATGACAGGAAGAGGCTACAACTACACATCGGTAACAACTCAAGTCAACAACATCCAAATCGTCACTTGCGTCCCTGACACTTTTCATGTGACCGCGAGAGCGAAGAGAGGAGAGTCAAGGAAGGCACGAGAAGAGGATGGAGTCATCACATTTGACCCGAAACATGAGGACCTCTCCTTTTGCATTAATAGTACGTAGAGTGAAAACTGTATAAGGCCGGAGCCAGAGAAGGCTAACAAAAACAAGAAAAGAAGAAAAAAGACAGCTAAATGCCGAAGACAGTCGCCTGGTTTTTTACACTCTCTGATATGGTAAGACAGGTTCTCAGCAAAGCACGCCACGTTCTCAAAAACTCCGTGGTTTATTTCTTTTCACATGTGGTACACCATATTAGGTGCCTACCCATTAAAGAAGCGTTGACCACATGGAAGTGCAAGTCTTTTCACTCCCGCTATGACTGATATACGGGAGATATGATTAGTTCGAACACAATTACCTTCTTGTATGGAGTATACTCCAAATTTCTCTCATTACATATACGTCATGAGGGTGGACATAGCAATACAACACACACCTATAGGTTCAGTATTTTTCACGGTCGGCAAGTAACTCTGAAGATTTTTACACAAGCAGGAAGAAGCACTGTTTGGGACACACAAAATCCTTATGAAACAGATGAATATCGAAGATATGTTGGATTTCCAGGGACCGTTTTGTACCGTGGCGAAGCGCAGGAGCACACAGTCGATGTACTATTGAACTGACCGATGAATACGCGATGGTGACCTGAGCAAGGCAGCTGCCTGAAGCGAAGTTGTACATGTCCCGGCATGCCCAGACAGACTGTCGAGCATCGATCAGAAAGAACTGACGACGACACGATTGATCGATATCTGTATGCGGAGGCCGGCGCCTCTTTTGGTCATGGTAGCATTTCTTGTTTTGTGCCGACACTGTGTCTGCACGTCTCACGTGTTGGGTGTCTGCTCCTCACAGCCAACGAGCAAGCATCCGATCCCTTGGCTGGCTACCTACGAACACTGCATGCATGGATTTGAAAGCACATGAAGATTCTGCTATCACGCCGAGGATCCGAGTTTAAAGTTTTGGATTTGGTAACTGCAGCTTAGATCGGGTGTGAGGCAGTTGCCTACAAGTTTTAGTGATAAATCAAAGTTGCTTTAACACTGAAAAACTTCATTAATGTGGTTGAACGTTCTGGTGCCGTAGCTGAGATCATCATACTATGCGACAAAGTTCTATCAACTTTTGCGATGTTGAAGGAATCTTGTACACATAATTACATATAGATAATCATTGAATCGGAGATAGTTTTTTTACATGCTATTTCTGTTGCGGACACATGCTAGGGGTCGTCGACACAATCAAAATTAAACCCTGAAGCAATAATGCATAGGTCAATAAGCGCATGATGACATGGGTGTCCACTCACGAAATGTTACTTCTGTAGCCATGATCTACCTCGACGTCCTTCTCGGCTCGGCCGACTGTCGTACTCGTACGTGTTGCTTCGTGGCTCGCTGCCGCCGGCGGGCCACCATGGTTGGACGTTAGTGCAGCTCGCAATAATGCAGAGCCCGTCCCAGATTTAGCAAGTGGTAGGCTTCCTTTCATGCCCCTCTACTACACATGCCATCTGGTACTATAAACGTCGCCATTGCGAACCCACGCAGGCAGAGCTCACTCATCACACCTCCACTGAGCTGCTAGAGTGAAACCAAGCAATATAGAAGAAGCTGTAGCTAGCTTCTTCAATGGAGCCTCCCCCTGCAACCTCTCTCGACTTGTCGCTGACACTGGCCCATATGCCACCGCTGCAACCACCACCAGCCCCCTTTCCTTGGGCTGCTTCTTCTTCGGGTGGTGGCCGTGCCGGCCATGGCGTCGACGGCGATGCCCACCGCCACGGTGGTGGCGAGAGGTCGAGGCTCTTCTCTTGCCTCTTCTGCGAGAAGACCTTCCTCAAGTCGCAGGCGCTAGGGGGCCACCAGAACGCGCACAAGAAGGAAAGGGTCGTCAGCTGGAACGCCCATCTCTACCACCCTGAAGCGTATCCGCCGGCGGACCACGACCCGGCCACGCTGGCGCCGGGGAGCTGGCGGCGCGCGCGTACGACGACGACCACGACGCTTGACGGCGGCGACAAGCAGATGCAGCAGCAGCTAGATCTTAACCTTAAGCTTTAACCGGCTAGCTAGCTCGTGTGTACGGTTTTTTCTTTTCCTTTGATATCCTTCAAGTAATACGCGTGCGCCCTAGATCGATCTCGTGCGTACATTCGCACGTATAAGTAATAACTAGCTTGTACTAGTAGAACTGCAGGTGTTCCATGCGTACGTAAGACCAAGCATGTGTGTGTACATATATATTCTTTGCTGTGTACGGTGTATTTTCTTTCTACTAAATCCATATGGCTAATGAACTTCCTAGCTACAGTAGTTCGTTGCCTCCTCTTCTTTTCGTAGTAAAAGAAAACAGAGCTCCTGCATGCTGTTCCCGCAAAAGAAAACAGTAATACTCAACCTTTCTAGAAAATTGTTGATTCCGGCATAGATTCTTATTTGCAATCTCGTTTTAGCAACTTAGCGTGATTAATCTTTTGAAGTGTAAAATATTGGCAATCTAAGTATTGGAATTAGCTGTTTGCTCGAGCTCAAAATAATCCTGGGTTCGCTAATGCCCATATTGGAAGTAACATAGTTGTTGGTAACATGCATTGTCTCATGTAATTTCATCTAGACATATTGGTGGCATGACATAATATCAAATAAGGAAAAAGATGCCATGTTATGTTACCATGCATCATAGCATTTTCCAAGAATAAATCAATGTATAAACTAATAAATGAAGTTATATATGATCCTACGTCTTATGCAGTGCAGGGCGAGAGAAATCCGGTACCCTGTGCCAAATTCTGATATGAGCCCCTGTCCCCTCTTTTTAAAATCTGGCAAACCGTGGTAGCTAAAATCCGGTGAACAATCGTTGTCGAAGTGCCTATCAGGATTGATCGATTGGCAATCGACCGATCGTAAGCATGGAAGTGAGGAAGTAAAATAAGACAAACTGACCCGTAGCGTCTTGGCACTCGACATTTCCGCTGAACCCAATGAAATTACGCTAATCTCTTTATAAGAAGAAAGTCCAATTTCCGTCCCTTAACTCTTGAGGAAGTTCAGTTTTGATCCTAAAACTTTTGTTTGGTCTAAAAGAAACCTTGAACTCTTGAAAAAGTTCACATCACGCCTCACAAGTATGTCAGCATGAATCGAACACGAGATCCCATCAGCGAGCGTGGATGGGACAGGATGCCGCCGATGAGTGTGTCGACAAAGCTGAGCTCGACATCAGTCCATGTGAATTGGGAGGTTTTGATGTGCAAACGTGCTGGACATGTGCGTGAGTTTGGGTCATGGATGGGTTAGATAAGCTTGAGGGTCTTGCAAGAGAAGGTCAACATGGATTAGCCGGAGGACATCACAGTGACGCCAAGGGTGCTCTGAAGGTTTTGGGATTTACCAAACGAGTAGGGATTTTGACTCGGTGGAACACACGATCAAGATTTGGTACCAATTCAGCCTCTTGTTTAATCTTTTTCTGCTACATGTTTCCCATGCAAGATTTTTTTTATTTCAGTTAGACGTGATAGTGTACTTTTCTAGAAGCTCAGGGTTCATTTTGGAGCAAACAGAGGTTTTAGGACGAAAACCGAACTTTCTGAAAAGTTCAGGGGTAAAAAGTGGACTTTCTTCTCTTTATATTTGCTAACAATTTGCTCCAAATTACTAACTCAACCATAACTAGCTGATGTAGTGTGATGAATATCCATTGATGTAAATTTTGAGCTTCGCCACTGAAACTCTAGCTAGCTAGAGCCAACCTCGATACAGTGATTTTTCATTTCGAGGGAATCTCGATACAGTGGTTAAATATACTTTATTCCAAATCATTATATGCCAATATCTGGTAGATTACGGAGACACAAGGTGCTCCATGTCATGAGGAATATCTGCGCTTCTGTTGCGAATACGATAAAACAGCTGTCACGTCGGGGCCGTACGACGTACTGCGCTCTCACAGGTGTTGCTCTGTATTCGCATGCATGCCTTTGTTCCCGGCCTCCTTGGTGTGTTAGATTCTCATATCATGCGGTGCATGAAACATCAAAGACTTTTCTCCAGCATCCTTGGTAGTTAGATTCGAAAAAAAGCAGCAGCTGGCTTTTCTTCTTCATCATTCATCACGCCTTGACGCCGTGCATATGGCGATACGTACCGAGAGGATCTTCGCCGTCAGCCGTGCACGCCTTCGCCTTTTTCCCGTGCGTTTTTTTTTTGAGATAATTCTGCACTTTATTAATCAACGCAAATCATTACAAAGAGTTTGCCGGATACATTCCGGGACAAAGTTTCTGAAAACAGAAGAACTAAACTGCTCAGCTGAACGAGCAAGAGTATGTGCCGATTCATTATTACACCGATGAATATGACTGATAGAGAAGCTAGTAAATCTCGTACAAAGATGTTTGATATCCTGGATTACCACTCCAACCAGGCTTCGGTCCTGCTCTGACAAAAGCATCCTCTGGACCAAAGAAAGACAGTCTGACGCGACCATAACCTTGTCAAAACCCTCGTCGACAGCAAGGGAAACTGCGCGGCAGAGAGCCCACGCTTCAGCAAGTTCAGACGTCGTGATCTCGTCTCAGAGTTCACTGCTCGCAAGCAAGCAGTACCATTGTAGTCCCTGATCACGACGCCGATTCCCATCCGGCGAGAAGACGCAAAGAGAGCTGCATCCACATTAATAAGAACCGTACCTTCCGGCGGCGGAGACCATCGAGGTGTTGAAGAATTGGTTTCACGCCCGATAGAAGGATCCGGAGAAAGAATGTGCATCTCAATCATCTCGACATAAGCTTTGATCTGTTCCGCGACAGCATGTGGGCGTCTCATAGCTTCACCATTACGAACATCGTTTCGAGCCACCCACAGATGCAAAACAGTAACAGCTAGAACCACCCGCTCCTTCTCGGTTGACCGTGCAAGGAACTCAAACAACCAGGTTTTAGTGCCGGTGAAGAATTTCCTGCGTAACTGAATATGGTAGAGCGGCCTGATCGCTAGCCAAACTTCCTTTGCACACTGACAGAAAAGAAAGGTGTGCTCTGCTGTTTCATCCTTGTTGCAGTAGACGCAACTAGTTGACGCCGGGATATGATGTTGGCTCAGTTGGACTCCGGTCGGGAGGCAGTCATGGGCGAACCGCCATAAATTTATCTTCATCTTACCCGGAGCCTTGGTTGCCCAAAGCTTCTTCCAAAGCTTGGCATCCTCCTCTATATTAGAATTTGCACCTCCACCTTGTTTGCTTCTGTCAACAAAAATTTCTTTGCACGAGCCAAGTTGTAGGCTGATCTCACGGTGTAGGTGCCAAATCTCGTATAAGGCCACGATACAAAGTCGTCGCCCCCATGTCGGCTGATGGGAATCTGCAGCACTTGGTTCGCCACTTCCTCTTCAAAAACAGAGCGCACAACATCGGCGTCCCATGCACTATGACTGTCGTCCAAGCAGAAATCCACCGTAGCGCCAGCAGGGATCGGCGCTAGAGTACGGAACAAACCCGGGGAAAAACCTGGAATCCAGTTATTTGTCAACAACTTAATCTTCCTACAGTTCCCAACACTCCACCTGACACCCTCCTTGATAAGATGCATTCCAAAACAAATGCTACGCCAAGTGAATGACGCCGATCGTGGTTGAGGTGCATTCCACACATCACAATCTGGAAAGTACCTTCCTTTCAACACACGGGCACAAAGAGAGGATGGATCAGTGAGTAGCCTCCAGGCCTGACGCCCAAGCATTGCTTGATTAAATAGAGTGAGATCCCTAAACCCCATGCCTCCAAGAGATTTAGGAGTAGAGAGCCACTCCCAGCTACGCCAGTGCATTTTCTTCTTCCCCTTCTCGATGCCCCACAAAAAATTAACGAGAGCTTTGCGTAAGGCATCACAAGTCGAGATCGGAATCTGAAAACAGCTCATAATATATGTCGGGATGGCTTGAATAACATCCTTGATCAATGTTTCTTTGCCAGATCTTGAAATAGGGCGGTTAGACGATCCATTCATGAATTTCCAGGCTCTATCAATGATAGACCGGAAAGAGGCAGTAGGAGAGCGACCAATGCCAGTCGGCATACCCAAATATGTATCTTGTAAAGCCTCATTGGTTACTCCCAGCCGCTGCATCACTACATCCTTGACCTGAGAATCACACCGCAGGCCAAAAAAGACAGAAGACTTATCTATGTTAATTTTCTGTCCAGATCCCTCACAATAGGTCAAAAGAGTCTCCCTTAGTGCCTCCACACTCCTCGCATCACTTCGAGCAAAGAATATGCTATCATCTGCAAATAGGAGATGGGAAATAGGTGGACCGGAGCGGCCATTACGAACACCATGTAGCACCCCCAAATTCTCCTTCTGAAACAGCAGACTAGACAAACCTTCGGTACAAAGTAGGAAGAGGTAGGGACTGATCGGGTCCCCTTGTCTGATTCCCCTAGATGGAATAACCGACGAGGTGAGTTCCCCATTAACCCGAACTGCATAGCGGACATTTGTAACACATCTCATGACCATGGCAATCCAATCCGGTGCGAAACCCAACTTGCAAAGACAACCATGTAGATATTCCCACTCCACACGATCGTAGGCCTTCATCATATCAATCTTCATTGCAAAATAAGGTCTTTTTGCTTGTTGCTTCTTGATTGTATGAAGGCACTCATAAGCGATTAAGGCATTATCAGTAATCAATCTACCTGGCACAAATGCAGTTTGCTGTTCTGAGATGACCACTGGTAGAATAACTTTCAGCCTATTGGCAATGACCTTGGATGCAAGCTTGCACAAAACATTACATAGACTGATAGGGCGAAATTTTTTGAGGTGCTCGGGATTAGTCGCCTTGGGAATCAAGACAATCACCGAGTCACAAAAACCACAAGAAATATCTTCCCCCATCAGAAAGCCCCTAACAACTGAGCAAATATCATCCTTCAGCAATTCCCAATGATCCTGATAAAAAATAGCCGGAAATCCATCCGGTCCTGGGGATTTAGTTGGGCCCATATGAAAGAGAGTTGTCTTGATCTCCTCGTCCAAGTACGGTTTTAGCAGATCAAAATTCATTTCAGCCGACACCTTAGTTGACATGGCATCAAGAACAGCTGCAGAATCACAAGGTCCGGAGGTAAAAAGTGTACCATAAAAACTCTCTGTCATACCTTTAATTTCAGCTAGCTCCTCGCAACGAGACCCATCCTCGCGGATAAGTGCTCTAATTTTGTTTGTTCGACGTCGAGCAAAAGCACGAGCATGGAAGAATGCCGTGTTTCGGTCTCCCTCCTTCAGCCACTCCACTCGTGAACGTTGGCGAGCCATAATTTCTTCTCTCTCAAACAGCTCACATAGCCAACGTTCAACTGAATTAGCCAACTGATTGTTAGCATTGCTCCTGGGTTGAAGGAGGACATATTTCAGTTTCTTTTCCAAATTCTTAATCTCTTTGCGAACAGAGCCGAAACACTCGTGACTCCAGGATTGGAGCGAGGAAGCCATCTGATGCAGGCTACTCCAGGTAGACTGCAGTGAACGGGAGCCTGTCCCCGCAGCCTCCCAAGATTTCTCCACCGTCTCCCGGTAACATGGCGCTTTACGCCATGCAGCCTCATAACGGAACCCAGACTGAACTGGTTCCCTGTTAGTAGAGGCACAGCGGTCACCGAGACGTATCAGAATGGCGTAGTGATCCAAAGTCGTGGTAATGATGTTCTTGACCAAATAGTCATCAAAAAGTTGCTAAAATTCTCCATTAACCACGACACGATCAAGGCGGACACGAACCAAATGATCGTCGTCCTGTTTGTTAGACCATGTGAACATGGGGCCCGAGAAGCCCACATCCATCGGTGCACAATCATCCGGGCAGCTCCGGAACTTCTCAATTTGTGATTCAGAACGGTCATGTGGTCCAGCATGCTCCTCCAGAGAGAGGACTTCGTTGAAATCCCCGCAGACCATCCATGGCCCATCCCTCTGGTTACGTAGCCGTCTCATCAAATCCCAGAACTCATGCCTCTTCTCTCGGCGTGGCTCCCCATAGACGAACGAAATGCGCCATGGAGCCATCCCCGCTGAAGTGACAACAACATCTATGCAATGAGCGTTGTAACCTTTGAGTGAGACATCATACCGTGGTAACAAAAAAAGTGCAAGACCTCCACTGAGGCCCTCACAACTGACTGCGAAACTGCCCGTATATTCGAGAGAGTACATGAAATTCCGGGCTCGCTTGTCCTTCATCTTCGTCTTAGAGAGAAAGAGGAAGGAGGGTCGGTATGTTGCCATGAGCCAGCGAAGCTCGCCCACTGTCGAGTCTGACCCAAGTCCTCGACAGTTCCAACACAGGTAAATCATTGCGATTGGCGGGGCTGCTCCACAGCCACCGCCGGATCCGCCGATCGTGAAGAGTGCACTCGCTGCTTCTTGTTCGAGTCATTAGAAGCTTCATTACCCGCGTCCAATGACGCACCAGACGAGTTCTCCGGTTCTAACTGCTCATTCACCAGAACTAAGGCCTGAGCATTTGTCTCTACCGTTTGAACTAAAGCCAGGGTTTTTGGCTGGTACACAAGTTTCTGTTGTTTCCTCTTCTGCCCCCGCCACAGGATCCTGCGACGGGTTAGCCACGGCCTTACCAGCTTGCTTATCCATGTTCAGCTTTGCCCCTCTTCGTGTAACAGGGGGCTTCCGAGCTTTGGGAGTTTTCTTTAAAGGCGATGTGACCTCCTGTCCGTCCCCCTTATTTTTCCTCCCCTGCGAGGTGGGTGCCTGCGCCCCCGACCCCTGATCTGCACCATTCCAAGAGCTCATGCTTGGCTGACCCTGGTCAGTCGATGACATCGATTCCTTCTTCTTCCTCTCAGGTACACACAGTTTCTCACCAGCGTATGGCAAGTTATCATTGGCATCTCGTTCCGCTGGTTTCGGGCACACCACGGACGAGTGTCCTAGAAGCCCACAAGAGAAGCAGTAGAGAGGTAAACCCTCATACATGACTTCATAGTGCGCAGTCGTGTCTCTTTTCTTCGAGTAAACTGATGCATATCGCATGATCGGCTGAGTGGCATCAATTGTGACTCTCGCTCTGAGATAGGAGCCCCATGCCCTCCCATTCTCGTCCACCTCAACACGATCAACCTCACCCAAACGCGCTGCCAGGGCAGTACCACGTTCTTTGTTCATGAGCTCATACCCAAGATTCATAATTCTAGCCCAAACAGGCAGCTTGTCGAACACATACTCCTCCGGCTTGACCTTAACGTCAAAATCTTTCAGTAAAATCGCATGCTTGCTTAGGCGCCATGGCCCTCCCCGTGCAATTCGTTTCTTATCAGCTTCAGAACAAAATTCGGCCATAAACAGATTGTTGCCCATCGACCTCACCACCAATCCTCTAGGGTTCCCCCATGCCGGTCTAAGGACTGCAGTGATGGTGTTCACATGCAAGGTGTTCGGCGCCATGACCTTGCCAACCAAAGCCCACTCCGGTCCAGGGAGATCATCGTCTCCCTCGTCATCAAGGATCAAAGGGGCAGCCTCCTTCGAAGTTAGGTTCATCCGTCGCATCATGTCAGCCACGGCTTCCCCACCTGTAGCCGGCGTACCCGCCGAACCGCTGCCTCCCATTTTCTCCTTAGTCCGATCGCTAGCCGCTACTTTTGTGGGCATACCCAGATTGGATCCCTCCGTAGCAGCAACATCATCATTGATCACCGCTAGCACCCTCTTTGTCCGCCATCATGCTTGGATCCAGACCGATCGCCTGTACAAGCCAAGGGTGGGCGGCAGAACTAGGTCTACTCCTTGATCACCCCGAACCTGTAACAGAGATCCGATCGAGAGGAAACAAGCGAGGAGACAGAGGGGAAGAGGAGGCGCAGGGCAATGAAGAGCCAGGATGATCACAATTGCAAGATCGATCTCACCAGATGAGTTCGCGTGGATCTAGAGTCTGTGATCGCGACGGCGTCGCCATCCCTAGAAGCACCGAAAAAAGTGGAGCACATCTCATACGAGACAAAGAGTAGCCACGTACTGGGCATTTTTTCCCGTGCGTTACGTCAACCGAAACGTGTGTGTCCAACTGTCATATGAGATTCTGAGATGTGCTGCCGGAGTACGTTGCACCCTTCGACGACTGCATATGCACCAGGCACCATCATACGAATGAATGGCAGAGAAACTGAAATCGTGTTACAATACTCCCTTCCCTCAGTTCCGATATATAAGATGCCACTACGGGAATCAACGAAGACGCCGACGGCCCTACTACCGTCGGGGAAAGCCCTATCCCCGTCGGAGTATGCATCCCGTCGGCGTAAACTGGGATACGCCGACGGGGAAGCCGTTGGCGTATAGGCAGGCAGAATATTTTTTTAAAAAAATTGAATTTTTTTTTGCATTTTTTATTTCACTTGTTTAACCATTTAGACCCTGCACATACGCACAAACTCGCAACCTCGATTGATATCCATCCATGGACTGAGACTCCGCAACGAGAGAAAAGCAAATACAGATCAATCTTGATCACTACGTACGTACCCGTGGTCCCTGAAGTCGTCCATGACGTGTAGGAACTCCTCCTTAAGGCACTAAACTCTATCATAAGCTTTTTCAAATTCCAACTTCAGCAAAATTCCTTCAGAATGATAACGCCTCCTTCACGACCTCCATATAGCCGACCGCGTCCTCCACCGTCGCCGTTGCGGCCGCCGCCTCCTCCCGCTCAGCTGGATTCTTCCCAGCGTGCATTGCTGACCTAAGGAAAGATTCGTAGCTAGCCATGTTGGATGAACTGCCTGACCAGGGTACATAGGTGGAACAGATCTACCGTGCTGAGGACGGGTGATCGATCGAGATATAAGGCTGGTGCCAATGCATCACTCACTCTCACGGGCTATAGCCCCGCCACGTCACCTTTTTTCATCACTCTCACGCCACTCTCACGCCACTCTCACGGCACGGTGCCAGTGCACGGGCTATAGCCCGGGCTATAGCTTCTCTCTCTGCCACATCAACTTTTCAATCTCCTCCACGTCAACATTTATTTTGAAGATTAAAAACATTGCAAATAATAGAAGAAATTATTTTATTCAACTAAAATTGTACCGATTACATAATAATAAATAAAAATTACATAAAAAATGAAAAAAATTACATAATCTAGTTTTGAGCCCACACATGCTCAATCAAATCCTGCTGGAGCTGTGTATACATCGGCGAGTCCTGCATTTTGTTGTCCATCTGAATCCTTGCTGCTAGGCTTGATGGTGCATTGGTATGTATTGGAGGGCCGACAGTGCTCGCAACTGTCTCGTAGATGTTCTCCAAATTGGTACCACACTCATCGTCGATGATCATGTTGTGCAAAATGACACATGCACGCATGATCAACCCAAGAGTGCGCCTGGAGTAGGAGCGTCCGGGAACTGCTAAAATGTTGAACCTAGACTTCATCACTCCAAATGCACACTCCACATCTTTGGGCCAACACGATTGAGCAGCAGGGAAGACACGTTGCTTTTCACTTTGTGGAAGAGTAACACCCTTCATGAACACCGGCCAGGAGGGGTAGATGCCGTCGGCAAGGTAGTAACCCCTGTTGTACTGGTGTCCATTCACCGTGAAGTTCACTATGGGTGCTTCTCCTCTAAGCACATCCGTGAACAATGGCGACTGATTGAGCACATTGATGTCGTTGTTGGACCCGGCGACTCCAAAAAAAGCATGCCAGATCCAACGATCATACGACACAACGGCTTCTAAGATTATGGTAGGGTGTTTGATGTCTCCCCTTGTGAACTGACCGGCATGCGCAACTGGGCAGTTCCTCCACTGCCAATGCATGCAATCTATGCTCCCTAGCATGCCCGGAAAGCCGCGCTCCTCGGCTTTCGCTAACAGACGCTGAGTATCCGCGACGTTAGGTCGACGGCAAAACTCTTCCCCGTAACAGTCGATGATGCCCTCACATAATTCATCTAGACAGCCTGACGAAGTTTGTCTAGCTAACTTAAGCCACTCATCTATCGTATCAGCACCAGATCCATAAGCTAACAGACGCAACGCCGCAGTACACTTTTGTAGCGGAGAAAAACCAGCACGGTTCAGAGCATCATATCTTTGGGTGAAAGCCGGAGAGTATTCACCCAATCTATCCACAATGCGTAGAAAAAGGGATCGCCTCATCCGATACCTTCGCCGGAAGAAGCTCGGAGGATAAGCGCAGTTGGTGGCGAAGTAGTCGTCGTAGAGCCGCTCGTGGGCGCCAACACGATCACGCCTGATTAACTCTCGACGGCGTCGCGGCGGTCTTGGCACCGCTTGGATCGCCGCCTCGTACTCGGCCTGCATTGCGGCCTGCATTGCGGCGATCATCTCACCCTCCACTCCGTCGCTCGAATCGCTGCTGCTTGACGAAGACATGGCGTCGAGAGGGTGGAAATGAAGAGTAGAGAGGATGAATTTGGTGTGAAATGAGTGCAGCATATGAGCGGGTATTTATAGGAGGGATGAGATGAAATTTTCAATTTTTTGGAATTTTTTTCGAATTTTTTGGGACAGCAACAGTAACCCCCAACGGCTAGCTGACGTGGACCAATAGGGGGCGCCACGTCAGCTAGCCGTTGCCCCAAACGGCTAGCCCACTCTCGCCCCCTCCTATCGCCCGGCCCAGCCCAACGCGCCGCCCCTGCTCTCGCCCTCTCGCCCCCCCTCTCGCCCCGGCCCCCCGCTATCGCCCCGCCTGCGCGGGCGGTAAGCCGGGCGGTAGCCAGCTGTCGCCGGGCGAGCCTGCTGCCGCCCGGCCCACGCCTCCCGCCTGCGCTCTCGCCCGCTGTCGCCCCGCGCCGGGCGATAGCCCCTCCTCTCGCCCGCTGTGTCGCCCGCGTTGGCACCAGCCTAATCGGCCGGAGGGGTGGAGATACATAGGAAAATGAGTTAAGATCTTGCGCGTGCCACTGACGCCGCCCTGTTTTAAAGGAGAGAATTCCTTATTTGGCACTGTCTGAAGTTTGTATTCCTTTTTTGGCCATGAATTTTTTTTCTTTCTTTCATGACACACAAAGTTTGGGTAGTTCCTTATTTGGCTCTGGAGTACTATTTAAGCAATAAGATGACACTTCTGCCCCTACTGCAGTACGTGACGAAAATGACACTTAAACGGTTATAATATACCGGTTATTAAAAAAAAAGTGACGCAGCAAATACCACTGCAAACCGAGTAGATCATCACACATGCGTTGTACAAAGCTATATATACCACGAGTAGATTCATCAGCATGACAAGGTATGGGCTCGCGCGTGTGCGCGGTCGCGCTCCTACTCGTCGTGGCGCTGGACGGCGCCGCGGAGTGGGCTCGGTCATCACGCAATCAGTCTACGAGAGTATGCTTCCCAACCACGACAGCTCACGGTGCCCGGTCAGCAGGTTCTACATGTACAACGCCTCGTTGGCACCATCGGCAGCGCGGACGACGTGAAGCGCGAGCTCGCCGCCTTCTTCGGTCAGACATCCCACAAGACCACATGTGTCCATCAGCGTTAAAAAAATTTAAAAAATTGGTGACCGAGATGCATATATACCCGTAAATAGTGTGTTCTGTTGCTTGCACACTGCTGTTGTACGTTGCTTTGGTGGTGTGCTTGCATGTTTCACGTACAAAACGATGTACCTAGGCCTGTAAGTGGGCATGCCCATGGCTGCCCACTTAGTTTTGTCTAGTTCAATCTAAGAAGTCAATTTAGTCACGCATTTTTTCCCCTGTTTTTGTTTAAGTGACTAAGTGGACATTCCCACTTAAGTACGCATCTCAGTGCGTGAGCTATACTAAGGGTGTGTTCGGTTCTGGGATGAAGTGGAATGGAACGGAACCGTTCCACACCTAGAACCTATTCTTGTGTTCGGTTGAAAGGCGGAATGGAACAAGGTGGTTCCCAGAAAGGGAATATTCTCTGCAGATGCAGAACGCACCGGTCCGGCCAAATCGGCCGGACGAGGTGGAACGAGGTGGAACGGGCGATAGTTAATCGAGTTTAGGAGCAAATCAATCAAGTTTAGGAATAATTAATCATGTTTAGGAATAATTAATCGAGTTTAGGAATAATTAATCAAAGTTTAGGAATAATTATTCGAGTTTAGGAACAAAACCGTTCAATTCCATTCTCACGCATTCCAAAACCGAAAAAAATGGAATGGTTCCATGATAGTTTTTTCGTCCAAGCCGAACACAAGAATGAAACGGTTCCATTCTGGTGGAATGGAATGGTTCCACTCCATTCCACCCCATTCTAAAACCGAACATACCCTAAGTCCGGAAGAACCATTCTATTCCACCCCATTCTAAAACCGAACACACCCTAAGTCCGGAAGAACTCTCTTTCTCAAAAAAAAAAACTTTGCAGTATGGGATTATTCGTGCTTGTTATGGGTGCTAGTTGTAGAAGGACAAAGAAACGACACTTGTAACTTCCATATAGCTGGCCTCCCGAAGTGCGGGCTCTGGGTAGATATGTTGTTGGGTGAAAGGTGATGACCTGGATCTGTCCATGGGCGTGGTCTAGCCACTGGCCTACACCTTTAATTCCATGGACAAAGAGGTAGCCGACGATGTTACGGCCACGACATCCTGTTTTACAAACCTTTACTAGAATATTTGTTATAATATTGTAATTCTTTATCAAGATATATTAGTAGGTCCTAACCTGGAACTTCACTCAATGCTCTCTCCGGTTATAGTGTTTTGAGAGTCGCCTTCGCAGATCCGCGTCACTCTGATGCTCCTCCGGCCGGTAATTAATATGATCGGAGGTTGCTAGGAGGTGGTGCCAGGACTCTTGTGTATAGTAGGTGTAGTACTAGCTTTATTATTAGTACTGGCTGTTGCGGTGTTGCTTCCCATGTAGAGAATGACGTGATGCCGAGGGGATCGAGAGCGCTGATGCATCCGAGCCGCATCCGGCACCCGGTGGGGATATCTCTTCTATCCAGTGTTCTCCAGTGGTCGGGGTAACAGGTGGAGGAGAATGGATCTGCCGCATTCCCCAAGAATAAGATCGATGTTGAGGGCCTTCTCTTCTGTAGGGTTAGGGTTCTTACGAGAGCCTTTCTGTGATTTTGATTGCCGATTAATGCAGCAGCAGACCCTTTAGGGTCCTTCCCTTGTTAAAAAAGAAGTCATATCATATGCACAATCACATATAGAAATTCTCCCAGTCGTGGGTGATCCACAAGAACTTGGCGCATCACCAATGATTTGCACCCAAATGACCAGGTGGAAACAAAAGTCTTGTGAGATCTCCCCTCGATCCATAAGGGTAGGCCTCACTATGAAACCATTTTGACTGCCGATCAATGCAGCAGCAGACCCTTTAGGGTCCGTCCCTTGTTAAAAAAGAAGTCATATCATATGCACAGTCACATATAGAAATTCTCCCAGTCGTGGGTGATCCACAAGAACTTGGCGCATCACCAAGGATTTGCACCCAAATGACCAGATGGAAACAAAAGTCTTGTGAGATCTCCCCTCGATCCATAAGGGTAGGCCTCACTATGAAACCAAATGCAAGAACCTTGCTTGATTCAATCACAGGATGAGAGTCCGTAGCCTAGTACTCCCTCCGTTCCTAAATATAAGATGTTCTAGCTATTGTTCATGTTGACTAGGTACACACTAATATGAGTGAACATACACTAAAAGTTGTCTAGATACATGTAGATGTATGTGAATGTGGAAAAATGCTTAAACATCTTATATTTAGGAACGGAGGGAGTAGAAGAGAAGAAAAGACATGCGAGATTTTATTCCTAATTTTTATAAAAGAAAGGTTACTTGATGCCGACAAGTCGACTGAACTTGGTTTTCACAATTGGCACCTAGTTTTACCTTCTAGACCACTTCCCATCGAAAGGCATTCAAGTCTACTTTTGGTACTGCTATTTTGGAATCAAGGGGTTGGAGAGGGAAAATGAGGATATAAGAAGGGATAGAAGCAATGTGCAGATTTGAGAGAGATAATATTCATGTTTAACTTGTACGATGACTGATCGCCACACGTAAGACGCACTGCCCTAAATAACCATATTCCTTTTCCAGCTTGGCTGAGGGCTCACTTGACAGGAACACATCACTCCTATGTCATGACAGAAAACAAGTCTACTGAATTAAACTGTTTCCATTTTGATCTCAAAACTAGCACAGAGGCCCTCGCAAATGCGAGGGATTCCTCTTTAGAAGGTTTTATGTGTTTGAAAAATAAATATATGGCTTTATTGACATCACATTATTTCCTATTATGTGATGATAAAAAATATAGATATGCAATTTTACAACTACAAATGTTTAGGTAAAACAGATATTATATATGTGAGTATCATAGTTGACCATATCAAAATTACGGACGAATGACTATTGTGTCATCTATCAAAACATCCATCGGTTGTTTGTAAGTGTTATTAGATCGTTGATCGTTACAATGGTTTGTACGTGATTTCAAATTTGAATGCGGTTAATTAAGTTTAAAAAATATCTGTGATATTAAGAAGGAAAGTGAACTATTCTTGTTAATAGAAAGTCCACACAAATTAAGGAGCATAATATTATTTTCATGTTGCTTCCTCTTATTTAATTACGTACCCCAAGTAAGTGGAGTTATATAAATTTTCACCAACATATTTTATATAAAGACTGACACAACTGTAATGATATTTTTTTCCTCTTATGCCATAGCATGTTTGTACATCGATAGTGGAAGTTGGAGAAGTATGACTCCAATTTTCAGGAATGCCGACAATTTTCATTTATTATTATTTTTAATTTTTTAGCTCTCACTATATGTTATACAAATCTTCAATAAACTGTTTCTACACTCACTAAAGTGGCATGTAACATGACTACATGCTTTCTACGCCATTGTTCCATCCAGCGAATCATTCATGAAATTTATTGTGCACCACTAAGAATTAAGATAAATGCAGAATCAACACAGTATTGGTGATACTTTATTATTGGTTGATTACTTAAAACGTTTATACATTAGTAGAGTATGAACTTATTTTTTTTTGAAAATTATCTATTTTCCTATGGTAAGTTTCATAGATTTTCTTAAATCTCTCGATGTAATCCCCATATTCATTCCACCGATCAGCAAACTCGGTTACATGCATATTTATGTCATGGAATTTGGTAAGTTGGCTTGGATATCACAGTTTTAGCCTCTTGATCAACTATAAATTTGTTGAGAAAATTTAGTGGTGTGTACCCTTAAGTTGATTACCATACATCATAGGACAGACACACAAAATATTATGATGATGTTTATCATATATAAATGGTAATATTCCTCACAATAAAAATATTATTCATCATATTTACAATGTATATTTATAGTTCTTATGGAATTCAGCCATTTATCTCATGAGATTAATTAAGACTGTGAGCCTTGACCGTATTTTTGTTCCTAAGTGGACTAAAAAAATCATTTATATTTAGCCATGATCTTCTCGTGCAGGATATCCTTTCTATGTGATGTGAAGCTCCTATAAATAGCGAGGTTTCCGTGTTTAGAAGGTGTTCTATAAAATCAAAACTCTCTCTTTTTCATCTCATGCTATAAGCAAGACAAATAGTCATTTTTTTTCCTTCTTGCGAACGACTGGAGCGCCATTGTCTAGAAGAGCAAAGCTCATTTTCAAAACAGCATCAAGTTGCGCACTAAAAAAGAGCTAGAGTAATATATGCATGCAACCTTGAAGACTTTCCAGAGACGTAGTTTTCTTGGAGAACCAACACGTTCTTAGATTGCGAAGAATTCTACTTATGTCGAGCAAAGATTAAATTCAGGTTTTGCTTCCCATATTCGATTTTTGATGAAACCTCGTCAGAGGGCGGGGAACTCCCGCATTGCATTAAAAAGAAGAAGGGTTGATCCAGTTAATAGGGAGACCGGACCAAAAAAAAACCATACAACATATGGTTAATTAAGGAAAACCGGCGAAAACCACACACAAAAATAGTCCCACATTCGTCTCTATACAAAATTGATACATTTCAACATGGACCGACGTTCCCGTGATAGGCATTCAACAGTGACAATTTGTTCAATATTGAATCGTCATGGCTTAGGCCACGAGTAGACCAAGTAGTGTGAGTGTTGAGCTAGTGTGTGTATATAGATATGCTTCTCAACATTTCAGAGGAGTATGTGTTCATATCTATACCGTACTCAATGTTCTGTAAAATTGGAGTGATATGGGTCTAAAAGAGTTTAGTAGCACAACGATTAAAGCTAGCGTCCATAGTAATTTTTTTAAACAGACACATCAAACTTTCTTCGTAGACCCGGTCATGATATTTTTTTTAAAAGAGTCATGTATTGACACGCTACTATTCCCAACTGTAGCTAGCTAACCTTGTGTACCTACGGATTGTTTTTCTTGAACGGTTAAGCTATTAATTCCAACGGAGGAGCCAGCTATTGTAAAAAAAATAGTCTACTTGGTTGTGTACCTTTTTCCGGAACGCATGCCCGTCTACCTAATTTTTTTCTTAACGGACCTGGTTTTATATTCTCTACAAAATATCACGTTGCACATGTTTAATCAAGAAGAGTCCGAGTTTTCAAACTGTTGATAAATTGTATCGTTTGTTTTCCACGTCTTATCTTATATAGCCCATTCAACATGTCAAACTCGAAATACGCAGTTACGTAACAACTAATCTAATGTTAAATCCTAACCATACATTTTCGATCTAACTATCAAGATAATTTAGGTGATGTGGTTTAACGTGGCGTCTCTATTAGACAACCGTATATTGCTTTTAGTATATAATAGATTAGAAAAATGTTTCCATTTTCTCTGGATCAGTTTTTCCCTTGAGTTTCTTGACACGCGGATTTGCACTGGCACACAGGAAATTATTTCCGTGTGTCCTAGCAGATTTTCTGTGTGTAAATGAAGGAAACCAGCGTACCGAGGTTTAGCGATCAGTCATCAGTCAGCATAAATAAAGCCGATTCTTCATGTTTCTCCACGAGATCTTCTCTCTGTCTCGAGCGCCAGCGATGGAATTGATGACGAGCCCGATGGCGCAGCCTGACTTCACCGGCCTGGCGGCGCTCTCTGGCGGCCTCGCTACGTGCCTGGCCGAGCAGAACTCGTACAGCACCAACCTGGTGTTCTCCCCGCTGTCCATCTACGCGGCGCTCGCGCTCCTGGCCGCCGGCGCCCGGGGCGCCACCCTGGACGAGATCCTCCGTGTCGTCGGCGCGCGGTCACCCGGCGAGCTCGAGGAGCTTGTCGCCCGCGTGTCTGCAGCGGGCGCGCTCAAGGACCAGTCCGGCTCCGGCGGTCCACGCGTCGCGTTCGCGTGCGGCATCTGGAGCGACCTCAGGTGGCCGCTGAAGCCGGCTTTCCGTGACGCCGTCGTGGGCAAGTATAAGGCCGAGGCCAGCGCCGTGGACTTCGTCCACAAGCCGGAGGCGGCACGGAAACAGATCAACGCTTGGGTCGCACAGGCCACGAGAAACCTGATCAGCTCGGTCTTCGCCCGGGGATCAATCACGCCGGAGACCCGCGTCGTGGTCGGCAACGCCATATACTTCAAGGGCAAGTGGGAGCATCCCTTCAACAAGAAGCGCACCACCAACAAGCTTTTCTACCGGCTCGACGGTGGCACCGTCGACGTGCCCTTCATGCAAAGCTCGGATAGCCAGTTCATCACCGTGCACGACGGGTTCAAGGTGCTCAAACTCCAGTACCAGATGGCACAAGCGCAAGGTAATCCGTCCGGCCACCCTTCGTTTGAATCTTGCTGGTCCGGTCCATACATGTTTTTTCTGTCTTAATTACTCCTCCTGGCCACACTAATGCATTCGATTAATTATGCTTACCGGCTGACAGGCTATGTGGATCGTAGCTACCGTACACAGTTCTCGATGTGCATCTTCCTTCCAGATGCCCGCGACGGCTTGCCGAACCTGGTTGACTTGATAGCATCCCGGCCTGGCTTCCTCCACGAGCACCTGCCCAACGAGATGATCGATGTTGACAAGTTCCGGGTGCCAAAATTTAAACTGTCCTTCGAAAGCAGCTTGGTCACCATTCTCAACAAGCTAGGACTTGGATTGCCGTTCGGTGGTCAAGCCGATCTGTCTGGCATGGTGGAGCGTGATGTGCCACTGATCCTGAGTGAGGTGATCCACAAAGCAGTCATCGAGGTAAACGAGGAAGGCACCGAAGCCGCGGCTGTCACCATGATGCATATGTTAGCTGGTTGCAGGACACCGGCTCCGCCACCTCCTCGAGTGGATTTTGTAGCTGACCATCCGTTCGCCTACTTCCTAGTAGAAGAGGCGACCGGCGCAATTGTCTTTGCGGGGCACCTTATTGATCCGTATGTCTAGGCCGTCAAAAACTTTGTGTTTAACTTGGATTTTGGATCCCCTTCGAAGAAATAGTTTCCATATATATAGTACTATTTTTGTATCAAAGATATTTCTGTTGTGCATATATTTTAATTATGAAAGAGAAGATGTGCATGCATGACAATCTATAATGTTGAGTTGGGTTGGTGATCCTTCATCCACAACCCCTCCACATCTGTCGAGAAAAACTCAAAAGTAATTCACCTTTTACAGCGTCTCCAATAGATGATGCATTCAGGGCACCTCAAAACTGTGATATGGAAAAAAAAAAAGGAGTTATAGGGTATCAAAACTGAGTTTCTACTCCGGAAGATGATGCAAAATAGCACACTAAAAACATTTTGAGCCCCAGAAAATGAGGTATAATAGGACACTAAAAACATATTTTCATCTACACAAATACATACATATGAATCAAGAAATCCATTTTCATGTATGGCTATCCTAAATCAGCGGAAGTATCGCCCCGGATAGACTGGAGTTGGTCCAAATAGTAACACATCAGTTTGTTGTTAGCATTTTGCCTCAACATATGAACATTTCACGCTGACAACCAAGCCACCATGTTTCGGCTTCTTGTTCTTACGCAACATCAACACCAAAGCAATGTCCTCATCTTCATCCAATTCATACAACTCATGGGACGAGAACTCATCATATGAGCTCATCTACAAATTAACACACAAAATTTTCGGCCTAATGGCTTGTACTTCGGCCTGTCGCTGCTCGCCGGTGGGAACAGACGAAACAGGGACGCCATATACCCGGGACGCACATGTCTGGCGGCCACGAGGAGCATGCTTCGTCCTCGCGCAGCCGGTGGCGGCCCAAGCCGTTCGCTGTCGCCGGGGAAATGTTCTGCCATTGGATGATTTGTGGGAGGGGATGAGTTTGACGGAGGTGGTAGGCGAGCATAGATGTGTGTGTCCGACGGCGATCCGGGAGCCCGTTTTATAGCGATGGGCGAGTGCGGGAGCGGTGTAGAATCGGCGGGAAATATCGAAGGTGGCAGCCGCATGGGCGAATTCCTGACAAAAGGCTATGCCACCGCCACGCGCGGTCGGCGCATTGATTCTCACGGGGAACGAGGCGAGGCGATAAAGACGAAACCACCGCACTCGCTAGCAGGCCGGGGCCACCGCAGAGTTTTTTCGCGCGAGCCGTTTTCCCGCCCATTACGGCCGCCCTACGCCTCCCAGCTGCCCCTAGCGCTCTGGGTTCGTCAGCACGCGTTTTGGCCCAATCCGTCGTTTTTTGGTCTCCTAGGGGGCGAGTGGGAGGTTTTTCTTTCGCTGGCGCGCCGAAAGGCCGGAAAAGTGGCCGGGGGGCGCATTGGGGGGAGAGTGGAGATGCGCTTACTTTTATAGAAAAGTTAGTGAGTACGTGATGGTATTGTGACCATGGAGACTCGAACTGATGCGCATTTAGCCCATGACTACCATCTCGGCTACAATGTCGTTCTCGTTTTCGAAGAATTCAAAACTCCATTCAAACTATGAAAAAAAAATCCATTTCAAAGTTTGAAATGGAGTTTTTAAAGTTTTGTTAAAATCAAGGATGTAGATAATGTTTGGCTCTACCAGTATGCAAAAAATATGATATGAAATAATCTATATTCTAATCAACACAAAAATACAAAAAATCATAGTTTTCTAATTTTTTCTCAACCTAGAAGACAAATTATTTTTTTAAATAATTTGATATGATTCATCATAAAATATATTTTTGTATTACATGCATTTGATATATATATATATATATATATATATATATATATATATATATATATATATTTGATATTTTTTATATAGCTTGTATTGAGTGAAGAAGAAAAAACGAATTGTTCCTGGTTGTTTTACCCGCTCAAAGTAAGGCAAATTGTACTAGTAGTTCTTTTTTGCAAGTTAATATCATGCTACTTAAGGCAAAAGCTTGAGAAACATGTCTAATATGCATACACACATAAATGTATTATATCACCAAAGAAGCACCGGAGTAACAAGGTACATAATCCCTAGTTTAAAAACAATCACCTTTGGACGAAATACATGATGGAATATAGATAGTATAATTCACTTGAAAACAATTGAAGGGGAAAATAGCATTACCGATGGTAAGCAAAAAAAGTGCAACTTGAACGCTTAACGTAGGGGTACCCGAGAGACCCGCCACGGTGGGCCTACCAGGTGCAGGCCACCGGGGGCACCTTAAGAAGGCCTTTGGGGAGCTGTGTTGAGGCCTGCCGCGAAGCCCAAGCTGAAGCAAACGCAAAGAAGGACTTGTCCAAGAAGTTAGAAAAGGTTAGAACCGACTTAGAGTCGAGTCCCGCTCATGTACGGCCCCCGGGACCCGGCTACCTATATAAAGAACGGGAGGGGTAATAGCAAGGACAAGCAACCATAGTCGATAGCAGCGCGAGATCCAATCTGAGTGAGCCCCTGTAATATGTTTTCACCCCCGTCGAAATAATAAATCAAGCGGGCAGTAACCCGTCTAGCCAAGTAGTCCACCATCGTCTTTTCCCTTACGAAATCCCCAGGTCCCTCACCACGGGGATTGTTGAGGTATCATCCTCTTCATTGGCGCCATCTGCGGGAATCTGGCGCGCTGGATTGGAGTCTTCTTCGGCCTCACTTTCGGCGAACAACGAGTCATCGATCTGGCTAGAATTGATCTGTTTCGGATCCATCGACTTCACCAAGCACTCACCAGCTGGATTGTATATAAGTGGGAGGAGGGGGTCTTCTGGGTTGTATCAATTCCATACATTAACAATTGTGTGGGAAGGAAAATTGCCTCCATAGAGGAAACAGACCTCCTTTCGAACACACCAATTTATCATAATAAATAAATATGTCCAACCATAGAACATGGTTTTTATATCACCGTACGATAGGTCTACCATCTATAAATATGTTCGAGTGCTACCAACGAGATCTTTTGGGTGCATCGGCCCCCTCTATCGGTTCAAGCCCATCGTGCGGCACATTTCATTTACAAATACCGTGATCTCTAAAGGCTTCAGTCAAAATTAACTGCGGCGTTTTTGTCACCACCCCAAGAATTCTTGTTATATATTCATTCCAATCTTCGGTTCTCCTCTCAAGATACGGGGATAATGAAACAACAGAACGTGTTTCAAACGTTTATTCCATTTTTGGAAGGCCTTATGTAACAAACTTGTCCCCTTGTAAAGGATTTCTCCATGATGATCATTAACCGTTGCTCCCGTAGTGGCCAAATATTTTATTTTCTAGGAATGTTTCGCCAATTTTTTTTTCCATTTGTAACCCCGGCAGCCTCAAACTTTCGTCTGTTCCTATGTATGAAATATGTACACTGAATTCGCTAGAATTTGGCGAAAGGATTCAGAAATGTAATCCATATCTTGTTTGGCGAAAGACACAAAAGGGAATGGTTTCTATATAAGTTGCAATAACTACTACGAGTACATTAAACTATGCCCGCTGAGATAATTAATTTCTTTACTTGCATTCAGAACTTTTTAGGCTGGACAGGTCTTTAAGCGTGAACGAAGCCAAAGCTTATGTGCTTGTCCACTTTGTAGGGTATAAAATGATTGACAACGACTGCGATACCGACAAAGAAATGTAGATAAGGGCGAGGAAACATGCGTAGAATGTGATACGAATGTGGATCCGGTAGTAGTTCTCGTCCATTTCAAGGCAGGAAGGGTGGAACCGTGTGCGTTACACAGATGCTCGTTCTCCAACTTGAAAATTAGTGTACATGCATGCACCATGGATCGGTTCTGGATGTACGTGGTTGCCATCTCTTGGGTTTCATCCTCTCTCTTTTTTTTTCTTTTTTTTGGCGGGAAGCTAGTCCTCTGCTTGACTGGGCTCCTTGGGTTGTGGACCTTAAACCCCGGCCTGGTACTGGTAGCCATCCTTGCTTAATCGGTCAATCTGCTGCTCCGTCTTTAAAACAGAGCGGCGTCAGTGGCACGGGCAAGATCTTACCTTATTTCCCTACCGTATGTCCTCCCCTCCGGCCGATCCATCACCCCGTAGATCTGGTACTCGATCTTGTGTACCATGGCCAGTTCATCCAACATGGCTCGCTACGACTCTTGCGTCAGGTCACCAATGCACGCTGGGAAGAATCCAGCTGCGGAAGAGGAGGAAGCGGCCGCGGCGGCGACGGCGACGGCGACGGTGGAGGACGCGATGGACTACGTGGAGGCCGTGAAGGAGGCGTTCAAGGACCGCCGCCCGGAGACGTACCACGAGTTCCTGCGCGTCATGGACGACTTCAGGAACCACGGGTACGTACGTATGTAGTGATCCAGGTCGATCTGTATTTGCTTTTCTTCAGTTGCGGAGTCTCAGTCCATGGATGGATATATTCGATCGAGGTTGCGAGTTTGTGCGTATGTGCAGGGTCGGTATCGCCGAGGTAGCGTCGAGGATGAAGGTGCTGTTCCGGGACAGCCCCGGCCTCCTCCTGCGACTCAACGCCTTCTTGCCTGAGCGGTACAAGATCCAGGTCGTTGGGGTGGATGAGCTCGCTGCTTGTTTCGTCAGGGACATGAGCCTGGACGACGGTCACTGATTTTTTCGATTAAGAGATGGATCCATGTTGTGTCAGAGTGCTCTGCCTTTTCTTAGTATTATGTGTGTTGCCCCTGCAGTTAGTATTATCATGCTCTGTTTTTTTTTCCCTTTTGGTGCTAGAACCCCATCGTGTACATGTACAAAGTTGGGATGCTTTATTAGATCGTTCGTCCATACATTACCATATATATAAATAAATGAAATATTGATATCTCGTAGAAAATGGGAAATGCACATGTTTGTTCACTAGATGCAAGTGTTGGGTTCTTCAAAAACACTTTGTATGTGCGGTAGGGCGAAACCCTCGCGCCCTCGTCCTCGTCCCCGCCTCCTCCCTCCCCTCCCATCGTCGCTGCCGGTGCGGCCGTCGGGCCTAGCCCGAGCGGCGGCGGGGCCTCCCTCCCCTCTCGCGGCAGTGGCATTGCGGGGTGCTTTGGTCAGGGAGCCGCGGCACTTGTGTGGGGTGTGGTGGCGGCGTGGTTTCGCCACCGGTGGCGTCTGCAACGGCGATTCGCCGGCGTGGTTGAAAGCGTCGGTGGGCGTGGCTTGGTCGGCCTATGTGTGGGGGCGGCCGCCGCTGCCATGGTGGCCATGAACGGCATCGTCTTGGCTGCCTCGTGCACAAGTGGAGGTCTCCCGGTGCGCGGCTTAGGCAGTACGGTGGTAGGCCGGGGCAAGGGACCCGTGCCCTCGTCGTGCCTGGCGGTCCCGTCCTAGATCTGATGCTGCCGGTAACCGAGGGGGTTACTAGCCGTCGATTTGGTGGAGGAGCTCTTTCTCCTCTCCAATCTTCATCGCCGGAAGCGCTGAGCCTGGACGCCGGGTCCGGAAGGTGGGGAACCTGGGGTTGGTAGGCGAGCCCAAGATTCTGGTGGTGATGGCTAGGACCACGGCCGTGCGGATGGGTGGTACCTGTCGAGTTACGATGCGAAACACTAGTGTGGTCGACGTCTTGTCGGCGCTCCTCGCCCTAGGTTTGCCTGGATCGTGGCGGAGGTGTCCGTGGATGTCGTCCTCTTATTGAAGGCGCTGGTGTGGCTCTCCTTTGCCTTCCTACATGCTCCGGGTGAAAACCCGCGATCTTTGGATCGGGCGGTGGCAGTGCTATGCGTTGTGTTCTTCCAGAAGACTGGAAGACATATCGTTTTGGAGCTCGCAATGGGCAGCTCTCTGGAGGTTGGGTCGCGGAGATTTTCGTCGTCATCCCTCTGGCAAAGCTTGTGTCTTTCTCTGCTCTCTCGGTGCTCCTGCGTTTGGCCTTTCTTGGTGTGCCTCTGCGTGAATATGTCCCCCAGTGGAAGTCTCTGTTGATGTTGGTCGGGTCTCGGCAGTGTGCGGTGTGTGTTGGCGTGTCGGCCTCGGCGCTAAGGTGAGCTTTGGCCCGACGACTCTGCTCGTTTTGACGGTATGTAGTGTGTGGCGGTGTGCTGGTCTGGCCTTGAGGACGAGTGTCTGCCCAACGCCTTCTCCCGCCTTGCTTGTTCTCATCCTCGTTGGAGTAGTGAGTAGGTGGCGTCTGCTCTATTGGTGTATCTTCGGTGTCCATGTATCTTGTGTGTGTCTGAGTGTAAAGCGTTGATGTAAGCTGAGTTCAGCACTTTATATTACTGTTGCCGTTTGTGGCATAATTAATTTAATGTCGGGTTTCGGCCTGGTGTCTAAAAAAAATGAGATGCAAGTGTTGTCCTCACGGAAAATTTAGTTCTTCTTTTTGGCCACACAGGCTAATGTTTGTGCTTATTTTGAAGGATGGATTCCTCTCCCCCTTTATTCTACTGTATGAACCGGTGGTAGTCCCCCCCATCCCTGCTCCCCACCGTCGCTTGTGGCGTCGGTGGCCCGGCCCGACTCCGGACATCCTCCGGCGGCGTTGCTGCTAGGAGTAGAGATGGAGGAGGAACGCGGCGCACCTCTGTGCATAGTAGAAGTAGGTTTAGATTAGTTTCGTCGTATTCCTGCGTAGTGGAGTTGCGGAGTAGGGCGCTGGATCTCATCGGCCAGATCTGGTGCGCACTCGCGCAGATCTTCTTCGTCGAGCAACTCCAGTGGCAGGAGCGGTGGCGGACGGAGAGGTTCCGGCAATTCATCTCGGCAAATAAGGCCGTCTTCCCCGCCCCTTCGAGTTTACCTGCATCTGAGTTTGGGTGTGGCTCAAGCAGGTGGTGCTGCTTCATCTTCGGTCTGCTTCCACGGTGGAAGGTGCGTGATGATGGAACAAGTCCAGCTCGATTCAATAAGCACTCCGTATGCCCCCTTCGTGGTTGCTGTTCGGCGGCTCTGCAAGCTCCTTCGACTGGCCGTGGTGGCGTAGTAGGGAGGAGACTGTGGCCGCTGTTTGGTGACGATGGAGGAGGTCGGGAAAGCTCGGGTGCTGCTCTGGTGTGGAGCAGATCATCGGTGGCTCAAGCTCGACCACCGACCGGCGATGCTGGCTGTCAGCAGCTCCAAGCCTTGACGCCTCTGCCGCGTCAGGCTATCTTCAACCTCCTGGTGAGGTTTCCTCGAGGTCGTTCTTCGGCGTGTTATCTCCATCCAGCAGCAAGTGGTTACGTCCCCGCTGCTGGCGTGGGGAGCCGTTCGGCGGCCTCTGTCTTCCTCAGCGACGGCGATTTTGATGGACTGGATTGCTTTTTTAAGTTTTCCATCCAGGGTCTACTTGCAAGTTTAGGACCTCCTTGTAATTTTTTTATCTTTTGGGGTCTATCTTGTAATTTGTACTCCGCCGCTGTTTAATGAATGCAGCATCTAGGCCCTTCGGGGCCTTTCCCTTGTTCAAAAAAAAAGGATGGGTGTGCTTGATTGGACACTAAGAGGTGCTTATGAATTTAAATAGCACTAAATAATGTATAATAAAAATTGAAGCAGATACATATATCCCTTCTGTTTTTATTTATCGTCAAAACTAAAAATTTAAAAGTTTGACCAAGGTGCCGACCTAGAGTCGTCCGTGTACGAGAGGGTGTGGGATAGCCACCATCAAACACCGTGAATTCTAGGGACATAGAGGTAGCTGATGTGGTTATGGCCACGTCATCCTGTTTTACCAACCTTTACTAGGATAGTCGCTAGAATATTGTAACCCTTTATCAAGATATTAATAGGTACTATTAACATATGCACAATCACATATAGAAACACTTTTTTACTTCTAATTGGCACAACTATTGCTTAGACGTGTTCAAATTTATTATCCTTTCTACGATTTTATAGATGCAGATGGAGTTGGTGTTAGTAAAATGTCTCAAAATAAAAGTACCCATAAAACAATTCATGAAAATAGAGTTATAGTTTAGCATTAATATATATATTTTAGTGTAGACATTTGAGTTGTACAACAACAAAGTTTAGTTTTCAACATTACCAACTCATTTGTGGGGTTCATGTTGACATGTAAAAATAAAAAAGTTTATTGTCAAAATTGTCTAACAAACGTTTTTAATTGAAATATTTTTCAAGATTAAATGACAATGAGTTTTAAGGAAGTAAAATCATTTAGTATAAATTTCTAATTATCACTAACTGCGAGTTCTGTTGGTCCCACTAAACAACCGAGCAATATATGATAAGTAGGTCGTAGTGATAGCCATCTTCTGCCTTGGGTAAGGAGGGTGATGAAAACAATATAGGTAGAGTAGTTTTGGGTAGGGTAGTGCCACGCCTAAGCACGGCTTCGGCTCTTTATATGGTATGTACAAGACTGGAATAATGGTAGGGGTAGAGGCTTGGTATCTAAATCACATAATCGATCTTTGGAGAAGATAAACTTAATTTAGAGCAACTTTTGAGCAAACAATTCTCGGACAAAGTGATAGTCCAACTCAATGTGTTTTGTACGAGTATGGAAAACCGGGTTGGAAGATAGATATGTTGAGCCCATTTTAACACCATAGAATGTGTGGATGACTCTAAGATACACCAAGTTCTCCCAGAAGTGTTTGAACCCATATCAACTCAACAGTGGCATTAACAAGTGATTTGTATTCAGATTCTATACTCGAATCAGTCACGTTTGCCCATCGACATTGATGTCGAGCAACAACACAATGTCCAGACTTGCTTGATCAATGCTTTGAGACCTGTGTTTTGCGCCGCGAGGTAGCCCATGGCACTTTTCAGCAGTTCTTCCACCCGATTCTATGCTTTGGGAGGAGCTAGTGTACGGTTTACACCAGATCCAGGTGAAATTCGACCAGTCACGGGTGAGCCACTGGAACTTTGCTCGAATCACCAAGGATTCACACCCAACCCATGAGGTGAAAAAAATTCTTGTGAAATCTCCCCTCGATCGGTCAAATCCACACCGGTAGGCCTCGCCGTGGTACCAAATGTAACAACCATGCTTGATTCTATCATAAGATGACGGGTTGGAGAGGGAAATTGGGGATATATAGGGATAGAAGCAAGGTCCGGATTTGAGTGAGATAAAACATTCAGCTTTAACTTGTACAATGAATTCCTTTTCTAGCTCGGTACTTGAGAGGAACATGTTTCTTACTCTAATTTCCTTGTTGAAAGTACGGAATTTTTCTTCTTTTCCTTTTTAGTTTGGGCTAAACAAATAAGCACAAGGTTATCTAGATGTGCAACTAGGTGAACAACCTATATGATACGAAACAAAGTACGCAACGGAAATAATATATAAATCATAGGATAAAACACAAGTGTAAACAAGGAGACAAGGATATGATTCTGGTAGTTCCTTCCAAAGGAAGTATGTCTACGTTGGAGAGGTGTGGAGCCACCTAGGCACTCCAATAGCACGGATGTGCACACCTTGTTCTCCTTGAGCTTCTTCGGTGAGGGAGATTCTCGTTTCCACTATGAGGTCGACTTGAAGGTGTTGACCAAACCTTTACACAAGGTTGAGGCTACTCGACAAGAGAGATGGAGGCTCTCATCAATTCGTAGCCTCTTGAATTGAGGTGGAAGGTACACGCACTAGGGTTTGCTCTAGGGTTACAAGGAACCCAAGAGCTCTACACATCCGGGAGGATTGAGTGTGTGGATTTGCAATTCCTTTGGTGGAATCACGGATCTAGGTATCCTCAAAGAATCGGAGTGTTTGGGTGGTTGGAGAGGGAGATCTAGGAGTTGAAGCTCGCATTAATGGCAAGGAGAGAGAGAGTGTGTGTGTGTAAAGCTTGGAGCTAAGGGAGGAAGAGGGAGAGCATTAAATACCCCTTCCCCCAATCCGGTCATTGCCCACTTACCCGCACCAGCGGTAGTATCAGTGATACCACCGGTACTACCGGTGCAGTAATTGTCCCACAGCCAAAAACGACTCTTTCCCTACGCACCTAGTTCCGCCACACCAGAGGTACCGGTGGAAACAGCGGTACTACCGCCAACCGATACTATCGGTGGCCTCCGTCGTAGCCTCCGCGATGTACCAACAGAGGGCATGTTTGGCGATACCACCACCAGTGGTGGACATCCCCTGGGAGCCTGGAGAAGTACCGAATGTACCAGTGGTGTCAGCAGTACTACCTCCCACTAGTACTACCGGTGACCTCCATTGTGGCCTCCGCGATGTACCAATAGAACGACGATTTGGCGGAGGTGCCACCGATACCACCACCGGAGGCTCCCTTCCTGGAGATGTGCTGGAGAGTACCAGGGGGCGGTACGTACTACCGTTGGTTTCACCGGTACTACCGCCACCTGGGAAAATGCTTGCCAGCCTTGTTCTTTTGAGATCTCCGCCAATGGAAAAACGCCAGGATTCCCCTACTAATGTTTGGGGAATATGGGACACCGTACGAGTGTTGCAAACAGACCTGCATATACTCCATTAAGGATTAGTCCTCTAGTTGTGTCATCATCAATTATCAAAATGGAAGATGATCGTTCAATCTCCCCCTTTTTGGTAACTGATGACAACAGAAAAATTTGCAACAGGAAGTCACATGTCTTACACCATGCATAACGAAAGGTTCACAAATAGCAACATAACACAACCATTTCACAAGCTTAGAAGAGACAACACGATATAACGAAGCTTGTGAAAACCCATGCAAATACCCAAACGCATCCTAAATAGATATCTCTCCCCCTTTGGCATTAAGATACCAAAAAGGAGAGAGGTTGATGCTAATGTCCCAAGGCTCAATCAGAGAGGTCATCCATGCTTGGAGCATGGACACGACGAGGAGAGCTAGTGACTTCCTCTCCGGTCTCCTCATTAGACCAAGTAATAATCTGCCCCTTCGAGTCTTTGGCTTGCCACCTACCCCAAGTGGTAATGCTCACCTGAATAGGAGACTCAACCGTCTCACCGACATCATGACGAAGCTGCCTAGCGGCCTGATCAGCTCTGTGGTGCTTGAGCTCCTTGTCATAGTGCACTTCCCACTGATGTTGCTCAATCTTGTTGTTCACACGGAACACTTTCTTAAGAGCACGAGCCGTCCACTTGAAAGCGCCCTCAGAAGGAGGAGGACGAGAGGGCCCGATGTCATCTTCTTGTTCATCAAACAGAACCCGAGGCTTGGTCTTGCCCTTGCGACTAGCTGGAGTGGGGTGCTCAACAGGCTCCGTGTGATCCTTGATAAGAACACCAGTAGGAAAATCCTTACCACTTACGAACGAAATTTCGCTACCGCTGGTGAACAGGTGTTCGCCCGCGGAAACTTGCCAGTGGCAGCGGGTTACCGCTGGCGAACTATCCTTTTCGCCAGCGCTATGTAGCTACCGCTGGCGAACACCTTATTTCGTTCGCCAGCTGTAAGTTTCGAAATATTTAAAATCTGAAAATAAAATTTTCCCCAAATTTTGAAACATTTGAATTGGGGAAGCTTTAATCACATTGTAGATTTTTTTTTCTTTAGTTCAATTTTAATTGTCCACTTCCGGCTGAGTCACCCATCCTCCCACTAACAACTCATACCTTCTTGTTAATATAGTACTATCAATCCTCTTAACTATTGGACCATAGTGTCACACACATTCACTTTTTGAATCGAAAAAATTATTTAAGTAAACAAAATGAATAAGTAGTGATCATCTTGAATTCAAATACCAATAAAATATATTTAAATAATTTTTTGAATTTTGTCATTTAATATTGAATAATTCGTATCTCCAAATCTGTAATTCGGAATTCGACAAATGATATGTCTAAATTGATTAGAAAAATAAGAGGAATCCAAATATGATATCCATATCATCTTTTCTAAAAAAAATGAATTTTGAATTTTTTTCATTAATTTGATTTTGTAGGAAAATTTCATCTATCTCAAATAACTCTTTTCCTTTTCGATTTTGAAAAATCTGTGGAAACCTGACCGGGTAAACCCAGCATTGATCCAAGATAGTGTGTACCATCTTGCTTCCCGGGCTGCATTGGAGTGAAGGGGCACGCGCATGGCGTATTCCTGCCTCTTCCAATCTAGAAGCATTCGTCTTTTCCAGGCTGCAAGGTATGGTATTTGTTTGTTCTATACTATTGAGTTCGCATATGTGTTTTAGTACAATGCACAAAGTGGTAACATGGAGTAGTTGGAAATTATAACGCACGGTCTGCACCAATTGTATTTGTAGAAGATAGTTCCAGCTCTCAAGATTGGAAGGCATAAGTGAGTTTACTCCAGTGTTACCCTTTTGTCATCAATGTTACAAAGACACAACCTTTTTATTTCTATCAATACTAATGTCAATTCATGTCAATGCATTAGTATTCCAAAATGCATGCTTACTGTAAGAAAAATCATTTAGTTTCTGTAGGTTAAATTGAAAGCAGTCTACTTATAAAAAACTGAAGAATAGTTTTAAATCTTATTTTTTTCACCATTGTTGCGGTCTGTATTGAGTACCACCTATTAATTAAGGGTATAATAATCCTGGTAGGTTTTGTTTGATAACTGCGAAATGATAGTTGTAGACATTTAGCTGTACAAAACAACAAAAAATAGGCTAATCAACCTGGAAGTCGTCGTGTCTCAGTGCTCACTAGATGACATGGGCCTGGAGGCCGGCCGAGATCATCAATGGCAGCCCCGAGTGGAACTGCCAATTTTGGATGTTTCATCTATTTTTTTCCTAATAAAAGCCAACATATTATCTTGACCTTAATCTCTTAATGATTTTTAGGATTGGATGGAAAACCGGTATTTGTCAAGAATCAAGTGACATGTCTTCTTCAATTTGAAGGCGGTGGCAGTTGAGCAATAAAAGAAAAGTAACGTGGAACATGAACAAGAGTATAAGATCCTGGATAGGATCAACCTGATGTGAAAAACCCTAAATGAGGAATGAACTTTGATTGTGAGAAAAATGTATGAGAGTACATCTAAAATTATGCTAAAGCAATCGGGTTTTCTGTGACAAGAAGAAGCTGAAACAGAGATGATAATCAATAACTGAAGTACTTTACACCTTGTTATTCTCCCGCCTAATTTAAACCACCAAATTCCAGGTTGTGAATCATTTAACGTCTTCGGTTACTGTATCATGACAATCTTTTGTTGGCAATTAGTGACTTTATCAATTCATCAAAATGCTCCATGGACCTTCAGGGCTGGTACTGTACTTCTGCTGCCCAAGTGGCTAGGTTCAGTCTTGGCATAGAACTGAAGACAACACCCTTATAGGCTACTAAGAATTATGTGTCTATGAGTATCAGGATTGTTTCAAAACTGAAAATAATTGTAATAGCGCCGGCTAATTCGAATTATTGAGATACTAATTCGAATTATCGAGATACACTTGAGCGAAGTGGTGTTTTTTTTGGAATATTATGTGTATCTTTTCCTACCCACACGCAGGGGCATTCAACTGAGAAAATTACAAAAAACCACCACAATTGTGGCTCGGTTTTCAATTAACCACCACAATTGTGGTTCGTGACAAAAAACCACTAGTTTCGCGTAACAGTTTTACAAAAAACACTGACTGTGCCTCTCGCCCGCGGAAATGACGATTAAGACATGCCGGGCCCGCTGTCAGGACCACGTGGCGTTTTTCGGACAGGGGCGTTAACGGGCTGTTAACTAAATTTAGCATATGTACTTACCAATTAGTTATTTTCTTTTGGTAGAAAATTGAGCAACTGAATTTAGTGATATGTACTTACCAATTACAACTGGAACTGCATTCTATTGTCTAATTAAATATGTCTCTGAATATATAGGAAAGAGGTATATGTGACAAAGTGATATGGGTTGATGGGGATTGGCCAGTTACTATGCAAAAGGCTATGTCCAGGCTTTGGTAACTGTATGAAGAGGAGAAAGACAACAGGATTACAGAGGGAGTTGAAAGTGCTGAAAAAAACTACAAACTGGTACTAGAGAAGAGGGAGTTGGAAAAAGTTAACACTCTGATGCAGAAAGAATTAGCCAATTCTCTCACTCTTGAGCAAGTGTCAGTAGTATCTGCTGGAAACCTGGAGTGTGAAAAGCTACTCAGGCAGAAGGTAGAGAAACAGAGGGACAAGCTCAAGGAGGAGAAGAAGAAACTTGAGTATTATATTGCTGATCTGCTCAAGGCCCATGAAGTTAAGAAGGAAAATCTCAAGAAGATATCTGAAATGTGTCAGGAATGATTACTTGTGTGTGTTGAATTTCCTTGGTGGACTTATGTGCCTTAGTGGCTTAGTGTCTGCTGAAATGTGTCAGGAATGTGTGTTGAATTGCTTAGTTGAACTTATTGTATTCATGTTGAACTTATTGAATTTGTGTTGAACTTATGTGGCTTAATTCGTGTAATTGTGTTGGACCAGTAATATGGCAATAATACTGTGTTGAACTGTTATGTTATTGATGGCATGTTTAGTGTTATGTTATGCTATTGATGCCCTACAGAGACATGTGTACTGTTATGTTCTTGATGGCAGTACCATCTTCAGGTTTTTTGACAAGAAAGCACCACAGTAGGGGCTAAAGTTGCAGAAACCCACCACATCCTGTAAAACTTGTTGTTATCTTCAGGTTTTTTGACAGAAAACCACCACTATATGGTTGTTTGCTGCAAGAAACAACCATCACTATCAGGTTTTTCACAGTTTCACTGGGTTGGATGCTACAGGAAATGGACACATGGAAAATTCATGACAAATTCACAGGAAATGGAACACAAGTTCACAGATGAACTACATAACAGTTTAACACATGTTCACAGAACTTCACAGAACTGACAAATTGACACAAGCTCACAGACCAAGTTTGACAAATAGTGCATACCAAGTTCTCAGAATATAACTCTGCAAACAAGTTAACACAGCAATATCATGAAACAGTTCCTTAGAGCTTTCCTTTCTTGATATCTGCAATGGTCAGTTTGTCAATGTTGCTTGCAGTCAAATAGCCCTTCAGCCTGGAACTTTCCTTTCTGGACCTTGTAGGCCTCACATCATCCACATTTTCAGCACTTCTTGGAGCTGTGAAAGGCCTTTTTGCTGTAGGTGCAGATGAACTGGCCCTAGCAGGAGCAGTAGCTGCACTAGCTGCTGGAGTGGCCCTTGGTGCTGCTGGAGTGGCCCTGGGTGCTGCAGTAGCTTCTGTAGTGGCACTTGGTGCTGCTGTAGTGGCCCTGGGTGCTGCAGCACTTGTTGGAGCAGTTGTTGATGAAAAATCTCCCTCAGTTCTATTTTCCTGCAGAGACATGTATGTTAATCATATATGCTATTGCAAATAAAGGAAATTGTGCAATATAACTACCTGGTGTTGATTGAGTCTCATCTGCAGAGAAGGCTTGAGTGGCTGGTCACAATTCCTGTACCTATGTCCCAATCTGCCGCAGTTGCCATAGGTGATAGTTCCCATTCTAGATGAAGATTTGGGTTGTGGCACCTCAAACTTCCCTTTCCTTCTTTTTGTTTGAGCTCTGCCCTTTGAAATGTGGAAGTTTGGTGTTTCAATGTCAGGTGTGTCAGTTTTAACCCAACTGTCCTCACCAGGCACTGGATAAATCACTGGGTTGTATGTGTCAAGGTACATTGGCTTCTTGAAAAATGGATGGACAAAATCTTCTGGATGCTGCCTTGATTTGTAAATAGCAGAAATGGCATGGTGGCAAGGGATGCCACTGATGTCCCATCTCTTGCAGCCACAAGTTCTAGCATGCAAGTTCACAGCATATGTGCTATCCACTCGACTTGTCACCTGCCACAAATCATCTTTTGAAGGCACATATTTACAATTTCTTGACCATTTCTTATTTTCTTCCAATTTTTCTGCATATGTGGGTGTGATTTCCCACTTAGCTGTCCTTGCACCTGTTCTCTTGTCTACATATTTGACCATCAACTTGGTTATGATCCCCTCCAACATTGTTTTAATAGGTTTGGCCCTAACATCAAGAATCATCCTGTTAAAAACCTCACTGAGATTGTTGACCACTAAATCTGTTTTGCAGTTGTGATCCATAGCATGTCTTGCCCAACATTCAACAGGGATTCTACTCAGCCAATCCCAAGCTTATTTGCACTCATTTTTTAGTCCTTCCATAGCAACATCAAAACCATGTTTGGTGTAAGAATAACTAGCAGAATCCATGAATTTCTTGAGCTCTTCACCTCTGAAACCAGCTTGCTGATAATTGGCATATATATGCCTAAGACAAAACCTCTGTGGGCAATTTGGAAACACAGCATTTATTGCATTTATCAATCCCTGCACAATTATGTAAACTAGTTAAGTTTCATCGACAAATATCAAACTAGTTAAGTTTCATCGACAAATATCAAACTAGTTAAGTTTCATCGACAAATATCAAACTAGTCATGTTTCATCGACAAATATCAAACTAGTCAAGTTTCATCGACAAATATCAAACTAGTTAAGTTTCATCTACATACTTTCTGCCTGTCAGAAATAATTGTGTAGTTTCCAAACTGCCCAGATTCTCCACCTATGGCATACTTTAGTTGTGTCAGAAACCAACTCCAGCTAGGTGTATCTTCTTTGTCAACAACACCAAAAGCAATGGGGTATATATTGTTGTTCCCATCCCTTCCTGTGGCAGCAAGAATTTGCTGGCCTGTAGCTAGCTTAATAAAACATCCATCAAGACCAATAAAAGGCCTGCATCCTTTTAGAAAACCCTCAATGGAAGCTCCAAGACAAAGAAACAATCCATGGAATTTTGGGTTTCTAGATGGCTGTCCTGGTGGGATCATAGTTGTGACAATGCATCTACTACCTGGGTTTGTATCAAGCATTGTGTGAAGGAAGTCTCTGATCCTTTTGTATTGCTTGATATGATCACCCAAAACTGCTTCTAAAGCTTTTCTCTTGGCTCTGTATGCCATCATCTTTGGAATTTCTACCCCATACTTTTCCTTTGTTGTCTCAATGACAGCATCAACACCAGTTCTAGGATCAATTCTCAAGCTTTTCTCAGCTATTTTTGCTGCCCACTTACCAGTTATCTTGCAGTGCTCACCTGATGTGGCACAATTGTGGTCCAAGTTCAACTTTCTTAGACAGAAAGTTTTTTCACCTTTTATCTGTGAACCAACCATAAAAAATGGGCAACCTTCAGCTGAGCAGTTGGCAATAACCCTATCCTTACAATTCCTATGATAGGAGAAATTTGTGAGTTGTGCAATGTGCAATGTTTGCAAAGCCCTTCTAAACTGGTAAACATCTGTAAAACACATCTGTAGACACAATTGTTCCCCTGGTTGTAGCCTGTTTTCATCATACCACACTCTGGGCTTCCTCTTCTTTGCCCTACTCTTCCTGCCTGAGGGGAGCACCCAAGCTAACATCTCACTGCCATCATCATCATCTGCACCTACATCCCCATCTGTGCCATCATCATCAGAAGGATAAAAATCTGGTGCTCTTCTGGTAGCTTGGCTGCAATGTGATCTATCTGTGGGTCCTTGCTTCACTGCATTTTTCTTCTTTTTGACAGGTTCAGTAACAGGTTCAGGTGGAGCAGCAAAAAAACACTCACTGTCACTATCAGAATCTTCAGAGTTGTAAAACAATTCTTCTGGCTCTGTGTCACCTTCACAATGAAGCAATGGATTTGCTCTATTCCTCTTTATATCAATAATTTTATGGCTAAGCTCTGCTTCTTCTCTTCTCTAGGCTTCAGTATGGTCTTCTTCTCTGTACTCCCCTTCATCATAATAAAAATCCTCTTCACTATGATCTGAAACATCTTCTTCTTCAGTAACCTCCTTCCCCTTGTTCTTATTATTGCTCTGTTGGGTCAGCAGGATACCACCATCATCCACTTGATACACAACAGGTTCTCCAATCTCTGATATTGGGATTTGCTCTTCAACTGATGGTATGTTAATCTCAGGAAATGGCATTTCCCTCCCCCTCATTACAGTCAAATTAAGAACTTTACTGTCCTCGTACTGCTTCACCATCTTTTCCACTTTCTCCATTCCATCTATTAGTTCCATCCCAGAATTCCTTGTCCCCAATTCCCTGACATAGTACATGCTATCTGAAATTCCATATCCCTTTGTCTCAATCAATGATAGCAGATTCAGATATGTGATGTCCGATTGGGAAATTTTTCGCTCTAAATTGTCAATGCCTTCTAGATGCAATCGAACATCCCATACATCATCGTCTAAACTACAGAATTGAAATAAAAACATCCTCAGTATCTAGATACAGAGCTCATAGTGACAACAATAGCCATAAATTCAGACAGAGAAAGAGAGGAGAACACTTACTACACGCCGCCGCAGGAGGTTGTCCAGGACTGGCTCTGCTCGGGGTGATCTTGCCAAACGGATGCAAGTGCTCTTGCAGCCGCCTTCAATGGCGAATGAATCAAGATGGCCGGATTGGAGCTCCCGCAGAAATCCGGCAGAAATCCCCCCGTAGAACCGTCGTCCCCGCCCCCACCAGATCCGCCGCCCTCCCCGCCACCGGAAAATCCCTCCTCGCCGCCGCCAAGGCCGGCCGGCGAGCCGCCGCCGCCTAAGGGTTTCTCCGCCATCGTCACCGAGGGAGAAAGAGCAGAGCGGTCGAGAGTGAGGCTGGGCATTAGGGCACGCGCGGGCACGTCCCGTTAACGCCCGTTAACGCCCTGTCCGAAAAACGCCACGTGGTCCTGACAGCGGGCCCGACATGTCTTAATCGTCGTTTCCGTGGGCGAGAGGCACACTCAGTGTTTTTTGTAAAACTGTTACACGAAACTGGTGGTTTTTTGTCACGAACCACAATTGTGGTGGTTAATTGAAAACCGAGCCACAATTGTGGTGGTTTTTTGTAATTTTCTCCATTCAACTAGTATCTTAAAAAAAAGGTTCGAGCACCAAAAGGGAAAAAATAGAGCATGATAAAACTAACTGCAGGGGCAACACATATATAATACTAAGAAAAGGCAGAGCACTCTGACACAACATGGATCCATCTGTTAATCGAAAAAAATCAGTGACCGTCGTTCAGGCTCATGTCCCTGACGAAACAAGCAGCGAGCTCATCCACCCCAAAGACCTGGATCTTGTACCGCTCGGGCAAGAAAGGCGTTGAGTCGCAGGAGGAGGCCGGGGCTGTCCCGGAACAGCACCTTCATCCTCGACGCGACCTCGGCGATACCGACCCTGCACATACGCACAAACTCGTAACCTCGATCGAATATATCCATCCATGGACTGAGACTCCGCAACGGGAGAAAAGCCAATACAGATCGACCTGGATCACTACATACGTACGTACCCGTGGTTCCTGAAGTCGTCCATGACGCGCAGAAACTCTTGATACGTCTCCGGGCGGCGGTCCTTGAACGCCTCCTTCACGGCCTCCACGTAGCCGACCGCGTCCTCCACCGTCGCCGTCGCCGCCGTAGCCGCTTCCTCCTCCTCAGCTGGATTCTTCCCAGCGTGCACTGCTGACCTGACGAAAGAGTCGTAGCTAGCCATGTTGGATGAACTGGCCAGGGTACACACGATCGAGTAGCAGATCTACGGGGTGATGGATCGGCCGGCGGGGTGAAGATACGTAGAGAAATAAGGTAAGATCTTGCGCGTGCCCCTGACGCCGCCCTGTTTTAAAGACGGGGTAGCAGATTGACCGATTAGGCCTTGTTCGGTTAATCCCAACCCCGCCGGGTTTGGGGCCCAATCCCCTTCAATCCCCGTGGGTCGGCCCAGCCGGGATTAATCCCCGCCCAACAAATTTTTCGCGTTCGGTTATACCCCGTGTGGATTCCATCCCGGTCCAATCCCCTCGAATACCTGCCGTTTCCGCAGGGAAGAAACAATCGTCACCGAGCCCGTGGAAAGTTTCCCCAATCGACGTCGTGTTTATCTCGCGAGCTGCGACCTGGTGGCAACGACACGGAGGTCAACGACATCGGCGGCGGCTCACTCCTCCCCTTCTCCCCCGCGACCTGGAGGTGCACGGTGTCGGCACCCTTCCTCCCATTGCGACCCGGAGGCGCACGGCGGAGGAGCAGCGAACATGAGGCGCAAGGGGCGGCGCACTCCCCGCCTTCTCGCGCGTGGCACGGATGTGAACAACGGCGGGGCGACATGTAGATGAATCAGAGGCAGCAGCGACGCAGATCAGCCTTTCTGACGGATGCCTTCTCGCTGGTGACCCCCTCCTCCTACTCTTCCCCTTCCTCGTCTCTTGAAAAAAATCTAGGGTTCCTGGTTTCTTGGTTGTTGATTCACATGGACTGTCCAATTCTACATGGTTTGGTTTATAATCAAGTGGAGTTCCAGTACTGACGTAGGTGTCTTGAAACTGGAAGCAAGCCACGGTTTGAAGGCATAATGATAGAGTGTAGTGTTCATATTTCGAGAAATTAGATCATTCATGGATCTACAGTAATCATGATGACATAATTAGCAACAATTTTTAACATACATGAATTAATGAAAGAAAACACTAGCTGCATTGAGTAGTCATCAATGAAACTTCTGATTTGAGTGTTATGTAGCTGCATACCTTGTTAAGCATGAGATGCTTGCTTCATACTGCTTGGCTCATTGATTCTTTGATGTCTTTGGATCAATGCTCATGTGTTTATTTGTTATAACACCTCTGATCTCAGAGTTGCCAAGCCAGCCAACACTAGCACATGTCCGCAGAAACAAAATTCACAATAGCATTGCTTCCAAAAGTTCCATGCCATCCTTTGCTTGCTTCAGGTTGGAGAGTGTCGCTTTATCCTTTGGAGGAGGAGGCCCATTTGATAGAGCTTGTTTGTTTTGAAGGATGGACAATCTATGATTATGTTGCTGGCAGTTTTAAAGTGAAATTTTCATCTCGATCTAGCCTTGCAAAATTTGCCTTAGTATCACGGGTAATTATGGCAAGAGTTAAATTGTCATATAAATTGCAGCGTTGCGCAGAAGTTTTCTGTAATGTATAAGAGAACTGCTGCAAAAGCCTAAAAAATACAACATAGATTCGTATGGAAAATTTTAAAGGATCTTGCAGAAACATACAACATCGTAGCAAAGCCCGACCTTCCGATTTATCAAGGATGCCTACCCTTTTTTTTGGTCGTTCAGTCAGGAGGGAATTTTTCTCCCTGTCAATTTTTCTTTCCCTTACGTTGCAGCTTTTATTTTGCACTACTTAGCTGATTCTGCATCTTCTTATTACGAAAGGCATACATGAAGAAAATCATAAATATTGCTATACTTATTTTCTCTAGAGCTGATGAGCTGATTGCGTGTGTGAGCTCAATTTCTCAAATATTCTTATAAAATTCATGTCATTCGCGTGCTAAATTGTACAGAGCACTGAAAACTTATATCATGGACTGTTTGTTTGTTGTTGATGTGAAGGTCCTTAATATAAGGTAAAAAAAACAGGTCCTTAATATTAACAGAGGTATATACACCCAAGTTTCTGAATAACAATACAGTTGAATCTGTTAATAGCCTTTGTTTAGTTTTACAGCTCTAGCATAGGATTTTTTTTTGCTATCAGCAAGTAAATTGTTTGAACATATTTTATTGAACGCTTAGTACATCAATGAAGAATGTGGACTGCAATAATTGCAAGGATTACACACGATTCAACCGTATGAGAAAATGAGGACCACAATTACTATGTATTTCTAGAACATCCTTAACATTGTTTCCTTCCGCATTACAGGATGTTGCAGCATGGCCTCAATACTGTTTTGGACATACACGTGTTGTGTTAACTATTGGATTGCACCTGTAGCGTATCTAGTCTTCTTGGTTACCGCAACCTGAGCGAAGCAAACAAAGAGATTCTGAATCGGTCAAGTGGAGTACTCAAGCATAAGGTTAGCTACTAATTTAACTTTGGCAAACGGTACATGTTTTTCCATCCAGCCTGCAGTTAATTTAATTTAGGAAAAATAATTTTATTTTGGATGATTTACATATTTCCACATTGACCGATTTAGGACAAATGAGACCAGCTATGACTATCCCTTTGTGACATGTTTTTGTAAAAGAAGCCCCACCGGGTGAGATACGGGAAATTTGCTCCTGACATAAGTTTGGTCAGTACGTGACCCTACTGATTTGCACCACTTTCAGTGAAAAAAAAAAAGATTCAACAACTACCGTGGTTGATTTTTTTTGTCCAAAGTCTTAAAAATCCATCCTTGTCTAGCATTTGAACTCGACATGTATGTTTTTTTTTTCTTTCTCGGCTAGTATCCAATGAACACAAAGATTTTCTATCAGAATTTTGAGCTTTTTGCAAATTATGAAATGCATATCTGTAGTGAAAACAACGGTTTTGACGCTGATCATTTTATATGGTTTTCTAAGATACAAGTAGCATTTATGTACTGAAAGTCTTGTCTATCCGGAGAGTAGAGTCGTTCCTTTTAGTTTGTCTCCACTCTATTCTCATGTGGCTATCTCTAAGTTCCGTTCTTTCTATTTTCTAGGTTGATAATCGTGTCTTTTTCTTCTGTTGCAGGAATTGCATGATCTGAAGAGAAACAATATTGTCTTGCAGATGTAAGAGTTGTTGTATGAATGAATAAAATGATCAGCCGCATGATTCACACGAAGATGTATAATATTGAGAAGTGCTTGTGTGTTATGTAATATCTACAAATATTTCAATTAATTATACTTGGTTAAGAGTTGTATTTTTTTCGTATTCTTGAAAAAGATTTGTATAATTTTAGATCAGTACAAAATTGTGTTGTGTAAGAGTTGGATTGCACACATATGTATGACGTGATCCAGTTCATGCTCATATACCAATTCCGTTGTACATGGGGAGTAACCGAACAAGTACAAAACTTAGGGGATTAGAAAAGATGGGATTAGTAGGGATTCGGGTGACATGTGGGGATCACCCAATCCCACGTGGATTGGTTCCCTGCAGGTATTGCTACCTCTGCAAACCGAACAAAGCCTTAAGCAAGGATGGCTGCCAGGCCGGGGTTTAAGAGCCACAATCCATGGAGCCCAGTCAAGCAGAGGACTAGCTTCCCTCAAAAAAAAATCAGAGGACTAGAGGAAATACAAGAAACGGGAACGACGTACACCCAGAACCGATCCATGGTGCAATGCATGTACACTGATTTTCAGGTTGGAGAACGAGGCATCTGTGCAACGCACACGGTTCCGCCCTTCCTGCCTTGAAATGGACGAGGAGAACTACTACCGGATCCACAATCGTATCACATTCGCCTGTTTCCTCGCCCTTATACATTTCTGGGTCGGTATCGCAGTGGTTGCAATCATTTTATACCCTACAAAGTGGACAAGCACATAAGCTTTGGCTTCGTTCACGCTTAAAGACCTGTCCAGCCTAAAAAGTTCTGAATGCAAGTAAAGAAATAACCTCAGCGGGCATAGTTCAATGTACTCGTAGTAGTTCTTATTGCAACTTATATAGAAACCATTCCCTTTTGTGTCTTTCGCCAACCAAGATATGAATTACGTTTGTGAATGCTTTCGCCAGATTCTAGCGAACTCCATGTACATATGAACAGACGAAAGTTCGAGTCTGCCGGGGTTACAAATGGAATAAAAAATTAAGTTGGTGAAACATTCCTAGAAAATAAAATTCTTGGCCACTACAGGAGCAACGGTTAATGGTCATCATGGAGAAATCCATTACAAGGGGACAAGTTTGTTACATAAGGCCTTCCAAAAGTGGAACAAACGTTTGAAACACGTTATGTTGTTTCATTATCCCCGTATCTTGAGGGGAGAACCAAAGATTGGAATGAACATACAACAATAATTCTTGGGGTGGTGACAAAAACGCCGCAGTTAATTTTGGCTGAAGCCTTTAGAGATCACAGTATTTGGAAATGAAATGTGCCGCGCGATGGGCTTGAACCGACAGAGGGGGATGCACCCAAAAGATCTCATTGGTAACACTCGAACATATTTATACATGGTAGACCTGTCGTACAGTGATATAAAAACCATGTTCTATGGTTGGGAATATTTATTTATTATGATAAATTGGTGATTTCGAAAGGAGTTCTGATTCCTCTATGGAGGCAATTTTCGTTCCCACGCAATTGTTAATGTATGGAATTGATACAACCCAGCATACCCCCTCCTCCCACTTATATACAACCCAGCTTGGTGAAGTTGCTGGATCCCAAACGGATCAATTCCGCCCAGATCGATGACTCGTTGTTCGTCGAAAGTGAGGCCAATGAAGACTCGAATGCAGCGCGCCAGATTCCCACAGACGGCGCCAATGAAGAGGATGATACCTCAACAATCCCCATGGTGAGGGACCTGGGGGTTTCGTAAGGGAAAAGGCGATTTTGTACTTAATGAGAGGCAATTTTTATGGATCCGAGGGAGCATTATAACATCTACACTCTTTATGGCTTATCGGCTTGATGTTGCTAGCATACATGCGTTGGTTGGGCCGTTCCCACATGATGTTTCCCATGTGACGCCATGTCCCCGTGCTACCAAGACTCCATCTCTATGGAATTTGAGCCAACGCTCATAGCACGCCACTTGTCGCGTGACAGATACTCAAAATCTCTCTATCTAGGGAGGATGATTTTAAACTAGTGTTTCTCTTTTCTACAATTTGGAAATGCCATTTTTAAAGCTTTTGAAAAGGGGTGGAAGGGCGATTTGAAATAAATACTACTCCCTCCGTTTGCATTTATAAGATGTTCCAATTTTGCCCACATACGTACTAAAATGAGTGAATCTAGATTATTTTGTTCATAGATTCACTCATTGTACTTTGCATATGGTCAAAATAAAAAAAATGGTAAGTAGTGTGCTTTATAAAAGTGGATAGAGGGAGTAGTACTATTTCGCCATTTTGACGAAAAATCTAGGCTACATGTAGCACAGGCTCTATTTGTATGCTCTCATCGAACCAGATTATATGCTTTTTATTCTTTGGCATAATGGAGCTGTGGAAGTGGAATGACCAGCTCATAATTTTCCTTTTTGAGCAAGTTGCTGTGCTTTGTGTTCATCTTTATAGTTTACACGTTTTTTTAAAATTAGGCAAAAGATCTCGTTGGTAGCACTCGAACATATTTATACATGGTATACCTGTCGATATAAAACCATGTTCTATGGTTGGATATATTTATTTATTATGATAAATTGGTGATTTCGAAAGGAGGTATGATTCCTCGATGGAGGCAATTTTCGTTCCCACGCAATTGTTAACGTAGGGAATGGATACAACCCAGCAGACCCCTCCTCCCACTTATATACAACCTAGCCGGTGATTGCTTGGTGACGTCGATGATCCGAAACGGATCAATTCCGCCTAGATCGATGACTCGTTGTTCGCCGAAAGTGAGGCCGAAGAAGACTCGAATCCAGCGCTCCAGACTCCCACAGATGGCGCCAATGAAGAGGATGATACCTCAACAATCCCCATGATGAGAGACCTGGGGGTTTTGCAAGGGAAAAGGCGATGGTGGACTACTCGGCTAGACGGGTTACTGTCCGCCTGATTGATTATTTCGATGGGGTGACAAGATATTACAGGGTCTCACTTAGATTGGATCTCGTGCTATTATTGACTAGGGTTGCCTTTTCTTGCTATGACCTCTCCTGTCCTTTATATAGGTAGCCGGTTCCCAGGGGCCCGTAAATGAGTGGGACTCGACTCTGAGTTGGTTCTAACCTTTTCTAACTTCTTGGGCAAGTCCTTTCTTGTGTTTGCTCCATCTTGGGCTTCGCGACAGGCCTCAGGATAGCTGCCCAAAGGCCTTCTTAAGGTGCCCCCTGGTGGCCTGCACCTGGTAGGCCCACCGTGGCGGGTCTCTCGGGTACCCCTACGTCAAGCGTTCAAGTTGCATTTTTTTTTGGCTTACCGTCGATAATGCTATTTTCCCGTTCAATTGTTTCCAAGTGAATTATACTATCTACATTCCATGATGTATTTCGTCCAAAGGTGATTGTTTTTAAACTAGGGATTATGTACCTTGTTACTTCCGTGCTTCTTTGGTGATGTAATACATTTATGTGTGTAGTATGCATATTAGACATGTTTCTCAAACTTTTGTGTTAAGTAGCACGATATTAACTTGCAAAAAAGAACTACTACTACAATTTGCCTTACTTTGAGCGGGTAAAACAACCATACTTCTAAATGGTCGAACACTCGAAGTTCTGATGCAACGCAGGGTGCCAACTACTCCCTCTGTTCTGTATTAGACGGATTTGAAATGGATGTATTTTGCACTAAAATATGTCTAGATAAGTTAACAGCCGGAGTAGTTTGTACAATGAATGATCCCCACACGCAAGAGGCACTCCCCTAAATAACCATCTTCCTTTTCCAGCTTGGCAAGGGCTCACTTGACAGGAACACGTTGCTTCGTCTAATCGCCTTGTGCCACGTATGATACGTGACGTATCACTCCTGTGGTCATGACAGAAACCAAGTCTACTGAGTTAAATTGTTTCCATTCTGATCTCCAAAAGAAAATGTTTCCATTCTGATTGTGTGCCCACACCTATTTCTGTGCACTGGCACACAGAAAAGCATTGAGATAAGTGCACGAGCGGTCCTAATTCTTTTGTTGATGTGTCAAGTTGGTCCCGATTTTTTCAAAATGCACATCTAGGTCCCAAATTTATTCAAGTGGTTCATGCGAGGTCCTAAATCGGTGTGACCAGCATTGACCAGCTTGTGTGACGCTTTGACCAGTGCCACGTCGACTGCAATTTGCAAATTGCCCCCTCAGGTTGTATTTCTTCCAAATCGTGGTCCCGTCCGTCGTGGCCAAGGTTTCGCGCCGGCGGCTGTGCTCCCGACCACGTCCTCGAGCTCCTCGCCTCCGACCACGTCCTCGAGCTCCTCGTCATGACCTGGTGGAGACAGCGGCGACGGTGTTCAGCCCCCGGGCGAGGCCATGGACAGTGGCCCAGCCGCCGCCAGTCCGTGAACGCGCTCACGCCGCGCCCCGCCGTGATGCCCTCCCTGCTGTGCAGCTCCTGGAAATCCACGTAGTACCTCATGTACTCCTCGTCCACACCCTGCTTGCTCTTCTTGACCAGAGATACCGTCTCCGCCAGCGGCCGGCCGACGAGGTCGACGGCAGCGAGGGACACGTACACCGGCACGCACACGTTGCCCCAGTACCCCTCTGGGAGCGGCGGGTCGAGGAGCTGGTCCCGTTGGCCTTCACCCTGGCGCGCCAGATGAAGGCGGCGAGAACCTCGAAGGTCGTGAGCTTGAGGCCGGCGTCGGCGGCGAGCTGCGCCCTGAGCGCTTCCACGCGCGCGTCGCTGACATGAAAGCACACCCTTGCGAGCCGCCCGTGCCCGTCGTCGGTCGCAGAGCGCGTGCGCCACCCGCATCCCAAGCGCGACGCCGCCGCACGCGAACCGCGTGGCCTGGAGCGCCAGCGCTGCTGGCCCGCCGTCTCCATCGCGCGGAGCGAGGCGGTCGAGCAGCGGCGAGTTGGGCGTGTCCGCGTCGACGTCTGCCACCGACAGGTCGGTAGCCGCGAGGACGAGGGTCACGGCGTCGTCGCCGGTCCCGGAGAAGACGACGTGAGCGTCGTCGCGGAGGGAGGCGGCGAGATGCGGGAAGAGGGCGAGAGCGGTCGCGAACGCGTCCTGGAGGACGTCGAGAGGGTCGAGGGAGACCGGGTGGGAGGGAAGAAGCGGACGGTGCGGAAGGAGACGTCGAGCACGTTGCGGTCGGCGTCGAGGCCGGAGAGCGGCAGCGAAGATGCGGGTGGATGCTGCGCCGGGGAGATCCTGACGCTGTCCAGGACTCGCAGGTGCAGCGGTGGCGGTGGTGGTGGCGGGTCCATGCGCGGCTGGCAGCTGGGAGGGAGGAAATCTCGTGCTGTCGCTCCAGGCGAGTACGTGGTCGGAGGTGAGGAGCTCGAGGACGTGGTCGGGAGCACAGCCGCCGGCGCGAGACCTTGGGCCACGACGGACGGGACCACGATTTGGAAGAAATACAACCTGAGGGGGCATTTTGCAAATTGCAGTCGACGTGGCACTGGTCAAAGCGCCACACAGGCTGGTCAATGCTGGTCACACCGATTTAGGACCTCGCATGAACCACTTGAATAAATTTGGGATCTAGATGTGCATTTTGAAAGAATCGGGACCAACTTGACACATCAACAAAAGAATTAGGACCGCTCGTGCACTTATCTCAAAAGCATTCCGTGTGTTTTGGCAGGTATGAAGGAAAGGACAATGCAAATGAATCAGAGAAGGAAACCAAACATACCGAGTTAAATTGTTTCCATTCCCCCTCGATCATTTTTTTTCCCTTGAGAACAGGCCTTAGAGGTTAAGCAATCAGCATAGATAAAGCTGATTCGTCACGTTTCTCCACGAGATCTTCTCTCTGTCTCGAGCACCAGCCATAGAAGTGATGACGAGCCTGACTTCACCGGCCTGGCGGCGCTCTCTGGCGGCCTCGCTACGTGCCTGGCCGAGCAGAACTCGTACAGCACCAACCTGGTTTTCTCGCCGCTGTCCATCTACACGGCCCTCGCGCTCCTGGCCGCCGGCGCCCGGGGCGCCACCCTGGACGAGATGCTCCGCGTTGTCGGCGCGCGGTCACCCGGCGAGCTGGAGGAGCTCGTCGCCCGCGTGTCGGCGGCCGGCGCGCTCAAGGACCAGTCCGACTCCGGGGGTCCGCACGTGGCGTTCGCGTGCGGCATCTGGAGCGAGCTCACGTGCCCGCTGAAACCGGCCTTCCGCGACGCCGTCGTGGGCAAGTACAAGGCCGAGGCCAGCGCCGTCGACTTCGTCCACAACTCCGAGGCGGCACGGCAAGAGATCAACGCGTGGGTCGCAAAGGCCACGAGAAACCTCATCAGCTCGGTCTTCGCTCCGGGAACAATCACGCCGGACACCCGCGCCGTGCTCGGCAACGCCATATACTTCAAGGGCAAGTGGGAGCACCCGTTCGACAAGGAGCGCACGGCGAACAAGCTTTTCCACCGGCTCGACGGCCGCACCGTCGACGTGCCCTTCATGCAGAGCTCGGATGACCAGTTCATCGCCATCCACCACGGCTTCAAGGTGCTCAAACTCCGGTACCAGATGGCACAAGCGGAAGGTAATCCGTCCGGCCATCAGACAGAGTTCCGCGGTGGATCCGCCCAAACGCACATCCATTAATCACTCCTCCTGGCCACACTACTAATGCATTCCATTAATTATGCTAACCTGTCGACAGACCATATGGATCATAGCGAGCGTACACAGTTCTCCATGTGCATCTTCCTCCCACACGCCCGCGACGGCCTGCCGAACCTGGTTGACATGATAGCATCCCGGCCCGGCTTCCTCCACGAGCACCTGCCCAAGAAGATGGTCGACGTCGGCAAGTTCCGGGTGCCCAGGTTCAAGCTCTCCTTCGAAAGCAGCTTGGTCGCCGTTCTCAAGAAGCTGGGGCTTCGATCGCCGTTCACTCACCATGCCGATCTGTCAGGCATTTTTCAATCTGACTCGCCAACAATGGACCTGAGCGACGTGAGCCACAAGGCGGTCATCGAGGTAAACGAGGAAGGCACCGAAGCCGCAGCTGTCACCATGATGAGGTTTACAACTACTTCGTTGCCACCTCATCCAGTGGATTTCGTAGCGGACCATCCGTTTGCCTATTTCGTGGTGGAGGAGGTCACCAGCGCCATCGTCTTTGCGGGGCACGTCCTTGATCCGTCTATCGAGTAGAGATATAAATAGGGCATCTCCGTCTCGTATACTTTGTGTTTTATTTGGAAGAAATGATGCCATAATCACTTTCCACGAATATGGCACGAAGCCATTTTATTAGGCTCTTCCAGGCGAAATCCGAAAGCAACGCGAACCAGCCTGTCCAAATCACCTGACTTGGATTGGGTAACAACTGCGCCAAAATAAATCTGTGGTAACACAAGCGGACCTTACTACCAATGGCTGGTACCGAGTAACATATTGCAGGATGCGGACACGATTCGAGGCTCCAAACCTGGCAGCTTCTTGACTTTGCAGGGCCTCGCTCAGCCTTGCAGGACGGGATGCACAAGTACAATGGCACCATCCTTGTGTTTACATCAACAGTACTGGTGGTACTTAGTTAGTCGCCCATTTCCCACGTCACCCGCGCCTCCACTTCTTGACTTTTGTAGGCTCCAAACCTGGCCCGAGGTGGACTGTTGGAGCGTGACAAGAGAGGGGAAAAAAAATACATCCATCCATCTATCGGCCGCCAAGAAGGGATCCGTCAAAAACGAGTGCTCCAGTCCGCAAAGTCCGCCAAGTCGTCGCGCCAACCGCACGCGGCCTCGTCCCGGTGCTCTCTTATTTATAGAGGAGGCTGCCCACTGATTTTGGAGGGTTTGAATTCTGAGACTTAACTAACGCTTGGTTTTCGGTTCCAAGCCAAACACGGGAGTTAAGGAGCGTTAACTTTAATATTCGGTGGTCCACGGAATTTTAGTCTCACTCCCCCTACCGTTCATTGTGGATTGATGGACGGCCAAAACGCACATAGCCGCGGATTGATGACGTGGAGAGGCCTCGGTATTTTTCTTTTTTTTATGCTGCCAACAACTTGACAGGTTATTAACTCAGAGAGCACCTACAACAGTACTAATATGGATTGCCCACGGAACATTAAAGTCCATACACGCATGGAAACAAAGCGTCAAATTAAATAATCCCGGACATCTAGGCTATAAACCCGCCGCGCCGGGTACTCCCTCCGATCCATATTAATAGGCGTTGAAGTGGATGTATTTAGACATATTTTATTCCTAGATACATCCACTTCACCACCTATTAATATGGAACGGAGGGAGTACTTGTTTTTTGTTTTTTAAAGCAGTTGCAAATCATCATCTTCTTCTTTCTTGCTACCAGTACATGTTTTCTCTATCGAAATGGTAAATCCGGATTGTTCTTCACTAGTAGCAGAGTAGAGTTGATTGAATCGGCCTTGTAAATATGGAGAAGATTGCATTTTCCATTCAACTCAATCTAACAAGCTTAGTAGCACGTAGCAACTGGTACAGTCTCTCTTTTACCACTACTTGATGGTACAAGAAATAGCAAGAGGAGGTTTCTTGGCATCAAAAATTCTGTTTTTTCAACATTAGCATGGTCCCGCAGAAAATATATATATACCCTTGTACTGACGTTTAAATACACAAATAATTACTCTACTCACGAAATCAGAAAGCCAATGTTACATGACGCGCAGCATTAAGCAAAACACAATCAATACATTACAAGTCAAGGTGAGACCAGAAATATTTCTATAGATAGTAGCATCAAGAACCGACACATAGTAGCAAAATACATTTCATTTACTCGGTCTTTCATACCCACATTCAAAAACTGAGAGATGATAGCACAAGCAACACTTGTGCCAGCCCCGGTCAAAGGCCCAACTACAAGCTGCATCCACCATTCAAAAGGACAAGAGGATCTGTTTAAGCACGAAGCGATGTGGAAGTAAAGCAGAGAGGAGGGGGTGGATCGATCAGGTCCAGTTGCAAATTATTTACCTCCTTGTCGATTCCAGTGCATTGTAACAGCGAGCTTTCACGACATCCTGTTCATGATGACCTTCTCTATGACAGGAACACAATGTGAATGAAACCATCGACCTGCGACACACACAATCAAATCCAATTTCTCGTGAGAAATATTGTTTGTTCCTTTGCAAAAATGTCGTTTCTAAGGTTTTCTAGAATATCATTTTAAACATGGGAGACATGAGTATGCGAGACTATGTGATCATCAATATTTCTTCATAATGTTGGCAGAGGTTCACCTACGATTGAAACCACTAGAGACCATGACATATGATTTGACACAAGTGGAGATTGCCTAACATGCAGGACCGCAAGTTCCTGGTTCTTGTCAGTTGAATACGTGGACCAACGACAAGATTAGCAGTGCGAATGTGTAAGCACATGACCAAAAAAGCACATGCTAGCTGAGGACTACAATACATAGAGTACTTGTTTATTCTTCTCAGACACACCTGCTTCTTGAATATAAGATGCATGGTTCTATCACTGAAGCCTTGTCCTCGCTAGTTGGCACACTTTACTAGAAAATGTGCAATACATAACACCAGTTCACTTTTGCAAAACACAACACGCAAACACGGTCATGGCACAAAGAAACAACACAAATGATACTAGGCAGCAATCTATTCTGCCATGGCCAAAGAAGAAAATTCTACCTGTTGGTAACGATGTGGACAAGCTCCTGAACACCATGGAGGAGGGGCGACCACTTGAGGCCCTGGGTTGCCATCCCGCCGACGCCGATATCAACGGGACAAAGTGTGAAGGTGCAGTAGACCAGAAGCAACACCACTGGAGAGCGAGAGACCTGCTAGGTAGAAAAAGTTGTGTCAAAAGAAAACTTTAAAATAAGTAAAGGTGGTCTGCAGGAATACAAAACAAAGCAATGAATCCAATCAAAGTAAACAATACTGGCTTCAAGTCCAATCCTAAATGATGATCAATCTTTCAGCTACAGTAATCCAAAACAGCTCAATATTTCAACCAAATATTAACATGACATAATTAGAGCATCCTATGGACACACACACAAGCCATAATAGGAATGGCAATATAATTCAAAAAGAATGTATAGCAGGTGAGTATAAAATTATATCAAGTTATCAGCATAGATAAGTCTTTGACAGACAAGTCTGTGCAGTAAAGACGACCAAATAATGTAACAATACTGAAAAAGAAGACGGCCGCTTAGCAGACATGTACATCCTTAAAATAACCAATACCCACAGCATTATTTGTTGGGTGATAGTTCAACAGCAGCCTAGACAAGTTTGGGTATGTGGAACTCTTAAGCATACATAATCAAGTAGACCATCCTGCCAATTAAATATGTCTCGGCTCATTCAACAATCCATTCATCACAACATACATATAGAGGGCGGTTGCATAAGATGTAGAATCAAATAAATGCAAAAGAAAATCTTACTTCGAAATTCCAATAGCTACGGTAAGTTTCAAAATTGTACTTGCTTGTGCTCCATACATAGGACTGTAGCAAGCACACGGGTTTCAGAAACAACTTGCACATTAGCAGAACTGTACATGCCCGATTCATTCATCAGTCACACTCACACAAGCATACACAGCGCACTAGAAACACTCAAAACTTAAATCTATCAGTCCAAGGAGCCCGATTCATTCATCAGTCACACTCACACAAGCATACACAGCGCATTAGAAGGAAAATAGGGGAACCAAGACAGAAAGAGAGACCTTCAGAGGGGGCACGCCGTGATGTTGGAGACATCACAGTCGAAGAAGGCAAGGAGCACCAGGTCGTGGTTGCGGCTGGCAGCAGCAGCACTAGCAGATCCACGACTTGGATGCCGACAGCACCAGCAGAAGTTCCGGTGGACAGCACCACCACCACAAGACAACCGGAGGGCCCCTGGACGCCACGAATCATAGGATCACTGAAATCTAGGAAGATTACTTGATCGCTCACATGCAGATGTTAGATACAACACTAGTGTGAATGCGACACCACCGGAGGGCGAGAGACCTGCTAAGTACAAAAAATAGTGTCAAAAGGAATCTTCAAAATTGGTAAAGGTGGTCTGTGGGACACAACAATACAAAGCAAAGCAATAACTCCAATCAACGTAAACAATACTTGCTTCAAAGTCCAATTATAAATGATGATCAATTTTCAGCTACAGTAATCCAAAACAACTCAACAGTTCAACTAAATATTAGCAGGCCATAATTAGACCATGATCAAAAAGTATGGGCACAGACGAGCCATAATAGGAATTGATAGTACAAATCAAAAAAGTATGTATAACACGTGAGTATAAATTTCAGAATATATAAGTCTTTGACAGACAAGTCTGCAGTAAAGACTGGAAGCAGATTATTCGGACAAAAAATGAATAATAACAATACAAATTAGGAGACGACCACTCAGCAGACATGTACATCCTTACAGTATCCACTACCCAGTGCATTATTTGACGAATAATCTTTGCACAATCATCAACTATATCTTTGACATAATTTTTTCGATGTATGGTTTATTTATGACAAAAGAGGGTTGGTAATAGCTCATTCAGAAAGTCAATAGAAGTGTTCGATATGGTTAGCTAATATCATATGATTATCATCCAAAACTCCTCTGAAGAACGAGATTTCAATATGCAAACGAGCTACTTATGCTTAAAGTACATACAGTAATTCTTTTGTGTGAAAGTTGAAGACAGATCCAGTCAAGACCTTAGTGCTAGTGTTTTGACATTTGAACTCTCACTGCTCATAAGTTATATCTGCCAGAATGATAATGCCCTTCATTTTTTTTAGGAAAAGGCTGAATCATTGACAATAATGTAATGAATCATGATAGGAGAGCAATGATTAATAAGGACTAGAAGTCATTTGTACAAAGCAAGTATCAAAGGATACACAATGGATGACAGGAGTAAGACAAGATGAGCAAGTAGGCTAGAGCACAAGCAGAATAAGAAAAACAAAGCACCAGTAAGGATCAACTACACTTCTCTCAGGCTACATGGACAAGGTATAGAAAAAAAAACATAGTACAACGCTAGTAGACAGTGAAATCAGATTTTAAAAATCCAATCTTACTGGTTGTAGTACTATACTACTTAAACATGGATAACAAACAAAACAACGCCCACATTGCAGCAGGATATCATCAACTAATCCAACAAAACATGGTGCACAAATGTTTGTGCCTGCTGTACTACCGAACAAGGATATGATCCATTAGGTGTGTTGCCAGAACAACGCTAGAAACACACAAAACGACTCGATGAAGAACCAGCTGCAGCAGAAATGAGGGATTTATACCTCGAAATGGACAGACCAGCTCGATGAAGACATGCTGCAGCAGATGTAAGTTGTCAGCTCGGTGAGGGCAGAGGTGCCCGCACGCCTCTCGGCTCTCGGTACCGTCGGCAGGGAAAGCCCAAGCAGGAGTCCGTGGCGACAGCGCTGGATGCCATCCATCGTCAGCGCCGGCAAGAGCACCACTGTGGTCACCACTCCCCAACAAGCTGCACAACACCTCCTACTGCTTGATCTCTATGCCCGGGGAACTGCAACGAACAAAAGAAGTCAGCCTTCCAAAAAGCAAAAGTGATCAAGCATTCAGAGAAATCATTAGAAGTCCGTGATCTATGGCTAAATAAAGTGTAAAAGTAAGGGTCAGAGAGCATGAGTACCACAACTGAACTTTGGTTTAGCAGTGAATTACATTCTTATACTAGAAAGCTGAGACATTACTGTGAAGGTACCTCCAAATGGCAGAACAAGATCAATGAAGACACGTGGCAGCAGCCATGTCGGGGATAGGGTGCTTGCACACTCTCGGCTCTCGGACCGAGCTGCGGGGAGGCCTGAGCAGGAGGGCGCATAGTATGGCGGCGGTGCTGGCCGCAATCCAGCATCCGCGCCGGCAAGAGCACCATTGTGGTCGCCACTCGCCAGCGAGCTGCACAGGTCCTCCCACTACTTGATATTTCTGCTCATCGAACTGCAACCAACAAAATAAGCCATTCTCAAACAGCAAGCTATGAACCAAAAGCATGTGACTTATCATAAGAAAGAAAGGTTTGAACCACATGCCAGAAAAGAGACCATTGCATCACACTCTCAAACAGTTGCTCCTCTTTCAGTTCATGCCGTATTACTGAATGATCAACTAAAATAGTTAAAGTAGACCAGAGCAAAATGGGCTATGATAGGAAACCACCTAGCACTATAATTACCAGTTAATGACCTAACTTGGGTATATCGTCTATTTACTGATTTATTACATAGAACTTGTTGCGAGTAAACGCTAGCATCCCTTTCTCCTACTGTGGCAGCACCTAGTCGCATACATACAAACCGAACAATTTTTTGGCTTGCAACACACACGATAAAAAAAATCTAGGGCTGAATCAAATGGAGCAACATTCTGAAATTCTGCATATATATCCAGTTCAAAGCCGCAATCCCGTATGCTATCTACAAGTGAAATTTGAGACGCACCAAATCACGGGCAAAGTACGCGAGTAATATAGTGCCCAAATTAAGGACGCACAGAGGTATCCTCATTCTCTTGCTTGGTGAAAACTAAGCACACCACTTGCATTAGTCTACCATCATTTACCTTGTCCAGAATCGTTCTATAAACAACAAGTGCATCTCATGAACAGAAGTACTGAATGTTGTGCTGTACTTAATATCCAGAAAAACAGAAAACTGGCACATCACACGTAGTGCAGCACTAGGATCAGAACTAGAGATTTACCTCCGTGTGGAAGAAACTGCGGCAGCTAGCAGCAGTGGTCTTCGGCTAGGTCTCGAGCATGAGGGCACCTAGCGTGGCGGCGACGCTGGTCGTCGACGCCGGCAAGAGCCCCGCCGTAGGTGGTCGCCACCGTCCGTGCAACTCCTCCCGCTGCCGTGCAGCCATTGCCACCGGACGCGAGGATTGAGGACGCTGGCGCCGGTGAGGGCCGGGGATTGCTGGCCGGACGTGGCGGAGCCGATCGCCGTGCTGCCTCGCCACCACCCGCAGCCGGGACGGCAGCGTTCGTGAGGGTCATAGGGCCACGGTTTGTTGCCGGACACATCGGCCCGGGCTGGTGCAGCCGGTCGCCGTGCCACCTCACCACCACCCGCCGCCGCCATGGAACACCAAAGCGCGAAAGCTTCTCCACCGGACCCTGGCCTAGGGTTTGTGGTAGGGACGGAAATCCGCGGTTCCACGCCGTGGAATCGGGAGAGGGGGAGGAGGAGGTGCGGGGATGGTGGTCTGCAGCGCGAGAAGTGGCCGGAGCCGGCCGGGATCTGCCGGCGATGGAGGCGGCGAAAGGGGATCGAGGGCGTTTCGGTGGGGAGGGGAAAAGCACGAGAGGGAGAAGGGAGGTAGGCTCGCGTTTGGGCCAAATGTTTGCCGCTCGCGTCAAAATCAAATATTCTTTCCTTTTTTTGCGGATAAATATTCTTTCTTGGCGCTTTCGTCAGATTGTTGAAATTTTTATTTTGACGCTCTTTGCTTTGCTCGATCGTTGTATATCCTCCGTCCACAAGTTTGTTGTAGATATGTGAAAAAATACCGTCGAGGCTCGACAGATCCGAGGGTAGTCGTACACACCTCGAGGGAAGGCCCGGCGATTGAGTAGGACCTGTCGAGCCAAGACCACGCCACATGCATGCATCGTCGCGTGATGTCCACCTTGTGCAATGCAACTAACTCGCATTGTACATCGAGCTAGAAATATCCTCGACTTTGAGATGTGATACACGCTAGGAACTCTAGGAACTCTGATGATGAGATCGAACCTCATGAGACCCGAGAGAGGAAAACCTCCTAGAAAAATCAAGAGGAATATGGAAGACACCGAGTGAACAAGAAGCGTCTCCGACACGATGGAAAGGCATCCGATAGCCGAGACCGATCACCAACACCACGGTGTTGCAAATGAAGCCGAAATATGACAACCATGAATGCGGGACCCAAGGAACGTCACCATGGTTGAAATACAAAGGACTACTAATGCCACCCTTTGACGTACGCATAGGCAACTACACCTTGCAACTCTGCGGTCGCAAGGCGCGACCATCAGGGGCGTATTTGTGGGGGGGGGAGGGGACGCGAGCAGGGGTCAGACACCCCTCAACAAAAACTTGTATGCAGTAGTGGTACTTGGTACGGTATATACAGCAGCTAAATGCGGTTAGTACTCGGCCATCAGGTAAAGGAATAGAGGCGCTACGTGGGACAAAGCCCAACAAGCCTACAACAGCCCATTAGGGTTACTATTCGATATAACTACGGGCCGACAGATTACGACCGTACACACATCCCTAGGAGTAGGGGTGGGTATAAAAAACCGAGAAACCAAACCCGAGCCGAATTATAAGGTTATTTTGATTTTCGGTCCATATATCGGTTCCCAACTTTAGAAAACCGAAATTATATCGGTTACTTCGGTTTTTAGTCTATGTTAACCGAACTGGCCGAAATGACCGAATCATCGTGCAATCAAATATTTCAAAACCATGCGATAATCTATATCGAGGGTAATAAATCAGTTATCCCATTAAAAATATCTATCATTGCCAACACGATCTCCACACAAATCCTATTTATTACTTTCTCTTATGAAACTGCAATTAAAGTTCATAACAAAGACATACTCATTCACATGTCGTGTAACACTAGCTGCCACGACACTAGGTTTACACGTCCATGTCGTCCCAGCAAAAGGCTTCACAACTCCATTCTCGTGGGCTGAGCTTGACTGCTCCATCCTAGCGGGCTATTAATGAAGGTGATGCCATTTTAGGTGTGCTAGTGCAATGCTCTGCCAAGGATTTTCACAAAATCCCCATGCAACCACACCCTAACCGCTCATTTTTGGTATCTAATTCTTGATTTGAATTTTCTGCATGTTACAACCTCGGCTAATTCGGTTTAAACTGAAAACCGAGCCGAATTTTTGAAGAACCAAATTGTCGGTTCCTGAAAAATGATAGGTTAATTCGGGTGTCACTTTCTAAAAACCGAATTATTAAAAAATCTGAGAAACTGAACCGAAAAGGCCGAAAGAACCGAATGCCCACCCATACCTAGGAGATCGATTCATTGGCTCCCCGTTTGGTTTACGTGATTGCCGCCGTCCGCCATGGTAGGGCATAGCCAGCAGCGGTCCCATGGTGGTGGCCGGACCTTCGCCAAACTTGGATATCTCTAGCGGCGAGGCTTCCGCGCGTCTTCATCTGCCGAACTCCTCATATTTCGATCAGGTATATCATATATTTTCGTAGTTAGTCTTCAACTACCAGTTAGTATTTCATGGATCTATATAAGAATTACTGGAGTACATTATTTTAAATTACGTAATGCCTTATATCCTAACGTGGAATTGCATAATGTATAAGATTAGTTGAAGATCATTTTTTTTTTCAATTTTCCTGATATGTGGAAGTTTAAATACGTTTTCGGTATTACAAAATAGTAATATCGAGAATGGACTACGGGAATGTAGCTTTCTTTCATATGGGAAGCATATATTATTATGATTGATGTCATATTTAGGAGTTGACGATGTATACTCTCCTCCGTTCCAAATACAATATGTCTTGTCGTTCAATTCGTGTTATATCAAGGAAACAATGTATCCAGGTCGAAAAAAGGAACTAGTGTAGTAGTGTGAAGAAAATTCTTCGCCCCCAAGGAGCATATCTCATCATAATGGGAGGAACGAACACTTCCTCACACCAAGGCCGTTCGTTTTGTGCCAAAACACACAATCGCGTGAGTATTATGTGGCTTATGTGAGGTCGATGAAAATACATATACCTATGATCGCAAGGAGTTGAACATTTTTCATCGTAACTCCTCGAGAGTTCTCCAACTTGGATATCAGGGATGCATGTGTGTGACGAAGTTGTCGCCTGCCATCATGGCCATGCCATTGTCGCCGACCGGGTAAACTCGCATCCGAGATGGTGGTGATTAAGGCCTTGCAATATAATTAAGTAAGAAAAAATAAGCAAAAACTTGCCAAAATCTTATCGTGATAATCAAACATGAAATTGTTAGATACATGCTTAGGTTTACATATGCCGCCAGCCACCAACGGTGGAATACTAACATTGACCTTAACTCCTTGTCATGACAGGGTGACATTAATTTACAATTGTGCTAGACCAAGAGATAAACTTTTGGTCATTTTCTTCTCACCCCATGAAATATTGGCACGTTCACATAAAATAAACGGGAGTACACATGTGTCAAGATTAAGCAATGTTGTAAGTTATTCATATATAGTTATAGGATAATTTGCGAATTTCAACGTGATTTTTATTATTATTATTCTTAGGACGACCATGGATGTCACATTCGCGGTTGATCCCTTCTCTAACCACCTCTTGGACGACCCAGGCAATATCGACAAAATCGCATCATAAAAGAAAAATGGGATCCGCTAGCCAATCCCGCGCCGGTGGATGGGGCCCACAACCATGTGCACGTGACAAATTTTGACCCCCCAAAAATCGTCTAATAAACTGAATAGGCCCGGGAGTTTCGGAAAACAATAAGTGATCGGAATTCATTGTAAACTGATAGATAACTTCGCGTAGGGCTTATCGTCGGCACACACGTTATATTTCATGTGTTCCCATGTGTCCTTTCTATGATAGTGTTAACTTTATTACATGTATAGTTTCGTTGTCGTGGAATTATGGTAGAGTACTCATATCCTTGATCTCAAACCCTAAATTTAAAATATATACCCTACTCTAATCCCTTAAGCTACACCATAGTCCTTAATTATAATCTAAACCTTAGACCTCAAACCAAGACCTAGAATGAAACCAAGACCATTACTCTAGACCCTAGGTAGTGGCATGAAAATACTGCCGGGATACAATGGGTCTGCAGCCAAGACATCCACGGTGCCTTCTGTATGACCCCCTAGTAACCGTTTGCCAAGATATGCCAGTTCGTTAATCATCCCGCAATATGAAGGCGGTGTGCGACCTACCCTCCGCAACCTCCATTGCCTCTACTTCCGGCACCGTGAACGGTGTCCTTTAGCTCATGCTCTCAGCGTCTTCCTCCGCCACTAGTGGTGGCGACAGAGATAGTGAAATACCGCTACAAGGGGCACCCATTCTCTCCATTCATCGGCTCCCTAGTTTGTCACCATCTAGATAGGCAGCGAAGCCTGGGGTTAGCGAGAGGTGGGGTGTAAGATCAATAATGATGGTATCGGATCCGTATTGAAGACATCCTATGGCTGGTGATGCCCACGAGATCAACTCCAAGCTTGATATGGATCTAGGGCGGCGCCATTGAGTCGGCAGTACTGGCATTGTATGATGGCACTCGCGGCAGAGGATAAGTTTGATATGAATGACAGAGATGACGGCGTCCCGACTTTTTATGAATAGGCACTGACATGAAAAAACATTGATCATCAGCATATCCGGCAACCATAAGAATTGCAAATGTCGAAATATTCAAGTGATCAATTCCATGTTTGGAGATATAGGGGCTGTCTGGACGGGAAGCTGGCGTTGGGGGTCGCAACTCCCCACTCGCAGCCCCGACCAGAGGATCCAAAAAAACAGATAATCCAATTCGAACTTCTATTTCATTCAAATTTTAGGAAAATATTACATAATTTGAACGAAATTGAAACTAAAAACTTAAAATTAAACTAAATACGGCGTGTTCACTAGTTGAACACGTCGTAGTCATTGCCACGCGGCCAGTTGCTCGGCCCCGCCTCGTCGTCGTTGGCCGCTGGGGGACGGGGTGGATGATCGGCGCGCCGTCATCGCCGCGTGGTTGACGACTGACCAAGTGTGCGCCGCTTTGGCAGGCAGCGCCAGCGGGGTGTTGAACGACTTGAGGAACGCCGGCTCAAGGCCCTCGGGGTTGTCGTCGGTGGCCGTCGCTGCCTGGAGCGCCTGCATCTGCTCGTACAGGGTCAGGGGCGCAGCTCCGGCTTCGGCTTCTTCAACGGCGGCGCTGGGCGCTGTCGCCTATTCCAGGCCACCAGCGCGGCGCGTTGACGAGCGCGGCTCCTGCTTGACGCACAGGTGAGGCAGCGTCGACAAGCGCGGCTCCGTCTTCGGCACACGCATCGGCGGCGTGGGTGCGGTGCGGCGCGAGGAGCCTCCAGCGGACGAGGATGAGGAGCGGGAGAGGGAGAAGGACGATGAGGACATCGTCGTGGCGCACCTCGGGTCCCAGGCGGAGGGCGCGGGCCAAGGTAGGCACGGCGAGTCGCCGGCAGCGATGTGCGCCAGGATGTAGTCGAGGGAGCTGCACCCAGAACACGTTGCGGCCGGACTTGTTGCGCTCAGTGGCGGGTGGCGCCTGCCCGGGGCCGTCCCAGCGGTTCCACCGCGCGTCATGGATGCGATTGAACGCGGCCTCGTACCTTTCTCGCATGATTTCATGTGCCCCCGTGTTCGGCAGGCCCCCGAACTCAATACCCCGGTTTTAAATCAGAAGTGGTGATTCCATGGGACTTTCCTCTTTGTCTAGGTTCATGGTCTTGGATTTACGATATATGTTATATATGTTGTCTACTTAGGGTGATGAGGGTCTATATCTGATTGTCCAGGGTATATTTTTGGGGCGAGGGTCTAGGTCTAGGGTTTCTGAAGGAGGTGTCACTTCAACATGTTTTTAGGATTTAGGGTAAGGATCTTGGTGTTAGTCTGGGTCTAGACATTAGGGTATAGATCTATGGCTTCGGGGTACTCCCTTCATCTAGGTTTACTTTGAGTTTTGGCATTTTCAGTTTTTTCCCTTTTACTTTGCGTTGTGTGGTCAAATCCCCAGTATGCCCCCACTGTTGGTCTTCCAAGTATTAAAGTATCTGCACAGTTCCCGTGAGCGGAGAGGAAGAGCGGTAATTCGCGCGCGCGTGGATAAGAAAAGTGGCCATGCATGCATTTAATTCTAGTAGGTGAAGGGAATGCACGCATGATGTTGTGCATGCATGGATTATGGTTGAGTGACTAAAGCAGGGGCAAACTAGTACATGCATTTGTGGCTTCCTTGGTATTCGTAATTAGCTCAAAACGCAAAGTAAAGATAAACAGATGGACTATATATCTAGGGTAAGGGTCTAATGTAGGGTTAAGATCCATATCCTTGATCCGTTAACCCTAGTATAAACCCTAGCTTTTAAGCACAAACCCCTAGCTAGACCCTAGGGAGTGGTGTGAAAATAATGCGTGAAACAATGGATCTACGTCGAAGACATCCATGATGATGGAATCATATGAACCCCTAGTAACCGTTATCAAAGATCAACCCGAGCGTGAATCATCCTGTGACACCAAAGTGATGCCCACTCCTGGAAACCGCCATCTCGAGCCTCTACCACCGCCATAGATATTCTTCCGCTCATGCCCTCAACTTCAACCTCTGCATTGGTGGTGGCGAGGGAGATAGTGAAACATCACCGACACCCATCCTCTCTCCATTCATCGGCTCCCTCGTTGTTACCTATTAGCAAGGCAGGAGGACTACGCCTCATGTTGGAGACAGAGAGGTAGAAGATCAATGGTGGCGTCATTGGACCCATGGTGAGTCGGGAACGATGGGTAACGATGTCGGCCGGTGATCAACTCCGAGCGTGATATGGATCTAGGGTGATGACATCAGATCCACGTTGTCGGCATCATACGAGTGGCACCGGTGGCGGAGGATCTAATCGGGGAGCATGACATATATGGCAGAGAGACGACACCTAGAGCTATCCTGTCGGATCCACGCTTTGTTATTTTTCATTCGCATATATGCACGCGCCTAGCTAGGTGTGCATGCATGCATGGCATAAGTACACATTTTATGTAGTAACCAGGTTTTTTTTAGGTAAACCGGTTTTGTTTTGAGTGGAGCGTACTCGATTTTGAGGTAGGTAGTCGATCTTCTCGTACGCATGCATGATACCGATTGTAGCAGCCAAAGTAAAAGACAACGAACAAGGAATCCAACAGAACCGTGACCTAGCCGCCAGGAGCAGCGACTAGGGGCACGACCGCCTACCACCGATCTTCACCGGCCGGCGCGCTGGTCCCTCTCCATCCGACTGCTGCTCTGGCGGCGGGAGGGAGGGGGGACCTCGTTCCTCCGCTCTGTAGTTAGGTTTTGGTACCGTAGATCGTGGGGCGCCGTTGGGGTGGTGGGAGCGGCGTCGCGACGAATAAATCTGCCCCAACTCTACTCTCACACCGGCGTCGTCCCTCATGGCGACGTCTCAAAGTTGATGGCATCGTGTGTTTGCCGATCCTTCAGATCGGTGGCTTTAGAGTTCATGGATGGGGTCGGCGAGGCGGTGGCGGCGATCCCATCAGATGTGTCTCTCCTTCTGCTCTGTCCCCGTTGCTGCGGCGTTGTCTCCGACGTCATGGTGGAGCAGGGAGGATTGGTCGTCCGGGAGTACGCGCAGACGGTTGCCTGCGCAGTTGATAGCTGGAAGATGGTGCATCTTGTGTTGGATTTGTGGTTGGAGGCTGACAGTTCTGGTATCCTTCTCCGACGTTGTAGTCGTGCGGGGATGCCAGGTCTGGAGTTCGATGGCGTGTCCGGGGACACGTTGCCCCGGTCTAATTCGTTCAACGATAATAGTTTTGCTTTTGGCAAACTACTTTGGAGGTCCGTAAAGCTGCAGATCAGTGATGGAGCCGCGTCGAGCTCAAGTGAAGAGGTGATCTGTCTACTCTCTCTTGGTGGTTGCTTCGGTGGTGCCGAAGGAGAGGGACAGGCGATGGTTTTTTGCACAGGATTTTTCTATCCTTTCAGTACTGTAACGTCGGTGTTTACGTGTCTTGTAACCGGATTTTTATCTTATGAATGAGATCGTATTACCTTGCAAAAAATAGATCGATTGCATGCATGGTCAATTAATTGCAGGTAGTTTATTTCTAAACCCATACTTGCGTGTATGACATTTTCTAGCATGGCGTGAAATTAAACCTCCTGATCGTGATTTGATTTGCGTGCCTCGGCTGAAACTGCCGATGCTTATGCAACAACCAATTTTCTGTTTTTAGTTTGACAAAATTTCAGGTTGTTGGTCTACCAAATCAATTAATTGTGGGAACTGGTACAAGGTAGAGAGAACTCTCCCATTCCCAGACAGTTTAATCCTCCTCGCCCCTGCCGGCGAGGCAGGAGAAAAACCCTAGAGCACCTCCCTCCGCCCCATCCTCCTCCCTTCTCCTACCGCCAGGCTGGTTTAGCCCGACGCGGTTTCATGGACCTTTTTTCATGTCATCGGATGACAATAGTGCTATATCTAGACCCTAACTATATACATCTAAACCATGGATCGACCCTAGATCTATACCCCATATAACCATAGATCCAAAAGCGAGGGCAGTAAACATGCTTTAACAGGCTTGAGCCTGCCTTGCCGAATTGTAGAATATTTTCTTACTACTACGAACCTCTTCTGAAGAGGCCCATTAGCTCCACCCCAACTTTCACAGGTCACGCTCACACATCGCACTCGCCCATGTCACATGAACGTATCGCATCCCGTGTTTCTCGTAGCTCCTCCTTCCCTCTCATGAAACAGAGCAGGAAACAGAGGCGGCCACGACCGGCCGACCGGTGAGGGTGCGAGGCGGCGAGCCGACGACCGAGGAGGGGCTGGGCCACTGGGGACCGGCGGAACGCCGCACACCCGCACGACAGCACGTGGCGGGACCGGACCGACGCGCGAACGGCGGACTCGCCCAACGCCAAACTCTAGCCGGCGCCGCCACGAGGCTGGCGAGCACGCCGGCCTGCGGCCTGCCGAAAGTTTGTTTGCACGGCATCGGAGCGGAGAGAGGAGCGCCAGCCAGTTCACTGCATCGTCAGTGTCGGAATCATCTGCGTTCTTCGGCCTTCTTCGGTGGTATTTGTCCCCCAATTCTCATATTATTTTGCTATTTCTCTGCTGCAAATTTGTAATTATATACTAGCTCTCGGGTTAACTTATCTATGTAATATATTTTCAGACTTGTAAAAATAAAGAGAAAACATGTGAGCAACCTTAGCTATTATACACCTAGTTCTGTTGGTAGCACTCAACCTGAACCTGAAATTGAAGCTGCACGCGAAATTGAACCTGAACCTCAACCTGAACATGAGGATCTCAACCTCAACCTCAACCTAAGAAGTGATGTGAGAAGAGCTTATTTGTTCAATGGACGAAATTAGGTTGTAGGGCATAAATTCAAGAAGACACTAGATGGCACTATTTGGAGATCATTTCAGCCACATTTGTTGGATAAGTTTGATTGGTTGGAATACAGTGTAGAAAAGGAGGCTGTTTTTTTTTTTGCTTCTATTGCTATCTTTTCAAAAAAAACATCACATGCTTGTAGATTGGGAAATGATGTGTTCACAAAAGATGGTTACACTCGATGGAAAACAGGTCTGGATAATTTTAAAAAGCATGTTGGGGGTCTATCTAGTCGCCATAAGATTGGTAGGGATGATTGTGATGATTTCAACAATCAACGAGCAAGTGTGGCTACCAAATTTCATGTGTATAGCAAGGAGTCTATATTATATAAAATCCGTCTAACTGCATCATTAGATTGTGCAAGGGATCTCATAGCATAAGGGGTTGCTTTTCGAGGGTATGATGAATCCTCCACTTCCATCAACAAGGGCAATTTCTTGGTGTTATTGGACCGGTACAAGAAGAACAAGGATGATGTGAAGGAGGCATTTGATAAGGGGCAAGGAAATGCACAGATGATTTGTTCGGACATCCACAGAAGGACCTTCCTGCATGTTGTGCAATAGAGGTGACCAAGATTATTAAGGATTCCACTGGAGATAAGAGGTTCTCAATTCTTATTGATGAGGCTAAAGATTGCTCAATAAAGGAGCAAATGGCAGTGGTTGTGAGGTAATGCATACCATTGTTTGTCTTGTTTTATTACACTACACTTTACTAATATTGTTACTTGTTATTTACTAATTTGGTTAATTTATTGACGCATGTAGATCTATAGATGATCATGGGTTGCTACAAGAGAGATTTCTCATGATTAAGCACATCACAGATTGTACATCTGCTGAAATTAAAGAAAAGCTTTCCTTTCTGTGTTGGATTATCATGATTTGCCAATTTGTAGGCTACATGGACAGGGCTATGATGGGGCTTCTAATATGATAGTAGAAATTAAATGGTTTGCAAAGACTGGTTAGAGATGAAACTCCATATGCATTCTATGTTCATTGCTTTGTTCACCCGTTGCAATTGGTGGTTGTCACTGTTGCTCATTAGTCCTGCTATTTCTAATTTCTTAAAACATTGTTCCCTTGATAGTGACTCAAGTTGGTTCATCTTGCAAGAGAAAAGATGCATTACTTGCAAAACACCAAGATGAATTGTTAGAGTTGTTGGAGAATGGGATGATTTCAGCTGGAACCGGGCTGCATCAAGAGTCTAGCATAACAAGACCTGGAGACACTCGGTGGGGCTCACACTTAAGAACCTTGCTTCGCATATTCACAACGTGGAAGGCCGTGTTGGGTGTTCTTGGAATTATAGTGATTGGTGCTCGGGAACACACATGTCAAGGTGGGGCTTTTGGTTTGTTGATTAAGATGCAATGCTTCGAATTTGCGTTCATCATGTTGCTGTTAATAAACATGTTAAACACCACAAATCAGCTCTCACTAGCTTCGCAAAGGAATAATCAAAATATTGTTGAATCCATGCGTTTGGTTTTGGATGTGAAAGAAAGTTTGCAAGGGATGAGGGACAATGGGTTGGATTCTTTATTCAGCCAAGCCAAGAGCTTTTGTGAGACACATGAGATTGAAGAGTCAAATATGGATGATCATGTTAGATCTTTGGGTCAAACTGTTCGCACCACCAAGAACATGACGACTCGACTCCACTATTACAAGGTTAGCATATTCAATGTTGCCATTGATGCAACTCTCGTTGAAATGAATCATCGGTTCAATGAAGTTTCCACCGAGTTACTTGATTGTATGGCATGTCTTAGTCCAGCAAACAACTTCTCAAAGTTTAATGTTGACAAACTTATTCGGCTTGCTGAAATTTATGATGAGGACTTCACAGAAGCGGATAGGTTGTTGCTAAGAATGATCTCCCAAGATTTCTTATGAACATTAGGAGAAGTAAAGAGCTTAATTGATGTCAAAATCTGTCCACACTTGCTCAGTTGATGGTTTAAACAACAAAACACATATCTTTCCAATTGGTGTACCGTCTCATTGAGTTGGCTCTCGTTCTTCCTGTGGCAACTGCATCAGTTGAACGCATATGTTCATCAATGAAGATTATTAAACCAGATTTGCGCAGTAAGATGTCCGATGAATGGTTAAATGATTTAATGGTGTGCTAATGTGAGAAAGAGATATTCAGAAGCATTCATAATGATAAGATCATTATACATTTTCAGAAATTGAGGGATCGAAGACGACATCTGTCGCGCGAGTATGATGTGATTTCTTAGAGGTACATGTCTATTTACTAGTTTTATTAGAGAGTTCACTTTTTCATTTTGTTGTTGCTTCTCTAGTTCTGGATGTCTTAGTGTGTGATTTATATGTTTTTAACTTGGAAATTTGTGGTATTTTATCTTAAATAATTTTATGTCTTATATATTGGCTTATTTTCTACTGAAGTAGTGGTTTAGTTAGTCGTCGTCAACTTTAAGCCTACCCTGCAAATAATCCCTGGAGTCGCCGTTGCCTAGATCTACCCCTAATCACTAAACCTAGACCATAGATATATACCCTAAACCATAGACATGACTTTAAAGTGATAGGTGTTTTGAAAAACTTGGACTCTAAAACCCTAGACCTAGACATGGACTCTAGATCTATACCTTAGCTCTGTACCCTATACCCCAACCCTAGATTTATATTATGGACCCCCGATCTATTTTCTGATCCCTAAACCTAGACCATAAACCATATAACCTAGATCAAACACCTAAACCCAAAACCACAAACATAATATTGAACCAGCCCCTCCTTTAGAAACCTTAGACCCTAAACCCTAGATCTAGACCCGAACCCCTATGCCTAGACCATAGATGGGTCGAAAACCCTAAATCTTTGGCATGGAGTCCTAATATGGTATATAAGGTTTGTTGTAAAGAATAAAATAAAATATACAACTTTTAAGTGGCACCTCCTTCACAAAGTAGACTAACTCGCATGAAGTTATTGTACTTTGGGTACAAAAAAAACCACTACGAAGCAACCAGATTAAGTTTTATAGCAACTTAGCATACTTTTAGTTGGTCCGGCACTCTCATGCCTTAGTATATCAGTAAAAACAAGGTATATCACATAAAATCACCACTTTTTATGGCGTATTTTCATACATAAAATCAAGCTAAAAAACCTAGATTTTGGCATGGAGTCCTAATATGGGCATATAATAGGTTAGTGGTAATAATTAAATACAATACACACCTTTAAAGTGTCACCTCTTTCATAAACTAAACTATCTCGTAGGAAATATATCCACTTGGAGTGGAAAACACCAACTTCAAAGAACCGAAAAAGTTTTCAATACCAATTTTGCCTCATTTTATTTATCTTGTACAAATTCCCTATCACACCTCTAAAAAGGATGGAAGACACAAAAATCACCACTTTGTATGAAAAGTTGGTACATCCGTTCATGGGCTTGCCGAACAAAGGAACACATGAAACCGCGCTAAATTCGTCAAAAACCCGCTCTTTGTCATGTAGTTCTAACACGGGTATATAAGGTTCATCGTAATGAATACAATCCAATATACACCTTTAAAGCGACATTTGCTTCACAAACAAGAATTAAATTTCAAATTTCCCATTTCAAGGCTACTAACCAAACTCTTATAAAAACATGGCCTCTTTTTGGGTTGAGCATGTTCCTTTGACGTACTATAAAATACAAAAATGAAGTCACGTGGAATCACCACTTCTGAAGAAAATCTACGGGGTAGACTCGCGGGGCCCATCGGACAAGAGACGTATGAAATCATGTGAGGCCCATAAATTACATGTTAGGTATTGCGAGGCCCATAAAATGGCGTGAGGAAAGGCCAACGATCTTCCCCTTTTGCCAGGTTCCTAATACGGGTATTTAAGGGTGGTGTAACGAGGTAAAGCCCTATACCTAGGGTTTAGGTCGAGAATTTGGATCTAGGGTTAGGTATAGGCTTAAGTTTAGGGTTAGGGTATAAGCTTAGAGCTAGGAAAAAATATAGCAAGACAAAGAAAGAAAGGAAAAGGAGTTTTGTCTAGTGTTTGAATTTTAACACTCGACAAAAGGCTTAAGGGGGGACAAAAGGCCCACCCGATCCGAATCCCCCCTCACGCCCTAGATCGATTCCCCCTCTACACACGCGAGACATCGGTGCTGCATGGTCTCGATCGTCTGTTGTCTATCAGCTTCACCACCACCACCAACGATTCAATGTCGTCACATATTCTCGGCTAACAAATGCAATCTAATCGTGTGAGAGGCATTCAACATCAGGCATTCAACATCGTTCCTGTGCTTGCTCTATACATGTATATCCTTCGTTCGACCTTGTGGTGGTGTCCCATGCTCAAATGTTGCAGCACGTTTAGCTAGTGTTACATGCAAGCTATACTTTTTTGTTTTTAGAACGCATGCAAGGCATACGTACATGCATCCAATGAATGCGAGTATGTCGGTCAATCCGGCGCCAAACCCAAATTCCCGAAATTTGTCTTTTGAGCCGAAAATTTTGGCGCTGGATTATTTGGGCCAAAACTAAAGAGTAACCCAGCCCAAACCAACAGATGCCTTCACGCACGCGACCCTCTCGTCTCCCATCGCCTCCCCGCTCTCATTTCCTCACGATCCCCTTTCCGCGGCCTCCGTTGCCGGTCGATCCTTGCCCGCTCCGGCGAGTCTTCGCGCCGCCGACCATCGTACCTGCCACTCCTCGTCCTTCTCTACCGTTTCCACCGCGTGGAACCACCGAATCGCAGCCCCACCACAAACCCTAGGAGCCCAAGATTCCGGTCAAAGATTCGATCTTTGGGGCGTCCATGGCGGCGGCGGGGCTGCAGCGGGTGTTGGTTGCGCTGCAAGGCGACCGGCTGGACCGCTCGGAGCCGATGTAGCAAGCCGCGGCCCTGGGAACCCTCACCGACGCCGGCGGCCAGGACCTCTGGCAAGCGCGTCCGGCCGCCGCCGATGGCTGCAGCTCCGGCCTGCTCTCCTCCTGCTACTTGTTCCCTGTCTTCAGGCCAGCCTCCACCTCCACCCTCGCGTCCGGGTTGCAGCAGCTGCGCGGTCGGTTTGGTGTGCGAGACAGAGTGGTCGAGCAGGAGGAGCGGGGCTCCACTCGCCCGACGGTGGCGACCACGTACATTGACGCTCTCTTTCCGGCGTCTACGACCAGCACCGCTGCCACTCCATGGCCCCTTCTGCTCCGGCCTAGCTGATGACATAAGGCAAGGTGATGAATGTACTGTCCTTTCATGTTACAACGATAGCTGAAATTTCATTCGGATTACAGTTTGGATGGTTGAGATGTGCACCATGCTACTATCAGTGAAGCATCCTTTTTTGACGATTTTTTTTTTTGCTGAATCTCCAGGTTGAGACTAAGTCACCTAATTGTTAAATCTATGGGAATGTAATACTTAAAACATTAACCGTTTGTCACACTAGCAAATAGTTTGGACATGTTCAAGATTTTTTTACTTGATGATGTAGTTGTATCACATCTATTAGGATTTCTATCATGACATGGGGTGCAAATACATGTTCCTCTAATATTTATTTACTTGTAAGACCTGGCCTCACCAAAAAAGGCCTCATCTGTTCTAATGCACCTCCGTTTCTTAATTAGACTGTAACTATGCATTAAATTACTACCTCATGCTTCCAAAATAGGTCCGCTGCACCCAACCTGCTTGCACTATCATATGCTTTATTTAGCATGTTCTATTTTATCTTGGTTCAGTATGCTTACCAATGCTTCATTGTGTGTTTAGTTATCCCCTTGGTTATTCTGTTGCAGCCCCGGACTCCACTGCTCACCGGCGCAGCTGGGTGTGGACCGGCAGTAGCTGCGCGAAGGAGGGCATGGTCTGCACATGCGGGACCCCACCCTGGACCCCGGCGAGCTCAGCCCGACCGTGACGTCCAGCACGACCAGAAGGTTCTTTACCTGCCCGCCACCAACACCACTCCAAGATTCACAATTTATTTTGGTGAGATGCTTAGTCTGTTAATTTTTATAAAAACGAATCTTGACAGTGTAAATATTGGTACAGTGATCCTAGTGCTAGTTGAAGTCCTACCCTTGTCCTTTTTATCCCTAGTCTGCTTTTACTAGCTTAATTGGTTGCAGCCATATGAAAATTTCCAAGTCTTATGTTTATTTATTCCTTTTGGTTATTTGGTTGCAGCCATCTGAACTGAAGAAGGCTCAGCTGTGCAGCCGGCTTGTTGTGCGAGACATGGAGGCCGAGCGGGCGGACCACATACATCGGCACTCTCTTTCTGGTGTCGAAGATCAGTGCCGCTTCCACTCCACTTGCCCGCTCGCAGCCCTGGCCCGGCCAAGCCGATCACCCAAGGCCGTTTCAAGGTGTTGGATTTACTGGCCGGCTTACTTCTGTCGTATGCCTTTGGTCACACTATGGGCCTGATGGCATCTATGCACTTTTTACATTTTGTTACTTGACGCAATATTTTCTAGTGTTAGTCTGCCTATACTATTAAGAAGGTCGTCTGCTGTCTATTTATTTATGCCTTTTGGTTGTTCGGTTGCAGCCATCTGACCTTGAGAAGGCTCAGATCGACCCCGGGCATAGCCACAGCCGGGAAAATGTAAAGTTAAATATGAATCGTGCGCATAACATAGTAATTCAAGCGATCTTTCTAGATACACTTGATATCAATCCCTTTTCCAGTTTTCCATGAGAGTGAGGGTTGTCCCTAGTCTTTCGCTGAATTTTGACCTTTTCAATGCTTCATTTAGATTTCGTGTCACGGTGTCAGCAATTAGATCACATTAATTTTGTACCAGTGTGTATGTACAAGTATCTGTAATGTCGAAGATATTGTTTTTTAAAGTGACATTTGTTCATCACCCTTCCAACTCATATATCTCTTTAGTACTTACTTCCCTTAGCATCTAATTAGGTGCTCATGTAGGCCATAGTGAGTTGATTAGCTAAATTGCAGTCTCTTTGAAATGTTCTGTTATATAATACTTGCAACCAAACAATGAAGCTCTGTTTCTTCCTTTCGTGTGCCTCATTAGATGTTAGAAATTTAAATAATTTGCTCAATCCTCCCATGTCTTGGCTGATGATACTTCTCTAACCCTAAGTGCTAGTTGGGAGGCTTTGCATGCTTCAGGGCCGGCGGTGCTAGTTTGCACACATCCAAAGCCAACATGCTCGCATTGCTGGATCGGGTGCTCGTAATGACCACCCACTGATTATTGTCGGATGCTTCCAAGTTGAACTCATAATGCTCTCTCTACTGCATGTTCCTGTCCAAATATCTTGCTCATGTTTTACCCGTTACCTTGCTTCCAGGAGGTGCTAGTGCGGCACGGGCGAACGGCAAGCCGGAGGAGGAGGTTTGGTTGCTGAAGGTACATATGAATTTGAACCAAACTTACCCAGCTCGTGGTGTCATGCATTGTTCAGTTCTAGGTTTGCTGCATTTTTTGATGGCAACTAACCTAGAGTTGGTTTCTTGGCAGGAGAAGCATGATGCCGTGGTTAAGAAGAAGACCGACATGGAGAAGCATGATGCCGTGGTTAAGTAGACCGACAGGAGAAGCATGATGCCGGGAACTTGAGGTGGCTAGTTTATGGTTCCTTTCCTCTTAGACCTTGTGTGATACCTGGCTTCATCGAGTGGACGTCCTTAATTTCTCGTCTTGGTGCTCTGTGATAATAGCGTTTTCCGTGGCACAATGTTTGTTTGGAACGCTTCTGATGTCCCTGTTGTTGTCGCGATGGAGCCGATGCACTGACGGCATGGAAGAAGCGTCTTGTTTGCGGCTATATAATTTTTGACATGTGTGGTGTAGTTATGGTAGTTGGTGCGAGGGCAGGGCAGGGAATTGTTTTGTTATGGACATGAACTGAAGCCACTATTTTATTTAGTGATCTTTGTCTAGTTTGATTGTCCCTTCGATCTATAAAAAATGTCGCTTATTTTGTACTTAATGAGAGGCAATTTTTATGGATCGGAGGGAGCATTATAACATCTACTCCCTCCGTCCCCGAAAGACTGTACTTCTACGTTTTCTAAGACAAATTAAGCACTTTGCAACGAAACCCTCCTTCACGCATTCACGCTGCTCCACCATCCAATACATGCCGCTTTGATTCCCACCGTTACAGTTATTAGGCATGCTTGGATTGGAGGCTGGAACGATGGCCATCTAGGATTGGACCTGGGAATTTACGTTGGCCTGGTTTTAATTAAGGCTTTGTAAGTTACGAGGCCTAGATGGAGGGGCTAAATGCAAATTTATCGTACACAACCCAGACGTATAGTCTTTTCCGGAAAATTTATGGAGTCTAGATGTGCAGTCTTATGCGGACGGAGGGAGTACACTCTTTATGGCTTATCGGCTTGATGTTGCTAGCATACATGCGTTGGTTGGGGCGTTCCCACATGATGTTTCCCATGTGACGCCATGTCCCCGTGCTACCAAGACTCCATCTCTATGGAATTTGAGCCAACGCTCATAGCACGCCACTTGTCGCGTGACAGATACTCAAAATCTCTCTATCTAGGGAGGATGCTTTTAAACTAGTGTTTCTCTTTTCTACAATTTGGAATTGCCATTTTTAAAGCTTTTGAAAAGGGGTGGAAGGGCGATTTAAAATAAATACTACTCCCTCCGTTTGCATTTATAAGACGTTTCAATTTTGCCCACATACGTACTAAAATGAGTGAATCTAGACTTATTTTGTTCATAGATTCACTCATTTTACTTTGTATATGGTCAAAATAAAAAAATGGTAAGTAGTGTGCTTTATAAAGGTGGATAGAGGGAGTAGTACTATTTCCCCATTTTGATGAAAAATCTAGGCTACATGTAGCCCAGGCTCTATTTGTATGCTCTCATCGAACCAGACTATATGCTTTTTATTCTTTGGCAAAATGGAGCTGTGGAAGTGGAATGACCAGCTCATAATTTTCCTTTTTGAGCAAGTTGCTGCGCTTTGTGTTCATCTTTATAGTTTACACGTTTTTTTTTAAACTAGGCAAAAGATTTGCAATTTTTCTTGATTAAAAAGGAGTTTAAGAGGTATTACAAACCATGGTCCAGCGATCGAGACGTCCCGCAAACCGAAAGATTACTCTCGTGATATCAAAATACTTAAGGTTATGCCCCCGCAAATGTCCAGATTCTAGCTTCCTATTTGACCTTAGACACAACCATGGCGAAGGTGGAGATTGATTACGGAAAACTCGTGGATTCCTTGACTTCCATATCTCTCGAATCGCCAAGGTCAAGGATTAATTGCATGGGTTAGTAGGCTTGAGAATCAAATCAAGGCAAGATATACTACAGCTAATCTACAGGTAACCACGTTGGGTGTACTACATCATACCGAGCATGGAGATCACGCCGCGATGCTCCCAGATATGGTAACCCATAATACTCCATTAAATGTACCACTAGCAGAGCGTGTCAAGCGTGGAGAGAATAAGAAAAGAGAGGAGCACGTGGCCCGTGGCCGGGCGGGCCGAAGACTTTTGCCTATGAACTGCAATTCGCACACTATATGTCTCCATGCTCGTACACAGGGAGGAGAAGCAGCCGCGTCCGTCGTTGCTGCCGGAAATGCCGTCGTCCCCAGCGCCGACGATGGAGTGCAGCTGGAATGCCGAGCAGCAGGCACCCGCGGCGTCGGAGAGGCAGGGCAGCAGGCCGTCGCCGCCGCTCACCCATGAGGACAACCGCCGTTTCCTCCAGATGCTCCGCGCGAGGAAGGAAAGGTATACAGCTATGCATGGATCGGCCGAGTAGATTGCGTCATGGTTTCCAACGAGGAATTAACGCGATTTGTGTCATGGTTTTGCAGGCTTGGAATCGGCGCGGAAAAGGTAGAGGTGCGGTTCGAGGACCTCACCGTGGAGGCCCACGTGCGCGCCGGCCGCCGGGCACCGCCGACGCTGCTCAACTGCGTCCTCAACGCCGCCCAGGTACGTACGCTGTCACCCTTTTGGCTGGTGCCGGTGCGTACGTGTTTTGTGTCCGACCTGCTGCGCGCTCGCTCAAATGCAACCTAGGGTAGGTAGAAACCATGGCGCTCCTCGAGCGTTTTCCGTCAGCGCGCGTTGCCAAAAAGAAAGTATGAAGGCCACCGGTGACTTCACTTCGATCTAGGCCACACTCCCCTCGGTCCTCCCCCTAATCAATCTCGTCTGTCATTCAACGCCCGCACCTCAAGTAAGAAAAAAGGTCAACGCCTGCACCTTGCACATACGATGCATCGGCGTAAGATTTTTGTGGCGGACAATATTCCTCTTTAGGCCTCGTTTGGTAGACACGTATTAGAGTGTTTTTCTGAGTATTATCGTGCGTGTTTTGGCTGAAAACACTTCCACCACCCAATCCCCTCTAATCCACCTTCATACTAATCCCTTGCGACACCTCTCAAAAATAAGTTGTTTGATAATTAACTAGCAAAAATGCGCTTGTACTCCCTCCGTTCCATAATATAAGATGTTTTAGCTATTTCACATGTTGTCTAGATACACACTCAAGTGAGTGTATATATACTAAAATGTGTCTAGATACATGTGTATATATGTGAATGTGGAAAAAGTCTAAAACATCTTATATTGTGGAACGGAGGGAGTACGTGCAAGCGCCAAAGCAGCGAACCATCGAGCGGCCATAAACGCGAGGTTGGTGGGGTGTCTCCAATCCGCTTTGACCTGACGAGTATTCAGGTAATTTATTAGGCTCGACCCGTCCAAGACCGGCCTACAAAACAGTCTCTACAAAGTGTTTTAGCTTGGATAATATTGGGCTGGAAATTTACACCGTAAAACCTGTTAACCCGGCCTGCCAAACGAGGGCTTATGGAAGTGTCCCGGGTCGTCTCTGTCCCGACCTCTTCTCTCCCGCAATGGTGTGTAAGACCAGCGGCTCACTAGCCACTACGTCGCGTGGGTTCAAGCGAAAAAGATGTCAGATGTGAATCACTAGGCATTTGGCTACAGTGCATCGTAGTACTGTATCGGCGGGGCTCATGTCAAATAAAAGAATTTCACTCCCATGCCTATGGTCCGTTCATCAAGCGAAGGTTCGCATGCCAGAGTAGCTGAACCGCATGCAGGAAAAGAATTATTTAGAAGGATGAACCAAATCATCAATTGAAACGACTTTTTTTTTATCTGACACCACAAAGGGATGCTTTGCACCGTATTGAACTGATGCCCTGTCCGGTTTGAATCGCTTTTTTTTTTGCCACACCGTGGTTGGTCTAACTGGTTAGTTTGCTGAATCCTGTTTCCCGTTGTTTTGTATGTGCTCAGGTGGAGTGTTGTTTTTCGTGTATATTGGTCGGCAGCCAGTGTGCTCCCGGACAACTGTAATAATCTTATAAAGAATCAATGGAAAAAAAATTATACACCTTTTAACATATAGTTCAAAATGTAAAAATAGACAATACAACCTCCACGATTATGGTAACTAATGTGAAATCTGCTTCAAAGTTCTTTTCCCGCGCCAAATCAAATATGTTGCGAATTATCGGGAAAATACCAAGCTAACAACACAGAATTCATTAGCGAGTTTGACAATACCCAAGTATAAATGTTCAAATGCAGATGTTTCCTTTTAATATGCATATTATTTACAATCATGTGCTAGAAACCATCTTTGTAATTATTTGTTATGTAGGAATTGGCAACATATTCAAACATATGTACTACTACAAGGAGAAGACCCATCAAAATTATAAATGGAGCAAGTGGAACAATTAGGCCTTCAAGGTAAGCATATGTATTCATTTTACTAACTCAGAAGTGAATATAGACGCAATGTTTATAAGAAATTAAGTGTTTTGAGAAATATATGTATATTTTTAAAGCGCCACAAGTGAAATATCATCATTCATTAATTTACTGGTATGAGTTACTAATATGTGTAATGCCATTGTAATCAGGATGACACTTCTTCTAGGTGCACCTGGCTCTGGGAAAACAACATTTCTAAAAGCATTGGCAGGAAAGTTGGATTCATCATTGAAGGTAGACTGAGTTATCCTTACTAACAAAATTAAGCACGTACTAACAGGAAAAGCACCGGCTAACAAGAACTACAATTTTCTTAATATAACCTCTTTTCATAGTGCAAAGGAAAGATAATGTATAATGGAGAATATGTGAATTCATCAACCCCTCAACACCTCCATGCTTACATTAGCCAGTATGATCTTCACCATGCCGAGATGACTGTTAGGGAGACGATTGATTTCTCTTCCAGAATGTTGGGAACCACTAATGAATTTGGTAAGTCACCTTCTTGTGTATCTTGTGCTATTCATAGCATTTCAGGGTCTCATGTGCCACAAAATTTTAACTCAAGAAGCACTTGATGTTCAAGTTGTACTTTTTTGAGTGACATGAATACTAACTAATAGAAAGTTCCCCTTGAAATGACAACCTTAGAGATGATGAGAGAAGAAATAAGAACAAAATTGGGAGAAGTCAACACAGTGGATCAAGATATTGACTCAATTATTAAGGTGGTTACCGTAAATTTTCCTCGAGTTACACTAAAATGAGATTCTACTTCCTTAATCACTTAAAATCTTTTATTTGTAGGCTACCGGATTAGGAGAAGAAAGTAACCTTACAACCAAATATATTATAAAGGTATCATTGTTACTTCCTCAATTTACCATTTATCTTTTCAACATAATAATAAAATCAATGTAATGCAGATGCTGGGACTTTCCGAATGTGCCGATACTCTAGTGGGGGACGAGATGAGAAGAGGCATATCAGGAGGACAAAAGAAAAGAGCTACAATTGGTTAGAAATTTATCATCTCTACGCATATCTTGTCACCCTTTGTTCAAATATATTGCCAAAATTTCCCAAACGGTTATCTTCTGTGTAAACTTGTTATGCATATGGAACTTAGTATGCTATCATAGCCAACATATCTCGTACTCAAGATCTCTACTGGTATAAAGTAATATTAGCGTCCTATATTTATCACATTCCTAAGGCATGTTGGAGAGTATACATGATGGTATTATATATTGCCCATATTTCAATTTAGCATGTGTGAATTTGAGGAAGTTAATGATCGTCAGCAATGATGATATTTTAAGAACATGTATCAACCCATCATTCATTGGATTGAGACACTGAAATAAATTAGGTAATAAATTATCATACCCAGAAGTTCCTTCTTCTCTATTTCTGGTAACCATGTTGATAGACTTGGAGCTATTTCTAGTACAAGCCTTCTTTCCTTTGTGTTTTGGGAAACGATGGGCTAAATGGAAAGTCTCTCGGCACACCCAACAAGGATCCTTATCCTTGTTTTTCTCCTTACTCTTCTTTAAGTTGGTATTCTTGGAGACTTCTTCCTTGAACATGTGTTCTTTTTTCTGCACCATTTTGGCGGCAGAATTTTCCGCGATTCTAGTAGTGTGTTTTCCCTTTGCCCCCACCTTCTACTCCACGTCCAGAGATAGAGGACTCATGCCTCAAATGTTTTAGGGAATTGTCAAATTTATCCATGAAGGGGAAGCTTAGCGACAATGTATTCATGCAATCCTGTTGTATGTACCTAATTTAGCTAATTGCTGCCAAAAAAAGGTGCATTGCATTTTATTTTATTTTTTACTTCTTGTGTTTCATCTATTGGATAATGAGTATTAATAGTGCGGTAATGGCAACAAAATTTCTCTTTTTCTGCTAAATTTTTCTTAGGATCCTAAAAGATAGTATTTCTATTAAATTGGAGCAATCTTAGTTTGTTAGATAAATAGGCCAGTATTAAACCCCTAAACCGTGGCATGAGGTTAGAGCTAAACCAAGAACTATGAACAAAAGAAATTGAGACTCTCAACTTTCATAATCCTGCATGGAGTCTAAAATTATTTGGCAGTACTTTCTCCGTCTTGCAACATGATTCATACAAATTTTTAAACATTTCATATGTAATGGGAGGTAAAAGGAATGTCCTAATATTAAAAAATTCTAAGGAATGTGGTTTGTTGGAGAAATAAATTTGTACCAAATGTTGAACTACAACATGACGTCAAAGTTATAACATGAAGTACAAAACAAAATATATGAAAAACTCAACTTTCCTATTCATTTTGGAGCCTAATATAGTGCTATTCTTTTATGGATACAATATGATAATGGATGTTTTTTTTTCCTACGTGTCATGTGAGGTCGTGGATGGTCTGATCTTTAAATATTACGTATAAATATTCAAAATCTTATATATATATATATAATAACCTATTTTTTAATTATTCAGAAAATCCAAATTGTAGGAAACTCTGTCTAAACTGTTGTGTTAGAAAATAATGATTTTTTTATATATAATATATATATATATATATATATATATATATATATATATATATATATATATTGGTCGCGCTATTTGACACCCAGGGTGCAGAATAGTTATTCTACACCCACCCTGTATCTTTTGAACCGTAGATGATTTTTACGTCACGTAAATTTTGTCGTATTACTTATGTCGAGTAGAACATAAGAAAATATACACATGCCATAAACTTTTTATTTACATGACGCTACAAAAAAAAAATGAAAAACATACACATATTTATGTTGTTTTTATGACTTTTATATTGTTATTACTCATATTATTTACTTTTTATGGCGAGTTTTCTCTTATGGATCAATATAAATGTAAAATATTTACACACAAAACATAATTGTTTGATTTAGCAACATAAAACAAATTGTGGATGCAAAATAAGTTTTCTGTACCCAGGGTACTGAATAGCGTTTCTATATATATTATATGTCTATATATATATATATATATATATATATATATATTATATGCGTGTGCGTGTGTGTGTGTGTGTGTGTGTGTGTGTGTTCCCTAGTTGTTTTGGGCCTTTTGAACCCTTGGCATGGAATATACCATTTTGAGGAAACTTCGAATAGTATCCGAACATTGGGGATTGATATTGTGACTCTTTTGAAAGTAAACAAAAAAATGTCTTTTTCAGTTTTCAACAAACCATCTATATATGTTGTAAAACACATCATGCACATCAGATTCAAAATAGACTAGTTTTATAATTTGAAATTCCAGGTATGCGGTATCATAGTTCGAGGTCTACCTTCAACCTCGTACCGCCGTAGTAGAAGGTCCTAAATTAACATTTATAATATCTTTGATCTAAGTAGGAACTATATGGATGTTGCATTCATAATATATATTTTATATTCAATGATCTACTATCTCTACTATATAATTTGGCTTAAGGTGGTGATGGTCGGTACGTCTGGCCTAAAAAGAGATCTGAAAATCAGCGGTCAGATAAGCTAAGAAAAAAAGGAGACGGGGTAGCGATCGGAAAGGAGTCCTGGTCTGTTCAGCACCTTTTTTTGTTTTTGAAAGGAATCCGCACGAATAAGGTCGATAATCTCTTTCCCGTTAAGACATGCAATCTTGGGCCGGCCCAGTCCAAGAAATAGCAGTCATATCAAGCAAAGCAGTCAAAAAAAAGTTAACTTACCAATGATTGGAACCATGGTCTTTGTGGATTTCACTCAGTTCCATGTTGCCCTAGCCATCTTGCTATTCCCTCCTTAACGTTTTTTACCTATGAAAGTACCAACGTTGCTGTCAATCTGCTACCAAAGAGGGTTTAGTGTTTTTTGCGAAATTGAAAATTCAATGTGGTAGTTTTTTGCCATCGAAACGTAAAGTGATAGTTTTCCGAAATTTAGCCTGAAACGTTGGTCTAACAATTGAACCGATGAACCAACTCCCTATGGTCGTGCTGGCAATCTGCAAATGCAGCCAACCCCGACAATCCTCAGTCACCAAACCTGCACAAACGCGACACCACTTGTTACCCACTGTTCAGCGGCTTCCTCTAGAGTTCACACCCACCGCGTGGAGAAAGGTGACATGGTTGGGAGTTGGTGTCGACGTCGTTGTCAACAACCTCAAGGATGTCGCACAGACCAGGCCAAGCTACACGATAGAGTTCTAATACTACACTATTAAAGGACAATCTGAACACCATGTCTTGCATTATGCATGTCCAGGCGCCCTGGCTTGACAATCAGCGTCCATAAATTGGGGTTTCTCACGACATCGAAGCAGGTGATGGGTTTGGGAGTCAGGAGTCTCCTCCGCGGCTCTACTTTCTCTTCCACCTAGTATGAGAGGATCATCGACGGAGGATACTAGGTATCCTGTTAGAGGCAGGGGAGGCATTGCGAATCTTGACCTACTAGACGCGGTGCCCAACAAGGACTCCAGGGAACAATACAATATCTTTACTTTCCCACAATGGAACTTCCGAGATTTTGTCAAATATCGACGGGAAAACAAGAGTCACTAAGTTGAAACGATATTATGGACATGATAAATAAATAGACTAATGCTTATGATCTACAAGGTTGTCTTAACGAATATACTTTTCGTTTATAGTGCGCAAATCCCGAGAATGCATATGCATTGATGCACCAATTGAAACCCTTAATGTATAGTATAGGTAGCAGGCTCCCGTCAAGAAAGTTTCATCCCGTCAGCGTTAAAAACCACCCCGTAGCAACGCACGGGTAATTTTCTAGTATATTATAATTACATAGGCCGATCGGCCTGTTGCGTACTAAAACTTAAGAATTCCATCTGCCCTTTTGTGGAACTGGACAAACCTTTGATAAACTCTATGTCACACACCCCTCATTGTAGTATACGAAGATGGTCACCTAGGATAGGCAGAAAAATCTTCAACTGGTTAAGTAGTCACCAGAGACGCTACGGGAGAACCACCTAGATTTTGGTAAGAGACTCGATATCTTTCTTCAATGTGGGTTTTTATTTTCCCACATTGATCCCTTTCTTTCCCGAGATTGGATAGTTCCTCAGTTAGATTCTTATTCATTTAGGTAGGATAGAAAAAAATATTCAGTGTGAGTGCCTAGGTGAAAATAAATCTAATGTTTACATGTTGCTTAATATGATTGAATGCATCATTATCACCTTTTTTTCACGATGAATTCCATAATGCAGGAGAAATGCTAGTTGGTCTAGCAAGATGTTTTTTTATGGATGATATTTCAACTGGTCTTGATAGCTCCACGACATACGAGATCGTAAAGTTTATCCAGCAAATGGCTCATTTGATGGATATCACTGTGGTTATTTCCTTGTTGCAACCACCTCCTGAAACATTAGAATTATTTGATGACATAATTCTTTTATGTGGGGGTCAAATTGTATATCATGGTCCTCGAGAAAATGCTACAGATTTCTTTGTAACTATGGGATTCAAATGCCCAGCTAGGAAGAATGTGGCTGATTTCCTTCAAGAGGTACTACATTACTCCCCTACAAAGGAATAAATAATATATAGTGATAATAACCGATTACTCTTATCAAACTACTGTTCGGAACCTGTACACTTGAATTGGGAAGTTTTACATGCACTAGAGGAGTCACAGTCTTATCCACATAATTAATTGTTTGGTAATATGTACATACTTATGCATATAACATGCATAGTAACAAACTAACATTAATGTCCATGTGTCCAGGTGACCTCCGAGATGGACCAAAAGCAATACTGGGTTAGTGACGAGCATAAGTATGATTACCACTCAAATGAAAAATTTGCCGAATCCTTCCATTTGTCCTATCTCCCACGACTCGTACAATACGATGTATTTGTGCAAAAAAATGCAGGTAATAGTGAGGAGGTAAAAACTAGTTCAACTCTCTCCAAATGGAATGTTTTCAAGGCATGCTTTTCAAGGGAAGTGTTGCTTCTCAAAAGGAACTCCACACTACATATATTCACGGCGTTACAGATGACTGTCCTTGCTTTGGTGATATCAACCATTTTTCTTCGAACAAATATGAAGCACAATTCTATACTTGATGCCAATAAGTACACCGGTGCGCTCCTTATGGCTGTTATGATAGTGAACTTCAACGGCATGATTGAAATTGGAATGACGATTAAGCGACTTCCCACTTTCTACAAGCAGAGAGAGCTGCTAGCATTGCCGGGATGGGCACTCCTTTCTCCAGCTTTCCTCATCAGTGTCCCGATTTCTATTGTGCAGACAGGACTTTGGACCAGCTTAACCTACTACATGATTGGCTACGCACCTTCCTTAATCAGGTACTCATCTTTCTGAATCCAATATCCAACGATCATAGTAGTTGATTAAATTGAGGAATTATATAAAAGACGTTACCTTGCTTCTCACAGATTCATGCAACACTTCTTGGTGCTTTTTGCCATGCATCAAATGTCAATGGGCATGTGTCGTTTATTGGCAACAGTAGGGAGGACACAAATAATGGCCAACATGCTAAGCGTCACTAGCCTTGTAGCAATCTACATATTAGGTGGAGTGGTCATTTCAAAAGGTAAGATGGTTTACTCAGTATATACAAGATGTATGTATATATGTAAAACCTTGAAAAAAGACATGTTTAAGACTTGTTTGCAACTAAGATGATCACAAAAAATTTATTCTAAAAATAGATGATCTCCAACCATGGTTGCGTTGGGGATACTGGACATCCCCATTCACCTATGCACAAAATGCAGTCGCCCTAAATGAGTTCCTGGATGAAAGATGGGCAACGGTAAGCAATCATTTCAACTAACGAACATTCTAGATCAAATGTAAAATAGTTAGCACAGTTGTGACCATACGATCATTATTTTGGATGCTATTAGGAATTTCACTACAAAGATGCTACTACCATTGGTGAAGCTATCCTTCAGACCAGGGGGATGCTCACAGAGTGGCACTGGTATTGGATTTGCGTCAGCGTTTTATTTGGATTCACGCTGGTCTTCAATGTCCTCAGTATATTTGCGCTGGAGTACATGAACTGTATGTATACCAAGCTATCAAAAACTCATTAATATGTTAACAAAAAAATTATCTATCATGATTTTTTTTATCATTTTAGTGCCACACAAGCATCAACTTAACACCGACGCCATGAAGAAGGTGACAGAGTGCACAAACAATAAAGTTCAAGCTGACCAAGCATCAAAAACTCAATTTGTTTTCCCATTTCGTCCTCTTTGCCTTGTATTTGATCATATCAACTATTTTGTCGACATGCCTAAGGTAAGGTTATGAGAACACACTATGTTAATAAATAGTTACATGCATTCTAGTAACTTGTTCACCAATAGTATGTATACCTTCCCTTAGGAGATGGTGAAGTATGGAGTAACAGAAAAGAAGCTTCAGTTATTACAAGATGTTAGTGGTGCTTTTAGGCCCGGGGTACTAACAGGTCTGATGGGGATTACTGGTGCGGGAAAGACAACATTGCTAGATGTTTTGGCTGGAAGAAAAACAGGAGGATATACTGAAGGTACTATTAGGATTGCAGGATACCCAAAGAAGCAGGGGACATTCTCAAGGATCTCAGGCTATTGTGAACAGAGTGACATTCACTCCCCTAACCTCACTGTATATGAGTCGCTTCAGTTCTCTGCGTGGCTCCGCTTGCCATCAAACGTTGAACCATGTGAAAGAGATGTAAGCGCATTAACCACTTGTGATCTTTACCCTCGTTCAAAAAAGAAATATCTCACATGATTTTTCTTGTTTCAGATGTTTATATACGAAGTTATGGAGCTAGTTGAGTTAACTAGATTGAAGAATGCCATGGTGGGTCTGGTGGGAGCAACTGGCCTATCAGCTGAGCAGCGAAAAAGGCTAACAATAGCCGTAGAGCTTGTAGCTAGTCCATCCATTTTATTTATGGATGAGCCAACCACCGGCTTGGATGCTCGTTCTGCAGCAATTGTCATGAGAACAGTAAGAAAGACGGTGGATACTGGACGGACTGTTGTGTGCACAATTCATCAACCAAACATCGAGATCTTTGAATCTTTTGACGAGGTACGATTAAGCGTAGACTTTAAATCAGTAAAAATAACCTAACTGAACTAGCAAGATATAAAATTCATAGTGTTGTGGTGCCAAGAACTCTAGATCAAAGGCGAGTATAATTACCTGATTAGTTACATATAACGGAAACTAGCATGCTTTGTATAGAAAATAAACATCAAATATAGTTGAACATCAGATCGCCTTGTTTACATATGTATTTTTTTGAGTGGCGTATCTAGGAGTTAATTGCTAATGAAACAGAGCTTTATATATGATTGTAAAAAATTACCTCTCAGCTTCCGTTGAAAATGGCGATTTAATTTAATATTTTTCTCAACTTCCATTAAATTTTCTATCGATTTTTTTAATTCAGTTTGACTATTTGCAGCTTCTACTTATGAAAAGAGGCGGTCAGATCATCTATAGTGGCTCACTAGGTCATCTTTCTAGCAACATGATAAAGTATTTCGAGGTAAGATTTAGCCTATTTTATATATATTCACTAGGTGGATTGGAAAATATTGAAATAGCCTTCTCACAGGCTATACCAGGTGTTCCTAAAATAAAAGATGGCCAGAACCCAGCAGCATGGATGTTGGATATCAGTTCACACACAACAGAATATGGAATTGGAGTGGATTATGCAGAAATTTATCGGAGCTCTACCTTATACAGGTAACTGTGACATAATTAATCATAATGCTACACTCACACTATTATTTATTGGATTGAGTAATTAAGATAAAAATACATTTTTCCTGCAGGGATAACATGCTTCTAGTTGACGAGCTTGGAAAACCTGCACCAAACACAGATGATCTATGTTTTCCTCCAAGATATTGGCCAAACTTTAGGGCACAATGTATGGCTTGCTTGTGGAAGCAAAGACGCGCATACTGGAAAAACCCAGAGCACAATGTTGTTCGGTACCTAAATACTCTTGCTATGTCAATTATGTTTGGAATTGTATTCTGGCAAACTGGCTCAATGATGTAAGTAGGAAGGATAACAAACTTAATTATTTACATTCATTAAAATATATTATATCATAACTTGGTTTTCCTTTGTAACAGAAAACAGCAGCAAGATATATTCAACATACTAGGACTCATATATGGATCGGCACTATTTCTAGGCTTCAATAATTGCACCATCTTACAACCAGTTGTGGCAATGGAGAGGGTTGTTCTCTACCGAGAGAAAGCGGCAGGCACATACTCTACGTTGGCCTATGTCATAGCTCAGGTAATAATATTTCTTTACCTATCCATGTGAACACAAAATAAGTGATCTGAACCTAGAAGGCTTGGCATCCTTTTTCTCATTTCAAACGCTCGGATTTTGTCTGTAGATGGCGGTTGAACTTCCTTACATGCTTCTGCAAGTGTTCACCTTTGCGGGAATCGTATACCCGATGATTGGGTTCCAAATGATCTTCGTCAAGTTCTTTTGGTTTTTACTTTACATGGTGCTAAGCTTCATGTACTACACACTCCTTGCGATGATGACAGTGGCACTAACACCTAACATTGAGATAGCTTCCGGGTTGTCCTTCCTTATCTTCATCTTTTGGAATGTCTTCTCCGGTTTCCTTGTCCCGAGAGAGGTATGGTCTTCTTACATCAGTACACTTGATATAATAAGTACAATGCAGACTTGGGAGAACACAAAAATAATTACATTGCTTAACTAGCCTGATGAACAACAAAACAATGTGGTAATGTGGATGCAGTTGATCCCTGTGTGGTGGAGGTGGGTGTACTGGGCAAACCCAGCGGCATGGACGGTGTACGGGCTGATGTTCTCGCAGCTGGGCGACCGCACAGAGCTGGTCCTTGTGCCTGGGCAGCCGGACCAGACAGTGCGGGTCTTCCTTGAGAGTTACCTTGGCCTTGAGGACCGCTACTTTAACCTCATAACCTACCTGCACGTGGCTATTATCGCCCTATTTGGGTTTCTCTTCTTCGTATCACTCAAGCACCTCAATTTCCAGCGCAGGTAGCACACAGAATAAAATGAATACCATCTGCCAACTATGAATACAGAAAGCGGTAAATAACTGATGGAAATGTGTACATAATCACATTCTTTGATTTCTTGTGAGGAAGTAATTACATGATTTGTGGGAGATGCCGCATATGCATAGTATTAGTACTACATTACAAGATTGTCTTGAAGGCAATGAACGACAAATTAAATTCCCAAGTGTATATGTTATTAGAGTTTGTAAAGGCATATGATTGGAATTTAGTCAAGTAGGAGCTGTATTAACTTGTGATGTCCTAGTGATCTAACAAGGCCTACTCGCCCTAAGACATGGCTCTTCTCCTCATACTAGTAATCTTGCATATGTAATGCGTGTCCCAAAGTTAATATAAATAAACAATACATTTTTTAAGAACAAAAAATTTAACAGCACATTACAATTCTACTAGTCAGGTGCCCATGTGTTGTGGGGGGATTAAAAAATATTGTGTCATCCAAAATTTATATTTCAATACTAGTCAAGTGCCCATGCCTGTGCTCAGGCCTTGCATTTCTTACTTTGGTGGCCATATTTGGTTCACCTAACATAGGTGTATCTTGCCTAGACCGCGAAATTGGCCCTGCAATGGGTGGCCAAGCTCTGGATTTGAACGGCGGAGTGCGGAATCAGATTTAGGAGATATATTATATTGAGGAATTGTGGAAAAAGATATATCCATTTCTTCGTCATTGGCAGAAGCATTGTAGAAAAAGAGAGATTACTCATTACAACCTCACTAGTTGACGCACGTGCCATGCACGTCTCCACTATTAACAAATTAAAAATAATTTTGGTATAGTCTATAAACTTTCAAAATGACAATGCGAAATTATTTATATTATGAGTTGCACAAAAATAATAAAATCTTAAAAGATTTAGAGATTTAAAACACTAAACCTTCTAATCGATTGCACGAGAAATTGCACATATCACTCCTAAAAAGGGCAAAGACCTAGTGCACAAAGTCGAAAATGAAGAAGATGCTGCTTTGACTGGTACCTGGACGGGGAAGAGAGATTGTAACCCGTTGAGGTGTGTAATAGAGCATATGTAAATGGAAGCCATTTATTTTATGCTTAGAGCATAATACCACATTTAGATGTAAAGAGTTGTAACACATTCGGAAAACAATCTCTATCTATGGTAGCAAGGACAGACATGATAGACAGTAGCGAGAAAAGGAATTTTGTAAATCGCACAGCGGCAAAACCAACCAGCTTTTCGTTTTGTCATGCAGACTGATGGACCTAATATACATCCATGTTGATGTTATGCATCTGAGTATATTATGGGTCTCTGGCTATATAGTGCACACAGAATTACCAGCTCATTACATGCCACATCGGTAGAGGAAGCCTGCAAATTTTATGATCATCAAAGATAATTTACCCGCAGGTAATGTGGACGCATCATTCGGTTTTCTCCATGAAGAACTGGCACCTCTTCCACTCGGACATCTATAGGAGCATCGTGGTCTCCCTGTCCGCAGTGTCACACTTGCCGAGATGCCTGGGCGCAGCGCAGTCGGGGCGGGCGTGCCAAGGAACGCCGCATTGGGTGCAAAACGAGCTTGGCGAGCTGCTGATGAACGCGTCCGGCGAGCGGGCTGAGACGGCTGGCTTCTAGCACCGGCAAGTGAGTCGGATTCCGGACGGGGGCGAGCTTGGCGAGCTGCTGATGAACGCGCCCGGCGAGCGGGCTGACACGGTTGGCTTATAGCACGGGCAAGCGAGCCGGAGACGCGGACGACGGCGAGCTCGGCGAGCTGCTGATGAACGTTCCTGGCTTCTAGCACGGGCAACCGAGTCGGAGACACAGACGGCGACGAGCTCGGCGAGCTGCTGATGAACGCGCCCGGCGAGCGGATTGACACGGTTGGCTTCTGGCACGGGCAAGCGAGTTGGAGACACGGACGGCGACGAGCTCGGTGAGCTGCTGATGAACGCGTCCGACGAGCGGGCTGAGACGGCTTGCGAACGCGAAGGGCTTGCGGGACGGCGAGCCGGGGTCTGCTGCTCGAGACCTATTTACGTGACAGGAAGAGAACGAATCGTTTTTATGACTTGCGGTGGCATGCATGTAATTTTTCTCCACGAATCGTTTTTATGACTTGCGGTTACATATCCATGTGCTCTTGAACTCAACATTGGAGCAGTCTGGTCCGTATGATTCATACTGTTCGACGGCTGAGATAGAATGTATCTACGGAGTTTGCTCTTTTATAACTAGTTTAGATAATGTCATGGTTGACAAACTGATCCAAGTGGTACATGTCATGGTTAAAAATAACCAACTAGAACATACAAGCATGTCAAATGAACCACAGCGAGCAGCATCAGTACCGCCACTGCCCTAAGTACATTCTAATGCAGGTGCAAGCAATTCAGTTTCGGTACAATTTAGAAATGCAGAGTAATGACTAGGTAATCAGACACACATGTATATTCTATCCATAAGCGCGCTCTCAATGTTTGTTGATTATTCTTATTTCGTCATGAAAAAAGTATTGTTCTGAATTTATACAATACAAAACTTTAATTTAACTTGAAGTTACTTGAAATTAAATGGCGTTGAACCAGAATCCGGTGAATAAGAAATTTACCCAGGATCAACTCCTTCGTTCACCGGCAAGGGGATCAATTTCTTTGCCTTGGGCTCTCCGTAGAGGGAATAGCTGGGATGCGGAAATAGAAGCCGTCGTCGGCCTTGCCAACAGAAACCTAGAATCGAGCAGGAGGGGCTAGTGATCTGGCAGATAGCTGACTCGTCCGTGACCGTGCGTGCAGCCGAGGTGAAGGTGGCGTATCCTATTGGTGAGAGTTGTTGGCCGTGGGCTCAGTTTTAACCGATGGTGCACCGGAGCTTCACTAGTGGAAACAACCCCTTTCGTCCAGGGGGGCAGGGGGCATCTGTCCCGGTTGCACCAAAAACCGGGACAAGTGCCATGCATTGGTCCCGGTTCGTGTGCCCGAGGCAGCAGAAACCACCTGGGGGCATCTGTCCCGGTTCGTGGGGAGCCAATGGTCCCGGTTCGTGGCACGACCCGGGACGAATCCCTAGCCACAGGCCACGTGGCGCGCGCATGGGCATTGGTCCCGAATCATACCCCTAACCGGGACCAATGTCCCTTCCCCTACAAATGCGGCCACAGCCCCGTCCCTTTTTTTTTAAGCATGGGTGGTATTGTCTGTCCGCGTGGCGCATGGGTGGTATTGTCTGTCCGCGTGGCGCGGGAGTTGTAACGCGTGGCCATGAATGCGCGTTATAAACTGCCGCACCTCCACTCCACGCACCGTCGTGCCACCACCATGCCTCCGAGGAGGAACAACACTACCGGTTTCCGCGGAGTTCGATCGCGGCAGAACGGAATGTTCACCGCGACTATCCGCTTCGGGGACGACCGCATCCCCCTCGGCTCCTTTGCGACGGCCTCGGAGGCCGCCCGCGCTTGGGACGCGGCGGCCTGGCGCCTCGGCCGCCCGCGGTCGTTGATGAATTTTAGCGACTGCCACACCCTCTGGGAAGCGGAGGCCAGGGCGCCGACGCCGCAGATCGTCACTGCCGCCGACCACCGCCACCTCAGGCATCGCGCGTTTCAGGGCCTAGTCGACGCCAGGGACGACCGCGTGGTCCGCGAGTATTACCGGAACAATCCGGGTGAGGAGAGCGCCGACGAGGAGCTATGGCAGACCCGCGCGGCTGAGCGGGCGGAGCGGCGCCTCGAACGCCACCTCGAGTTAGATGCCGCTCGGGAGGCGAGGACGAAGGCGCTGCAAGCGCTCCGTCGGGCCGACCACGCCGGCGAAGTCTGGGCCTCCGATGATCCGAGGTGGGGGCCTATCTCGGAAATACCATCATGCACCTCCTCCGACGACGAGGAGGTCACCGACGACGACGAGGACGAAGAGTAGCGCGCTAGCGCGTCTGTTTTCTGTTGGCTGTTTAATAAAATAATTTGTTGTATTCCGGCAAACAGTGGCCCTCTAGCTCGTCTGTTTTCTGTTTTTCCGTGTGATTTTTCCTGATTTATTGGATTCAGATCTAATGGCATTTCGATAGACGTTAAAAAGAGGGGGACATGTATTTCGATAGATAAACAAGGCACGGTACACATAATGGCAAGATTGGATCTAAATCTAAACGGAGAGCATAGATCTAAATAAACAAGGCAGTACATAATGGCAAAAGTGCATCGATCTACTAGTCATACTCCTGCCTAGTCCTATAGTACATGTACTCGTAGTCGTCGTAGTCGCCGCCGCCGTCGTCGTCACTATCGTCTGACGGTGCTCTGCACTCCCTCGGAGGATCACGACTCCAGGGCTGGGCCTGAGGGTAGCGCAGGCGAGGGATATCGCCGGCCCTGATGTAGTCCATGACGCTCTGTAGAGTCCGGCCGGACCACCATAGCCGACGACCGGCCTCGTGATAGTTCCCAGGAGGCAGACCGTCCTCCTCATACCTGGCGAGCGCCCTCTCACGCCGATTGATGAAGAAGGCATCCCAAGTATGCTGGTTATCGGGATGCCAACTGGGATTTCTCCGCTGCTCCGGCGTGAGCTCGTGGTAGTAGTGGTTTGTGATGGTCGCCCGACGCGCCACACCTTGAGGAAGAGGAGGGACCGGCACTCCTCCGGCGCTCAGCATCCAACCGGCGGGAACGTTGTAGCCGCACGGGCAGGGGTAGTTCGAGGCGGAAAGTGCCTCCGCCTGGATGAATGTTAGAGTGGGTACGGTAGAAGCCATGAGAGAGTGGTGAGTTTGTATGTGTTTATGGCAATGCAGTGGCAATGTATACATATATATAGCGAGAAGAAAACATCCCTTTAGTCCCGGTTGGAGGGACCAACCGGGACTAAATGGGTTATGGTTTCATTGGGAAACGGATCATCCCTTTAGTCCCGGTTGGGGACACCAACCGGGACTAAATGGGAATTAGGGTTTCGTTTGGACCAATCAGATAGAATCACACGGATCGTGTGTTTCTTTCAAGCGCTCTTGAGTCGTTGGATCCGGGTGTGTTTTTTTCGAGCTGTCGTGAGCCGTCCGATCAGGGCTACAGTGTGTTTCCTTCGAGCTGCTGTGAGCCGTTGGATGAGTTGTTTCTTAACCGTTGGATCAAAACACTAGCTCAACACTTTGTGAGCCAGAGGACCCTATATATATAGCCCAGCTTCATACCCCGGTCAGTTCATCTCCCAAATACAAAACATCCGGATTCGCCCTCATACGTCCAGTCGTGCATTTGGTATGCATATATGCACCCAGTAGCCACGGTCGGGCTGTATGATGGCGATACCGTCTGTTTTGTTCCACACCCCCTTAAGGTTTGATACATCATATATACTCAATTCATCGAGCAAATACAAAATATCCGGGTTCGACATCATACGTCCTGCCGTGCATTTGGGTCAGTGTTTAACACATTCATCCCCCTTTAACACATTCATCCATGCATGCTTGGGTCAGTGTTCACTTTGAGCTCGGGTAGTAATGTGCACGGGAACATCATCCGCGACGGCCGAGCACGACAGAACAGAATGTTTACCGCATCCCCCTCGGTGTTCGTTTGTTTTCTCTTTTTAATAAAAGAATTTTTCCTGTACAAAATAAATAAATAAAAGAATTTGTATTCCGGCGACATTGCGGCGCGCTAGCGCGTCTGTTTTCTGTTTAATGTAATTATCACTAATTTTAAAACAATATAAGATATTTATATTTAAATTAAGTGCAAATAGTGAAATAGTTAATAGTTTGAATAGTTAGAATAATTATTTAGGTAAACAGAAAACGGATTTAAATTATTTACGCAATTTCAAACAATTTTAATGTTGTAATTTTTTCGTAATTTGAAAGTATGTAGAAGTTATTCACTTACATATTTAAGATATTCAAAATTTGGCGCTAAAACAATTGGCGCGCCGGCCCACTGGTTCTGGCGCGGGCGACCAGCCGGGCATTTCGTCCCGGTTGTTGCCACCAACCGGGACGGAAGGGTCTTTCGTCCCGGTTGTTGCCACCAACCGGGACGAAAGGGTTATAGGATATAAACACGTCACCGCTCTCCTCAGTTCCGAGCGAGCGCAGGGACGAAATCGACGCCGCCAGGCTGCCCATTTTTTCCGTCCCCCCGCGCCGCCCCTCACCCCGTCGGCATCCGCGCCGCCCCCCCTCGCCCCGTCGGCATCCTCCTCTGTGGCGCCGCTCCCGACTCCGTCGAGCGCACCCACCCCCCCTCGGCCCCCCTACGCGCCCTCTCCCGTTCGCCTCGGCCGCGCGCCGCCCTCTAGGTCCCGTCGCTGCCCCGCGCCGCTGCCCCGCGCCGCCCCTCGATCCCGTCGCTGCCCCGCGCCGCCCCTCGATCCCGTCGCTGCCCCGCGCCGCCCCTCGATCCCGTCGCTGCCCCGCGCCATCCTCCACCGCCCCGCGCCGCCGCTGCCCCGCGCCGCTGCCCCAAGAGGAGGTAAAAGGCCTGCCTCCATCTCGCCCTAATCTGGGGCCTTTTTTGTTTTTCTTCCTTTTTTTTACTTAATTACTGTTTTTTATTATTGTTAGAATTATTAGTTTACAAATGTTAGAAATTTTAGTTTATGAATGTTAGAAATTTTAGATTAGACTTATTTACTTTAAATTTGTTTAGAATTGATATAAAAAATTTAAGAATGTTAGAGCATGTCTAACAGACCCCCTATATGGCCCAAACCCGTATAATAACCGCTGATATACGGGTTTGGGCTATACCCGGCCATCTAGCAGACCCCGTAAATGGACCACCCCGAACGATTTTTTACAAGTTTGGGTAGGGGGCGGCCCGTCGACCCCTACATGTGCGGGTCGGGAGGGGATATAGAGGGCCAACCCTCTACCTCGTGCGAGCTAGGGCGCGCTGAAGATCTTTCGAGAGTATGGACAGAGTTTACTTTGTCTAGAAATAACAACAGCAATTAAAATTCAGATACGAAGAGGCATCCCTGATGCCCCTGTTAGAAGAGAGCAAATCAACACTAAAATGAAGAAAACAGATATTGCTGCTGTATGAATGTGTTGAAGAAGCAAAGACAGGACCAAAGGTTACCAAATTTGCTGGTAACCTTTGGTCCTGTCTTTGCTTCTTCAACACATTCATACAGCAGCAATATCTGTTTTCTTCGTTTTAGTGTTGCTTTGCTCTCCTCTAACACGGGCATTAGGGATGCTTCTTTATATCTGAATTTTAATTGCTGTTGTTATTTCTAGACAAAAAAAACTCTGTCCATACTCTCAAAATATCAGCTGCCATGAGGGTGCCCAAGTCATGGATATGCAAAATGTCCAAAACCCTGTTTTGTGAGGGACCAATTTTAGATTCGTACGTTTAGAATTGATATAGTATATTGAAGAATGTTAAAATTATTAATTACGAATGTTAGAAAATCTAATTAAGATAGTGTTATAAATTTAAGAATGCTAGAAATGTTATCGTATGTTTAAATATTATTATGCATAAGCAATTTTAATGAATTGGATCTGAAATATATACTTACTCTTTTTGTATATTATGGAGCCAAGAGACGAAGATGCCGAAAATATGATCGAGGGTTTAATCCGCGGGCCCGACGTAGAGCCCGATGTGAGCCAGTGGATGAACGACTCCGGTGAGGGAGATCCGGTGCTCACCCAGGGAGACGACTCCGATGAGGGAGAAGCCGGCGGCTCCGATATGGGAGCAGCCGACGGCTCCGGTGGAACCATACAAATTACAAACACCGGCTCCGAGGTGCATATATATATATATGTTAATTAATGAAGCATCCGTTGTCTATATACATGTATTAACAGTCTTTATATTTTTAGCCATCCGGTTCAAATATATCAACCGGAAAAAAGACTAAACGAGGCGCAACAAAGAAGTTGAAAGATACAGAAAGATACAGGATCGACACGATCACAGCAGACGGCGCACCCGAGCTTCCCGCTGATGTTGCCCAAAAATTTGCGAAGCAATGCGGAGTGCTAGTTAGAGATCACATCCCGATCACTGTTAATGAGTGGAATGAGCCAAAAGATCCGCGGAAACAAGGAATTTCATATGTCGGCAAAATAGCCAAAGATCATCTTTTCTCTAAGATTTTGGCTAATTTCAACTTACCCGTGCCGGAGGTGGACGAGAATGAAGCGGATGTGACTGAGGCCGATGTTACTAAAATGAAACATGAGATACGGGAAAAGGTCAAAGCGTGGACCCTGAAAAAGATGGCCGAGCAATTCAAAAACTGGAAGAAAAGATTGAACCTTGATTATGTTAAGAAGAACAAGACTCCTGATTTCACTCAAGGGTATGAGAAAATAAAACCCGTATGGCCAGACTTCGTGAAGTACAAGCTGGCAGAGAATGAACTGGAAAGGACGAAAACAAATGAGAAAAACGCCGGCAAAAAGGTATATCACCATGTTATGGGGCAAGGTGGCTACAAGGGTTCTAGTCCCAAGTGGGAGACATGGGAGAACAACCTGATTCAGCAGGGGATCACTCCCAAGCCGTTCTTGTGGGTCGAGCGGACAAGGTCATGGTTCTACGGGCATGGGGGCAGGTTGGACACCGAAGGAAAAGCAATATATAACCTAAGGCATAAAAAGAGTCATCCTGTACCCATAGAGAAGCTGAGAGACGCAATAAAGGACGTTAAAGATGGGAAGTTCGTGCCAGATAGAGAGAACGACGAGCTCACACGAGCCCTAGGGAATAAGGAACACGGAGGTCGTACACGAGGCACAAAAGGCACTCCTCCGTGGAGTGTTGCGTTCGACTCCACCAAAAAGTTATACCCAGATAGAAGCCGTCAACGTAAAAAGGACAAGGAGGCAGCTGAAGCAGAGAATCAGGCAAACTGGAGGCGTCAACTTGAAGAAATGGTAAAGCTGACAAAGGATGTAGCAAAGAAGCGGCAGGACCAAATTAACACACTTAGCCAGCAGATAGTGTCTATCGGCGCATCAGTACACATGCTAGAAGTTGAAGCTGAGGCTCCCGACGCCGCACATTCTCATCGCAAAAGCAGCGTTGCGTCCACGCAGCTACCGGATGATGATGCACCACCGATGATTTACCCGGTGGACGAGATCACGGAAATGACATCCTGTGAGCTCCACGTGAAGGTCGTCAATATAACCATCAAGGCGGCGGCCGGATATGTCTTACCGATTGGCAACGAACCAACTCACCATTGTCTCCCGGTTCCACGGGGCTACGCTGTTGTTGGGGTCGATGAAGTTGCCAACGGATTCGAGCGGGTAAAGCTTGATTTTCCTGAAGGTGAAGACGAAGAGTTGACTGAACTCGGAGAAGCCAAGAACTCGACCGTTCTATGGCTAAAGGAATGCATTGTGCTCACAAATCAGACGACAAAGCCATCGAATTCTCGCATTTCTCCAGCGCAAAAGTCTCCAGCGCGGTCGTCTTCGCAACGCATGCCGTCTCCGGCGCGGTCGCCTACGCCGTGCACGTCTCCAGCGCGGTCGCCTACGCCGCCGCGTCAGCCCTCTCCGCCCACTAAGTTTCTGCCGAAACGTAAAAAATCACCGAAACGTCAACGGTCACCCCTCCCGAAGGTACCAAAAGAGGTACCCAAGTTACCTTACGACTATACTCCCGAGGAAACCCAGAAAATCGCAAAGGACGAATACGATGCGTGGAAATCAAAGCGGAAGGAGAAGCAAAAGCCAGATTTCCCTGAGACCGAAGAAGAGATAGAACGAGCTTGGAAAATGGTGAAGACTCTTCATCAACCCGAGCCGAGTCTGTCATCTGACTATGACCGCTCTATTCTGAAGTCACACCAGGAAATGGTGCGGTCAACGAAGAGTAGTAGCGCAAGCGGGAAAAAGGGGAAATCAGTTGCTCAACTCGGAGAGCAGAAAAAACAATCCACGTCCCCGCTCAAAGTGATTTCCAATACCCAGGTGGGGCCGAGCACTAATATTGCTGATGAGGATATTGATCCGGAGTTTATAACACTGTTCGCAGACAAGGCAGCTGATGCGGGTTTGTCCATTGCTGGAGTATATGCCAACAGTGAACTACTTCCCCGCACGCTGAAGGTGCGTACAAATACGAGTCCGGCAGCCTCTTGTCAAACCGAGGAGATAAAGAATCTACACAACGAAAATGCGAAGAGTGCATAATTGGTATATGCAAGCCGCTAATGAATCTGAGGACTGGCTATGTCTCTGCGGTAAGGACGGGCACTATGGAACTGGAAATGGAATTGTTATGATTCAATTTGAGGAATTGTTTCAGTTATACCAGCAGCAGGCCCTCGACAAATCTATCCTTAGTGCCTATTGTATGTAAGCACTTATTTCTCTAGCTCACCCCTCATTCAATTGCATATATATTCATATATATATATATATATATATATATATATATATATATATATATATATTTATATATATATAGTACACTCATATATTATAATTGCAGAAATGAAGATTCTCGAATGCAAAAGAGATGGAATCTATGATATTGGGGTTCATTGATCCAAATATTATTTTTGAAAAGACTCTTCGGCAATCTCCCAAGGATACAGAAAATAATATTCTGAGGGCAATAATATTTAACCAACACCGACGGGAAATACTATTTCCTTACAACTTCAAGTAAGTGTGTTACTCTGTTGTAAACATTCTGTTTTCCTTACTCGATGTTCATTGTATAATTGATGAGTTCTGCATGCGCAGCTTCCACTATATTCTGCTAATCTTCCAAATGGACAAAGGAAAAGTAATTGTAATGGACTCAAAACGTAAACCCCTCTCAATGTGGGCTGACATGCAGGAAATGATCCAGCGGTAATTTCAATTTTTATTAATTTCAGTATTTATATATTGCAATATATCGACTACTTTGTTTCATTTTCGGATATCAAGTAATTACTAACTCTTTTTATTCTTTTTCTTTCTCGGGTAGGGTTTGGAAGAGGTTCATAAAGAAGTCTCCCGGTGAATGGGAAAAACAACTTACATTTGAGGTTGTGCAAGTAAGTACTATCTAGATCCGTGCCTATCTCCATTATCATGCCTGGTTGATTATTATTTTGATTGAAACAATCTTCTCGTATAGTGCTTGCAACAAGGAGACGGGAATAACTTGTGTGGATACTACGTTTGCGAGTTCATTCGTCAGACCACATCTCCCAAGGGCAGAAATTTAAAACAACTTCATGTACGTTAATCGTCAATTCTTCTTATTACTATCTATTTTAGTTACTTAGCTTCATATATTTTAGTGACCACTCTTCTTTATATTTGATCGAACGGCTTCGGGACGGTCTTCTACCTAGGGACCGCATACGAGCAATTCAGGAGGAAATTGCGGGCTTCTTAGATGCAGAGGTCATAAACGTACATGGAGAGTACCATGCCTCCGGTTGGAACTAAGTTTGATTTTGTAATACACTCCATCGGTCATGTAATATGATCGATATACTTTGCTTCTGTAATATAAGTGTTTCTTATTCTGCTTTATATACTTATTCACTCGTGCGATCCGGGGGCTCGGTGGAGGGTACACCGAGGCTCCTCTCTTCTCGAGGTCCGGGGAGGGGCCGCCAGGAGGTCTCGGGGACCAAAAAAACGGAAATTGTAAAGCCCTGCCGCGGCAGAGAAAAGGGCAAAAGCCCTGCCGCGGCAGAAGGGGCATGCATCCCGGGTCGTATTCAGAACCGGGACTAATAGCCCTGGCCAGGTTCCAGCGCTCGGGCCACGTGGTCAGCCCCATTTGTCCCGGGTCCTGCCACAACCGGGACCAATGGGGAGGGTATTTGTCCCGGATGCCCCGTCCCGGTTGCACAACCGGGACAAAAGGGGGCCTACGAACCGAGACTAAAGCCCCTGTTTCCACTAGTGCTTGTCGTGCACCCCGTGCATACAACCATGGTTACAAAGAGACGTTTTATGCGGTGTGTACACTAGGCGCCTTCAGTTGGAAGTGTTCATGTTTGAAACTTTGAATCCGGTTAAATGGGCTGCGATCCTGTACAGTAACTGCACGTTGGCCTATTGTGCTCCCTGGGCGAGGAAGACGCCGACGGCAACCCCGTCGGCGTAGTGGGCTTGGCTTGGGCAAACGTAGGCCCATACGCCGACGGCAGCCCCGGCGGCGTAGTTTTTTTTTATTATTGTGCTGTTGTGGTGCTTCCAGTGGGGTAAATTGCAGAAAATTTATAATATAATTGACATCACACAAACATCATACCCATATCATCCAAACACCATATAAAGTACAACATCATCCGAAAATCATCAATGTCATACAGACACCATGCGTACAAACACAAACATGTTCCTACATCTCTCGAGAGCTCGAGGTGCCTATTTCGGACCGCATGAGAATAGGCGACCGACCACGCGGTGCAACTACCGTTGTCGAATCACCCGCTGAACTAGGCGAGGTACTAGCACCGGCATGAATCGGTGTGGTATCGCGCGACGAACTCGGCGGGGCACCACCACCTCCATGAACCGGTGTGGTCGCGTGCCATGGACTCTGTAACGCATCAACACGGCCAAAGGGTCCAGTCCCGGAGCACCCCGATCCTTACATGCCTGTTTAAGCAAAAGTTAGCAATTTGGAAGGCACATGGTAGCGGTAACAACTGGTTTGACAAATAACTTACCGAAGTCCTTGAGTGGTATGTGCGAGTGAATTCCTCCTTCGATGGGCACCGTGGCGCCAGCCCCGGCCTAGCTGGCCGTACTGGTAGTGGCTCCGGCTCTCTAGTGGAAAACCCCCTCTCGATCGCCTGCAAATAGTTTAGATGTTGTCTTTCAAAGTATAGGAAATGAGACTTGTCATCTTTTGCAACAATTAAGCAGGATGTTAGTCTTTCAAAGTATAGGAAATGAGACGTGTCATCTTTTGCAACAATTAAGCAGGGGATTGTATGATGTTTTAGTGTTTAAAAAAAAGACATATTTAGATACGTTTTAGTGTGTAGATTCACATGTCTAGATACATTGTTTACCACTGGTAGAAAATAGGCCTTTAGTCCCGGTTCGCAAAGGCCATTATTCCCGGTCGCGCAACCGGGACTAAGTATGCGCGACTAAAGGCCCCACACCTTTAGTCGCGCCTCTTACGGACCGGGACTAAAGGCCCGTCCACGTGGGCGCCAGGAGTCCGTCGGGGCGAATGAGCTTTAGTCCCGGTTCTCGTGGCTAACCGGGACTAAAGGTCTCCGCCGCAGGTTTAGGGTTTTATCCCCCCTAAACCTGGTTTCTTTTTAATTTTTTTGTTTTATTTCTTATATATTTTATTTTGTGTTTTATTTTAATTATGATAAAGTTTCAGTACACATATATATTCTACGTTACTATATGCATGCATATGAAATTTCAAACAAGAATTCAATAGGAATATATAGTATATATATATTCAATCTCGGGTGACCATATACAACTTTCGAACAAGTTTCCATACACAATTACGATGGATGACCATACACAACTTCGAACAAGTTTCAATCTAGGAGATGCATAAGGAAAAATCCTGCTAAGTCATCTTGAATTGGTCGTCGTCGGACGTATAGTGTTCTCCTTTAGAATCGATGACATGCCTAAGGAAAAATCCTGCTAATTCCTCTTGAATTTGTCGGAAGCGAGCTTCTGAACTAAGCCTCCTACGCAAGTTATCCGTCGCCTTCCGCAAGCTATCCGACATCTTCTTCTCAGAGGTTTCTCTCCGGATGTTCTCACAAACATAGTATCCACATAGATTGGTCCCCGGTGGCTGCTTATCCACATTAACTAACTTTCTAAAATCTAGCTTATGTTTGAATTCACCGACAATTTCTCCTGAGAACCGTCTCCAAACTCTACAGTGCAAAGAAAATTAAATGAACAAGGGAGTTATTAGCTACTGCATATTCGGAAATGAACAAAAGAGACCGATCGATATAGAGCGCAAATGATTGAAAATAATTACTTTTGCAGCATTTTTCTCATGTCGGCCCAAAGCGTTGCATCTGTATCCATAGAGTCCATGATATAAACTGTGGAGGTGTGAAGTTCAATTTTTAGCAGCATCCAGTGGAATCTGCGGACACGTTATACATTCACAGTCATGCATAACTTATCGATTAGACATACCATGCATGGAGTAAACAAAAGAGAATGGGCACAAGAGAGAAACACTCACCCAAAATGGTAAGGAAATAGAACATGACTTTTGAGTTGATGCTTTGTAAGAAACCTGAACAAGTCTTTCTCCACGTCTTCAGGGTGACGTTGTAACATAGTTCCATTAATGATTTGTGGTTCAATGAACCCAACATCATGAATGTTTCTTATTTTGCATTCCCAAATCTTCAATCTGCATAATAGAGTACGCAACAATATAGTTAGGACAATATATATATATAGTGCAGGCAATGAAGAACGAGATGAGGTAGAAATAAATCACTTACAGAACGTAGCAACTTAGGACAGATTTGTCGAGCTCGCGCAGATTGAACAGCTGGAACAATTCACTCATTTCAACTGTTACAGAGTACCGTTTGGTGTGATGCTCCTCTGTAACATCCACATAAACATATTCTTTGGCGGCCCATGATATGAAATTATTGTACCAACGTAGCAGATTTCGCATTTGTGGTGGTAGACTCTTCCTGCGTAGGCTCGACGAGAGGCCCATTCTTCACATATTGAAATGCTACCTCACCCATTGGCGCATCGTCAAGGCCTAACGAGGCACGAAGAGTCAAACCCATCTCGGACGCATTTATCATGGCACTCTCTACAGTCAATCCAATTGCTGCCGCAGCTGCTCTGACCTCGGGGTCCTGTTCCGGACCGGCTTTCACTATGAGCGAGGGATCGATTGTTTACTCTGCATCCCGAGCTGGTCAACTTGTTTCCCGCTTTTTTTCCTTTCTTCATTCTCCTCCTTCAATATTTCTGCTTGCCTACGAAGTTCACTTCCATAGTCGTCAGGCGTATTCAGCTCGGCTTGGGACGGTTGCGTCAAAAAACTCGTAGCGCACTTCTTTACCTTCGGAGGGTATACTTCCTTGGGCTTAGGCTCCCTTAGCGCCTTCCGATCGGCCGACCATTTCTCATACTCAGCCTTCGCGGCCAATTTTGTTTCAGCTTCACTAAGTTCCCAAGGCCTTGGGGGGATAGGCTTCAGTGATGGCTCCGGTACCCGTGTGGTCTTAGGTACATAAGACTCCAGGTTAATAGTCCAAGAGCGGGTTTCCTTGCTGTCCGCCTGCTTCTGCTTCTTCGCCGGTGGAGGAATGGGGGGGCGACGACTGCTTATCCGCCGGAGGAGGATTGGGGGGCGACGGCTGCTTAGCCGCCGGAGGAGGATTGGGGGGCGACGCCTGCTTACCCACCAGAGGAGGATGGGGGGGCGACGCCTGCTTACCCGCCAGAGGAGGATGGGGGAGCGACGCCTGCTTACCCGCCGGAGATTGTGGATCGGGGGACGACGTCGAATGGCTTGAAGGAGGTGTAGGTGAACCAGCACCACCACCACCACCATCGGAGGGGGGGTGGACTTGTTAGCATTGGCGCCTCGCCTGGAAACACTATGTACTTCTTTTTCCATAGAATGAACTGGCGCTTGACATCTCCAAGTCTTCTCTCCCCTTCCGACGTAGCCATGTCAATCTCCAGGTCCTCAAACTCTTGGACTATGTCTTCCACCGTGACACGAGCATAGCCTATGGAATGGGGTTGTTGTGGTGGAGTGCTCCAGGTGTACAGGGTAAAGCACTGCCGGTAGCTACCTTCGTGGAAATGTTCCCCACGGGATAATGCAGATCACATTCTTTCATCTCCTTTACATCATCCACGGGGTAGTGAGGCTCCGGTGCACGACTCTCGATCATCGGTGCCTTAGCACCTGCAGGCGGGGCCTCCGTGGAAGCCACGTTGCTTCTCTGCTGATGCTGGCTTCCGAGATCCGCTTCATGATCTTCATGCGGCCCTGCAGCCACCGATCTTTCTTTCACAAGTATTCCAAGCACGGTCTGCTTCAACTCACTAACTTCCGATGCAAGCTTCGCCAGAAGATCTGCATCCCGGTCCTTCTTTCTCTTACGGATTCTGTAACAGTACGGGTCATTTTCCTGGGAAAACCCTACTTTCCACGGCATTCTGCCTTTGCCTCGTACATGTCCTCCGTGTTCAGCATTCCCGAGGGCTAACGTCAGTGCGTCTTTCTCTCTATTGAACGTGATCAAGCCCTGTTGAGCTTGGGTCATTGCGTCAATAAGGGCTTTTGTGGGAGCAAACGTTTTCTGCCGATGAACACACGCCCCTGTCTCCGGGTCTAGCGATCCCCCATGCCCGTACCACCACATCTTGGCTCTTTCGTCCCATCCCTCTGTACCTAGAGGGATTCCTCGCGCCCTCAGGCCGTCCTCGATCTTCTGCCACTTAGGCGCCGAAGGGCGGTATCCTCCTGGCCCCATAACATGATGGTACTGTTTCTTATCCGCATTAGCCATTTTTTTTTTGATATTTCCTTGAAATGCTCCGATTTCTTTTGCTTCACAAATTCTGGCCAATCATCTTTCAGTTTCTCATTTTGTCCAGTGAAAATCGGAGTCTTGCCCTTGTTGACATATTCACGGGTTAAATTTTTCTTGAAGTTCCGGAATGCTTCGGCCATCTTCTGAAGAGCGAACTCTTTGACTAGCCTCCTCCTCTGACGTCCACCGGAACCTCGTTACCGAATTCATCGAATTTGTTGTATTCCGGAGGTAGAATGAAATGTACCATAAGCTTTCTCCAGCAATCCTTTTTCGTTCGCTTATCGACAAAACTGAAACCAAGACGTGTCTTCTTTGGCTCCTTCCATTCCTGGACGGTGATCGGGACGTTGTCTCTAACAATGACTCCGCATTGGTTGATAAACTTTGTGGTGTGCTGTAGGGGCTTGCCGGTTTCACCGACTAATTCGATGGTATATGTTTCTCCTGGTTTCATCGCCTTGGATTTGCCACGCTTTGTCGTACTCGATCCGGCCGAGGGCTAAAATAAGAAAGAGAGTCGCGCGCATTAATGCATATGTATTCACATTTCAGTAAGTTTTGTATCACGAGAGGCTCAATGTATATATATATATATACCTCGCCGGAGGTGGTTGGTCTTTGCAATTCGAGATCGTCGTTTGTCGACGGTTGACTTCCATCGACAATGTTCGTTCCTTCACCCTCTTGATCATCGACAATGTCCATTTCTTCACCTTCTTGATCATCAAGGTTCAGATAAGAAGAGACTACATCCTCTTCTTGCTCATCTTCTGGGCCCGGCACATAAGGGATCTCGTTGTTTATGATGCCGAATATATAACCTTCAGCCTCCTTATCCGTAAGCGGCAAGGCTCTATTGTCCACCATATGTCACTCCTGCAGACATGCATGTAGTAAAAATTAATTAAGTATAAAGGAGACTAAGCAAATATTATCGTAGAAGGAGGGAAAACAGATTGCTAGGGTTTTGGGTGGAAGAACGATGACCACTTTAAAGGTGTGTCCAAGATTAGTTGCTCAAATGACTTGGAGAACCCCATAGCTTGGTTGCATTTGCTTTCCTGGTCATTTTGGTATATTACACTTAATATTATGAATTTATTGAATTAAAACTTATTTTCATTATTTTAATGAATTTAATTCAAATTGTTTTGACTTTTTTTACTTAGAAAAAAATAGTGCTGAAAAAAATAAACTGCCAGTCCAGGAGCCCAGCCCAACTGCGCCAGCAGCCACCGCCCTGTCTAAAAAAAACGCCAGCGTGGCGTCAGCGTTCGTGGTCGCCGCGCGTTCGACCGGCGCCGCGTTCGTGGTTCGAGGGCGGCCGGCGCGTTCGTGGTTCGAGGGCGGCGCGTCATCCCTTCCGTTCGAGGGCGGCGCGTCATCCCTTCCGTTCGAGGGCGGCGCGTTCGCGGTTCGTGTTCGAGGGCGGCGCGTTCGCGTCCGCGGGGAACCTACCGGAGACGGCGACGGGGCGGGGGTGCGGAGCATGGCGGAGGCGGTGGAGAGAAGGGCGCGGGCGACGGCGACGGCGACGGCGCGGTCCTCTCGCAGGGCGACTGGGACGAAGACGAGCAGGGCGACGACGACTGCGGAATCGGCGACGCGCGCGGAGAAGACGAGATGCGTTTGGGACTTAGAAATTTTGGGGGCAGGAAGACAGCGCGAATATATAGGGCCAGCCTTTAGTCCCCAACCCCTCCGGGTACCATCCGCGGGCCTTTAGTCGCGGTTGGTGTCCCCAACCGGGACTAAAGGGGCACCTTTAGTCGCGGTTGGTGTCACGAACCGCGACTAAAGGTTTTTTCGCGGCGTTTTCGTTCCCGCGCGGAAAGAGCCTTTAGTCGCGGTTCCTGACACGTACCGCGACTAAAGGTGCTTTTTCAAATACTTTTCTTTTTACAATCTTAAAAATAGAAATAATATATCAGAAAATTCAGAAAAATAAAACTAATTCTTTTTAAAATCTTAAAAATACAAATAATATATCAGAAAATTCAGAAAAATATCATTTTAAAATCTTAAAAATACAAATAATATATCAAAAAATTCAGAAAATAAAACTAATTCATTTTAAAATCTTACAAATACAAATAATATATCAAAAAATTCAGAAAAATAAAACTAATTCATTTTAAAATCTTACAAATACAAATAATATATTAAAAAATTCAGAAAAATAAAACCAAATTATTTTAAAATCTTAAAAATACAAATAATATATCAGAAAATTTAGAAAAATAAAACTGCTTTATTTTAAAATCTTAAAAATACAAATAATATATCAGAAAATTCAGAAAAATAAAACCCCTTTAGTCCCGGCATGTTTTACCAACCGAGACGAAATGGTTAGGTTTTTGTTCCCTCCAATCAGAAAGATTCACACACATCTTGGATATATATATAGATAAAAAAGGCAGTACATAATGGCAAGAGTGGATCTAAACCTAAACGGAGAGCATAGAAGCATGATCGATCTACATAATGGCAAGACACTGTGGATCTGATATCTGCTAGTCATACTCCTGCCTAGGCCTATAGTACATCGACTCGTAGTCGTCGTAGTCGCCGTCGTCGTCGTCACTATCGTCTGACGGTGCTCTGCACTCCCTCGGAGGATCACGACTCCAGGACTGGACGTGAGGGTAGCGCAGGCGGGGGATATCGCCGGCCCTGATGTAGTCCATGACGCTCTGTAGAGTCCGGCCGTACCACCATAGCCGACGACCGGCCTCGTGAAAGTTCCCAGGAGGCAGACCGTCCTCCTCATACCTGGCGAGCGCCCTCTCACGCCGATTGATGAAGAAGGCATCCCAAGTATGCTGGTTATCGGGATGCCAACTGGGATTCCTCCGCTGCTCCGGCGTGAGCTCGTGGTAGTAGTAGTTCGTGATGGCCGCCCGACGCGCCACACCTTGAGGAAGAGGAGGTACCGGCACTCCTCCGGCGCTCAGCATCCAACCGGCGGGAATGCTGTAGCCGGGCGGGCAGGGGTAGTTTGAGGCGGAAAGTGCCTCCGCCTGGATGAATGTTAGAGTGGGTACGGGAGAAGCCATGAGAGAGTTGTGAGTTTGTATGTGTTTATGCCAATGGTGTGGCAATGCATACATATATATAGCGAGAAGAAAACATATATCCCTTTAGTCCCGGCCCGTTTTACCAACCGGGACTAAATGGTACGGGTTTCGTTGGGAAACGGATCATCCCTTTAGTCCCGGTTGGGGACACCAACCGGGACTAAATGGGTTAGGTTTTCGTTTGGACTAATCAGATAGAATCACACGGATCGTGTGTTTCTTTCAAGCGCTTGTGAGTCGTTGGATCCGGGGTGTGTTTCTTTCGAGCTGTTGTGAGCCGTTCGATCAGGGCTACGGCGTGTTTCTTTCGAGCTGTTGTGAGCCGTTGGATGAGGGTGTTTCTTAACCGTTGGATCAAAACTCTAGCACAACACTTTGTGAGCCAGAGGACCCTATATATATCCCACTTTCATACACCGTTCAGTTCATCGACCAAATACAAAACATCCGGATTCGCCATCATACGTCCTGGCGTGCATTTGGTATGCATATATGCACCCAGTAGCCACGGTGGGGCTGTATGATGGCGATACCGATTGTTTTGTTCTACATCCCCCTTTAAGGTTTGATACATCATATATTCAGTTCATCGAGCAAATACAAAACATCCGGATTCGCCATCATACGTCCTGTCGTGCATTTGGTATGCATATTGCACCCAGTAGCCACGGTAGGGCTGTATGATGGTGATACCGATTGTATTGTTCTACACCCCCCTTTAACACATCAATCCATGCTTGGGTCAGTGTTCACTTTGAGCTCGGGTAGTAATGTGCGACTATTTGCTTGGTTGTGTTAGGGTGGCGCGTGGCGCGGGAGTTGTGACGCGTGGCGTGGGAGTTGTGACGCGTGGCCAGGAGGGCGCGGTATAAACTGTCGCGCCTCGACCGCGTCCACTCCTCTCCACGCGCCCACTCCTCTCCACGCGCCCACTCCTCTCCACGCACGGTCGCGCTTCCACCATGCCTCCGAGGAGGAACAGCACCACCGGCTTCCGCGGCGTCCGAGCACGGCAGAACGGAATGTTCAGCGCAGATATCCGCTGGGAGGGACGACCGCATCCCCCTCGGCTCCTTTGCGACGGCGACGGAGGCCGCCCGCGCCTGGGACGCGGCGGCCTGGCGCCTCAACCGCCCGCGGTCGCTGATGAACTTCAACGACTGCCACACCGTCTGGGAAGCGGAGGCCAGGGCGCCGAAGCCGCAGATCGTCACTGCCGCCGACCACCTCCACCTCCGCCACCGCGCGTTTCAGGGCCTAGTCGACGCCAGGGAAGACCGTGTCGTCCGCGAGTATTACCGGAACAACCCGGGGGAGGAGAGCGCCGACGAGGAGCTCTGGCAGACCCGCGCGGCTGAGCGGGCGGAGCGCCGCCTCGAACGCCACCTCGCGTTAGATGCCGCTCGGGAGGCGAGGACGAAGGCGCTGCAAGAGCTTCGTCGGGCCGACCACGCCGGCGAAGTCTAGGCCTCCGACGATCCGAGGTGGGGGCCTATCTCGGACATACCATCATGCACATCCGACGACGATGACCCGGAGGAGGTCACCGACGAGTTCCCCGACGACGACGAGGAGTAGTGTTCGTCAGTTTTCTGTTTTTAATACAATAATTTGTATTCCGGCGACACTGTGGCGCGCTAGCGCGTCTGTTTTCTTAATAAAAGAATTTGTATTTCTGAGGTCACCAAACATATTATAGTCTTCTGACATGTCTGTCTTGTCCTCCACGACCACGATGTTTCTTTTCCCTGAAAGAACAATATGGCGCTTTAGATCATCGCATGATTTACTGATCGTTTTCTTATCTTTCCGTTTCCTCGGTTTGCTACTCATGTCCTTCAAATAGAAAACCTGAGCGACATCTTTGGCTAGGACGAATGGTTCGTCAAGGTAACCAAGATTGTTGAAATCCACCATTGTTATTCCGTATTGCTTGTCCACCTTTACCCCACCTCCTGTTAGCTTGAACCATTTGCACCGGAACAAAGGAACCTTAAAGTAGGGTCCATAGTCAAGTTCCCTTATCTCCTCTATGTAACCATAATATGTGACCTTTTTCCCATTCTCGGTTGCTGCATCAAAGCGGACACCACGTTTTTGGTTGGTGCTCTTTTTATCTTGGGAGATCATGTAAAATGTATTCCCATTAATCTCGTACCCTTAGAAAGTCGTTATAGTCGAAGATGGTGTCTTGGCCAACATGTACAACTGGTCTCCAACAACATTGTCATTCATTAAATGTTTTCGCAACCAACTGCCGAAAGTCTCCATGTGGGCCTTTCTAATCCATGATTCAGGCTTCCCCGGGTTGTCCGAGCATAAAATATTCTTGTGTTGCTCGAAGTACGGAGCCACCAAGCTTGAATTTTGCAGAACTGTGTGGTGTGCTTCAGTCATAGAATGACCGTGCATACATATAGTTGATTTCCTTCCGATCGTGCCTTTTCCACTTAGTCTCCCCTCGTGCCGCGATTGAGGAATACCAATCGGCTTAAGGTCAGGAACATAGTCAATACAGAACTCAATTACCTCCTCATTTCCATAGCCCTTTACGATGCTTCCTTCTGGCCTATCACGATTACGAACATATTTCTTTAATACTCCCATAAACCTCTCAAAGGGGAACATATTGTGTAGAAATACAGGACCGAGAATGGAAATCTCTTCGACTAGGTGGACCAGGAGGTGCGTCATAATATTGAAGAAGGATGGTGGAAACACCAACTCGAAACTGACAAGACATTGGACCACATCGTTCTGTAACCGTGGTAGATCTTCTGGACTGATTACCTTCTGAGAGATTGCATTGAGGAATGCACATAGCTTCACAATGGCTACTCGAACATTTTCCGGTAGGAGCCCCCTCAAAGCAATCGGAAGCAATTGCGTCATAATCATGTGGCAGTCGTGAGACTTCAGGTTTTGGAACTTTTTGTCCGCCATGTTTTTTATTCCTTTTATATTCGACGAGAAGCCAGACGTGACCTTCATATTGCTCAGGCATTCAAAAAAAATGACCTTCTCTTCTTTGGTAAGAGCGTAGCTGGCACGACCTTGAAACCATTCCGGATGCCGGTCATCTGGGTCTTTCAAAAGTTGCTGGTCCTGCCGTGCTTCCTTTGTATCATTTGTCTTTCCATACACGCCCAAGAAGCTTAGCAGGTTCAGCAAATATTCTTCGTAACATGCATCACGTCGATTGCAGAGCGGACATCTAGGACTTTCCAATACTGTAGCTCCCAAAATATCGATTTCTTCTTCCACATGGGTACGTGCCCGTCAACTCCCAGCGGAACTGATTGTCCGCCAGGACCCTTTCCAAAGATGACTTTCAAATCCTTGACCATATCAAATATCTCAGCTCCAGTACGTTCCAAAGGCTTCGGCCGGTGATCTGCCTTGCCGTTGAAATGCTTGCCTTTCTTTCTTACGTTATGATTTCGGGGAAGAAATCGACGATGACCCAGGTACACGTTCTTCCTACAATTATCCAAAAATACACTTTCAGTCTCATGTAAGTAGTGCGTGCATGCTTTGTATCCCTTATTTGACTGTCCAGAAAGGTTACTGAGAGCATGCCAATCGTTGATGGTTACAAAAAGCAACGCTCGTAGGTCAAATTCCTCTTCTTTGTGCTCATCCACACAGGTACACCAGGTCTGCCCCACAACTGTAAAAGTTCATCAACTAATGGCCTTAGGTACACATCGATGTCGTTGCCGGGTTGCTTCGGACCTTGGATGAGCACTGGCATCATAATGAACTTCCGCTTCATGCACAACCAAGGAGGAAGGTTGTAGATGCATAGAGTCACGGGCCAGGTGCTATGGCTGGAGCTCTGCTCGCCAAAAGGATTCATGCCATGAGTAGTTAGACCAAATCTTATGTTCCTTGCGTCAGCTTCAAAATCTTTGAACTCTCTGTCGATCTTTCTCCATTGCGTTCCATCAGCGGGGTGTCTCAACTCCCCGCCTGACTTACGGTCCTCTTTGTGCCATCGCAACAACTTGGCATGCTCTTTGTTCCTGAACAGACGTTTCAACCGAGGTATTATAGGAGCATACCACATCACCTTGGCGGGAACCCTCTTCCTGGGTTTCTCGCCCTCAACATCGTCACCAGGGTCATCGCCTCTGATCTTATAACGCAATGCAGTGCATACAGGGCATTCATTCAAATTCTCGTATTCACCGCGGTAGAGGATGCAGTCGTTAATGCATGCATGTATCTTCAGACAACCTTCTTTGTTTCGTACGTACTGGCGGGCAACTCGTTATTCTTCGGAAACATATTCTTCAACATTTTCAGCAAATTTTCAAATGATGAGTCAGCTACACCTTCCCGTGCCTTCCATTTCAGCAAATCCAGTGTGCAGCTCAGCTTTTTCAGACTATTGTCGCATCCTGGGTATAGCGACTTTGTGTGATCCTCTAACATGCGATCCAAATTCTCCCTCTCTTTGTCAGTTTCGCAGCGTCTCCGTGCATCAGCAATGGTCCGACCAAGATCATCAGCGGGCTCATCATGTGCCTCTTATTCACCTTCACCAAACCCTTCCCCACCTTCAGCATCATCCTCCATGAAAGCCTCATGATAGTTGACATCGATATCATCCTCTTCTTCATCTTCTTCCATTCTAACCCCTCTTTCTCCATGCTTGGTCCAACAATTATAGCTTGGCATGAAACCGTGCCGAAGCAGGTGCATGTGAACGACTCTTGAGGAGGAGTAACCCTTCTGATTCTTACATTCAGCACATGGACAGATAATAAAACCTCGGTGCTTGTTCGCATTTGCCACTACGAGGAAATCTTTCAAACCCGTAGTGAACTCGCCGGAGAGTCGGTTATCGTACATCCATTGCCGATTCATCTGCATTATTATTATATAAAGTATATAATTAACCATCATGCATTTGTTAAACTAACTAGCTAGAAATAATACAAATCATGAAAGGTTCAAGTTGCTAACCGCGATCGCGGAGGAAAAATAAATGACAAAGCCCAAGTGCGGCTCGGATACTTCATATCATGTGTGTTTCATGCTCTCGGGCATTTCATCGAACACCTTGTGTGCATAGAAGGAACCAAAAGCAAACCCACCACCCCTTGTGAATATTGTGAGTAGAAGTGTGACACCAAATGTGGCTAAGTGCATCAAGCTGAGTCCTATATATAGGGATGGTCTTTTAGTCCCGGTTGGCCTGGACAACCGCGACTAAAGGCCTTCGGGCCAGCCTGAGGACCTTTTAGTCCCGGTTGGCCAGGCCAACCGCGACTAAAGCCCCTCCCGTCCGCCAGCTGTGGACCGAGCGCGCTGGGACCAGACTGTTGGTCGCGGGTCTCCTCCCGAACCGCGACTAAAAACCCCTATGGTCGCGGTTCGATTATTTTGGGGACTAATGGGGGCGTATGGAAGGCCCATTTTCTACCAGTGTACAAAATGCTAAAACATCTTAAATTTCGATACGGGATAATTTTTACCCGGTGAATAATTAGTTAAACAAATCGACGAGTGTACTATATATATGCAGGTATATCCATTAAATTTATGATTTTCATCCTGTATGATCTTTTGTGTATTTGAGACAGATGTCTTCTAAAAATCGGCATAGAATAGAACCTAATACATTGGATTGATGAACCTTGAGAAAGACATGTCAGAGAAAAGTTGATTACGAATATGTCACCGAAATTTCATTTCAAAGAACACAAAAAGAACAATCTAATTTTTTGTTCTTTAGATATTAATTTTAGGGTGTCATGAAGAACTTTGCATAGGGGCCTCGAATTCCCAGAGACGCCCTGATCAAACATTTATACTGACTATGCATCTCTTATTTGTCGACGGTCATCTGTAATAGGATTTGGTGTGAGGCAAGCTTGTGGTGTTTTTCTGGTGCTAAAATTTTGAGATCTTTGATGCTGCGAGAGTAGTTTTTTTGTATCTTGGCTTTGGCCAAATCTTGTCTAAACTATTCTTTAAGAATGCGATGAGGCAAATTTTTTTTGCCTACGTTTAAAAGAAAAATATACCGACTTTCGGCTGCACTGTTGGACGACCCACATAAACTGAATTCATGTTATCATAGAGTGACGAGCTAGTAGTTGTAGGCATGAATCATATTACACTAAAACATACAATTAGTTAATAAATCGTCTTAAACCAATGTTTTCGGTTGAATCGGTAATCCTTACACCAGCTTCTAGAACCTTAAGTTTGCATGATGGAATGATAGTAACCCACTCGCAAAAGGGAAAACCTTTCTAAAAGACAACCAAATTGTTTTCGGAGACGGAGCAGTAATTCTGGAAGCAACACCGTCGAACAACGGCTGAATTGTGCAAGAAACTTCGTCAGGCACCATCAGGCAACCATCAATCAATGTGTATGCATGGAGTACCTTGCTTATAAGTTGCTCCCCTCTTTCTTGTCTTAGCCACGTGAGATTAAACGCTCGCCCTTTCTTTGAAATTCTATCATCCACACAACACTCATTAGTGCATCTTCTATAGTTTGCATGAAGTCTTGTTGAAAAAATTGTAAAGGTCATCAACCAACAAGGTATCATATAACTACTTCAATGGTTGCATCTAAATTGTCCAATAGGAGAATAGATAGTACTCCCTCCGTTTCTAAATATAAGATGTTGCACCTATTGCTCATATTGTCTAGATACATGCTAATATGAGTGAACATGTGCACTAAAAGTTATCTAGATACATGTAAACATGTGTGTATATGAAAAAGGGCTAAAATATCTTACATTTAGGAATGGAGGGAGTAAATGTGATCGTCTATATTTCACCTTGGAGTTTGTGCAAGAGGTGTTGGTTAATCTACATACAACTTTCCTATCTCTCCTCGTTTATTTGTTACCAAATCATCTTATGATCTTCTACCTCCGTATCAAAATATAACATATTTTAGCATTTTTTAGACAAAATGTATCTAGACATACTTTAGTGTGTAGATTTATATGCATCTTACACTAAAACATGTATGTTAGACGTAAAATTTTGTATTTTTGTCGTATACGTATAGGAGGTATGGGGTAGTACTCCAACCCTCTATTCTAAGGCCACCCGAGGATTGTTCCATTGGTAATATTAACACGTAGCACGAGGCCCTAACAGTCATCGTTTCCCCTAGTCTTCGACATGGTATCAGAGCTATCTCCCTCCATGACCTAGCCGCCGGAAATTGATCCGCGCACAAAAAAAATCTAAAAACCTACAAGCTTCGCTCCCTCCAGTCCGATTGCCATGTCCGGTTATTCGACGGCTCTCTCCCTGGCTGCGGCTCTTGGCTCTCCACCGACCCAATTCCTCACGCGGGAGAACTTCATTGGATGGAAAGCCCTGATGATGTCGGCTTTTCGTGGTGCTCGCGTCCTCACATTCGTCGAGGGAAAGGAGGCCACGCCAGATGAAACTATGGAGGTTGAGGATGAAAACAAAAAGAAAATCCTCGTCGAGAATCCGGACTTCACCACTGGATCTCGCGCGACCAGCAAGTTCTTCGGTTCCTTTTGAACTCGTTGTCGCCTGACATGCTTGCTCATGCCACCGGTCTCAAAACCTCTACTGAAGTGTGGGCTGCCATCCTTGACATGTTATCTGCCCCCTCTCGATCTCGGATCGAGAGCTTGAGATCAGCCCTCAATGATGAAGGCCCTTGCTTCCGAACTTGCCGCGGCAGGAAAATCTCTAGATGATGTTGAGTTAATCGAATACATCTTGCATGGTCTTGATCAAAACTACAATGCGCTTGTTGCCACTGTCAATGACAACCCGAGCACCACCCTTGCTGATCTTTTTAGTCAGCTCACCGCATATGATGCCCGTCAATAAAGGTCTGAGGAAACTACTAATATTGTATATTCTGCAAACTTTGCTAGCCGTGGTGGTAGTGCTCAGCGCGATCGCCAGGACGATCGCCGTGGCCTCCAGGATGACCTTGGTCGCCAAGACGGCCATGTACATGGTGATGATCGTGGCTGTTGCCATGATGAAAAATGTTACCTTGGTGATCGTGACTGGTACGAGGACATGCGTGATCGCTATGATAATCGGGGTTATCGTGGTGGTATCTGTGACCGGTATGATGTACCGTCGCGATCTCTATGATGATCGACGTGACAGATATGATGGATTGTCGTGATCAGCGCGGTCATGATGATGGTGCTAGATACCGCCGGAGTTCACCCACTCCCTATGAAGATGTGACATGCCAAATATGTAAAATATATGGCCAATCGGCCGAATATTGTTGGTGGAGGAGTCCAGGTGACAACAACGATGACAAAGGAAATGATAACAAGCGTGCTCATATTGCCTCATATGGTGTGGACACAAATTGGTATTTGACACTGGTGCAACAAATCATATTACTGGAGAGTTGAGCAAGCTTTCCACCCATGACAAGTACACCAGACGTGATCGTGTGCACACGGATGATGGTAACGGTATGCAAAGTAATCATGTTGGTCATTCAATATTGCGCACTCCTCCCGATTCTTTACATCTTAGAAATATTCTTCATGTTCCTAGTGCTATCTGTTCATAAGCTTACTTTAGAAAACAATGTGTTTCTCGAATTTCACCCATATTTATTTTTGATTAAGGATCAAGCCACAAGGAGAATTCTGTATAAGGGTCCCTGGCATGGTGGTATCTAAACCACTAGTGCCATCCTCTACCGGGTCTTCCAAGCAAACCTTCATCACAATAAAGCCATCTTCTTTGGCATGGCATCACCGCTTAGGGCATCCTTCATCCTATATAGTGCAGAAGGTTCTTAGGAAAAGCAATATTTCTCATTCACCTGAAGTAAATCCATACATTTGTGATGCTTGTCAGCTAGCTAAGAGTCATCAATTATCATATCCTGTCTCTACTAGTGTTTCCGCTGTTCCATTGGAACAAGTGTTCTCTGATGTATGGGGTTTCACCACCTGTTTCTGTTGGTAAACACACCTATCATGTGAGATTTATTGATGATTTCAGCAAATTTATTTCGATCTATTTACTCAATAAATGTTCTAATGTTTATCAAGTTTTCCTTAACTTTCAACAGTTGGTTGAACGCAAATTTGGTAGAAAAAACATTACCATGCAAACTGATTGGGGAGGTGAATATAAAAAACTAAACAGTTTCTTTCAAAAGGTTGGCATCACTCATCATGTTTCATGTCCCCATCCTCATAAAAAAATGGTTCTGCTGAACGGAAACATAAACATATTGTTGAAGTGGGTATTGCTTTGCTTGCTCATGCTTCTACGCCTCTTAAGCTTTGGGATGAAGCATTCCTTACACCGACTTTTCTTATAAATCTTCTTCCTAGCAAAGTCATCAATTCTGAAACACCTATTGAACGTATTCTTCATAGAAAGCCAAACTATGATTCTCTAAGAATTTTTGGATGTGCTTGCTAGCTAAATCTTTGTCTCTGTAACAAAAGGAAACTTTCCTTCCATTCTACTCGTTGTGTTTTTCTAGGATATAACCCTCTTCATAAGGGAGTAAAATGTCTAGACGCTAAAACGGAGCGTGTTTATATCTCTCGAGATGTGGTGTTTGATGAAAAAATCTTTCCCTTTGCCTCCTTACATCTCAATGCTGGTTCTAGTTTTTGACATGAAATTCTTCTTTTGCCGAATTCAAACGAGGATGCACATATTGATGATAATATGACTATTGTTACTAATCAAACTCAACATCTTGCAGACCCTAACATACCAGAAGGTACCCCTACTAATCAGAAAGCCAACACTCAAAATTTCAGTCAAAATGATGAAGACCCAAGTGAAGGAGAAGATTCAGAAAATTCGCTACGGCAAAAAATTCGGGCATTGTCGGATCCCGAGGAAGATTTGTCCCTACGAGCGCGTCAGCCTCGGAAGTTTTCCAGGCACGTGTGTTCTCCGCTGCAGTCCCCGAGGCATAGGCGAGATTTGCTCACCTGCTCCAGGTCCCCAACATGCTCCCCTGTGCGGCTGGAAGGTGGCCACATCGACCGCTCCCGGTCCCCCGTATGTTCCCCGTGCTTGGTCCCGTGCACGCTCCTCGAGACCTGCGTCCATGCGTGCGACATCGCGCCAATGAAGATGTCCCAGACAGGAATCTGTCCCCTAGTGGAACTGATTGCGAAAATGATGATGGAGCATCTCTGTCTCTCGGATCTTCTGTGGAGAGTTCTTCTGCAAAATAGAATACACCACCTCCTGCTCCTCAACCACGAACACGACTTCAAAAAGGCATTCAATAATTAACCGAGGGACTACAAAGATGGTACTATCTAGTATGGTCGTCAGCCAAATATTTATCAGGCAAATACTACTTGTTTTGGTATTCTAACTTCCACATGTGAGACATACTTTTTATCTGGAGGAAATGCATGAATCACGGTGGAAAACGGGCGATGGAAGAAGAGTATGATGCACTACTTCAAAACAAGACTTGGCACCTAGTTCCAGCATTCGCAAACAAAAACCTAATTGAGTGTAAGTGGGTATACAGAATCAAGAAGAATGCAGATGGAACCGTTGACCGGTATAAAGCTCCGTGAGTTGCTAAAGGCTTGAAACAGCGATATGGCATAGACTATGAAGATACATTCAGTCCAGTTGTGAAGGCCGCTTCTATCAGACTTGTTCTAGCAGTTGCTGTCTCTAGGGGCTGGAGTCTACGGCAGCTAGACATCAAGAACGCGTTTTTGCATGGCGTTCTAGAAGAAGACGTTTATATGAAACAACCTCCAGGCTTTCAAAATTCTACTACTCCTCATTATGTTTGCAAACTTGACACGGCTCTCTATGGTTTGAAACAAGCCCCACGATCATGGTATTCCAGACTTGGTACAAAGTTACAGACACTTGGATTTACTCCTTCCAAGGCAGATACTTCTCACTTTTTATATAATCGAGATGATATATATATATTGTTCTCGCCTCTTTTGATTATATCATAGTGACCAGCTCCTCAGATCAAGCTATTTCTGCTCTCCTTCATGATCTTAGTGATGATTTTTCTCTTAAAGATTTGGGCCCTCTCCACTTATTTTTTGGGATTGAAGTTAAGAAAAATAGTGATGGTTTGCTACTCACTCAGGATAAATATGTTGTTGATCTGCTTGCTAAAGTTGGTATGAAAAAATGCACTTCATCTCCTACACCTTGGTCTAACACTGAAAAACTATCCCTTGTTGATGGATCACCTCTTGGTTCTGATGATTGCACACATTACAGAAGTATAGCAGGTTCTCTGTAATATTTAACATTGACAACGCCTGATATATCTTTATCAGTGAATAAGGTTTGTCAATATTTACATGCTCCTACAACTACTCAGTGGACAGCTGTCAAGAGGATTTTGAGATATGTTAATGGTACACTCAAGGTTGGATTGACTTTTCAGAAGTCATCCTCGAGTTTGCTTAGTGCTTTCTCATATGCAGATTGGGCAGGATGTCTAGATGATAGAAGATACACACGAGATTTTGCTATATTCTTTGGGCCAAATTTAATCTCATGAAGTGCACGTAAACAATCTATAGTGTCCAGATCTCGTACTGAAGCAGAATATAAATCTCTAGCAAATGCTACAACTGAGTTAATTTGGGTTGAAGCTCTTCTTGGTGAACTTGGTGTGTCACTAAAGTTAAAAACCTGTTTATGGTGTGATAAATTAGGAGCTACATATCTGTCAGCAAATCCTATTTTGCATACAAGAACCAAGCATAGTGAGATAGATTATCACTTTGTGCGTGAAAGAGTTTGTAACATCCCAAGTTTTCAAAATTTAAAAGTCATCATGCATACATGAGCATCATAGCATCCCTGCATTTTTGCTTGCATTTGTTTGATTTATAGTTTTAGAAAAACACAAAATTGGGCATTATTATTATTATTAAGCCCTATTTAGATTTTTATACATTTTATAAAGAATTTTTTTTGTTTAGCAATGACAGGACCAAATTGTTCATTAGGTTCCAAGCTTTCCAAAAACATATTTTATGAATTTTTCTGAAATGGTTTTGTTCTGGTTTGGTTTGATTTGAGTTAAAAAAAGAAAAAAAAGAGAGAGAAAGGGAGATCCAGCGCACCCCGGGCCCAGCCCATCTCCCCTATCCTCCTGCTTTCTGCTGCGCGCGCAGCACCAGCGCTTTGGGCCGGCCCAAAAACGGCGACCCACACCACCTTCTCCCCCGCACGCCCGGACTCCGCGTCCGAGCCGTGTTCGACGAAACGACCGCGACGCTAACCGCCGAGTCGACACAATCCCCGTGAACCCTAGCCCCTCCCGCACGTCTGGAGCCTATAAGACCCCTTCCTCGACGTCTTTGAGGCCCCTTTGCGAATCCTAGCTTACACCTCACTCGAAATTCATCCCGGCGAGCTCCCGATCTCCACCGCCCACTCCGTCGACGCCACGGTGAGTCCCGGCGACCCTGCCCCCTCTCTCTGCCCCCTCACGTTTCCTCTCGGTGTCGCGCGCCTACATGACATGTTCGCGCACGGATTGATCCAACAGGTCGACGCTGCCGTCCGCGCCCGAGTCCGCCCGCCGTCCCGAGCATCCACGGCGAGGAATCCCCAGAGAAGAGGACCACGCCATCGTCAGCCCCCGCGCGATCGTGTCCGCGCCAACGTCCTGCACCCCCGGTATGTCCCAGTGCCCCCCTAGCCCCGTCGATAGCCTCCGCCATCCACGCGTTCTCGTCTGCCACCGCGCGCCCTATTTTTCGGCAAGATTCCGGCGCCCCGACGCATATGATGAGTATCCACCGTTAGATCGAGATCTGAGGGCCACAACAGA